>CM035841.1:153435775-154060981 GCA_020510985.1 Pholidichthys leucotaenia
GAAGTGGCTAATGCCAAGAATATCTTTTAGAGGAAGAGTGCTCATTTTAAATGATCTTGTTTCCTTATCCCTGTGGCACCGCCTCATGTGCATGGACCCCCCTGCTGGTTTGTTGTCCAAAATTCAGTCTGTTTTGGTGGACTTTTTTGGGGGGGGTGGACTCCACTGGGTTCCTCAAGCCCTGTTATTTCTTCCCAAAGAGGAGGGGGGGCAAGGAGTGATTCATTTAGCTAGTAGAGGTGCTGCTTTTAGACTGACTTTCATACAGAGACTGCTGACGGGCCCCCAGGACCTGGTATGGAGGCCTTTGGCCTGTGTTATTTTACAGAGAGTCCTTGGGCTTGGGCTAGACCTCCCTGTGTTTTTAATGGATTTTAAGAACTCTAATGCACTGTCTTTACCCAGTTTTTACCGCAGTCTCTTTTCAGTGTGGACTCTTTTTAAAAAACAAAGAGGGCCATGCGATTCCCTCTACTGGTTGTTGAGGGAGCCGCTGGTTTTTGGTGGTCGCCTTGGTGTCCTGCCGGGAGTTGGAAGGACCTTCCTTGATAGGCTGTGTTCCAGGAACATTCTCACTCTGAAGCAAGTGGTGGAACTGGCTGGTCCTGGCCTCAACAACGCCTCAGCTTTAGCAGCTCATCTTGGTGTCAGGTCGAATCGTTTCATCGATGGTCTTCTTGCACACTGGAAACAGGAGCTTCATGGACTTGAGCACTCCCTACTCTTGGACTTTAGCAATGGCACGCTGCAGCCAGAAAGCACTGACCCCTTTCCCTCTCTCACGCTCTATATGGACTTTGACGTCGCTCCTTGCTCCTTACTGGCATTCTGTGCTCCCACTGGTGTGGACTTTGGAGGAGCCAGTGGTAAGGCACTCTACAGACTGGTGGTGATGGCACTCAACAAGGACCGATTGAACACCTGTGTGGACACTCCTTGGAGAGCCTATTTTAAACTAGGAAAAGGGCATCGGCCTGCCTGGAGGGCTCTTTACAAAGCCCCTCTCCCTAAGAGGCATGGAGACTTACAGTGGAGGGTCCTGCATGGTATTATAGCTGTCAATGCTTTTGTTTCTGTGATTAACAGCAGTGTCAGTGATCAGTGTGTTTTTTGTTCCTCTAGGGAGACTGTTTTTCATTGTTTTATTGAATGTCAGCGCCTGAGTGGCCTCTTTGAACTTCTCACAAAACTTTTTCATATTTTTAAGGAAGTTTTCTCTAAGCAGGTTTTCATTTGTGGTTTTATGTACAATCGTCGTTTTAAGCAGAAGTGTCAACTACTGAACTTTGTTTTAGGGCAGGCAAAGTTGGCTATCTATGTAAGCCGGAGAAGAAAACTTGAGAATGTTGAGAATGATGTTGATGTCAAAATTTTATTTGTGAGGCTACTTAAAGCCAGAATCAGGCTGGACTTTCAGTTTTTTATGGGGAATGGGGATGTGGAAGGTTTCAGGACCCTCTGGTCCCTGGAGAATGTCCTCTGTTCAGTTCATGATGGACAGCTTTTTTGGGGGCGTTTTTTGGGGGATTAATTTTCTGTGTAACATAGCATGATATAGAAATTGTATTGACTGATGGACAAGTGTGTTTATTAAAGATCTTTTAAAAATCAAAAATCTCTCTCTCTCTCTCTCTCTCTCTCTCTCTCTCTCTCTCTCTCTCTCTCTCTCTCTCTCTCTCTCTCTCTCTCTCTCTCTCTCTCTCTCTCTCTCTCTCTCTCTCTCTCTCTCTCTCTCTCTCCTCCCCCCCCCCCCCGGACAGCACTGTTACTGTGGAGGAGGTCCTTATGGCTGTGGCCGAGCAGGTGGGCCATGACGCGATCTGCTTTGTGTCCCGAATGAATAGAGCTGTAGTTGTGTTTCTGGCTGCTGAAGACGATGTCCACACCCTGATTGTAAGCGGTGTTATCGGGGAAACATATGTACAGGTGTCCCCCTTATCTGTCCCATCAACGACAATCACCGTCTCAGGTGTTCCACCTTTCATCACTGACGAGCAGTTGGCGACGGAGCTCCGCAGATTTGGGAAGTTTGTGGGCCCGTTTACAACTCTGACTTTGGGATGCAAGGAGACCAAGTTAAAACATGTGAAATCACTGAGGCGACAGGTGTTCATGTTTCTGGACTCGCCCACTCAAACTCTGGAAGTGTCCTTCCGGGTCAAACACGGGGACGGATCCTATATGGTGTATGCGAGCTCAGGACAGATGAAGTGTTTTGAATGTGGAGACGTGGGCCATAAACGGTTTGCTTGTCCGCACAGGCAGCGGGCGGAGGGCTCTGATGGAGCCGCGGATGGTGCTGGCGGCGAGCCCTCTGCTCACGCCGCAGCTGCAGACGGCGGCACGGCCTCCGCTCCCGCCGCTACTGCGGACGACGCTGCGGGGCCTTCCGCTGCCCCTGCTCTGGAGCCTGCCGCTGTGTCTTTGGATGGTCCGGCTGTGGCACCCGCGGCCCAGCTTACGGCCAGGAGCGTTGATGGCGATGGCGCCAAAAATGTCACTGATGGTGCATCACAATCATCTCGCTGTGTGACGTCAGCGGCTGTGCCTCCAGAAGCTGCTACCGTTTCGGAGAAGGAGACGGAGCACCGACCTGATGGTGCGTCAGAATCTCGCTGTGTGACATCAGCGGCTGTGCTTCCGGAGGCTGCTACCATTTCACAGCAGGGGATGGAACGGCGACAGTCAGCTGCTGTGGGTGGTGTCCAGGAAAATGTCGCCCATGATGAATCCCCTGGCCCAGGAGAAACAAACAGTCAGCTGAGTTGTGCTGATGAGAAAATGGAATCTGATAATGACACTGTGTCTAATACTGAGTCTATTGAGGCAAAATGCAGTACAAACACAAGTTTGTATTCACTGGAAGAAATAAATGCTTTTCTGGATGAAACCTATAACAAAGCCATTAAAGTCACCGACTACTTCAGTGACACTGATAAATTCATTAACTCTGTTGATGTGCTAAGAAGGCAGGTTGGTCTTGACCTCCTGGATGAAAGGAAACGTTTTCGCCTCAAGAAACACCTGACAGCCCTGCGTAAAGCAGCAGGAAGAACAGGGGTCAAGTGCGCCCGACAGGAGGAATAAATGATGGTCGTTCCTCTGCCTGTTTTACACATTTTTGGGATATTGTTTGATCAGACTTGTATATGACGTTTCTAATTGACTGTAATTGACTATCACGGAACTGGATCTTTACCTGCAAGGAATACTCTGTGTTGTGTGGGGGAGGAAGACTTATGTTTGCATTTTTTCCAATGTGAGACACTTGGTGGAATGCTGTTGGTGCGCTTACATTTTTTTGAAGTGTGCAATAAAGGTTTTTTTTTAAAAGTCAAAGTCTCTCTCTCTCTCTCTCTCTCTCTCTCTCTCTCTCTCTCTCTCACTTGCCATCTGGCTGACAAGGAAAAATCGGACTACCAACGCTGGCAATGTGGATCCTGTGTCTGCTTTCAAGGCCTTGTTGAAAGTCAGACTCCAGGTGGAGTTCTCTTACTACCAAATGGTGGACGATTTGGAGGCATTCACCAATAAATGGACTGTAGGGAACGTTTTGTGTTCTGTGGGTCAGGGGGATGAGTTATGCTTGCACTTTTGAGATGTGACACACTTGGGGCCGTGATATTGGTGTTCTTGCATTTTTGAATTGTACAATAAAGCCTTTTTTTAAAAGTCAACGTCTCTCTCTCTCTTTCTCTCTCTCTCTCTCTCTGTTTCCGGCGGCCGAAGGAGGAGGGAGGAAATAGGGAACTCCGTGGTCTATTGGACTTTTTTTTTTCATTTTTCCATCGCTGCCCGCATAATAAATTCTTGTTTTTGGGGGAGGAGGATGGCGACCTTGGAAATGCCACCTCCATCTATCCGCCAGGGGGTGCGGATCGTTCCCCCGGACGACACTGTTACTGTGAAGGGGGTCCTTTTGGCTGTGCGGGCCCAGGTGGGCCCTGCTGCGATCCGCTATGCGTCCAGGATGAATAGGGCTGTAGTTGTGTTTCTGGCTACTGAGGAGGATGTCCACACTCTGGTTGCGAGCGGTATTGTAATCGGGGACGTGTATGTGCAGGTGTCCCCCTTATCAGTTCCATCAACGCTGATCACCGTCTCGGGTGTTCCACCTTTCATTACTGACGAGCAGTTGGCGGCGGAGCTCCGCAGATTCGGGAAGTTTGCGGGCCCGTTTAAACACGTCAGTTTGGGAATCAGGGAAGCCGACTTAAACCATGTGAAATCACTCAGGCGACAGGTGTTCATGTTTCTAGACTCGCCCACTCAGACTCTGGAAGTGTCTTTCAGGGTCAAACACGGGGACGGCTACTATATGGTGTATGCGAGCGCGGGACAAATGAAGTGTTTTGAGTGTGGCGACGTGGGCCATAAACGTTTCGCCTGCCCGCACAGGCGCCCGGCGGGGGGCTCTGGTGGGGCCGCGGCTGGGGCGGCCGGTGCGCCTTCCGCTCGCGGCGCTGCTGCGGATGGCGTTGCAGGGGCTTCCGCCCCGGCGGAGCCCAGCGAGGCCACACAGCCTGCCGGCGAGGCCTCCGCGGCACCTGCAGCGACTGCGGACGGTGTTGTGGGACTTTCCGCTGCTCCTGCTCCGGGGCCTGCCGCTGTGCCTGTGGACAGTTGGCCTGTGGCGCCCGCGGCGTGGCCTGCAGCTGGGGGCGTGACTGGCGATGGCGCACAAGCGGTCCATGACGTGGACTCAGCATCGCGCTGTGTGACATCAGCGGCTGTGCTTCCGCAGCCTGCTGCAACTCCAGAGCAGCAGGCGGAAAAAAGCCGGTCGCCTGATATAGGTGCCGCCCCGGACCACGTGACTGATGAAGGATCAGCTGCAACAGCTGATGTGCCAGCTGAATCTGACAGTCAGCGCGTGACTGATGAAGGATCAGCTGCACCAGCTGACGTGCCAGCTGAATCTAACAGTCAGCAGAGTTGTGCTGACGAGGGAATGGAGTGTGGAACTGACGCAGAGTCTGCTAAAAATGAGTCTATTGGGGCTAATGGCGATGTCAATGCGCATTTGTATTCACTAGACGAAATAAATGCTTTCCTGGATGGGACCTATAATAATAGGGCCGTTAACATCGCAGATTACTTCAGTGACACTGACAAATTTATTCGGTCTGTTAATGTACTGAGGAAGGAGGTTGGTGTTGACCTCCTGGATGAAAGAAAACGCTACCGCCTGAAGAAGCACCTCGCAGCCCTGCGTAAATCAGCAGGGGGACAAAAGGCCAAGCGCGCAAAGATGGAATGATTTCCATGGCAAAGCACGGTGCTCCTCACAAATATCGCCATAATGCAGAAAATACAATTAGGGACCTTAAACATCAATGGTGGCAGGGGTAATCATAAAAGGGGATTCGTTAGTGACCTGTTCAAACGGAAGGGTCTCAACATTTTGTTTTTGCAGGAAACTCATACCACTTCGGCGGATGAAGTCGACTGGGGCTTGTGGTGGAAAGGCCCATTTTCACTCAGTCACGGCACAAATCTAAGCGTGGGAGTGGCCATTTTGTTTGGGGAATCAGCACATGCACAAATTTTATCGGTGGTGGAGATAGTGAGGGGCAGGCTGCTTCTAGTTAGGGTGCAAGTGGGGGATTCCGTGTTTTGCCTGGTTAATGTTTATGTGCCAAACCACGGCGCGGAAAGGGTTGCCCTTTTCAATACAATGACTACTGAATTGCAACGCTATCACCAAGACCAACTTGTTGTGGCTGGTGATTTCAACTGTACCTTGGACTTCACTGTAGATCGCACTAATGCAGAACCTCATCTGCAGTCTTCTAGATGCTTGGAAAATTTCACTGTGCAGTTAGACTTAGTGGACACGTGGAGGTCGAAAAATGCCAATGCGAGACGGTATACCTGGGTCAGGGTCACTGGCGGGGTTGTCAGTGCTGCTAGATTAGACAGGATATGTGTTTCTAGAACCTGTAGCCCCGGCCTCCTTCACAGTAACATAAGTCCCGTCAGTTTCACGGATCATCACCTGGCTACTGCGGTGTTACTGAAGTCACCAGGGAAACGGGCAAAGTCATATTGGCACTTCAATAACAAGCTCCTACAGGACAATGCCTTTTGTCAGTATTTTGTGTGCTTCTGGGAACACTGGAGGACCACAAAAGTTCGTTTTGGTTCCCTCGAACAGTGGTGGGACGTTGGCAAAGTGCAAATTCGCCTTTTTTGTCAACGGTACGCTGCGTACTCAACTGCCATCAACGCCAAGGTCAGTGAACTAGAGGACGCTGTAAAGAGGCTGGAGGCCAGCTTGGTTACGGGTCGGGATTCTACCGCTGGTCCTTTGCTGCAGGAGAAGAGATCGGCCCTGCGCACATTCATGCAGGGCAGAGTGGAGGGGGCGCTAGTGAGGTCGCGCTTCACTCGCCTGCAGGACATGGATGCACCAACGTCCTTCTTCTTCAATTTGGAAAAGTCTACTGCGACAGAGAAGTTGATGGCTTGTTTGACACTCCCAGATGGTCACCTGACTACGGACCTGTCCGAGATGCGCCGCCATGCAGTGGATTACTACGGGGTCCTGTTTGCTGCGGGAACGTGTTGCAAAGAATCTCAAAATCAGCTCTTCGAGGCCCTTCCGGTGCTCGGCCAGGACGACAAGGCCGCTCTGGACTGTGCCCTGACTTTGGATGAGTTGACTGTGGCTGTGAATCAGCTGGCGCTGGGACGCGCGCCTGGACTTGATGGCCTTTCTTCAGAATTTTTTAAGAATTTTTGGAATGTTGTTGGACCAGACTTCTATAACGTTCTGACGGCCTGTTACAGGGAAGGAACGTTACCTGTCTCATGCCGCCGTGCAGTGCTGTCTCTGTTGCCAAAGCAGGGGAACTTGGCCCTGCTGAAAAACTGGAGGCCTGTGGCTCTTCTTTGCACAGACTACAAGGTGCTTTCCAGGGCCCTGGCAAACAGACTGAACACTGTCTTGGGTTTGATTGTGGATAGGGATCAAACATATTGTATTCCTGACCGGAACATTATGGACAATTTTTTCCTCATACGTGACGTTCTCCAGCTCAGTAAATGTCATGACTTACAGTTTGGAATTGTGTCTTTGGATCAGGAAAAGGCCTTTGATAGGGTTGACCATTCCTATTTGTTTTCTACCCTGAGGGGGTTTGGTTTTGGAAGTATGTTTTTGAGGTGGGTCAATCTGCTATACACTGGAGCTGAGTGTTTGGTGAAGGTGGGGGCGGGACTGAGTTGGCCAATCCCTGTACACCGGGGAATACGCCAGGGGTGTCCACTCTCGGGTCAGCTGTACAGCTTGGCTATTGAGCCTTTGCTGTGCAGGTTGCGCGCTCGGCTGGGTGGTCTGGTTCTGCCGGGGCCATCAAGCTGTTGCCGCCCGATTGTCTTGTCTGCTTATGCGGATGACGTCGACGTTTTCATCACCTCCAACGGGGATGTGCAGCGTCTGGTGGACACTTTGACTGTTTATGAAAGGGCATCTTCTGCACGGGTTAATTGGGCCAAGAGTGAGGGTCTATTGGTGGGCCACTGGTCACGTCAAGCCATCCCTCGCCTGCCCGGCGGCCTTCAGTGGGGGACGGCCGGTCTCAAAGTGTTGGGGGTTTTTCTGGGTACGGAGGCTTTTGAACGAAAGAACTGGGAGGGTGTTAAGGACAAGGTGTGTGCTCGCATTTCTAAATGGAAATGGTTGCTACCACAGCTGTCATATAGGGGCAGGGTTCTGGTCGTGAATAATCTGGTTGCCTCGGCTCTCTGGCATAGGCTGGTGGCTTTGACACCGCCAAGGAGCCTCGTGGAGGAGATTCAGAAGACGATCGTGGACTTCTTTTGGTCTGGTCGCCACTGGGTCCGCACACCAGTTCTCTACCTGCCTGTGGCCGAGGGGGGACAGGGCCTGGTGGACATACATTCCAAGATCGCCAGCTTCAGGCTTCGAACTGCACAACGGCTCCTTTATGGATGCGGACCCTGCTGGATGGACACTGCTAAGCTGCTTTTGAGGAGAGTTGGTCGCTTGGGCTATGATAAGCAGCTCTTCCTCGTGACATCTGGGGAGGTGGACCTTACTGGACTATCTGCTTTTTACATGTCCGTTTTGCATGCATGGCGAGTCTTCAACGTGGCCTGCTTCCGTGACGAGGCGCCGGGCATGTGGCTGTTCGACGAACCACTGTTTTTCAATCGATTCATCGCAGCAGAGGTGCTGCAGTCTGCGGAGTTGTTTGCGGGAGGCACGCTGTACCAAGCTGGGTCATCTTATGAGGATGTCGACCACATCGATGGATACACTGAGGCGGAGTGCAAAAATTACATCTGTCAGACTGCTGCAAAGGGTGGTGGAGGACATGTGCACCGCCCTGCCGCAGCTGCATCGAGCGTTTGCGACGAACTGCACTCTTTCCAATCAATGGGATGACGACACTGCGTCCACCTTTCCTGCAATTTCCATAACTCCAGATGTGGGGGAGTGGCAGGGAGGAGAGGATCACCTGCTGACCTTCAGGATTCCTCGCCTGGGCAAGTTCCAGTTTGTCGGGACAAGGGCGCTGTATCACATCTGTGTGAAGGTTCTGAATCTGCGCTCTCTGAAGGATGTCACGGAATCGAGGTGGGCGGGTTGTTTGGGGCCAGGGGTCTCCCCAAAGGGCAGCTGGCGGTGCATGTACAAGCAACCTATTGAGAAACGCACAGCAGATCTCCAGTGGAGGATTGTGCATGGCGCAATAGCCACAAATAAATACAGGGCACACCTTGATCCGACTGTGGGGGAGAAATGTTTGTTTTGTTCCCAAGTTGAGACCCTCGACCATTTGTTTGTCCACTGTTTTCGTTTATTTGGACTTTTTGACATTTTGCGCGAGTGGTTTCGGGCTTTGGGTGAACGATTCTCTTTTGGTCTGTTCATTTACGGTCCGAAGTATAAAGTGGCAAGGAAGGCTGCCCACACTTTGATGAACTTCCTATCTGGGACTGCTAAGCTTGCCATCTGGCCTGACGAGGAAAAATCGGGCAAGCAATGCTGGCAATGTGGATCCTGTGTCCGCTTTCAAGGTCTTGTTGAAAGTCAGACTCCGGGTGGAGTTCTCTTACTATCAAATGGTAGACAATCTGGAGGCGTTCATCAATAGATGGGCTGTAGGGAATGTTTTGTGTTCAGTGGGTCAGGGGGATGAGTTATGTTTGCACTTTTGAGATGTGACACACTTGGACAACTGATATTGGTCTTTCTGCAATTTTGAAATGTGCAATAAAGCCATTTTTCAAAAGTCTCTCTCTCTCTCTCTCTCTCTCTCTCTCTCTCTCTCTCTCTCTCTCTCTCTCTCTCTCTCTCTCTCTCTCTCTCTCTCTCTCTCTCGTGCGCATGCGTGGGCGTTTGTGGGAGCAGGGGTGTGGAGTGGTGTCGAGTGAGTACTTTAAACTTTGTATTTTCTAACTTTTTCTCTATCTTGTGTGTTTGAGGTGTGTGTGTTTAATATAGTGGGTTGAGTGTGTGTGTGTGGGGTGTGAGTGTTGGAGTGAGTGTGTTGGGGAACGGTAGCTTCTGCTGCCGGTTTTTCCCGGCCGGCATCATGCCGGTGATTGATGGTGGTGTGGAGTTTGAGCGCTTAACCCGGCGTCATGGTGTGAGAATCCTCCCGACAGTTCCCTGTTCTGTGGAGGAGGCCAGCCTCGCTGTAGGACAGGTGGTTGGGCATGGCAGCATAAAATCAGCATCGAGGATGAACAGCGCAATTGTGATCTTTCTGGATTCGACTGAAAAATCTGATCAGGTGGTGGCACAGGGAGTGGTCATAGGTGACACTTTTACTCCCGTTTTACCGCTGGCGAACCCGTCTAGGAGGATCACCATCTCAAACGCTCCTCCTTTCGTTAAAAATGATCAGCTGATTAGAGAGTTGTCCCGTTTTGGCCAGGTTGTGTCCCCTATCAGAATGGTCTCTCTGGGTAGTAAATCACCCCTGCTGAAGCATGTTGTATGTCATAGGAGGCAGTGTTTCATGGTGTTGAAAGACAGCTCTGCTGAACTGAACGCGTCTTTTAATTTCAGGATTGACGGCTTTAGCTACTTGGTGTTTGCAACATCTGAAACCATGAAGTGTTTTGCGTGTGGCGCAGAAGGCCATCTTATTAGGTCATGTCCTGAAAAGGCGAACACAAAGAGCACTGGCGGTAAGAAAGGTGACGCCGCTGTTTCTGGTGGTCCGGAGGGTAGCGCTACATGTGGTGCGGCGGATGCCGCTGCGGCGCCCGCTTCTGCTGGGGCGGTCGCGGCCGCGGCGTCCGCGTCCGCTTGTGCTGGGGCGGCCGCGGCCGCCTCTGCTGGGGTGGCCGCGGCGGGCGCGGTAGTTGCCCCCCCAAACAGTGATGGTGGGGAATTTCTGTCTGGCGGCAGCTCTGATCATTGTGACGAGCCTGTCGCCCGGGGTAAACAGGTGGAGGGTGTAAGTAAAAGTGCAGTTAAACGAAGGAACGTGAATGAACAGACTTTGCAGGCGGGGGAGGAGCGGTTTGAGGCTGTAGCGGACACACAGAGCAAACACTGCATGACAAACGTTGCAGTTCATGAAGAAATGCAGGAATGTAGTTTTGTTGAAGAGGATCCTTTTAAAGCTGCACAAAAAAGGAAAAGTGCTGAAAACTTGCAGAGCTCTGCTAAATCTAGTAGGGTTGGGAATTTAGATTTACTGAATGAGAGCGCTTCTGACGAAAGTGGAGATGAGTCTGAACTGATGCAGACGCAGACGCAGGAGGAGCAAAGCTCCTATTGTTTTACTAAAATTAGGCAATTTCTCCAGGTGACTAAGGGGAGCAGAGCTGTGAAAGTGGAAAATTACTTTCCAGATCTGGAGTTATTCGTGGCATCAGCTCGCAAATTTATGAAACTGAATGATGGGAATGAGACTTTCACTGATCAGGAAATTTATCGTTTAAAGAAACTGGTTGCTAAACTGAAATCGCAAATTACTAACAGTCATGTTGACTCTTAGTTTGTTTCTTCCCTTTTATGCTATGTGTGTGTGTTTTTTACTGTACCCTATTTTTATCCTTTTTAATGCCCCACCTTAGAATTGGCACTCTCAATATTAATGGGGCCAGGGATGATGTAAAAAGGGCCTCTTTATACAAGCTTTTTAATTTAAAGAAACTTGACGTGCTGATGGTCCAGGAGACTCACAGCACTGTGGACATTGAGAGCCATTGGAGAAAAGAGTGGGATGGCTGCTTTTTTTTTAGCCACAAATCCAGTAGCAGTGGGGGGGTGGCTGTACTTTTCTCTAGGGGTTGTGTGCCTGTCTCTTATGAGGTAGAAGAGGTGGTGAGAGGTCATTTCCTCTTATTAAAGGTACAGTTTGAAAACGTGAACTTCGTTTTTATAAACGTGTATGTGCCAACACAGAGAGCAGAGAGGATCAGGGTCTTTGACGTGCTTTCGGATACGGTTAGGTCCTGTGATCCAAATAGTTTTTTATTTCTGGGGGGTGATTTTAACTGTACATTAAACCACAGACTAGACAGGAACCATCAGGAGCCTCACCCTGCTTCTGCCAATAGGCTGAGAGAACTGGTGAAAACACATGAAATGGCCGATGTGTGGAGATCACATCATGGGGACCAGAGGCAGTACACCTGGAGCCATGTCAAAGATAACCTTTTATCTATGGCTAGGTTAGACCGTTTTTATGGTTTTAAACATCAAATGAGTGTTTTTAAAAATAGTTGTATCTGTCCTGTTGGTTTCACTGATCACTGCCTGCTGTTTTGTTCTGTGTTTATTGAAAATGTAAAGTGTAAGAGTGCTTTTTGGCATTTTAACAATACACTTTTAAATGATGTGTTTTTTAAAGAGGTTTTTCATGATGTTTGGAAGTCACACAGGGAACAAAAACCCTCTTTTAGTTCTCTCCAATTGTGGTGGGATTTTGGTAAGGCCAACAGTACACTCAAAATGTCACTCGTAGCTTGACTCAATCCTTGAAAGTTCTGGAGACTGAGGTGGTAGAACTAGAGGAGTTGCTCAGTTCTACAGGAAAACAGGAGCACTTAGAGGCTCTCAAGTCAAAAAGGTCAGCCTTGGCTAGCTTGCTAGGGGTCACCGCACAGGGTGCTCTGGTCCGCTCACGCTACATGGATGTAGCTCTGATGGACTCGCCCTCCCAGTACTTTTTTGGACTGGAGGGGAAAAATGGACAGAGAAAGCTTATTCACTCCTTGTTGGGCGATGACGGGAGAACAATCTCCACAGCAGCAGAGATCAGGAAACACGCTGCTAGCTTTTACAGTGAATTGTTTAGAGCAGAGTGGAGGGAGGACACGTCACTGGGCCAGGTCTTCCTTGATGGTCTTCCAGTGCTCTCAGAGGACCTTGTTGCCGGCTTGGATGCTCCACTGTCTCTGTCTGAGCTGCATACGGCGCTAATGAGCCTCCAGAATGGAAAATCACCAGGCATAGATGGTCTCTCTGTGGACTTTTTTAAGGAATTCTGGCCCCTGCTTGGTCCAGACCTGCTGGAGGTTCTCTAAGATAGCTTGGAAAGGGGGACCCTACCCACGACCTGCAGGAGGGCCATCATCACACTGTTGCCGAAAAAGGGGGACCTCCAGAGCCTAAAGAACTGGAGGCCAGTCTCTCTGCTCTGCACAGACTACAAGATTCTCTCAAAAGCTCTGGCCCGAAGACTGAGAAAGGTGATGAGCGAGCTCATTCATGTAGACCAGACTTACTGTGTGCCTGGCAGGCTGATTAGTGACAACGTCACTTTAATTCGGGATATTTTGGAGGTCTCTGGTTCATTGGCGGTAGAAACTGGTTTGATTTCAATTGACCAGGAAAAGGCGTTTGATCAGGTTGAACACCAATATTTATGGACAGTTTTAACAGCTTTTGGGTTCAGCCCAGGCTTCATAGCCAGGATACGGGTCTTGTACAGTGACATTGAGAGTGTGCTGAAGATAAATGGGGGCCTGTCTGCCCCTTTAAAAGTCCAGAGGGGGGTTCGGCAGGGCTGCCCTCTCTCAGGGATGCTGTACTCCAGGGGTGTCAAACTCATTCCATGGAGGGCCAAGACCCTGCAGGTTTTACTTCCACCCAGTCTCTTCAGCAGGTGTTTTCACTGATCAGCAATCAGTAGGAAGAAATTCAGAGAAATCACCTGTTGAAGACACTGGGTGGAGGTAAAACCTGCAGGGTCTTGGCCCTCCATGGAATGAGTTTAACACCTGTGCTGTACTCCCTCGCCATAGAGCCTTTGCTTCACTGCCTGAGAAGGGATCTATCAGGAGTTACTTTTCCTGGCTGTGACACCACATTCAAGCTGTCGGCCTATGCAGATGATGTAGTCATTCTGCTAAATAAGCAGAGTGACATTGACGTTCTGGTTAGGAGTGTCAATCTTTTTGGCCAACTTTCCTCTGCAAAAATAAACTGGGGAAAAAGCGAGGCTCTGATGGTGGGGGAGAAACTAGAAAATCAGCTTACGCTGCCTGGTGGGTTGATTTGGAAAAAAGGAGGTTTTAAGTATCTTGGTGTCTTTATTGGAAATCAGCAGTTTGAGCAAAAAAATTGGGATGGGGTCATAGAGAAAATTAATGGGAGACTAAACAAATGGAAGTGGCTAATGCCAAGAATATCTTTTAGAGGAAGAGTGCTCATTTTAAATAATCTTGTTTCCTCATCCCTGTGGCACCGCCTCATGTGCATGGACCCCCCTGCTGGTTTGTTGTCCAAAATTCAGTCTGTTTTGGTGGACTTTTTTTGGGGGGGTGGACTCCACTGGGTTCCTCAAGCCCTGTTATTTCTTCCCAAAGAGGAGGGGGGGCAAGGAGTGATTCATTTAGCTAGTAGAGGTGCTGCTTTTAGACTGACTTTCATACAGAGACTGCTGACGGGCCCCCAGGACCTGGTATGGAGGCCTTTGGCCTGTGTTATTTTACAGAGAGTCCTTGGGCTTGGGCTAGACCTCCCTGTGTTTTTAATGGATTTTAAGAACTCTAATGCACTGTCTTTACCCAGTTTTTACCGCAGTCTCTTTTCAGTGTGGACTCTTTTTAAAAAACAAAGAGGGCCATGCGATTCCCTCTACTGGTTGTTGAGGGAGCCGCTGGTTTTTGGTGGTCGCCTTGGTGTCTTGCCGGGAGTTGGAAGGACCTTCCTTGATAGGCTGTGTTCCAGGAACGTTCTCACTCTGAAGCAAGTGGTGGAACTGGCTGGTCCTGGCCTCAACAGCGCTTCAGCTTTAGCAGCTCATCTTGGTGTCAGGTCGAATCGTTTCATCGATGGTCTTCTTGCACACTGGAAACAGGAGCTTCATGGACTTGAGCACTCCCTACTCTTGGACTTTAGCAATGGCACGCTGCAGCCGGAAAGCACGGACCCCTTTCCCTCTCTCACGCTCTATATGGACTTTGACGTCGCTCCTTGCTCCTTACTGGCATTCTGTGCTCCCACTGGTGTGGACTTTGGAGGAGCCAGTGGTAAGGCACTCTACAGACTGGTGGTGATGGCACTCAACAAGGACAGATTGAACACCTGTGTGGACACTCCTTGGACAGCCTATTTTAAATTAGGAAAAGGGCATCGGCCTGCCTGGAGGGCTCTTTATAAAGCCCCTCTCCCTAAGAGGCATGGAGACTTACAGTGGAGGGTCTTGCATGGTATTATAGCAGTCAATGCTTTTGTTTCTGTGATTAACAGCAGTGTCAGTGATCAGTGTGTTTTTTGTTCCTCTAGGGAGACTGTTTTTCATTGTTTTATTGAATGTCAGCGCCTGAGTGGCTTCTTTGAACTTCTCACAGTACTTTTTCATATTTTTAAGGAAGTTTTCTCTAAGCAGGTTTTCATTTGTGGTTTTATGTACAATCGTCGTTTTAAGCAGAAGTGTCAACTACTGAACTTTGTTTTAGGGCAGGCAAAGTTGGCTATCTATGTAAGCCGGAGAAGAAAACTTGAGAATGTTGAGAATGATGTTGATGTCAAAATTTTATTTGTGAGGCTACTTAAAGCCAGAATCAGGCTGGACTTTCAGTTTTTTATGGGGAATGGGGATGTGGAAGGTTTCAGGACCCTCTGGTCCCTGGAGAATGTCCTCTGTTCAGTTCATGATGGACAGCTTTTTTGGGGGCGTTTTTTGGGGGATTAATTTTCTGTGTAATATAGCATGACATAGAAATTGTATTGAATGATGGACAAGTGTGTTTATTAAAGATCTTTTAAAAATCAAATCTCTCTCTCTCTCTCTCTCTCTCTCTCTCTCTTTTTAGTCAGGTCTTTACTAACTACTAACTAACCTGCACTTATATAGCGCTTTTCTAGTCACAAAGACCACTCAAAGCGCTTTCATTAATACTAACCCTCTATTCTAAGGGCCTATAGGAAACAGATATCTAGGGACAATTTAGAACAGCCAATTAACCTAACATGCATGTTTTTGGCATGTGGGAGGAAATCGGAGAAATCCCGGAGTAAACCCACGCAACACGGGGAGAACATGCAAACTCCACACAGATCACTGTTGGTCGGGGGCTGGGATCGATCCCACGATCCCCACAATCCCCCGGCCAAGGGTAAACTGTGCTGCCGCAGTGCTAACCACTGCGCCACCCACATTAGTTACACACCCAAAACAACATTCTCACACACACTTTTGATAGCCATGGACAAAATTGTTGGTACCCCTCTGTTAATGAAAGAAAAACCCACAATGGTCACAGAAATAACTTGAATCTGACAAAAGGGGTAATAAATAAAAATTCTATGAAAATTACCCAATGAAAATCAGACAATGCTTTTGAATTGTGTTTCAACAGAATTATTTAAAAAAAACAAACTCATGAAACAGGCCTGGACAAAAATGAAGGTACCCTTAACTTAATATTTTGTTGCACAACCTTTTGAGGCAATCACTGCAATCAAACGATTTCTGTGACTGTCAAAGAGACTTCTGCACCTCTCAGCAGGTATTTTGGCCCACTCCTCATGCGCAAACTGCTCCAGTTGTCTCAGGTTTGAAGGGTGCCTTCTCCAGACGGCATGTTTCAGCTCCTTCCACAGATGTTCAATAGGATTTAGATCAGGGCTCATAGAAGGCCACTTTAGAATAGTCCAATGTTTCGCTTTTAGCCATTCTTGGGTGTTTTTAGCTGTGTGTTTTGGGTCATTATCCTGTTGCAAGACCCATGACCTGTGACTGAGACCAAGCTGTCTGATACTGGGCAGCACATTTCTCTCTAGAATACCTTGATTGTCTTGAGATTTCATTGTACCCTGCACAGATGCAGCAAAGCAGCCCCAGAACATAACAGTCTCCTCCATGTTTCACAGTAGGGACAGTGTTCTTTTCTCGGTATGCTTCATTTTTGTGTCTGTGAACATAGAGCTGATGTGCCTTGCCAAAAAGTTCCAGTTTTGTCTCGTCTGTCCATAGGACATTCTCCCAGAAGCTTTGTGGCTTGTCAACATGCAGTTTGGCAAATTCCAGTCTGGCTTTTTTATGATTTGTTTTCAACAGTGGTGTACTCCTTGGTCATCTCCCATGAAGTCCACTTTGGCTCAAACAACGACGAATGGTGCGATCTGACACTGATGTACCTTGACCTTGGAGTTCACCATGAATGTGTTTAGAGGTTGTTCTGGGCTCTTTTGTTACCATTCGTATTATCCGTCTCTTCCATTTTTCCTCCTGCGGCCACGTCCAGGGAGGTTGGCTACAGTCCCGTGGATCTTAAATTTCTGAATAATATGTGCAACTGTAGTCCCAGGAACATCAAGCTGCTTGGAGATTGTCTTATAGCCTTTACCTTTAACATGCTTGTCTATAATTTTCTTTCTAATCTCCTGAGACAACTCTCTCCTTTGCTTCCTCTGGTCCATGTTTAATGTGGTACACACCATGTCACCAAACAACACAGTGACTACTTGTCACCCTTTAAATAGGCTGACTGACTGATTACAAGTTTGTAGACACCTGTGATGTTAATTAGAGGACACATCTTGGTTGAACATGTCCCTATGGTCACATTATTTTCAATCTTTTTCAATCTTTTCTTTTTTTTTTCTCTTCTTCTCTATCCCCTCACCCCCCAGCCAGTCACAGCAGATGACTGCCCCTCCCTGAGCCTGGTTCTGCTGGAGGTTTCTTCCTGTTAAAAGGGAGTTTTTCCTCTCCACCGTCACCAAGTGCTTGCTCACAGGGGATCGCCTGATTGCTGGGGTCTTTCTGCAACTGTGGGGGTCCCCCCCTACAGTTGATAGTGCTATGAGATGACTGTTGTTGTGAAATGGCACTATATAAATAAAGCTGAATTGAAAGTTGAATCTTTTCTAGGGGTACCATCATTTTTGTCCAGGCCTGTTTCATGAGTTTGTTTTTTAAAATAATTAAGTTGAACCACAATTCAAAAGCATTGTCTGACTTTCATTGATTAATTTTCATAGAATTTTTATTTATTACCACTTTTGTCAGATTCAAGTTATTTCTGTGACCATTGTGGGTTTTTCTTTCATTAACAGAGGGGTACCAACAATTTTGTCCACATGTGTACATTTTAGGAGATCGGTAACGTGAATAGCGGATGGCCTCTTCACGTCAGAGTTAAACTGGCCAATCAGACGGTCGCGTACAAGCCCATCCTATTGTACAGGGGGTTGGTTCGGCCAGCCAACCTGAGAAGATAAATGTAACACGCACCCGGAAGTCAGGGTCAGTGTGGTGATGCTCCAGAGGGAGCTGCGTCACCCTGTACCCAGCACTGCTTGCTTTACATGTGGCCTCCAAATAAATGTTCCATCTTTAAATTGAAGAAATCTCGGGCTTGTTCTTGGATTTTTCAATCAAAGAATTGGGTATTTTTCTAACAAAAGAAATATGTTTTTTTGACATTTTTTGATTTTCTGGTTCATATTCTTTGAAGATTAGATAAAAACATACCCCTGTTGACAAATCAGCATAAAAAAAAAACCCAAAACGGACCATTCTTTATGTAAATGTGTCCAAAGCCCACTTTTGACTGAGTTATGTAATTTATATAGCTGCCGCGACATTATGCAAATTAGATGCGTAAATTTATTCCTATCTGAAACGTTGGATCATATTCTACATCTTTCTAATTGACAGTAAGCCATTATCTCTTGTAACTTTTAAGTTATAGCCTTGAAAATCTGAACTATTTTATTGACAATTTTTTTTTACCACTCTTGACCAGTAGGGGGGCCTTGAGTTGCCTTGCATTGCCCCAGGCACCACATGGCACCTAGGGCAGTTAAAGGGTTAAATCATGCAGTAACTTAAAAGTAACTCAGTTACTTTTGAAAAGAAGTAACTAGTAACTTTAACTAGTTACTATTTTTAGTAACTTGCCCAACACTGTACAAAACATATTTTTGAAAAATTTAGCTACAAAAAGATTTATTCACATGGCTTTTCTAATGTTTAAAATTCATTTGATATTATTTTAAAAAAGACTAAACATTCAGACACATAAAGGCCGACCAATAGAAGGAGTTTACTAAAAAAAATAAAATAAAACAACTAAATTTGAAGATATAAGGTTTACACTGGACAGCGATGATATGGAGGTCAGAGGGGGATGGTTGGAGGTATTACCAACTGCAACTCTGCTTAAAAAGAGCTTCCCAACAACAACGACGGCTTGATGAAGTATAACAACGGTCTAATTCCTTTCACCCTCTACTCTATGACTTCTTGTCATTATTTTCACAACTAGAGGTCATGTTTTGTAAAACTTACAACTCTAGCCCATTTCACATTTCTTGTGTGGAATGTTTCGGCCTGTATATATTACGTTGTGTAACGATTACAATACAACAATACGTTGTGTAACCACTGTGGTTAGTGATTTTCCAAAGTTCTTAGCCACTCAACCTTTTCACTAGCCACAATTTTGAGGTTGGAAAATTATGTTTAATATGATCAAATTGGACTATGACATGCTAAAATTTACAACCTTTTAAAATGGTATTCACTTATACAGTGCTTTTTACTCATCTCCGGATGACCAAAGCGCTTTACAGATCCTGCTATCAACCCATTCACACACTGATGGCAGCAGAGCTGCCATGCACATGTGCTGGCCTGACCCACCAGGAGCAACTGGGGGTTCAGTGTCTTGCTCAAGGACATTTCGACATGCAGACTGCAGACGGAGCGGGAATCGATCCTCTGACCCTCCGGTCAGTAGTCGGTCACACTACACCTGCACCACAGCCGCCACTGCGCCACATTTTTAATTGTAAATGGCCCTTATACATACATAAAAAATAGCAAGAGAAACTGTTTATTTATGAAGAGCAGTAACCAGGTAATGTAAGAGTGAAGTACAGGTAGATTTGTGTCTGTCCCAGTTCTCATTTGTACCCCTACCCCTTCCCTTACACCTATGAATTGGGACACCCCTTCACGGCTGCACTTCGTCATTAGTAGTTGCTGATGGATTTAACCTAACCTGTTTTCACCAGAAAAAAAGAAGTAAAAGAAAACTTATTTCTAAAAGTCTCATCCTAACGAGAAAAATGTCTCAAATTTACATGAAAAAGTCTTATTAGTAGAAAAAGTCAGAAATTTACGAGAATGAAAGCTATAAATTCACAGAAAAAAAATTTGAACCCCCTGGTGGCTGGTTTTTGCCTGAGGGCCATATATTTGTCACCCCTGAACCAACCCATTAAAAGTACATATTTAGAAAGCAAACAGCAACTTCTTGCTCTAAAAAACAATCATGTTTAACTACAGGTGTAGGAGCTTATGTTGGGGGAGGGGGGCAACGCAGGGATTAGTTACTCAGTGCTTGGACAACGGGGATCAGGGGTAGTTCTCCTCGTAATATGATTGCTGAGTGTGGGGACAGGTGTGTTCTGCCATTTGCTGTATGTTCATCACCGTTTCTCCAGACTGGCTGCAAAATGAACTTGCTGTGGGTGAAGTATAGCTCCACTCCGTACTCTGTACAGGAGAAGTCGCCACCCACCGTGGCATTTTTTCCCGCCGGCCTGAACAGGGGCTTGACAGGAGACCAACCCATGGACTAGACCGTCTGCAGCTCCTCCAGATTCCATCCACAGCGACAGTGGATCAATGAGCACACACAGTGTGCAGATAGTGCTTATGGGAGTTGTAGTTTCACAGTGTCACATTGCGATAGGTTTATTATTTTAGATGCTGTTTGTGAAAACTACAACCTGCCAAAGTGGCTAGTTGGAGTGGTTGTCTTACCGGCCACTGCTGAAATCCACCATCATTGGCCGGTGTTGATGTCAAGCCCTGATTGCGAGGAAAAACATTATGTTTAAATGCATTTTGGACAGCTGCTTTACTAGTAAGGTAAATCTTGATTCTGTTCATGGTTCTTTGGCTTCTTTGTAGCCTTACTGTAAATACTGAAGGACAACCAGGTACAGGTGACAGCTGTAATCACACACAGTCTATTGAGAGCAGCCATCGTTTGCCTCTTTTCACACCTATGTCTCCCTGTTTATTTTCCCGCTTCTTCATCACTGTGATAACCTCCATTGTGTTATATTTTCTAGCTCATGCTCTAACCACCATGTGTATTGTGTCATCCATGCAGGACTTCACACAGCTGGATTTGGACTTTGGGCATCTGCATAATGTCTCCCTTGGTTGTTTACAGCCATGCTCAGGTAAAACCCAAACCAAATGGGGACCATTGCTGTACCAGAATGAGTTTCACTCATTTAAAATTTTAGTTGGTGTTTTGAGGTAATAGTATAATCTTAATTATTTTTGTGGCTTGCTCTATAGAGCTAATTTACTCATGAAGAAAGAAAATTTTTGACCTCTCACGTGTAGATTGAAACAGTTTAAGAGGACCATCATTTTATTATTAATTGTGTTAATTTTTAATAGGTTTTTAAATATTATTTTGCTTATTACTAACATAACCTTTCTTAAAAAAAAAAAAATGTTCTGTCCTGTGTAGTAATGTGGGCATTGGTAGGCTGATTTAGGCTCCTTAACTGTGTTTGACACAGCTGGCGTAGACCCTTTTGTTGACATGTGATGCAACAGTGTTAAACAGTGGCGAAAAGCACATCTAACCAGTTTAGAGTAAGTATTTGAAGGCTAAATGTTGTTTTAATATGTTTAATTTGAAATAGCCTTGCAGCAAAGAGGTAACATCCCTCTCATGGTCTGGAATGTGTGCTGAAGTACAAAGAAGAAAGTATTATGCAGCAATAAGTAAGTTTGTTTGGTGGTTAAAATTAGCTCTTGTTTACCATCTGCTTTGTCCACATTTGGTGGCTTTACATGCCGGGTTTTGTCAGTCGCAGCTTGATGCCATTATAGGGCAGACGGCTCATCAAGATAAGTGACAAATGCTTGACGAACAGAAGGGAGAAGGGCAAGGTTTAAAATGCCATTTCAGCCTCAAGGCTAAAAGCTGCGCATTGCTTTAAGCAAGGAGCAGTTGCTGTGTTCAAGTGCCACATGGCAGTGCGAGGAAGAGGGACAATCTTATCTTTGCTGTGCTCTCTGACTGAATCCCATGTGGTATGCAGATTGCATAATGAAGCTGGACCATGAAAAGCCACAGATGTTATTGTGAGCCACCCTGCCAGCGGTTGGCAGAGCAGCCTGCTGCTTGAATTGTCCTACAGTGTGTTTTTGTGTGAGGGTGTAAGCGTGAGAGGGAGAGTGGGAGCGTAAAAGAGAGAGGCAGCTGACTTTAAATGTGTTGGTAGAGAGGGGGAGTACGCTTGTTGATGAAGTGTGCAGACAGGTTTATCCAGCTGCTCTTCAGGATGCAGCCAACCTGTATTGTACCCAGTGCTCTTTTTGCATTTCAGCCATTTTCTTTATAATCTTGAGGATGCTGGGTTTCAGTTCCTTGCATTACTGTACAGAAAAGGTGGAGGAAGCAGTAGGTGTTTGCAAAGCATACCGCTGAAAGCCTTTTCAATATTGACGCAAACTGCTTTTCAACTTCATACTAACAGTGCTTAAGAAAAAAATATATACAATATCATGATTCAGCAATTTAATTCAAAGAACAATGTCATATTCATCAAAATTTAAAGCAAAAATAGGCTGGGAATAGCACACTGAGTATTACAAATATGGAACATGTAAAAGTTTACCTTTTAAAATGAAATAATTAAAAAAACTTCTCTGCCATGTTATTTGTTTTAGATGTGCTAGTGCTGTTTGATTCTCTGGGGATGCAAAGTCATCGTTTTGGTTATGTTTAAGAGAATCACCATTTGCTGTTTTATTTTGTAGAGAAAAAAGCTGAATATTCTTCCTTTGTAAAACAATAAAAAATGAATTAAATTGCTAAAATTCATGCCCCCCCCCCAGGTTAGGTAGAGAAAAAATATTAAACTATTAATCAGTGATGAATAGTTATATTTTTTACCACATGGTTGAGTGGTTGCATTTTTTTCCTTACTTAATCTGAAAGATGCAACTAATAAGCGACTTTCACATTACTAGTGCGCATGTGCGGACTTTGTGAGTTCAAAGTTCACGACTACCAAACATTCTGGTAGCCGCCTTGCTTTTGTATACAAACAGTACTGTCACACCTGAACAACTGCCGCTTAAAGTCTGCTTTAAGCTTTAAATATCCGTTATGCCAGGTGCACATTGTGCTGCAGTGAAGTGTGGGAACGGCATGTATCATCTAGAACGGTGGAAAAAAGCAAACTTGCAGCATACATGCGTGTGACTTCGGGACCAGTGTGTGTACATGTCTGCCGCCATTCACGTTATATACATTCCCCACGGAGCTGAAGGATCTGGACTGACGTAATTGTTGGATTAAAGCAGTAAGTCTATATTATAGCATAATTAAATAGTGTTGTGTATTGTTCAAGTTCTAGCCCAATTGACATGAGTCTAAACCCTGAAGTAGTAGGTACGGACAGGCAGGCCTGGATCTAGGATATACAGTAGTTCTTTTTATATTGGTAATGAAGCTTGATCTACACACACATGTAATTAAGGCCATTGATAAGTAGGCTGCTATAAAATAAAATTGCAAATCATTGAAAACTTGTGGTACTTAAACTATAGTAGTATCGACCTATAGATCTAAATAAGCAGGCTACCTTGTAGTGAAATTTACTCAAAATGACAACCAAAGTTGAGCTGTCAAATCACTTGCTTACCTTCTTTGTAGTCATTTTGGAGCCTCACAAGTAAGGGTGCTTGGTCCTTTGACAACAAAAAATCTGCTATGTCAGTGTACATACAGGGGGGCCATTTTGGACAATTTCTGCAACGTTGCCGCGAATGCAAGTGCAGCTAGTTTATCCTTGCGTTTGTGGGTACAACCGGGAAGACACCTACACAGACAATATGCTCGTAGACCAGGAACTTTTCATAAATTAAATGTATCAATAGAGCATGTTTGGTAGCCACGTTTGCATGATGCTTTGCGGGAGCCGAGATGCGAAAGTCGCTTATTATGGCAATTTATGTATTTTTGGTGAAGTCAGAATGTTCAGGTGTTAAAAATAGTTTATATCTGTGATTTTTTTTCCTTTGCAATAAAAAAGTGAAATGAAAATCCTTGAAGAGTAGTGATTCAATTTTTACCAGGTATTATGGACACCTCTGAAGTATCTTTACAAAGTTAAGTTAATCCTTTCCACACCATGTGGTGTATGGGGCAGTGCCTATCTTCGTTTCATTTACCCTAGGCCACAGAGCTACTGTGAGTAGTGAAAGCTACGGGGGGGGGGGGGGGGGGATCGGTCTCTGTGCGTTAACTTTCCTTTCCCATTATGCTGAGCTCCAAGCTAGAAAGTGGAAAGTACCATTTTTTACATGGTCTTTGGTATGACCCGGCCGAGATTTGAACCCATGACCCCCCCCCCCCCCCCGTTGTGACGTGGATGCTCTACCAACTAGGCCACTACTCCAGTTATCTTTACATAGATTACAGTCAAAAATGATCATTCTCTGGAATTGCAGCCTCCTAATGATTGATCAATTGTTTCTGAAACTGTATTATTAGTTGCTTCTCCAATACTTCTATTGTTCCCATTAAAAAACAAAAAAAAAAAAAACTGTTCTTCAGTGACCTCCACTGTGGTAAAAGTTTTGACTCAGTCCAAAGCAACCGCTCAATGAACTCTCATGGAGCATTCAAGGAAAACTGAATTTTTGATCTACCAAACATTTACACAGAAATGCTTTTTTCCAGGCTTTTGGAGATTGTTGAGAGATGGGCCAATTTTTGATCTCTCAACGATCTCCAGGGTTTTTTTTTTTTTTTTTTTTTTTTTGTTACTTATTTGTACCCGTAGGTAGACATGGTTTGCAGTCTGGTGACAAGCCACTGGCTGCTGGTCGCTGCGTGCGCGAGCGCCCTAAACCTACATGTTTTTGGTATGCGGGAGGAAACCGGAGAAATCCCGGAGTAAACCCGCGCAACACGGGGAGAACATGCAAACTCCACACAGCTCACTGTTGGTCGGGGGCTGGGATCGAACCCACGATCTGATGATCCCCGCGATCCCCCGGCCGAGGGTAAAACTGTGCTGTTACAGTGCTAAACCACTGCGCCACCGTGCAGGTTCGAACATTGCCTTCCTGATTTTCCAGAGCATGTAAACAGAAGGTCAAGAAGAGAGGTGTAGAAGGGCACACCTACCTTACACATCACCTCGTGTATATTAAATGACAAAAATTGCATATTGTTACTTTAAAGAGTGATTCTCACAGTAGAGCCTTTTTTTAATCTCCCACAGCTATTATAAAAGTATTAATAAATCCTTCATTTTTGCCATCTGCCAGTACAACAGCATGACTATACATGATAGAGAGCAGGCTATGGATAATTTTGCCCATCTGCACCCACACAATTGGAGATTTTGAGCGTCTTTTTAATTAGGTGCTTACAGTAATTTCTGAGGAGAACATCAGATGTGCCCAGCCGTCTATCCCAAGTTGCTCTGCAATATGGTTAAGACGGTGCTGACAGCTTGTTATCCAATCAGTTTCCGTCTAATCTCACAGCTCACCTCTTATCCCTGTGAAATCTCACTGCAGTTAACTCCCATACGAAATTTTCGGCAAGAGATTACTCATAACTCTGCAACACGAATTGATGTAAGATTTTATTTTCTTCACTGCAAAAGAAAGTTTTGAGATTTAGTGTGATTTAAGTGGCGTCCCAAAATTGTGATTGCATTGCATTTAATTACTGGCTTATGAGATCCTGTGTATTAAGCAGTATTGGAGTAATAGCCAGCTTTCATCCTCTGTTAAATTCTATTGTTGGTTTGATTTACTTTTACATCTAAAATATGCCTTTTTAAACTAGAAGAGATTGGTTCTCTTTCATCTAGGTATCATCACTATCATTGCTTGTTAATCATTCTCCTTTGAACTACTTTTAGTTTAAAACAAATCCAATAGCATGCCGGTTGTCAGTTGTATGTTCTTCAAAACCTGATGTTTTAGTGTCTAGACAGAAATTACTCCATTCATAATTAAGCCAACTTCAAAGCAAGATATCAAAGTCAAGGTTAAACACTGACATTATTCAAGTCAATAAAATGGTTCACAGAGTCAGTATGCTTGATGGAGTGTCTATAGTCTGGCCCGTAAACAGTTAACCTGGGGTACAAAAGAAGGCTTCTTTATTTTGAGTATTGATATACATGAGTTCATTTAAATGTAACTGGGCAGAAGCAAACAGATTTATATTGTGGACTGATAAAGAAATATTGCATATAAATACCTGTAAAACTATATGTTTGCTATTGTACAGTAATGAGAAAAAAGTATTTGCCCCATCCTGATTTCTTATGTTTTTGCATATTTGCAACATTTAAATGTATCAGATCAAACTAATTTTAATATCAGACAGAGATAACCTGAGTAAATACAAAATGCAGTTCTAAAATGATGATTTCCTTTTAAAAAAGCAAAGAAAAAAAGAAACCTGGACGACAAAATGAAGTTGACTTAGAAGATCTCAAAAAGCAACACTTCACGCCATGATCTAAAGAAATTCAAGAAGAAATGAGAAACAAAAACCCAGAACAACATCTAAAGAACTGCTGGCCTCACTTGCCTCAGTTTGGACACTGGTCCATGATTCGTCAATAAGAAAGAGACTGGGCTAAAATGGCATCCATGGGAAAGTTCAAAGGTGAAAACCACAAAGGCTCATCTCACATTTGCCAAGAAAGATCTTGATGATCCCCAAGACATTTGAGAAGATATTCTGCGGACTGATGAGCAAAAGTTGAACTTTTTGGAAGGCATGCATCCTGTTCCATCTGGTTTAAAACTAACACAGCATTTTATAAAAGTACATCATACCAACAGTCAAGCATGGTGGTGGTAGTGTGATGGCCCCAGGCTACTTTGCTGCTTCAGGACCTGGATTACTTGCTGTAATTGATGGAACCATGAATTCTGCTCTCAACCGGAAAATCTTGAATGAGAATGTCCGACCATCAGTTTGTGATCTTAAGCTGAAGCCCTCCAATGTAGAATAATTGAAACAATTTTGCAAAGAACAGTGGGTTGTTTACTTTTCAGTAATTTTTTTTAATTTCCAGTCAAATAACTTCTTGTCAAGAGCCTCCTTGTGCGCTTTTACCCAGCGCACAGAGGAAGGGAAGGATGGATGAGTTTACGTGCAGGGTTAACACCACAACGCATTTATTGAAATAAAGACACACAGTTCCAAAAAAGGGTGAGGACATACAAAAATACAAAGATACACTTAGAATGGAAGTTCCCAGGCAGGCATCGCCTGGCAAATGCATAAGGAGGAGTAATCAACCACGACGGCACCCCAGAGCCAACATCACTCACAGGGCACAGCAGAATCCCCAGCTAACATGGAGGCGGCTGATCCTCCGTTACACACAGCAAACGCAACTATGAACATACAATTGACCATTCAATGGACCAGCAATGCTTGACTGGCAATCGCTGCTTAAGTGCAAGAATTGCTGGTTCCGCCAATTCAGTACACCTGGGCGAGGCGCGAGGATGACAATCACAGGAGTAGAATCAACTGGCTGTCAGAGGAAAGGGGCCGTGGTCGAACCAGCGAATGCTAGACAATGCCCACAAAAAAGTAGGTCAAAGAAGCTGCCTAACAGCCGCTGGCCAGAACGGTGGCTACAGGCATGGAAAAGAAAAGGACAAAAACATAAAAACAACAAGAACTCAAAAGAAGACAATACATAAATAATCCAATACCCGAGCCACAGAGAACGGCCAGAACTGACCCTAAGAAAACCACTGGCTCGGTTCATGACAATTTCTGGCACTTCGGCAGTATTCTTTTGCCCAAGTTGAAAGAGATAATTTCTTGATCTTGATTTAAATGTCAAAAGGCTGGTTTGGCTAATCACCTCAATAGAGATGTTTCATTACAGACATTATCAAAAGTTTCAACACATTTGCAAAAGATGTAGCTACATACTTCACATCAATAACTTTTTGTGTTTGCCAGCTTGCATGTCTTTATGCTGCAAACCTACAATACATCAAAATTATGCACTACTGCCACTTCTGTTCAGCTTTTTTAAGCGTTTTGACCTTCTGTTCAAAGATTTAACAAATGGCCCAGTTGAGCTCACAGCCTGACAGTGTACTGTCCAACGAACCATGATGCATATTTAACAGGATCCCCTAGCCTGCAACATTGCTGCTATAAAACCACACTCTCGTTGAGCTGTTCAGTCACTCTTAGTTGCAGGTCTGAGTGTTCAGACAGCCTCGATTATATGCACCAGTGGAGAATCCGCAGCATATCAGACACTGCTACTAATGATAATGAAGGACGGAGTGCCCCTGTCTTCATCTTCTTTCAAGGCCCTCACTCAGTGCTTTTTAAACTCACAACTGATTTCTACACATCTCTCACCAGTTCTGTACAACTATTATTCCCTCTCAGGTCAAGGCAATTTCTTATTATTTTTTATAGGGTTGGAATAATTATTATCCCAGCCAGCATGTCCATGTGGGCCTCACTATAGGTTAAATCTGGGCTGTCTTATGGTTCCCATGTGGGTTTGTCCGCGAGTTCCATGTTGGTCCCATCTGTGTTTGTCCACATGGACTTTACCTGTTTACCTATTTTCACCTTATTTTCTCATAAATTTGCTACTTTCTTGTAAATTTGTGACTTTTTTCTCCGTAATTTGATACATTTTTATTGAAAAATTGAAACTCTTATAAAATTGCAACTTTTTTACTGTAAACTTGCAACTTTTTCTCATAATTTTATTTTTTGTAAATTTGAAACTTTCTCAAATTTATTTTTTCCTTGAAAATTTGCTATTTTCTTGTAAATTTGTGAAGTTTTCCCATGCATTAGAGACATTTTTTCTTGTAAATTCTCAAAAAGTTTCAACTTTTTTTTCTGTAAAATTACTTTTCCTCATAAATTTTCAGTTTATTAACTCATATGTGCTACTTTTCTTTGTTTATTTGTAACTTTTTCTGATGTTTTCCTCATAAATTTGGGACTTTTTTTCTTGTAAATTTGCAAAAAAAAATTCTAAGTTTGTAACTCTTTTCAAGCAATTGTTTTCTTGTCCTTCTTTGTCTTCTAAATTTGTCACGTTTTTCTCATAAATTTGCTGCTATTTTTTGTGAATTTTTACATTTGTCATAAATTTGTGACTTTTTCTCATAACTTTGCCTATGGCACAAGTGTTATTACCTCCGCCAAGGAGGTTATGTCCAAGGAGGTTATGTTTTCATCGGCGTTGGTTTGTCTGTCTGTCTGTCTGTCTGTTAGCAAGATAACTCAAAAAGTTATGGACGGATTTTCATGAAATTTTCAGATTGTCAGAAATGGGGTATCCTACAGATGATTAGATTTTGGTGGTGATCCGGATCACCGTCCAGAAGAAAACCGCCATTACGGAAAATGCCATTTTCGTCAATAACTACTGAACCACTGATCCTATCATTGTGAATCCTATTGTTAGTCATATGTTTTCATGGTCAAGGAATCTGAAAACGTACACACAAACACTGTATGGGGGGAACTGTGGCGCTTGGCGGAGGTCTGCGCTCTCCGAGTGCTTTTCTAGTTATCTTTGAATTGATAATTGACCGGATCGTCACTTCCTTGTGGTAACGTATCGTCACTTCCTGTTTTGCTGTCTGCCTGTGTGGTTTGCTCTCCAGCTCTCGAGCCACTAGCTATGGCTACTAGCTCTCTTTCCTCTCCTCCTCTGGTGTGCTCTCTCTGTCAGATGTTTAGCTACACCTCTGCCTCTTTTAGTGATAACGGTAAATGTAATAAATGTTGTCTTTTTGAGGCGCTCGAGGCGAGGTTGTCTGATTTGGAATCCCGGCTCCGCTGCATTGAAACACCGTCTGCGCCAGTTAATCTCGACGGACGCCCATTAGCTGCAGCGGAGCTAGCTAGCTTAGGCCCCCCTGTCACCGGTTCCCCGGCTCTCCTCAGCAGCGAGGAGACTGGGTGGGTGACGGTGAGAAGGAAGCCTAGTCGCAAAGCCTCGGTTCACCACCAACCTGTTCACGTTTCTAATCGTTTTTCCCCGCTCAGCGACACACCCGCCGAGGAAAAAACTCTGATCATTGGCGACTCTGTAGTCAGAAACGTGAACCTAGAGACTCCAGCGGCCATAGTCACATGCATTCCTGGGGCCAGAGCAGGAGACATCGAGTCAAATTTGAAAATGCTGGCTAAAAGTAATTGTAAATATTCCACAATTGTTATTCACGCCGGCATTAATGACATCCGTCTCCGGCAGTCGGAAGTCACGAAACTTAATATAGAATCGGTGTGTGACTTTGCAAAAACGATGTCTTCCACTGTAGTATTCTCTGGGCCCCTCCCCAATCTGACCAGTGATGACATGTTTAGTCGCTCGTCATCCTTGAACCGCTGGCTGTCTGTGTGGTGTCCTGCAAATGACGTGGGCTACATTGACAATTGGAGCTCTTTTTGGGGAAAACCTGGTCTTATGAGACGAGACAGCATTCATCCCACTTTGGATGGTGCTTCTCATTTATCTAAAAATCTGGCATCTTTTTTATCCAAATTTCCAAAACCATGACTACTCAGAGTTGGGACCAGGAAGCAGAGTCGCAGTCTTACACGCCTCTCTGCAGCTCCTCTTCATCCGCCACCCCTCAGCTTAGCCCCTGTCTTCCCCATCAGAGAATCGTTGTCTGCTCCCTCCAAAGTGAATAAAAATATAATGTATAAGCATCCCAAAGTGATAAAGCAAAATATTGGTAAAACTCAAATTAAACATAAAGCCTCTAAATTGAATGATTTGGCCTCTGTTCCTCCTCATAATTTAAAAATTAAATGTGGTTTATTAAATATTAGGTCTCTAACTCCCAAGTCTCTGTTAGTCCATGATCTGTTAATTGATCATCAGATTGATTTAATTTCCCTTACAGAGACTTGGTTAGGGCAAGAGGATTATGTTGGTTTAAATGAATCAACTCCCTCTGGTTATTTAAACTGTCAAAATCCCAGAAGTTCTGGTCGTGGAGGAGGAGTAGCATCAATTTACCATTCCAAATTACTAGTTAATGTAAAGCAAAAAACATGTTATAATTCCTTTGAGGGCCTGGTCCTCAGTGTTGGGCACTTTAGCAATTCCAGGTTAAACCCAATTTTATTTGCCATAGTTTATCGTCCCCCATCAACCTATTCAGAATTTTTATCCGAATTTGCTGATTTCTTAGCTGATTTAGTGCTGAAATCTGATAGAATAATTATAGTAGGGGACTTTAACATACATGTGGATGTAGATAGTGACTGCCTTAATGTGGCTTTTAATTCAATATTAGACTCGATTGGGTTTTCTCAGAAAGTAGGAAATTCTACTCATTACCTCCACCATACATTGGACCTTGTTCTGACATATGGCATAGAAATAGAAAATCTTGTAGTGTCTCCTCATAACCCTGTACTGTCAGACCATTGTCTGTTAACCTTTGATTTTACTATTTCTGACTATTTGGCTCCTAAAGAAAAATATTATCACAGTAGATGCCTCTCAGATGATGCTGTTTCCAAATTTATGCAGATTGTTTCCTCTATGCCATGTGTCAACACAACGGAAATAAGCTACAGACAGCTTGCTCCTTCTGTAATTGATAACATGGTGGATAGTGTTTCAGCTTCTCTGCATCAGGCTCTAGACTTGGTGGCCCCCTTAAAAAAGAAAAAGTCTAATCAGAGATTTTTAACTCCTTGGTTCAACACAGAAACTCGTAGCTTAAAACAGAAGACTCGTCAATTAGAAAGAAAATGGCGCTCTACTAATTTAGATGAAATCTATTTAGCTTGGAGAAATCATCTTTTAATTTATAAAAAATCTCTTAGAAAAGCTAGAACGAGTTATTACTCTGCATTAATAGAAGAGAACAAGAATAATCCCAGGTTTCTTTTCAGTACTGTAGCCAGGTTGACAAAGAGTCAGGACTCTGTCAATCCTAGCATCCCCTTAGAGCTTACTAGTCAGAACTTTATGAACTTTTTCAATAATAAAATTTCATCCATCAGAGATAAAATCAATCAGATTCTTCCCACAGTTAACTTAAATACTGTAACTACTACAACTCCTTCTATTGATGTCTGTCTTGATGAGTTTACTCCAATTGACCTTTGTGAGTTAGACAAAATAGTTTCCTCATCCAAACCTTCAACTTGTCTTTTAGACTCTATTCCTACCAGGTTATTTAAAGAAGTCTTCCCACTTATTGGTAGCTTTATTCTTCATATAATCAATTCTTCATTAACTTTAGGCCATGTACCGCAGGCTTTTAAAACGGCTGTAATTAAACCCTTACTCAAAAAGCCAACGCTAGATCCAGGAGCTTTAGCTAACTATAGACCAATCTCTAATCTCCCTTTCATTTCAAAAATCTTAGAAAGAGTTGTTGCTACGCAATTATTTGACCACCTGCAGGGAAATGGTTTACTTGAGGAGTTTCAATCTGGGTTTAGAATCCATCATAGTACTGAAACAGCCTTAGCGAAGGTCACTAACGACCTCCTCATTGCATCTGATAATGGACTAGTTTCTGTACTTGTCCTTTTAGATCTTAGTGCAGCTTTTGATACTATTGATCATAATATTTTACTTAATAGATTAGAACACTATGTTGGACTTAATGGAACTTCGTTGCAGTGGTTTAGATCTTATTTATCTGATAGGTTCCAGTTTGTTCATGTAAATGATGAGTTTTCTCTCAGCTCAAAGCTTAGTCATGGAGTTCCACAGGGATCTGTGCTTGGCCCTACTCTTTTTAGTTTATATATGCTTCCGTTAGGCAACATTATTAGAGAGCACTGTATACATTTTCACTGTTATGCAGATGACACACAATTATACCTGTCAATGAAGCCAGATGATAGTAATCAATTAGCCAAGTTAGAAGCCTGTCTTAAGGAAATCAAAGCTTGGATGACTTGTAATTTCCTGCTATTAAATTCAGATAAGACTGAAGTCATTCTTGTTGGTCCAAAAAACCTTAGAAATTCCTTTCCAAATCAAACTTTCAGTTTGGATGCAGTTACTCTTTCTCTTAATAGCTCTGTGAGGAACCTTGGAGTTATTTTTGATCAGGATTTGTCCTTCAATTCACATATTAAATTTGTTTCTAAGACTGCCTTCTATCATTTGCGTAATATTGCCAAGATTAGGAGCATCTTGTCTCAGAGTGATGCTGAGAAGCTGATCCATGCTTTTGTTAGCTCGAGATTAGATTATTGTAATTCTTTATTATCAGGCTGTCCTAAAACATCTTTAAAAAGTCTTCAGCTGATCCAAAATGCTGCAGCAAGAGTTTTAACAGGTACTAGAAAGAGAGATCATATCTCTCTGGTTCTGGCCTCCCTTCATTGGCTTCCCATAGAGTTTAGAATTAAGTTTAAAATCCTTCTTCTTACAAAGCTCTAAACAATCAGGCTCCTTTTTATTTAAAAGATCTGATACTACCGTATCATCCTAACCGAGCACTACGCTCCCAAAATGCAGGTTTACTTGTAATACCTAGAATCTCCAAAAGTACAATGGGAGGCAGAGCCTTCAGTTATCAAGCTCCTCTCCTGTGGAATCAGCTGCCAATCTGGATTCAGGAGTCAGACTCGATCTCTGTTTTTAAGAATAGGGCTAAAACCTACCTTTTTGATATAGCCTACAATTAGGGAGGGATCATGGGTTTCTGAACCCTCCCTTAGTTATGCTGCTAATAGGTTTAGTCAGCCGGGGGACCTCCAGTAATGCACTGGGTCTCACTCCTTTCCTCACTCTCTATGAAATATTTTTTTTTTGCTGGTCATTAACATTTGTTTGTTCTCTCCCATAGATTGAGTCCCCATCATGCTGTTTGCTCTCTACATGTCTGTTCTTTTCTTCTTCTCTGTCCCCTCACCCCCCAGCCAGTTGCAGCAGATGACTGCCCCTCCCTGAGCCTGGTTCTGCTGGAGGTTTCTTCCTGTTAAAAGGGAGTTTTTCCTCTCCACCGTCGCCAAGTGCTTGCTCACAGGGGATCGCCTGATTGCTGGGGTCTTTCTGCAACTGTGGGGGTCCCCCCTACAGTTGATAGTGCTATGAGATGACTGTTGTTGTGAAATGGCGCTATATAAATAAAGTTGAATTGAATTGAATTGAATAACTGCAGCAAAACAAACTGTGGTCATTCAAATAGTAATGGACATTTTTTTCTCCTGTAAGATAAACATAATGGGTTTTAATTATTTTCTCTGACTCATCTTCAATTTTTTTCTTTAGATTTGTACAATATTTTAGACAGATTTTTACCTTTAAATATTTTAAGCTTCCCATTATCATATTCAGTTCTGTAATTTTTATGTGCTAGCCTTTGAATTGTAGACATCAATAAAATAACTGATTTGTGTTCTTGGTAAACTGGATTTAGTTGAAGTATTTTTTGAATTAATCTATTTATCTGGATGGACGTAAAATCCAAGTTCCTGTTAAAATGATCAGTTTTTACAAGAGGGAGAAAAAGAGCTTTTTTAATCCTAAAGACTGCAGTGATATTAGGGGTCCTCATCAGAAGGTAAGAAAGCTGTTTATTAACCTGTTGCACTTCTGCGTACCGCGGGCGGGCACGTCCTAGAGCGCACGAGGGCGCACAAGGGCACTGCGTCCTAGGAGGCACTGAAAAAAAAAAGCTGCATTTCCGTTCTTCCACTACAGACACAGCCGCGAACAGAAAGCCAAAGGAGTGCTTTGATTGGTTTAGATGTGACTGACCTCTCATTCAACTAATAAGAGCCTTGAATTGGTTTCTGAAACCTTGAAGAACCAATGACTGAAAACCTAGCAAGAAAGACTCGCCTACCAACGGCTGCGAATGCAGCGAGCCAATTGATGCACAGAAGTTCGAAAGCTGTTTTGTGTACGGCTGGGTGAAGAGAGACTGACTGCTGCAGCAGATGAAAAGAGGACCTGCAGGAAGAACCCACAAGTGCAACCTGATAGGGACTGCCATTCGCGCATCGGCCTGTTCAGCCACAGGCGGTGCTGTCCCAGCAGAGTAGACGTTTAGGATTCTCTTCCATGGTCATCATAGACCATCCACATGCTGTTGTGAACAGGTAAGTGTTATAAGCTAAATTATTCTTTATCCCTGAAAATTGTAATCAAAAATGACTTTTGACCGATCGGTAAATTACAGCTGTGTGGCGCACGAAGTCCGAAGTCCGTGCGCCGCGGTACACGGTTCGTGCGCCGCGTCCGGACCGTGAACGCCCCCCCCCCCGCTACTGTTCTGTAGCGAGGGGGGGGGGCGGGGACCGCAGGGACTGTGCGCTGCGGTCGCCACATCGCCACATGACTGTTCCGTCATGTAGCGATGGCCGATGTCCGTCCTCTGTAGTGGGGGGGGTGGGGGAGTTGTTATCTTCTACATTACAAATATTTTAGAATAATTTTTAGTGCACTGTAGGTTATTTTTTCTTGTAAAAAAAAAAAGCCACACATTTTTTACTTGGCATGCTTCTTTGTGTGTGGGGGCTTGTTTGTTCATTCATTCATTCATGAATGAATGAATAAACAACCCCCCCACACACACACACACAGCCCTGAGTGTCACCTTTCATTAGAGCCCAAGATGAAGCTTCTATATTGAATCATTCAAAAGTTACAGACCTTTTTCCAAACTGTGCCATTTGGCACAATTTGGCACAATTCAAAAACGCCTGGGAACTACCTGAGAACAAAGCTGTGTAATATATTCATTTTTTTGTGGTATTGTTACACAATTTTGACCTCAGCTGGATAACACTTGGTTTTACATTTCTGTTGCATTTTCCAGCCAGGATCTGAAGCTGTGTGTTATTTGCAAGCATTTGTATCCCAAAAAACACCCAGCCAAAATTTATTTTCTTCAAGTTCAGTATGTTTAGATGACTGTTACTCAGTGGCAGGAGCACTTAGAGAGATTATGACTGTTTTGCCAAAAAATTCAAAGTGTTTTCTTTTAAATGAGACCAACCCCATGAAGATGCTGCAAAGGGTTGAAGAACAGCTTTTGATTTACTTTGGGCATGTTATTTTTTGGCGTTTTTAGGGAAATTGACCAGAGAGCAAGGGGTTAACTGAGTTATTGCACATACAGTTAGGCCCAAAAATATTTGGACAGTGACACAAGTTTTATTTTAGCTGTTTACGAAAACATATTCAGGTTACAATTATATAATCAATATGGGCTTAAAGTGCAGACTCTCAGCTGTAATTTGAGAGTATTCACATCCAAATTGGAGCAAAGGTTTAGGAATTACAGCTCTTTAATACGTAGCCGCCTCTTTTTCAAGGGACCAAAAGTAATTGGACAATTGACTCAGAAGGCTGCAAAAAAAAAAATAAATAAATAACAAGGCTGCATGGGCTTTTCCCTCGTTAACCTGTCATCAATTAAGCAGTTAAAAGGTCTGGAGTTGATTCCAGGTGTGGCGTTTTCATTTGGAAGCTGTTGCTGTGAACACAACATGTGGTCAAAGGAGCTCTCAATGGAGGTGAAACAGACCATCCTGAGGCTGAAAAAAAAAAAAAAGAAGAAATCCATCAGAGAGATAGCAGAAATGTTAGGAGTGGCCAAATCAACAGTTTGGTACATTCTGAGAAAAAAAGAGTGCACTGGTGAGCTTGGGAACTCAAAAAGGCCTGAACATCCACGGAAGACAACAGTGGTGGATGATCGCAGAATCCTTTCCATGGTGAAGGACAACCCCTTCACAACATCCACTCAAGTGAAGAACACTCTCCAGGAAGTAGGTGTATCAGTATCTAAGTCTACCATAAAGAGAAGACTTGATGAGAGTAAATACAAAGGATTCACCACAAGGTGCAAACCATATTTGTGTATTTATAATATTTATGTTAAAGGTGAGTCAGGCTGTTATATTTGTGTATTTATAATATTTATAATATTTATAATTGTGTATTTATAATTTTTCTGCATTGATGTATGTGGTTATTGTGTATATTTTTATCTTGATTCTTTTTTCTAAAGCCCATCCAGGGACAAGAGTTGCAAATTAGCTAATAGCTATACACTCTATGTGCAACACATCAGATTGATTGTCTTTGATTAATTGTCTATGTTTATTGCACTGTCCCTGTCAAATAAACTAATCTACTACTACTACTATTAATCAGCCTCAAAAATAGAAAGGCCAGAAGTGACTTTGTCAAAAAACACCTGACAAAGCCAGCCCAGTTCTGGAACAGCATTCTTTGGACAGATGAGACTAAGATCAACCTGTACCAGAATGATGGGAAGAAGAAAGTTTGGAGAAGAATTGGAACAGCTCATGATCCAAAGCACACCACTTCTTCTGTAAAACATGGTGGAGGCAGTGTGATGGCATGGGCATGCATGGCTTCCAATAGCACTGGGTCACTTGTGTTTATTGATGTGACAAAAGACAGAAGCAGCCGGATGAATTCTGAAGTGTATAGGGATATACTTTCTGCTCAGATTCAGCCAAATGCAGCAAAATTGATTGGACGGCGCTTCACAGTACAGATGGACAATGATCCAAAACATACTGCAAAAGCAACCCAGGAGTTTTTTTTAAAGCAAAGAAGTGGAATATTCTGCAATGGCTGAGTCAATCACCAGATCTCAACCCAATCGAGCATGTATTTAACTTGCTCAAGACAAAACTTAAGCCAGAAAGACCCACAAACAAGCAACAACTGAAGACAGCTGCAGTAAAGGCCTGGCAAAGCATCACAAAGGAGGAAACCCAGCGTTTGGTGATGTCCATGGGTTCCAGATTTCAGGCAGTCATTGCCTGCAAAGGATTCTCAACAAAATATTGAAAAGTAACATTTTACTTAGGGTTATGTTTATTTGTCCAATTACTTTTGAGCCCCTGAAATGAGGAGCGTTTGTATAAAAATAGCTACAATTCCTACATGTTTAATCATATATTTTTGTTCAACCCCTTGAATTAAATCTTAAAGTCTTCACTTCAATTCCGTTGTAGTTGTTTAATTTCAAATCCAATGTGGTGGCATGCAGAGAAATCATGAAGATTGTGTCACTGTCCAAATATTTCTGGGCCTAACTGTACATGAGCTAATTATTACATTTAACCACTTGCGCTCCGTTGTTCCGCGGGCGGGCAAGTCTCTGTGTCCTATGACCTTGAAACCTTGAAGAAGTTTGAAAATCCAGGAAGGAGGACCCGCCTACTGTGAACGCAGGAGCCAATTGAAGCACAGAAATTCTGGCTGGGTGAAGAGAGATTTACTGTTGCAACAGATGAAAACAAAGGACGCTGTACGAATCTACTACAGACCCAGGCTCACCCAGCAGCATGGAGAACACCCACAAGTGGGACCTGCACTCATTCCAGCAGAATAGACGGAGGCCGACGACAAAAGTCGTAAATCATTCGCCAAAACGGCAATAATGGAATTATGTTGATCGGGATCCACGAGCGGAGTAGCATCGCGTTCGTCTGACAATGGGGGAAGAGATGTTCGCCGCGACTCTGCTGCTTTGAAGAGGTAAGGTGTTATAAGCTAAATTATTATTTATCCCTGAAAACTGTAATCCAAAAATGACTTTTGACCGATCGGTAAATTACAACTGTACTGCGCACGAAGTACGTGCGCCGCGATAAACGGTTCATTTGCCGTGTTCGGACCGTGAACGCCCCCCCCCCCCCCCCGCTGCAGAAGAGGAGCGGGGGGGGCCACGGTCCGTTCACGGTCCCCCCCCCCACACACACACACACACAGTAGCGAGGGGGGGGGGAGCCGCTGTGAAAGCATGCAAGGAGTGTAATCCGTCATGTAGAGGGCCGAATTTGGTCCTTGGTAGCGGGGGGGGGGGGGAACGACCCCCCGCCCACACACACACACAGAGACACAGCCCTGAGTGTGACCTTTCATTAGAGCCTAAAATGAAGATTCTACATTGAATTATTCAAAAGTTACAGACGTTTTTCCAAACTGTGCCATTTGGCACAATTTGGCACAGTTCCAAAACGCCTGGGAACAGCCTGAGAACAAAGCTATGTAAAATATTCATTTTTTGTGGTATTGTTACCAAATTTGGATCTCAGCTGGATAACACTTGGTTCTGCATTTCTGTTGCATTTTCCAGCCGGATCGGACAGTTGTGTGTTATTGACAAGCATTTGTATCCAAAAAAACACTGTGTCCAATTTTTTTTTTCTTCAAGTTCAGTATGTTTAGATGACTGTAACTCAGTGGCTGGAGCACGTAGAGAGATTATGGTTTTTTTGCCAAAAAATTCAAAGTGTTTTCTTTTAAATGAGACCAACCCCATGAAGATGCTGCAAAGGGTTGAATAACAGCTTTCGATTTACTTTGGGCACGTTATTTTTTGGCATTTTTAGGAAAATTGCCTGGAGTGCAAGTGGTTAAAAAGAAGAGAAAACAGTGGTGATCTATTTTGCATAAATCACCACTGAGGATGCACTTTATGCTCAGCCTGAGTTTAAAGAGCTGAAATGACATTGGCACACGCTAGCTCTATGCTAACAGTCTTTGCAGTGATCTGTGGACACCAGACTTTGTCAAAACCGCCATTACGGAAAATGCGATTTTCGTCAATAACTACTGAACCACTAATCCTATCATTGTCAATCCAATTGCAAGTCATATGTTTTCATGGTCAAGGAATCTGAAAACGTACACACAAACACTGTATGGGGGGAACTGTGGCGAAAACCGCCATTATGGAAAATGTGATTTTCGTCAATAACTACTGAACCACTAATCCTATCATTGTCAATCCAATTGCTAGTCATGTTTTCATGGTCAAGGAATCTGAAAACGTACACACAAACACTGTATGGGGGGAACTGTGGCGCTTGGCTGAGGTCTGCGCTCTCCGAGTGCTTTTCTAGTTAAAACATGCTCACACGCATTTAAACCCATGTGGGGCCCAAAGGAATTTAATGCACATGTAAAGTCCAAGTGGGCAAACACAGATGGGGCCAACATGGAACCTATAGATAAATCCACATGGGACCATAAGACAACCTTTGGTCGGGTCCACATGGGCATTCTGGTTGGGACGTGAGCTTTTTCAATCAGTGCAGACTGATCAATGCAGTTGAGTAAAAAACTGTGGTCAAGAGTTTGTCTGAGCAGCTGGCTCAGCATAAAGGAAGTGTAGGTCTTGTTTTTCAGGTTTACAATTTTCAGTGTTTTGATAACACTATGATAAGACTGTGACTGTTAAAACCAGACTGTTTTTGAGGACTTCCGGGAAGATGGCGGAGAGACATAACACTTAAACAAAGAGCTCTCCCTAGCCGGATTAAAAATCATCGGTAAATGGCCAACTCGACATAAACGAATCAATAAACTAAGGGATGAAAACACGAAGGAACCGGGCACAAGGACAAAAACAGGGTAAAATTGAAGAATTCCTCTCCAACAACGCAGGAAAAACCGCTGTACGCAAAGCCCAAAAAAACGAGGTGTCTACAGCAGAGAAAATGGAAGACACCAGACTCGACAACATGAACGCTGGCATCGCCAGTTTGGGTGAAGAGTTAAGAGAATTCAAGCGACAGCTACAACAGGATTTAGCGGCTCTTAAGGAGGAACTGAAAAAAGAAATTAAGGAGGAAATCATGGACCTCCGAAGAGAAATGGAGCGTAAATTAACGGAAAACATGGAGGAGCTGCGCTCCCAGCGGGCGTGTATGACAGAAGCGCAGACCCGAATTTCGGAACTAGAAGATTGGAAAAGCGAGGCAAACGAACAACTACAGACCCTGACGACGCAAACGCAGAGGATGCAGGAGAAAATAAACGACTTGGAGAGCAGATCCCGACGAAGCAATATGCGCATCTTTGGAATTCCGGAGGGCATTGAAGGCAACTCAATGACAAAATTCATGGATCAGTTCTTAAAAAAAGAACTGGAAATACCCGGAGAAACGGATCTGCAGATTCAACGGGCGCACAGAGCACCGGCACAGAACCCGAAAACAAACTCTCCACCCAGGTCAGTTGTGGTAAACTTTGTGAAATATGACATAAAGGAAAGAATCCTGACGCAAGCATGGAAAAAAAAGATACGAATCGGCGACAAATAGGTATTTTTTGACCATGACTACCCGACAGAAATCATGCAGCAGCGGAAGAAATATGCCAATATTAAAAAAACGCTGAAAGAGAAAAAAATTAGATTCCAAACGCCGCTAACGAAAATGAGGATTCATTGGGAGGAAGGCACAAGAACCTACAACACGGCCGAAGAGGCAGCGCGGGATATGATGGAGCGGGGCCTTGAGGTGAGCATGCCGAAGGAGACGGCTGGAGCAGCGGCGGCCCTGAACGCACCACGACAGACGGAGTGGAGGCGAGTGAACGGCGGAAGAAGGGGGAGAGACGTAGAGCAGCGGGCCCAGGACAAGCTACAAGGCTTTCAACTGAAAGCCTAGATCATAACAAAGATTAAGAAAGGCACAGAAGAAATGAAGGCCAAGAAGACAAGGTAAAAGAGAAACAGACGGCTAGGAGAGGTTTAAGTGATATTTGTTGGACATTTCTAGACTTATGACTATTACTTTGATAGTAATTAGAAGTCTAGGGAGGGCCCTTCACTCTGTGAAGACAAACCCCCCACCCACCAACAGGGACCAGTGGGCAGAAGAAAGGCCCAAAGTACGGAGGTCGAGATTTTTTAATGTGTTTTTATATAAATATGTGTTATTTTTGTTGTTAAAGGGGCTAGGAGCACAAGTTAAAAAAATGGAAAAACATGAATATGGGTAAAAATCTTAAGATAATGACATTAAACGTGAATGGTCTGAACTCACCTGTTAAAAGGGAAAGAATAATAAGAAAATTCAAGAAGGAAAAAGCTGAAATTATATTTATGCAAGAGACACATTTGAGCAAGACAGAACATGTGAAACTAAAGAGATTTGGCTATAAGAACTCCTACTACAGTTCATTTAAGGGAGGAGCAAAAAGGGGGGTTATGATACTAATCTCAAACAAAATACAATTTGAAAGTGAACAGGAAATCCAGGATAAAGAAGGCAGGTATGTAATAATAAAGGGAAGAATAGATGGTATGCAGATTACATTAGTGAACATCTATGCCCCACCAGAAAGTGACAAGGGTTTTTTTCAACATCTGTTTGATCTCATAGCAACACACAGTGAAGGAGTCCTAATTTGTGGAGGAGACTTAAATGCTGTCATGGATCATGAAGTTGACACAACAAGTGTTAAGAAGACAAAAAAACATGTAACAAAGTTCATAAGAACCTCACTGGCAGAAATGGGTATGGTAGACATATGGAGGGACCTACACCCACTCGAAAAAGACTATACACATTATTCAGCAGTCCATAAAGTACACTCTAGAATAGATTACTTCCTTATGAATGAAGGTGACAGACACAGGGTGAGAAATTGTTGGATTGGAGGGGCAGAAATATCAGATCATAATCCTATATACATGGAAATATATTTGAACAATAGAAAACGACAAACAACATGGAAACTTAACGTAGGACTGTTAAATGATGAGAAAATGAAAGAAAGAATAAAAATAAACATAAACGAATATATCCAAGAGAATGACAATGAAGAAGTGGACCCAACAATACTATGGGACACACTAAAAGCCATGTTAAGGGGTAAATTAATTGTTGAAACAGGAAAAGCAAATAAGACTAAACTGGAAGCATATGAACAAAGATGTGAGAGACTGAGGGAACTAGAACGTAAACATCAAAGCACAAATGACCCAAAAATATATCAAGAAATTAAAGAAGAAAAAACAAAGATAAAAGAAACACAAATGGATGAAATTGAAAGGAAAAATAGATATCTAAAGCAAAAATATTATGAAACGGGGCCAAAAGCCACAAAACTGCTGGCAAAACGGTTAAGAAAACAACAAACAATGAATAATGTATACAAGATTAAAGACCCCACCACAAATAAAACCACAGTTAACCCAGAAAACATCGAAGAAATTTTCCATAATTTCTACCAAGAACTATACTCGCAACCTGAAGAAACAAATACTAAAGATAACAAAAAATTTCTAGACACATTGGACTTGCCATCAATAGGAAATCAACAAAATGAAAAACTAACAGCAGAAATAACAACACAAGAGATCAGAGATGTGATTAAGTCACTTAAAAACGGTAAATCACCAGGTAGTGATGGATACCCCTCTGAGTTTTATAAACTGTTTATAGAAGAACTCACGCCACAACTCCTAAAGTCATTTAATTGGACGCTGAACAACAACAAAATACCTCCATCATGGAACGAAGCAATCATTTCAGTTATTTTAAAACCAGGGAAAGATAAAGAACAATGCGGAAACTATAGACCAATCTCTTTATTAAATGTAGATTATAAAATATACACAACAATTATATGTAAACGAATAAAGACATTCTTGACGGAATTGATAGAAGATGATCAAACTGGATTCATAGAGGGACGCCAAACACATGACAATATCAGGAGAACAATACATATAATTAACCAAATACATAAAGAAAAGAAAAGCGCAGTAATAATGAGTTTAGACGCAGAAAAAGCATTTGACAGGGTTAACTGGAAATTCCTATATAGTGTACTGGAGCGCTTTGGATTTAACGAAAAATCAGTACAATGCATAAGGACGCTATATCAAGAACCTGTGGCAAGAATCAAGATAAACGGTAGCTTAACAGACAAAGTAAATATACAAAGATCAACTAGGCAGGGATGCTGCTTATCGCCCACCTTGTTTGCTCTGTTCATAGAACCATTGGCTCAAGCGATACGACAAAATAAGAAATTAAAAGGTGTAACAATAAAGGGGGCGGAACACAAGATTGGGCTATTTGCAGACGATATTATAGTTTACCTTGAACAACCAGATAAATCAATAATGGAAATGATGAACTTGATAGAAAATTTTGGAAAATTATCAGGATACAAGATAAACATAACAAAAACACAAATACTGACATTCCACTATAACCCTCTAAACCAGATAACTGATAAGATCAAACTAAACTGGAACCAAAAAGAAATAAAATACCTTGGAGTGAACATACCTAAAGACCTAAGCAAAATATATAAAGCAAACTATGATAGGTTGGAACAAGAAATAAAAAAAGATATTGATAGATGGTCAATCTTAAATATGGATCTGAATTCAAAAATTGAGACAGTCAAAATCAGCATACAACCTAGATTACTTTACCTCTTCCAGGCTATACCAACAGAGATTCCAGATGCCCAATTCTCAAAGTGGGACAGGATGATATCGAGATTTGTTTGGGGAGGTAAAAAACCAAGAGTGAAATATAAAACCCTCCAATTACCAAAAGAGAAAGGAGGCATGGGCCTACCGAGTCTAAAGGAATATTACTACTCAGCACAAATAAGATATATCATATGTTGGTGCGACGAGGGATATGAGGCAAAATGGAAAGAAATGGAAAAGGAAATTGAGGGACTCCCAGTACAAAGCATAATAGGGGATAAAGATGCATATAAGCAAATCAAACAAATAGACCCAATCACTAAATTTACTTTAGAACTGTGGTATAAAATAGTACAAAAATATAATATAAGGGAAGACATAAAACTATTGAAATGGGTAGCATTTGACAGTCAGTTTGAACCGGCAAAACAAGATAGGGGATACAAAAATCTGGTGAACAAGGGAATCACAGCATGGGGCAATATCGGAAAAAAAGATCTCGGGAGCTTTGTAAATATCAGGAGAAAATTTAAATTAGAAAGATCGGAATTTTTCAGATATCTGCAGATGAGAGATTACTATATGAAGAAGATTAGGCATAACCTCCAAACAGATGTGAACGAGATTATACAACTTATTTTAAGCTCATATGCAGGAAATAAAATAAGAATTATTTCAAAACTATATCAGAAACTTATGACAAACAATCATACAAGTAACTATATAAAGGAGAAATGGGAGAAAGAGCTCAATTTAAACATAACAGAAGAAAGCTGGCAGGAAATATGGAAAACACAACACACATCAACAAATTCAAGGGCATGGAGGGAATTTGGATGGAAAAACCTGATTCGCTTTTTCATTACACCACAGATTCAAGGAAAATATACAAATACCCAATCTTTATGCTGGAGGGGATGTGGGGCTCAAAATGCAGACCACTCACATATGTTTTGGAAATGCTACAAAATATCATCATTTTGGAAATCTATGCATGTGACAATACAGAGGATATTAGGATATAATATACCAATGAACTGTAACCTGATGTACTTATGTGATCTTAAAAAAGACAATGTTATACAGGCTGAGGACAGATATCTAGTTAAAATCTTGTTGATTGCATGTAAAAAAACTATCACAAAAAAATGGCGATCAGAAGTTCTTCCTGACCAAGAACAATGGACTGACATTGTTGAGGACATACGTATGATGGAAAAACTAACATATCGACGAAGAATACAAGAAGGAATATGGGAGAAAAAATGGCGGAAATGGACACACTACAAAGTGCAACAACGAGGCAGAAATTGAAAGAATAACCAAAGACACTGAAAAAACCAGAAGAATTAAGAGATGGAAACTAAAAACTTGATGCTCCAACATTTGTCCCCCCCCCCTTTTATTTTTTTTTTTATTTTTTTTTTTAATTTTATTTTTTTTATTTTTCCCTACCCTAACCCCTTTGTTTTTTAAATGTAGAATGTGATCTGAATGCATTATATATGATGAAAAATGAATAAAAATCTAAGTTACAAAAAAAACCAGACTGTTTTTGAAGCATAGTTGGCATTGGTTTGTCTGGGCAGCTGGCTCTGTGTATAAGAGAGTAGAGCTTATTTTTTAGGACTTACAATTGACTTTCGCAAAATTGGAAAGTTCATACAACACTTTAGGCCCTTTTCCACTAGTCCCCACTCAGCCCTACACACCTCTACATAGCTTTACACTGCTCAGCACGCTTTTGTTTCTATTACAGAAGAGTACCGCTTGGGGTGGGTGGGATTTTTTTACAACAAGGCAACGCCACACTCCCGTGACAAAAAACACACGACACAAGCAAAACACAACATGGCGGCTTACGAAGCGACTGCTCGGTGTCTGGCTTTTTGTCAGAGTAAAGTCAAAAAAATGAGAGCCAGACAAGGGTACAGGCAGCAAGACGAAACACTTTGGAAAAGTACTGAAGCATTTAGGAAGCCATAGAGCCGAAGACTTAAGGATGTGAACCAGATCACATATGAAGGTAAGCTAATGATTGCTAATGCTAGTTTGCTTTAAGGCCGCCATACTACATTGTAATGTCTGGAAGTTATCGCTATTAGGTACTAAAATATGTATGCTGTATGTGTGTTTCAGACGGCTCTATTGTGGGAAAATTACCACTTCAAACCGTGGGCCCAGGCATTCAATACAGCCTGTCACTGATGTCACCCCAGCTTCACAAACGATCAGTGGTTATAGAACTTAAGAATGTCTGTAGAAATGTTTAGCTTCCTGTGCAACAAATTGCTCTGATCTGTGTGAAAATCACGGACAGACTGTTGAGACGTCATGTCATGTACCTGCTCCAGCAGCACTGAGTCTGTGGTGGTGTCATGGCAAAAACTGTTCAGCTACAAAAACTTGGTCACCGGGTTGTAGTTATGGGGTTATATTAGCCATAAAATATATATTTCAACAGGTAAACAGTACTGAATTAGGTATAATAAGATATATTTAACAATTATATATGCATTTTAGGCCAAAACAAACTTGATCTAGGATTAAAAGCAATTAAAATAATGCAGTCACAAGGTTACATGGAAAATACTTGATTTACTGGATACATGTAGATACTGTAGAAATATATATTCTCTGCATCAACAATGTACTATACATGTATTCATGTAGTATTGCACTGGGAATTTTGACAATAAACATTTGTACTTTTTGCAGATCTGTCTCCACTTTTGTTTTATGTGCGCCAGACACCAGTGTCACAGGAGGGCTTTGGACCTGGTTGGTGGGCCGTCCCGACCCGGGAGGGAGGCCCAGTCACGACACTGTGGAATGCGGAAGCATAATAGAGTTCCCCTGCACATTGGTGATGAGGTCCGATCAAGGGTGGAAGCTCGGCTGAGGGGCGTCCATAGGAGAAGAAAACAACAAGATGAACAGGGGCGCCTGCGAGTGGTGGCTGCCCGAGAAGATGGCTACTTGGGACTGTCAAACACATCGTGGAGACACCCAAATGAGCTGCGGCGCATGGAGCAGAAGAGGCGCCAGCACAGCTTATCTCTGGAGGCCAATAAGCGGAGGTGCTCTGGCCGGAATCCACCGGATGGAGACCCAGAGGGTGGCCCTTTCCACTGTGCCGGTCAAATGACTGGGGGTGATATATTATCAGTGTTTGTGTTGGTTTACGACCTCAGGTCACTTAATTAATATGTTCTGCTAAATTTTGACCTTTCTTATTGTGTGTTGGCCTGAGTTGAAAAAAATAGTAAAAAGTAAATCCCCAACACTGTTTATTAAAAAAAAAAAAAAAAGTGTGCTTTGCTGTGAATTGCCCTGGTTGTGGGGTGGGTGTGTTGGGTGGGGTGGACCGCTAATAAGAAAGTGTATATGTTGCTTGTTATGGTTTGTTGTAATTGTTATGTAAATTTGAGAATATATATGTATAAGGTTCTGGGATTAATTTAGTTTCAGGTACACGGCTATATTTTTTCTTTAGGACTGTAGATCGAGGCAGCAGAATAATCTGCCTGGCAGGTGTAGGGGGAGCCAGCAGTCCACCTGGCCTCTCTAGTTTATTTGGCATGAATGGATAGGCCTGTTTGTTTACTTTTGTACATATATGTTTACCATTAGTGTATGAGTCGGGTGTAAATTCGGGAGAGCCTAATCTGTGTGCTTGGCATTTTTCTATGGGGGAGGGGGAGATGATATGTCTATTATATGTTGTGCATAGAGTGTAGTAAGATGGTGGCCGTGGGTGTAGTGGGAGGTGATGACCCACCTTTCCGGTGGTGGCGTCACTGGGGGTATAAAGGGTAAAGGCGGAAGAGACTCTTGTCTCTTCGTCGGGGACCCCTTGGCCTGTGCAGAGTGTCCATTGTGTTCCTGGTTCTGTTTATAATAAAGTACACATAACTGCATCCTCAGCCTCCTCCTTGTTTCCCCAAGATATGGACATAAAAGTATACCAATAGAATTCAGCTTTTACATATGGCTAAATTTAATGTTCTCTTGGTGAAAATTTTTCATGAGTGTCTTTTTCCTTAGATACAGCTCACTTATAGCATGTTTTGAATCTTAGCATTTGGTTTGATATGAATCAGCCACAGACTTTATAATCTTCACCCAGAACATAATTTCAAATATTCCTACAGGAGGCTGACTTTGTGCAAAACAATTATCTATGCATGCTAGCACACTAATTGTCTCATCAACTCGCAGTGCATCCAGACGCTCTGTATATTAATTCAGGCTAAACAAAACAAATTCCATATTCAGATTATGCAACCAATGAGTGTTGCATCAGTTAAGTGGGTAAGATCATTATGTGGGAGCCATGATGAGGACACCCACAACAGAAAAGGAATAAAGAAGTAAAGGCAGCACTTTTTCTGACAGGTGTAATAACATATTTACAAAAGCTGCATCACTATGTGATAATAGCATATTGACTGCATTCTTTAATCTGGAACTTACTCTTGATTCTTTTTTATTTTCTTGAACCCTCACCCTGAACATCCTAAGCCCAATCAGCTGCTCTGTTTGTAATGCTAATTGCAAGAAATGCATATCAGCTTTTTGTGGATAAGTGAGAAGGCTACACCAAATAATACTGGTAAATATGAAATCACATTAAGTCTTTGGAAATTGTTTGGTCCTGAGAAACCTGACATACTTCAAACATACTAGAAAGACTGACTTGTAAACAATTTGTGAAGTTATTGAGACATGCAAGATAGGAAAAATCTAGTGCCTCTTTTTTTTGAGGGGGGGGGGTCACCTACTTTTAGCAGTGACCTTGAGCTAAGCTGTGTAATTACACACATTGCTCACTCGTCAACCTTCACATCTAAGACACACTTTGACACTAACTTTACCTAAAGCGGACATTAAATCAAGGGGAAAATTTTTCACTTTTTAGTGCTTTTGGAAAGCTACATGGGTATCTATAATGGCTACAAATGGAAAAAAAAAACTTTGAATAAACACTTTGTTATGGTAGGCCTATGTTCAGTACCTCTCTGAGCAGTTTTGGTTTGCTCTGGTTGTGATATGAAAACTGGAGGTCACTAGAATGATATCAGCCTCCAAGCTGGGGCTGCACGGTGGCGCAGTGGTTTAGCACTGTGGCAGCACAGTTTTACCCTTGGCCGGGGGATCGCGGGGATCATGAGATCGTGGGTTCGATCCCAGCCCCCGACCAACAGTGAGCTGTGTGGAGTTTGCATGTTCTCCCCGTGTTGCGTGGGTTTACTCCGGGATTTCTCCGGTTTCCTCCCGCACACCAAAAACATGTAGGTTTAGGGCGCTCGCGCACGCAGCGACCAGCAGCCGGTGGCTTGTCACCAGACTGCAAACCAAATCTACCTACGGGTACAAATAAGTAACAAAAAAAAAAAAAAGCTTCAAATCCACCCACTTGCACTAATCCACAGTCAATAATATATCTTATATCATTCTGCCTTAGTTTGTTATATTCTTACCATAACAGGCCAGCACGTCACCTCGTTAGCACCTTGGCTGAGTTAGACCTGCCCAGTCTATCTACACCTTAGAGATCACGTCAGCTGTGAGAGGGAGATATATCAGTTTGCCTAGTAGCAAAGTTAGCAATTCACTCATTCAGAGTTGTTTCAGTGCTTTTTCTATTCCAGGGACTGGTCTTGTATTTTCAGCTACTAACACCGCACACCCCATCCATGATTTGGGCTTTTATGCAATCACATTCCTCCATTAGTTATGATGGCTCAGTCTGTCTTCTCCATCCAAAGCTACAGCTAATATTAGATTCAAAATTGCACCTGCCCCACCTCAACCAAACTTCTCCACATGATGAAAGAGGGAGGGTGGAGTGAGCTGTGGCTCATGAACATTTAAAGAAACATACACCATGATGAAGGTGGTTAAAATAGTGTGAAATAATGTTATTAATTAAAGCTAATGCATTTTGACCAAAGCATGTCACAGACATTCTCTGTATACATACAGTAAATGATTTATCAAATGCATGCAGAAACATTCATATACAAATGTATGAAGATGACACTGTAATATTCACACCTGCAAAAACACACAAGAAGCCTCCTGTTTTCTTACAACAGCGATGACTTAAAGGCCAAATGTCACGTAACAGGGTACTTTAAATATCTTGAAACTAGATATAAAAGGGAACCGATCCGTTCGGGTCTTGGTGCATATGCTTCAGTAACAACGGAATATTCGTTAATTTAAAACTGCCGCGCTTGGCCTGACACGGCCCCTGGAATCTCCTGGGGAAGAAGGCGGAAGTGACGAAATCGATTGCACCCTAGTTTGATGCTTGGGGTATTTCAATTGATTGTTTATATGGAGACTGGAAGGTTGAAGTGAGCAACAAGAAAGAAAAAATTGGATATTTCACCCATACCTTAAAACGGGACTATCAGGGACAGCTGGGTAATAAGGGACACTTCTCTGGGAAATGTTTTCTTACCTGTCAAGTGAGACGCTTTCGCCGTACTTCAACACCGTAAAAAGCGGCTATAAGCAACGGCGGAGCAACAAGGCACACCTCTCTGGGATCTCTGTCTGTTCCGCAACCGCTGCACAGCTCAACGTGTTAAACCATTGTCCTAATTACTTCTCATGGTAGTGAGAATTGCTCCCGCTGAGCGATCAGCCCGCCCAGACAATTAAACTAATGAGTGACTCCACACTTCGAACAGTAGTGAGAATAGCTCCCGCTGAGCGATCAGCCCGCCCCAGCTGTGAGTGATCACACACAGGACTGCTCCTCAAGACACTCAGTTTTTTTTCCAGTATATTTTTTCTTTTGGGCGTACAGAAATGGCAATACGCCCGTTTTTGCTAAAATTGCATTTTCCCCGTATTTTCCTTAAAATATTTGACAATAACAACACGAACTACATTTAAAACATTTCCCAGAAAAATGTCCCAAACCACTGCGCCGTCCCCCACAGCCGCGCTTGGCACCAAAATACGGCGAAAACGTCTCCCTTGACAGGTATGCGCCTCCATTTTCATATTGATCTGGTCAATTTCTTGACAGCAGCGGCTCTCCTCCACTGCAATAATAATGGCTTCCGAAAAATCAATATTTATGGGGCGCCCTCGACAGACCCCCTCCAGCTTCGCAATTCTGGAGGCGATTAGGTTAGGTTAATTGGCTGTTCTAAATTGTCCCTAGATATCTGTTTCCTATAGGCCCTTAGAATAGAGGGTTAGTATTAATGAAAGCGCTTTGAGTGGTCTTTGTGACTAGAAAAGCGCTATATAAGTGCAGGTTAGTTAGATTAATGTCCAGTTCAATGACATTTTCCACTGGTTCTGCTCTCTGGTCATCGTTGGAACTGTTGTCATCAGACAAAGCAACTGATTCCGTCTCGGACGGCTCGAACCGGTAAGGTTCTATGCCTCTGTCACTGTCTGAACCACTGACAAAAAAAAAAGACAAAACTAAACTAATTTGTTCACAATCGCTGTCACTTTCCGTCATGATTGTCCAATGTTGATAAGTGTGAATGTGGATAGGCAGGGCAGCCAGGGTACAACTGGTGATGTCAAAAACATGGGCGTGGTCTGGACTGGCTGTCACAAGCCAGCAAGCAAGGTGGGGCCTTCACCTGGTGTATTTTGTGCAATTATGTAAATACAGGTGGGTGATATGGTCTCCGGTATGAATATTTGGTTTAAGCTATGTGTATTTTATCTAAATTTGTTGTCATTTAGAAAAAAAAATTACGTGACATTTGGCCTTTAAATCCATGACTGGCTTAATAATTTGCGTCTCCTACTAAACACTAAAAAAACATGATGTTTACCAAACAATGATCAAATATTACAAAATCAAACATTTTCTTAAAAGGGGAGGTGCTGCATTTAGTCAGGGAATTTAAGTACCATGGTGTGATTTTAGATTCCTCATTAACCTTTAAAAAACACATCAAAAAAATCGCAAACATAATCAAATTGTTACGACCCGAGCGCTGGGTTCTGTCCGCGCTCGGGCTACGCACAGCTCGCTGCCGGCCTTGACAGCTGTGGGTTGTATTCTGGCCTCTCCGGGCTCTTATTGTGAAGGCGCTCGGTGGGGCTTCCGCCTGTCAAGGTTGGTCAGCTGTCTGTCATTACTGCTCGTTAGTGTTCGCCTTTATAAGGCGGGCACTGACAGCAGTTAGATTGCAGGAGTATCGTCAGACATCAAACAATCCTTGTGAGGCCTCATTCGACCTTCATGTCAGGTTTGTGTTCTTTTGGTCTTGTCATAGTTTAGCTCGTAGAGGTTGGGGTTAGCCCTATGAGCCCTTGTATCGCTTAGTGTGTGTTTTTGCCCTTAACGGCTCATAGCCTCGTGTCTTGTCTTGTGTTATTAATAAATTACCATCATTGCAAAACTCACCGGTGGACTCTTGGCGTCTTATGGTGATCCGCGAGGGTCACCGCATGACACAAATTCAGTCTGAGAAATTTTAAAACAATTAGACCATCACTGACAGTTAGTGTGGCCAAAATGATCATGCAATGATCTTCTCACACATCGATTTCTGTTTTACCAACTGGTCACTCACTGATGTAACCATAATCAAACCCATTGAATCTTTATACAAAAAAGCCATGAAAATCTTTGATAAGAAAGATCCCACATATCATTGTCACATTTACAAGAAATGCAATCTTCTGTCTTTTGAAAATCATAAAACTCTCAAATTTGACTGTTCAGTTTATACAGTGGTGTGAAAAAGTGTTTGCCCCCTTACTGATTTCTCATTTTTTGTATGTTTGTCACACTTAAATTTTTCAGATCATCAAACACATTTAAATACTAGACAAAGATAGCACAAGTAAACACACAATACAGTTTTTAAATGAAGATGTTTATTATTAAGGGAAAAAATACCTACATGGCCCTGTGTGAAAAAGTGATTGCCCCCTAAACCTAATAACTGGTTGGGCTACCTTTTGCACCAACAAGTGCAATCAAGCGCTTGCAATAACTAGCAATGAATGTTTTACAGCGCTGTGGAGGAATTTTGGCCCACTCATCTTTGCAGAATTGTTGTAATTCAGCCACATTGGAAGGTTTTCAAGCATGAACCACCTTTTTAAGGTCATGCCACATCATCTCAATTGGATTCATGTCAGGACTTTGACTAGGCCACTCCAAAGTCTTCATTTTGTCTTTCTTAAGCCATTCAGAGGTGGACTTGCTGGTATGCTTTGGATCATTGTCCTGCTGCAGAACTCAAGTGCGTATCAGCTTGAGGTCACGAACAGATGGCCAGACATTCTCCTTCAGGATTTCTTGGTAGACAGCGGAATTCATGATTCCATTTACCACAGCAAGTCTTCCAGGTCCTGAAGCAGCAAAACAGCCCCAGACCATCACACTACCACCACCATATTTTACTGTTGGTATTATGTTCCTTTTCTGAAATGTTGTGTTACTTTTATGCCAGATGTAGTGGGAAACACACCTACCAAAAAGGTCAAGTTTTGTCTCGTTAGTCCACAGAGTATTTTCCCAAAGTCCTAGGGATTATCAAGATGTTTTCTGGCAAAAGTGAGACCAACTTTTATGTTCTTTTTGCTCATCAGTGGTGTTTGCCTTGGAACTCTGCCATGCAGGCTATTTTGGCCTGGTCTGTTTTTTATGGTGGAGTCTTAAACACTGACCTTAACTGAAGCAAGTGAGGCCTGCAGTTCTTTGGATGATGTTGTTGAATCTTTCGTGACCTCTTGGATGAGTCGTTGCTGCGTTCTTGGGGTAATTTTGGTTTGCCGGCCACTTCTGGGAAGGTTCACTACTGCTCCATGTTTTCGCCATTTGTGCACAATGGCTCTCACTGTGGTTTGCTGTAGTCCCAAAGCTTTAGAAATGGCTTTATAGCCCTTTCCAGTGACAGATCTCAGCTACTTTGTTTCTTATGTGTTCCTGAATTTCTTTGGATCACAGCATGATGTCTAACTTTTGAGGATCTTTTGGTCTACTTCACTTTGTCAGGCGGGTCCTATTTAAGTGATTGCCTGACCTTGAGTCAGGTCAGGCATTGGCTTGCTTGCTACCGGATAACCATGAAAACTGGTACTACCTGTCTAATGGGTCGGGCCATCGGCGACTCAACAGGCATCCCCGCCCTTCCGAGGGTGTGGAGGATAAAACAGGGCATCCTGGCAGAACTAAAAACAATATCTGCCACAGGTCTGTGGTGGACCACTCCCAGTTACACAGGGTGAGACTGGATATCCTGGCAGATAAACACATCTGTCGCAAGGTCTGTGGTGGACTGTGCCAGTAGGTGCATTGTGACATGCACGACACAAAGAGCAGAGATAAACAAGCCCATCATCTGGTCAGTCACTGCAACAGATACTGGAGTCAGTCTGTCTTGGCTTGCCCTTGCCACTGATAATACCTTTATCTGCCAAGAATGTGCTGCTAGTCCAGCAAAAGCTAGCAGTACTCAAATACTTTGCAAGCAGTTTCATGAAATAGTCAATCAGAAAGCAACTCATACCGGCTCGGATGTCGCCCGGGCTTACAAGGTCCACACTGATCTGTTCACACTCTGACAGGCAGTGAAAAGTAAGCTAGGAGCAGGAAAACAAAAGAAGAGGAAAACAGCAGCCTTGTGTGTAGCAGAATGGAATGTACGCACTCTGTTGGACAGAACAGCATCACAGCGCACAGAAAGGGCTCATATGACTGGCGCCTAGCAGCTGCCCCGGCCTTGGATACACTCTGCAGAGCGTGCCCAAATGCCAAGTCACGTTTCGTTACCTTGTATACATGTGTAATGACAATAAAGTTCAATCTCATCTCATCTCTCAAAGACAGACCGTGCTTGTGGCCCTGGAAATGAACAGGTACAATGTAGACATAGCTGCACTTAGTGAAACAAGATTGCCTCGATATGACAGCTTGGAAGACCATGGGTACATCTTCTTTTGGAGTGGGAGATTAACTCAAGAAAGGAGAGAAGCAGGAGTGGGCTTTGCAGTTAGAAAGGAGATAACAGCAATGCTTGATGAGGAACCGATGCCAATCAACGACAGGATAATGACTATGGAACTTCCACTACAACGGAAGATGTATGCCACACTCATCAGTGTATATGCCCCAACAATGACCAACACAGAGCAGGTGAAGGAAGAGTTCTACAGTGATTTACGTGAGACTATCAGGTGTGTACTGAATGATGACAGGCTGATACTCGTTGGAGATTTTAATGCCAGAGTTGGTTCGGACACTGAGAAATGGAAAGAAGTGCTAGGCAGTCATGGAGTAGGCAAGTGCAATGCTAATGGAGAACTTCTACTTGCAGTATGTTCAGAGTACAACCTTGTGATAACCAACACTCTATTTAAGCACAAGGACACACACAAGAAGACATGGATGCACCCAAGATCCAAGCACTGGCACTTATTAGACTACATCGTAGTCAGGCAGAGAGACATAAGGGATGTATTGGACACCAGAGCAATGAGAGGCACGGACTGTGGTACTGATCATGTTATGCTGAGATCTAGATTAAGGATTTGCAGATGAAAACAGCACTGCAGGATGGGTGTGAAGCCACCACGGAAGCTAAACACTTGTGCACTGAAAGGCCAAAAGAAGCAGGAAGAACTTACACAGGAAATGGATGAAAACTTGAAAGACTGGGACAGCAACAACTCAAGAGAATGACACAGAAGAGAAATGGGCAACACTGAAGGATACGGTGTATCAGATTGCGATTGATGTATTAGGCTACCCTGAGAGGAAGCATCAAGATTGGTTTGAACACCTGAAGAAACTACTAGAAGCGAGGAATACAGCTAGGCAGGAAAACCTACAGTGTAACACAAGGTCGAAGAAGAAGAAATACTCAAAAGCTCAGTGAGCTACAGAAGTACACCAGAGAGATGAAGTCCAACTGGTGAGATGAAAAAGTGGAGAAACTTCAAACTGCAGCAGACAGGAAGGACATAAAAACATTCTTCACAGGTCTGACAGAAATCTATGGCCCTAAACCAAGAGGATTGATCCAACTAAAGGCTATGGATGGTGAAACGGTTTTGCAGGAGGACAAGATCCTGGACAGATTTGCAGACCACTTTGACCAACTACTAAACAACCCTGGAGATCTCACTGAAGAGGCTAAAGAAGCTCTAGTGCAGCGTATCAAGGTTTTTACACATTTGTAGTGTAGACTGGCATTCTTCAAGGTTACACATTTTTACTGTCAGCACCGCTTTAAAAACATTGCTGAGAAAGTGACGCTTTTGCTTAGTTTCTTCATCTTGAGCAACAACACGAAGACTGCTTGATCTGGCAACTCTGCTCGCAGCAACGTAGAATTAGCCATCGCTGCAGAAATCTGCTGTGCAGAAAACACTAACGCGCTGTAAAGACTGGTCCTGTGACATTCACTTTTCCAATTTTGAGCCATATGACATAAAGACACATTAGTCTAGGCATCGTGAGTGATGTCTATATGACATCATAAAGGCACATTTGTCTATGAGCCATATGACATCATAAAGACACATTAGGCATCGTGAGTGATGGTCTATATGACAACATAAAGACACATTTGTCTGTGCCGTCATATAGACATCATATCTTTGACGGCATCATGAGTTCATAGGATGTCCTATGATGATCAGGCAGAGATCATAGGCAGTCCTATGATGTCCTATAAACGTGACAGACATACGAACACACAGACAGACAAGAGATTTCTTCCAGATGAAGATGATGATGCTGCTGCTGATGATGTTCATTAGTATGCAATATCCCTTTCAAATAAACACTAAACTAACCTAAACTACTGACATCTCTGGGGAATATGTGGAAAAGGGATCCTTTCTATGGTGAAGAAAACCCCTTCACAATATCCACCCAAGTGAAGAACACCCTTCAGGAAGTAGGCGTATCAGTATCTAAGTCTACCATAAAGACAAAAATTCATGAGAACAAATACAGAGGGTTCACCACAAGGTGCAAACCATTAATCAGCCTCAAAAATAGAAAGGCCAGATTAGACTTTGGCCCCCCCAAAAAATCTAAAGAGCAAGTCCAGGTCTGGATAGCCTTCTTTGGACAAGGGCTGGGTAATGCTGCAAAAAAAAAAAAAAAAAAAAAAAAGCTTTGCGATACAATTTCGCAATACAAAATATATATTGCCATATGCATTCCATGCACTAAATGTCCTTTAATATTTGGTCTGACTTACCTTTCAATAGAAAAAAAAAAAAAAAGATCCTATTTATCGCATATACACTCCTGAACAAAATTGTCACAAAATGGTGGATCATAGCCCACTTGTAAGTAGAGTTTTAAAATGCAAAAAGAAGAAACAGGAGCAAGAGACAAAAAATAGAGTGGGCAATTTACTGAAAACTGCAGTTAAACTCAAACAGGCTGTTCATCACCTGAACAAAATTTTAAGATCATAGTCCCAACAGAACTTAGTGTTAAAAAAGGACACAGTAGTGGGTATCCCCACCATTCTTGTTACAAAGTAACGTGTTACTGTAACGCCACTACTTTTGTAGTAATGTGCTGCATAACAAAATTATTGTTTAAAAAATCAGTATTGAGTTAGTTACTGAAATATCATCTGATGTGTTACTCTTGTTACTTGTTTTATTAATATGGATAGATATTTTTAGTGCAAATAAATATAAACTGATCCTACCGTACACCCTGGACAGATCACCAGTCCATTGCCCAAAGATGCTGGGATAGGCTCCAGCCCCTCCGTGACCCGAAAATGATTAAGCGAAAGAAGATGAATGAATGATCCTACCATAACGCAGCGGTCAGTCTCCTCCGCCAGTGTTCTGTGATTTTACCATACTTATCAGAACAGCCATACCCTGGATATGCATGCACGGCATGGGCACGCTTGTGTAGTAACAGGAAATACACTTCTGCTCATAATTTCAGCATACCATACAGCTGACGGAAACAGCTGACAGCGTTACACCATGATTGGCTGATCCAAAAATGTGGCACATTTTCAGTTTGTCTATTTATATATATTATATATATTTCCTGCGGTTAACAATTCCTCATTTGAGCTTGCTGGCCCATGTGACAAGCGTGCAAAGCATTCTGGGATTAGTAGGTCTGGCAATTGTAAGCAGACTGCAAGGACACGGCATCTTGACATTTCTTGTGAATGAATGAAAAAAAAAATAAATCACAAAATGGACTGTTTGAAGGAAAATTTAAAGGGACCATACTACGCCAAACTGAATGGGATGGAAAAGACAAGCTATTTGGTGAAGCTTGAAGGGGTTAATGGACTGGATCCCTACCAACATTCCACATGGAGTTCTGACATAAACATTCTGCCTAACTTCGACCACGCCTTCATTTATAATTATGTGATTTAAAGTGTAAGTCCATACACACATGAAGTTTTTAGTAACTTTAGGTCTTTGCAGCAAGCACATATGCAGTTTACAGATGGATGGGTGCATGACTTGGAGATGTACAAGGCAGGCGTGAAGACAGTTATGTGCACAAACATATGTTTTTTTTTAAATTTCTTTTCTTAAGTCCTTTTTGGGTCGCGGGGGGCTGGAGCCTATCCCAGCATCTTTTGGGCGAGAGGCAGGGTACACCCTGGACAGATCGCCAGTCCATCGCAGGGCCAACACAGTACAAGTATTTATTTACTAAATAAAATAAGTAAGTGCATGTCCATCCATCCATCCATCTTCTACCGCTTAATCCTTTCGGGTCGCGGGGGGGCTGGAGCCTATCCCAGCATCTTTGGGCGAGAGGCAGGGTACACCCTGGACAGATCGCCAGTCCATCGCAGAGTAAGTGCATGTCATAAATTGAATTATGCACCCAATATACTACATGTGAAAGTGTGCTTTTACTGAATGTAGCATGTATGCTCTAGCTTAACATTGCTGCTGTTTACTGCTGGCAATGCTTAAAATATTTTAACACAACTTTTGTATTGCAAAAATTTGTTTTTTTTCTTTGTATTTCTTAGGTTAATCACTCCATGCGGCTTAGCCAACAGCCTCTTCAGCCATGGGTTATCCTAACATCCAGTGGAGAGTGCTCATTGCACCTGTATGGTTGGGGTTGCAGAGAAGTGTGTACATGTTGCAGCCCCCATCATCCCCCATCATAGCAGGGGTCAGCACTGTTGTACAAAATTGATGCAGCTATACGTTTGTGGAGGAATGTCACACCAACAGATCTCACAGCCTACTGGACAATGCCTGCCAGTGTGAGTAAAGTGCGGGGAGTGCCAGGCCACAGCATTGACTTCACTACAGGTACAGCCAGGAAGAAAGCACCTGATAAATCAATCAATGACAGGTGTAGTGAAGTACCCAAAAAGCAGCCATGCTGCGGTGGCAGGCCGATTGCACCATGTACACTTGCTGATTTGGAACCCTTCACCAATGTTATGAACAAACACAAGTCTTCAGTCTGTTCTGTGATGGAGCAATTCTGCCGTTTTATGCAGATCCTGTTCAGTCATGCATTCTGCCCAAGTCCCTGCTTCAGCTTTGAGACCCTGGAATGGATGAGTATGATTTATCAGTCCTGCAGCAGCACTGCAAGGGCTTGGCACACCTGGTTGCAGTAACGGACACAGAGGCAGCTGCACTGGAAAAGAAAACGAGACAGCAACACAAGTCTGATATTTGGCACACAGCGCAAACAGGACGGATAACTGCCTCCGACATCCGTGCTGTTGTTTCCATGTCAACATCCAGACTCGCTGTATCAACTGTGAAGAAGGTGCGCTACCTACAGAAGCACTTGCAGAGAGTGACAAACACTGACCCAGAGCCGATCAAATGGGGGCGAGACAATAAGGAAACAGCATTGAACTTCTACACAATACAGAGCAGGCTGCAGCACATGGACATGAAGTTGGAACGATGTGCTTTTATAATCAACCCCTCTTCTCCTGAAGTTGGTGCAACCCCTGATGCACTTGTGTCCTGCACCTGTTGTGAAAAAGGCTGTGTGGAAATAAAATCCCCATATAAGCACCGCAACAACAACATCCTGCAGGCCTGTGCAGACAAGGATTTTTGCCTGACACTCTCTGATGGGAGACTAGAGCTCAAGCACAGTCACAAGTACTACAAGCAGGTACAAACCCAAATATTTGTGACAGGCTCACATTTCTGTGACATTGCTGTGTGGACCACAAAAAGTTGTGTTGTTGTACACGTCACACCAGATTCTGCCCTGTGGGAGCAAACACTTTTACCAGTGGGCCCAGAACCTTTTTTATAAAGTTGTCCTACCAGAGCTTGTTGCCCGTCACTTTACTGACCCTGACCCCACAACACAAAGGAGGGAAGCTACAGCTTATAAACCCACCCAGAAGCCCAAAAAACAATGCCTAATTGCATTACAGCCAGGTCCCACATACAATCCTAAAAGACAGGCACATAAAACAGCAGAAGTGTGGTGTACTTGCAGGCAGCCAGAAGAGCTGGATGACATGGTTGACATGATTTGAAGTTAAACCCAGGAGTGGCCAACAGACTCAATTAGAATTACAATGATCTTTATTGAACGTGAGTGTGTGCAGAATGGGAGTAGTCTGGCAACCCTGCAAGGAAAAGAGAGAAGATATGAGTAATCTTGCAACAAATGGCTGAATTAGCGTAATCAAAAATAGTCTTACGGAACAAGGGAGTGTAGGAGGGAAACTACTTGCAGCTTGGTCCTTCTCCAGGTTACCATGGTCCCGCGATGGTGAGGGAGTGCCAGTGCAGATAATTACAGTGAAGCGTGCAGAGGAATCCTTAGCTGAGGGGGGAAGGAAAGTGTTCAGTCAAGGTGCTGAGGCACTTACAGAATGCAGATGAGTGAGTGGAGCCTCCGGCTCATGGGAAGAGTCCCGGTCCGCCGCCTGGAGCTGGGTTGGTCCGCCTGGAGGACGGTCCACCTGTGCACAGGTATAGAGGACAAGGAGAGGCAGATGATGAAAACCCAGTTAACGGGTTGCTTACGGTTGTAAAGAGGGAGGCGAAATTCCAGACGATCCAAGATGGCGCCCACAGCGGTCGACATGGTGCTTCGCTGCGCTCTTTGTTTGTTTTTGTTTGTCAATTGTGTGTCTGCTTGCACTTATACCCGTGAAGAACTTTTAAATATCAAGACTTTGACCCCCACGGACCTCCTCCCAGTTTTTCTAGCCCCTGCCGCCGATCTGGTTTATTGTTTGGCTCGGAAAGTGAGACGGCGGAAGAGAGGAAGACGAGCGGGCGCTCTCGTACGACTTCGCAGGAGAGGCTCGCGAACGGCGCTGCCTGGCATATTTCTGTCCAATACCAACTCTCTCTCTAACAAGGTGGATGAACTGAGACTGCTGATGCGTTTTAAGGACCTCGCCTCCTCAGCTGTCCTCTGCTTTACTGAGACCTGGCTCCGGGAAAATATACCGGACAGTGCGCTGCGCCTCGACGGCTTTCAGCTCTTCCGTGCTGATCGTGACACAGAGCTTTCCGGCAAGACCACAGGAGGCAGTGTCTGCTTCTACATCAACTGTAGCTGGTGCTCTGATGTAACGGTAATTTCCAAACACTGTTCTCCTGCCTTGGAATTTCTTGTTATCAATTGCAAGCCCTTCTATTCCCCGCGGGAGTTTGCTTCTTTCATAATGATTGCTGTGTACGCCCCTCCCGACGCGGACACGCGCGAAGCTCAGCGCGTGCTCGCGGATCACATTCAACACACAGAGCGGAGTTTTCCAGACTCGCTGATTATTGTGGCTGGCGACTTTAATCAGTGCAATCTGAGCCACGATCTCCCCCGCTACAAACAGTTTATTAAATGCCCCACCAGAGGATTAAACACACTGGATCACTGTTACACCACAGTGAAAGACGCATATCGCGCTGTCCCTCGAGCTGCGCTGGGATTATCTGATCACGTGATGGTTCACCTCATTCCCACATACAGACAGAGATTGAAGCTCACTAAACCTGTTGTGAGCACTACGAAGATACGGACCAGTGATGCTGAGGAGAAGCTGGAAACGTGCATGGAAATATCTGACTGGGGCATGCTTAAAGGAGCCACGCATGATCTGGATGAGTACACGGACACTGTAAACTCATATATCCACTTTTGTGAAGAGAACATTCTTCCATCACGCACCAGGGTGAGTTACTCTAATGACAAACCCTGGTTCACAGCTAAGCTCAGACAGATCAGGAAGGAGAAGGAAGCAGCGCTGAAAAGTGGAGACAGGGACTGCTACAGGGAGGTTAAATACCGGTTTAACAGAGAGCTGAAGAGGGCTAAATCTGTGTACTCAGAGAGACTCCAGCAGCAGTTCACTGCTAATGATTCGGCTTCCGTGTGGAGAGGACTGAGGCAAATCACCAACTATCGACCTAAGGCTCCTAAAGGTCAGGATGACAAAGCCCTTTGTCAGAGACTGTCCCAACACTATGCCCGTTTTGACACCTCGTCATCTGTGTCCAACTCCCCCCCTCCCTCCAGCTCCACAGCCTCCACATTCCCTACTTCATTTAAGGCACCCCCCCTCCTCCCCCCTCCCCTTATCATCAGTGAGCAGGATGTGCTCAAACAGTTCTCCAGACTGAACCCGCGCAAGGCCCCCGGCCCAGACGGCGTGTCTCCCTCCACCCTGAGACTCTGTGCGAAACAGCTGGCTCCTGTATTCACAGACATTTTTAACACCTCCCTTAAGTTATGCCACGTGCCATCCTGCCTCAAATCCTCCACCATCATCCCTGTCCCCAAGAAGCCACGGATCACTGGACTTAATGACTACAGACCTGTAGCGCTCACCTCTGTAGTCATGAAGTCCTTTGAGCGCCTGGTCCTGTCCCACCTCAAGTCCATCACCACCCCTCTCCTGGACCCGCTGCAGTTTGCCTACCGAGCCAACAGGTCTGTAGACGATGCAGTCAACCTGGCCCTCCACTCCATCCTGCAGCACCTGGACTCCCCGGGAACCTACGCCAGGATCCTGTTTGTGGACTTCAGCTCCGCATTCAACACCATCCGCCCCGCTCTGCTCCGGGACAAGCTGTCCCTGCTCAACGTGCCTGACTCCCTCTGCAGGTGGATCATCGACTTCCTGACGGACCGGAGGCAGCATGTGCGGCTGGGAAAGACTGTCTCAGACTATACTAGCATCAGCACCGGATCACCCCAGGGCTGTGTACTTTCCCCCCTACTCTTCTCCCTTTACACCAACTCCTGCACCTCCAGCCACCAGTCTGTCAAGTTGATCAAGTTTGCGGACGACACCACCCTCATCGGGCTCATCTCCAACGGCGACGAGTCCGCCTACAGGAGAGAGGTGGCCCAGCTGGCGTCCTGGTGCAGCAATAACAACCTGCTGCTGAACGCTCTGAAGACAGTGGAGATGATTGTAGACTTCAGGAAAGTCACTACTACTCTGCCCCCCCTCACCCTCTCAGGCTCTCCCATCACCACTGCTGATTCCTTCCGCTTCCTAGGCACTACCATCACCAGGGACCTCAAATGGGAGCTGACCATCAGCTCACTCATCAAAAAAGCCCAGCAGAGGATGTTCTTCCTGCGGCAGCTGAGGAAGCTCAAGCTACCCACCAAGATGTTAGTGCAGTTCTACACAGCCATCATCGAGTCCATCCTCACCACCTCCATAACCGTGTGGTACGCAGGAGCCACTGCCAGGGACAGACTAAGGCTGCAGCGCGTCGTGCGCACTGCTGAGAAGGTGATCGGCTGCAAGCTCCCATCTCTCCAGGATCTGTACATCTCCAGGACCCGGAGGCGTGCTGGCCGGATCATAGCCGATCCCTCACACCCTGGTCACGTACTGTTTGCCCCCCTCCCCTCTGGTAGAAGACTTCGGTCCATCCAGACTAAAACCTCCCGTCACATGAACAGCTTCTTCCCCTCTGCCATTAGACTGCTGAACACTAAGTGACTCTCGTGCACCATGTACAGCAGCTCAACCAGACTCATGTCAATCATCACTGTTTTCTTCCTGCATTACCGACTGCACTATATAGTTCTCCACAGTATCTGCTGCTGGCTAATATATATTTTAACTGTTGACCAGTATCACTTAATCTTATCCTACACTTTATTACATGTATAGTTTATTTCTCTTATCTTATCATGTTTAATGTTGCAGCATTGTACCGAGACAAATTCCTAGTTTGTGTACTACATGAACAATGGCAATAAACCTGATTCTGATTCTGATTCTGATTCTGATTCTGAAATTCCCAGCCAACGACGAGCATAACAGTCATAGTTGAAAGGGAGGTGAAAGTCCCAGCTGACGAGAAGGGTAGACTCGTGATAAGGAGCTCTTTCACCCTGTTGCAGCGTTAACATCTCCATGCAGGAGTGGAGGATCCCACTCCTAATATAAGCAGCCTGATTAGGAGACGCAAGTGTGAGTGAGACCGCAACTGTGGAAGATAATTAGAGAGGGAGAGAAAACAACACACAGCTTGGATCACCACAATGGTTGCCTGTGATAACCATCCATCTTCTTACGCTTAATCCTTCTCGGGTCCTGTGACAACCAATACTGTGCAAATCAGTGGTTCCATCTAGGATGTGTGGGACTCAGTGAAGCACCAGCCCCACAGCAGCCGTGGTTTTGCGACATGTGCACACTAGATTAGTACTATAACATTGTTGTGTGAACAATGATACATGTTGATCATGCATGTCAATTTATATTTACCTTATAATTGATGCATGTCAATTTATATTCTTGTATTGTGTTCACTATAGGTTTTCTTTGTGACTTGATCGTGTTCAGCATTACACATAGTGTAATATAAGTTGGGCTATCCTTAGCACACATTCTGTACAGTGTTTTCCACCACTTCAGTTTTGGTTACAGTTTTGCATCTTTGTAAGCCATTGTGTACTTTATTCCAAAAATTGTTACAAAGCAAGCAAGGAAGCAAGTGTATTTATATAGCACATTTCATACACAAGGGCAACTCAGTGTGATTTACACGCATAAAAATAAACGAGGAAAGAAAGCAAAATGCTTGACCAATTAAAAAAAAAATAGAGGTACTGCTTTAACTGCTTCAATTTTATTGGCACAGTTAAAGACATGTCAAAAGGTCTAAACCACACCAAAAACATGTCAGTGTCTACATTCTAAAACTATGGCTATATAACGACACTTGGACACATATTAGTCAAAGCACAGGTTACAGTAACAATCTTATCCAGTAAAGTCATGTCCTTACCTTCACATGGCACCACAAAGGCCAGACGTATAGTGTCATTCCGTATTGTATATTTGGAGCTCATGCAGCCGATTACTCTCTCCACATGGATTCTGACATGAGCTAGTTTCCTCGACTCCTCTACATCTCTGGCATCAAGCTGGCTGCAGCCCCTGGTGAATGCAGGTATTTTCAGTGTGGCACCTACAAGGGCAATGCTTTCCTTAATGTCAAATCCACAATCTGCCAGTGCTATGTCTCCTGGTGACAGTTTCTGAAGAAAGCCACAGTTCTCTGTTATCTCTTTATCACTGGCACCCCCCCCCCCCCCCAGCCTTTGGAAATAAAAGATAGGCATTACCCCACAAGGATGCATATCAGATACTGTATTTCATAATGTGCCTGCTTTTGTAGTTTGAATACGTCTGTGCCTTTGCACTTACATTTTGCGCTTTCTCAATGAAAAGTGCAAAGCAGTCAATAACTGTGACCTGATTGCCAGACATTTCAATGTACTGATGTGGCATGCTAGCCTGCAAGCAATGTCTCTTTGTACAGTACACCAAAGGGCTGAAGTGTGCATAGAGTACATTTATGGTGTCGCAGAATAGGATGGATGCGGTTTGTCTGCTTACGTCAAAAAGGTGTCCAATATGTTCAAGGGGCAAATTAAGCCGCAAACGAATCATAGTTAAAAGGAGAATTTTAAAATGGGAAATCAGTTCTGTCTTTGGTAGGATGGGAAAAATTGGCATCAGCACAGCCATCAGCAAACTGAAAGATGGAAGCCCAGTGCAGTATTTCACCTTTGAGTCATTATTTTTGAGGAAATTCTTATCCATGGTCTTTCTGGAGAGCTCTTCCTTTAACTTTCTGTTCTCCTCTTGCAAGAGTAAAATTTCGTAAAGCCTAAGGTGACACATGTTACTGTTCTGTAGTTCTTGTACATCTTCCACTGAAGCATCAGCAGCCTGACAGATCTGTGCTGCTTCATCAGATGTTGTCTCCTCCATCTTAGCCAGAGGTGTGGTGTTATCTGTTGGTGATAAGGACAATACACTACTGTAGTTAATATATTTTGTAATCAAAAGGAATCCCGAGACACATTTTAGAAAGAAAAACATAGGTAAAAAAAAAAAAAAAAAGACAACCTGAATATAAAGGAGTGTGGGGGGACCCGTGCTGTGGTATTCATCTCAGACTGAAAGGCATGGAGATGCAATAGTTTCCTCTGACGGAAGAGCATGGAGATCAAAGGGCTGGAGGACAAAAGGAATTGTCATGGGGGAGTGAATTGTAATGCAAGACCTCAGGTAGCAGGGACGTGTGAGTGTTGCGATATAAAAGAGAGTCCCTACTACATGAGGTTAATGTTTCTGATTGTGGAAGATGTGAGATAGTGAATAAAGTTCATCTGCTGCAGTGGCGGAGTGGTTAGCACTGCGGCAGCACAGCAACTTACCCTTGGCCGGGGGATCCTGGGTTCGATCCCAGCCCCCGACCAACAGTGATCTGTGTGGAGTTTGCATGTTCTCCCCGTGTCTGAGTGGGTTTACTATGGGATTTCTCCGGTTTCCTCCCTCATGCCAAATCATGCAAGTTAGGTTAACTGGCATCAAACTGGGGATTCTAAACTGTCCTTCAGTATGACTGTGAGAGTGAATGGTTGTCTGTCTCTCTGTGTTGGCCCTGTGATGGACTGGCGATCTGTCCAGGGTGTACCCTGCCTCTCGCCCAAAAGATGCTGGGATAGGCTCCAGCCCCCCCACGACCCGAAAAGGATTAAGCGGAAGAAGATGAATGAAGATGAATGTTCGGAAAGCTCGATCTGGTTATTCCTTTCTCCACACTGGTGACCCTTGACAAATAATGGAACACGAGGCGAACACCCCGGAGATGACCCAGACGGGAAGCCCCAGCAATGCGTGCGCCATTTCGGTCAAACTACCAGACTTTTGGCTGCACGACCCGAAGTCTTGGTTCCTCCACACCGAGGCCCAGTTCGCACTCGGGGGAATAATGGCAGATAACACCAGATATTACTACGTGGTCACAGCGCTGGACGCTTGCATGACTCAGCAGGTAGCGAGCCTGCTCCAACAGCTCCCAGCCCGCGTCAAATACGGGGCTCTCAAAACCATGCTGACCCGGCGCTACGCGCTCTCAGACTGTGAAAGCACAGAGAGGCTCCTGACGCGCTCCGAGTTGGAACCCAGCGAGACGGCCAGTGGAAGCAAGGAGCCAGAGATGGTAGTGGGGGCCAGGAAGCGCCAAAGAGACACGCTGTGCTCCTACCACCGCCGTTTTGGATAGGACGCACACCGATGCGTGCCAATTCAAGCATTCGGGAAATGCTAGGACCTGCAGTCGGTAGCCGCTGCGACCGCCGGTGAAGAAAGCAAGCTGCTCTAGGTGACACTCACGCTCAGGGAGACGGTTCCTCGTGGACTCCTGCTCCCAAAAGAGCCTCATCCTGCCGTCCTACGCTGACCGGCTAGCGGGAACTAGCAGCTCCGAGCTGACAGCTGCAAACGGCTCAGACATTAGAACTTTTGGTGAGAGGACACTGACTGTATCCCTGCACGGCTGCACATACCAATGGACATTCGTCATAGCAGCATGCAGTTTCCCAATCTTAGGCGCTGATTTTTTGGGTGCACACGGACTTATGAGTCAATGTTGCTAACAGATGCCTGATTAATGCAATGTCTTTTGATTCTCTCCCCTGTACAGCTCGAGGAATCGGGCCAACAACGCTAGCCAACGTCACAGCTCCAGGTGGTAAGGTCCACACACTGCTCACCCAGTTCCCAGCACTCACGGTCCCGACGTTCTCGGCGGCCATTACTAAACACGGGATGGAGCACTTTATTACCACCACCGGGCCACCCGTTTTCACGCAACCTCGGTGCCTGGACACAGTTAAACTGGCCATAGCGCGCGAGGAGTTTGCCAACTTGGAAAGGTTGGGCATCATCAGATGATCAAAGAGCCCATGGGCATCCCCACTACATATGGTTCCTAAGGCCGAGGGATCGTGGCAACCTTGTAGAGATTTCCGCAGATTAAACAACACCACAGCACACAACCGCTACCCGATCCCCCCCCCCATATTCAGGATTTTTCTCTTCACCTTGTCGGGGCATATATTTTTTCTAAGATAGACCTGGTCTGTGGTTACCACTAGGTCCCGGTGCACGCAGAGGACATACCTAAAATGGCAGTAATAACCCCGTTTGGTCTGTTTGAGTTTTTACGCATGCCTTTCAGGTTGAAAGGCGCAGCACAGACATTCCAAAGCATGATGGATGCGGTGTTGCGCGATCTGCCGTTTGTGTTCGTCTACCTAGATGACATCCTGGTGGCCAGCACGTCCGAGGACGAACACGTAACCCACCTCAGGACAGTTTTCCGGAGGTTAGAGGAACACGGGTTAATAATCAACCCGGCGAAATGCCAGCTCGGGGTGACGGATCGATTTTTTTGGGACACCGCATCTCACCAGAGGGAGCGATACCATTGCCGGACAAGGTGCACACAGTGGCGAATTTACCCCGGCCTCAGACGGTCAGGGCATTGCAGGAGTTTTTGAGGATGGTTAACTTTTATAACCGTTTCCTCCCCCGTGCAGCCCAGCTCATGCAGCCGTTGTACACCGTGCTCAAGAAACGGAAACCGGCGAACAGAGTCGACTGGACTCCTGAGCAGGAGCAGGTGTTCTCTGACGTTAAAACAGCCCTGGCGAACGCCGCACTACTGGCGCACCCGGACCCGGCGGCTCGGATAGCACTCACTACCGACGCCTCGGACGTGGCCATAGGGGCCGTCGTGGAGCAATGTATCGCCGGTTCTTAGCAGCTGCTTGCCCTTTTTAGCAGGTCTTTGCGCGACAGTGAACGTAAATACAGTGTGTTCGACAGAGAGTTACTGGCTCTCCACCTGGCCATACGCCACTTCCAATTCTGGCTGGAAGGGCACACCTTCACTGCGTTCGTGGACCACAAGCCGCTAACGTACGAAATGGCCAAAGTTTCAGAACCATGGTCGGGACAGCAGCAGAGACAGCTGGCCGCGATCTTGGAGTTTACGACCGACATTCAGCATGTTGCCGGTATACTCAACGTGGTGGGGGACTGCCTCTCGTGCGCATTAGTGGCCCCAGTCTATGGAGGAATAGATTACACGGCCATGGCCGTGGAGCAGATCGGTGATGCAGACATTTGCGCACTCCAGTCTGGACCAGCAGGGTTGAGGCTGGAGAGCAGAGTACTACAAGACAAGAGGCCCCCCCAATCTGTGACGTCTCGGCAGGACGCCTGCACCTGGTGGTCCCACGCACTTGGTGCCACCGCGTTTTTGAGTTGGTTCACTCCCTGGCGCACCCACGAGCGCGTGTGTCAGTCAAAATGGTGGGAGCGAAGTTTGTCTGGCCGAGCCTGCGCAAACAGGTGAGAGAGTGGGCTGCAGTCTGCGCAGCGTGCCAAGTAGCCAGAGTGCACAGGCACACAAAGGCCCCTTTGGAGCCATTCCATATCCCGGCTAAGAGATTCAACCACGTTCACGTGGACCTTGCGGAACCCCTCCCGCCATCGCAGGGGTTCACGCACCTCCTGACAGTGGTGGACCACACCACACGATGGCCAGAAGCAGTCCCGCTAGCTTCCACTGCGTCCGCAGATGTGGCACGTGCTTTTTTGACAACATGGGTGGCACGTTTTAGCACCCTTTCGGACATCACGTCCGATCGTGGCCCTCAGTTTGTTTCCAACCTCTGGTCCACGATGACCCAGAGCCTGGGCATCTCAATTCATTGCATGACCGCGTAAACCCACAGGCCAATGGGTTATGCGAGTGTTTCCATAGGTCACTGAAAGCAGCGCTCAGGGCTTCGCTTACGGATTCAAACTGGGTGGACCGGTTGCCGTGGGATCTATTAGGGTTGTGTTCCGCACCGAAAGAGGATTTGGCGGCTTCCCCAGCAGAGCTGTTTTTTTTCTCAGCTGCTACGGATCCCCGGGCAATTTTTACCAGATAACCCCCCGCCGAACACCCATCTGTCCCTGTGTTCATGGCATAGCGCAGACGCAGGGATGCTACCTGGCCCGGCCCACCATTGTTTTCCCCATGCTTTTGTGCTAAAAACCTTGAAGGACGCGGTGTTTGTGTTTGTCAGGCACGATGCCCACCGGCCCCCATTGCGCCCACCCTACGATGGCTCGTTTAGAATGCTGGAACCCGGGAACAAACATTTTGTGTTAGACTTGGGGGTCGCCGGGAGACAATCTGTATAGACAGGCTTAAACCCGCCTTTGTTGTGGCAGACGAGCAGGTGGTGTTGGCCCGAGCTCCTCGGCACGGAAGACCCCCCCTGAGAACTCCCCAGGTAAACGATTCATCAGAGCAGTCACACGAGCATGCTGGATGTCTCCCCCCCTCCATTGTCCCCCCCCCCCACACACAAATGAACACACCCCAGGAACCCCCCACTGGCACAGCAGCACCGCAGAGCCGAAGACCACCCGTTACAGCAGCTATGGGCGGAGGCTGAAGCCGAGAGGACATGGGGGTTAACACTCAGTCTGAGACTCTGGGGGGGCGGTGTGGGGGATCCATGCTGTGGTATTCATCTCAGACTGAAAGTCATGGAGATGCAGTAGTTTCCTCTGATGGAAGAGCATGGAGATCAAAGGGCTGGGGGACAAAAGGAATTGTCATGGGGGAGTGAATTGTAATGCAAGACCTCAGGTAGCAGGGACGTGTGAGTGTTGATATAAAAGAGTCCCTACTACATGAGGTTAATGTTTGTGATTCTGGAAGATGTGAGAGAGTGAATAAAGTTCATCTGCTAGGAAAGCTCGGTCTGGTTATTCCTTTCTCCACAGGAGCTACATTATTCATCTCATTCATGGGGCCAGTGGTGTTGGGGGTTTACTTGCATGCCCTGCCGATTCTTTTTTTGTCATAATCTCGCCCGTCTGCACAAGTGGTTAAACCTGTCAGCAGTGGTAGCTTGTAGCTCTGCATGCCCAAGGTTTAGAGAAGGTGTACAGTCAGGATCACAGTCTGGCATTTCATAAGCTGGTCTGCCTTTTAAAGCAAAGGAAACGGTAAGAAAATACTTTGGTGTAGAACAAATTAGACCCACTTACACACGTGTGTAAGTGGTAGCTTTTTCTAGCTTCTCATATATTGGAGTCTTTCTTTAGCTTAGCTTAGCTTTGTTTAGCTTAGCACTGCTAACATAGGCTAAAAGCTATGACCAAGCAAATTTTAACCACTCAGCAACAACAACAGACTTATATACAGTAAATCATAACGCGCCTTTATGAAAATGCTTTGAGCACACCACCATCAATAAAGGAGTGTGTTTGAAAGTCATACCTGTCAAGTGATGCATTTTTCCCGTATTAAAATACGGGGAAACTGTAATTTTAGCAAATACGGGCGTATTGCCATTTCTGTACGCCAAAAAGAAAAATATACGGGAAAAAAAATTATTGAGAGTGTGGAGGAACACCTCGTGTGGTGACCCCTACAGCCTACGGGGCTGGCAGAGCGCTCAGCGTGAGCAATAATCAGAACAGTGAGAGGTATGGACTGATCATTATGCAGATGCGCCTCGCACCGTCTTTTGTCCTGCAGCTCCGGAACAGAGAGGAATCCCGGCGCCAGTAATCCTGCGGCTGATATGTGTGACTCTAATGCAAATGTCCATGCTTTCCTGCTGTATACTGTGATGCTAATGTGCCATGCATGCATTGTCTGAGCTGGGTATATAAGTTGACTGCATATCTCTTGCTCTCTCTCTTTTTGATCACTCGCATTGCTTGTTGCTGACTTTGAGACGCAGGGCTCGCTCCAGCGCGCTGCCACAGCGCTGAGCAAGCCTCGTGATGGAGGATGAATAAAGCACCCTTTTAAACTTCAGTTCGCCGTGTCCGCCTGCACCTATTTTGTTCCTCCACAAGAGAACCTAAAATCAACTGAACAGTAATTCGATGCCTGGGGAAATTGAGCACACCTAACCAAGTTCATCCAAGTGCATTAGTGTAACAAAGCTGACAATTAAAAACTCTTTAATTCCAAGTGTATATATCTAGCTGACAATTAAGAACTATATTCAGAATTATTCTTATTGTGTACTTTCAAATTAAGCAATCTACCTTGTGCTAATGTAAATTTGAAAAATATTGTTTATTTATTATTAATATCATTTTTTTAAATTTATTTATTTTTTTATTTTTTTTGTGCTGCTTGGCTTATTATTTTCACATTACCAAAAAGTTATGGCTCAAGATTATGTCCATATAAGTGTACATTTGAATAAATATGTTTGAAATAGTTCATGCTGCAATTGTTTTTTTTTGTTTGTTTTTTTTGCTTCAGTTTTCTTTCATCTGCCGATAAATACAGTTTTTAAGTACTCAGTACAGGTGTGAAAGCCCCCCCCCCCCAATAAGGGAGGCATGAGGTATGCCTTGACAGGTATGGAAAGTTATGTTGGGTTTTCTCATTGCTGCAATCCAGGCCATGCGCCGCCTCTTTGTTACATTCGAAACATGGGCTGTGCTGTTCTTCTTCCACATAACAGCCTATTCTGTGGTTTATCTTTTTTCCACAGTGGTTGTGAGAACAACTATTACAGTTTACAACACAGCAATAAGATAAGATAAGATAAGCCTTTATTAGTCCCACAATGGGGAAATTCCAGGATTGCAACAGCACAGGGATAGCAACACTCAGAGCAACAATCAGAAGGCAAGAAAAAACATCTAGTAAACATACTTCCGTGCTTCGTGGCTATGTCTGCTACGTTGATGTGATCTCAGCAAACTACCGAGACCTATGGTTCCCAGAATGCACTTGATCAATTTTGTAAATGCCACGTCACACTGGTGAGCCTAAAACAGCTGATGGAAGGTAAACAATAGCATACCGCAGCCCAGCTGAACACCGATCGGTTTCCTGTCCTGCTCACACGAAACCCAGTGGGAAGTAATCCTGTGGCCACTTCTCATATTGAGCCTTAATCACCTGTTGTCCTGGCATGAGTAGCCCCCAACAGCTCCTACCTCTGTGGTTAAACATGAGTATTTTTTGAGTAAGAAGCTTGCATTTAATGTCCGCAGTTGTGCAAATGTGTAATTAATTGTAATAATTTTCTTACACACAGAGAAAAAGTGACTGTGATTTGTTGCAGAGAACAGCTTCTTGTAAGCGGTGAACTTTCATTTATCTGTTTTTTTTTTTTTTAATTTTCTCATTCATTTACATGCTGTTATGATATGCAGCTATTTCATGGAAGTAAATCCTCTAAATATAAGTTTTTAAAGAGCTGGTTCAGGGGTGGCAAACATATGACTCGTGGGCCAAAAACGGCCCACCAGGGGGGTCCAAAATTTTCTCTGTGAACTCACACCTTCTAGTAATTTTTTTTTTCCTTTGTCCTGTCAGGCAGCTAGGCAAACAGAACAGGGATCTGTCACCCTACTGTGCCAAAACAGATTTACTTTGCCAAGAGGAGCCTATACAGTGCCTAACTTTGCGCTGTATATTGTTGTAAACTCCTCCTGTAATAACTTTTAATACTTTATTTTAATTGTTTTACCCATGGAAGACCCAACAGGATGGGGAAGAGGGAAAGGAAGTGTGTGAAGGGGGGAAAGAAAAGGGAGGGGAACAGCCCAAAAAAAAAAAAAAAAAAAAAAAAAAAAAACTGCTTCTTCTACCGGAGATTTCTCAACACGAGTCTGGTTTCTGCACCTGTTAAAGGAGAGACACTTGTACATGTATGTCTGTGTGCCTATATATGAGAACGCGCGCAAAATAAGTGTATGCATGTGAGTGGTTTGTCAGGAAACATACAAGCGGAGGGCCGGTCGCAGCAGCCCTCCCCCCGAGGACCCCGAGCAGGCAAGGCAGTGCCACCAACCCCCAGCCCTGAGGTCAGCAGGCCCCAGGAAAGCCAAGCATCCACCCCCGGAGAGATGATCAAGGGAGGGCAGGCCGGCCGGAGCGGTGAGCCCACACCCCTGGACCCGCCTGACCCCCACCCCCCCAGCGGGGCCAACATCCGCCCCCGGGCCCCAGGAGGCCAGCGACCCCACCCCCCCAGGACAGAGGCCAGCCAGCGCCCCCCGGCACAAGCCCCCCCAGGTACCCCCACAGCAGTCCCGCCCCAGCGCCTCGGCCACACACCCCGGGGACCCCCACGTCCAAAGAAGTCCCCTCGCCCAGGTGAGCCCACATTGCTGAGAGGCACTACCCCCCCCCCATAATCCAGCCCCTCCCGACTCGCAGGCACACCCCTCCCCATACCTTCACACCCACATGTTCCCATGCACACCCGTCACTCAGCCAGACCGACCCATTCTCTCTCACTCCAGTACCCACTCAAATTCACTCCTCATTCACCTTTATTTCAAAAGCTGACTGCGAAGCAGATGCAGTGAGCCTGAACATGCACCAGTGCCCGGCAGTGACCAGGGAGGCCACCGGCGCAGGCCACAGAAGCAGACCCCCACCCCCCGGCGCCCATCTGAGTGACCACCGCAGGCGCCCCAAGATGCCACCCGGCATGCAAAGCGCCGCACAAAACCGACCCACCATCACCACCTCCATTCATCACCCTCTCACTCACACTTAAACTCATATTCAGCCCCCCGTCACTTCCTTGGTTGTATCTATATATTAGTAGCATCCAGGGATTTTTACAATATGATAGGTCCCAGGCTCCCCACCAGGCCCCCACGCCCCCAGCAAGACAGGGCAACAGGGGTGGGGGAAGACCCCCACCTCCTCCCCCCGCACAGAACATGGTGGGTGTGTGTCGGTTATATGATATAATTGTGTATAAATGTGTGGACTACTAAAGTGCAATTAAAATTGGGGGGATAGTAATTGAAGCATTGTTAGCCACTGTGATGGGCAGCAGAGCCCCCATCCCCCCAAGCCCTCAGTGTCTAAAATGCAATTAAAATTGAGGTGAGTGCAGCCCCACCACGCGGCAAAGGTATTCCCTTCACCGACACAGTGCGGCACACCCCCACCCCAAAGCCCTAAATGTAACAAAAAAGATCAGGGGGAGGAGGAGGGTGGGAAATAAGACTGGGAGGTAGGCGGTCCAAAAACAAGCCCCCCCCCCCCCCCCGCAAGAAGCCAGCTTGCAGACTGGTTTGTGAGGCCACCCACTGCCCCCAAATCCCAACCCAGGGTGAGGGCCGCCAGTGGAAACAACCCAGGACCCACCAGCATCACGTCCCAGCGCTCCAGCACCACTAACATGACGGGGCAGCCAAACATACTACCACTCATCTTACACACACGAACATGGACAACAACAGTCACAATAGTGAACAATGGGCCGGACCCACACAGCGCCCAACACGCCAGGTGACACACCCGAGCGCCCACGCAGGCCCACGACCACCCACCCCAGACACACACCGACAGCTGCAGGCCGCCCTGCAACCACAGCCACCCCGGAACAACCCAATGGAAACACAGCCAACAACCCGCACCAATGACCCCCCCAGCCACCCCCAAGCACCAACGCACACCCGCTGCCAATGACATCAGGGACGATGTAGCAAAGTGCCTCACCCCCCAACACAACAGCAGGGCGGCCGGGACAAGCAAGCCCCGAAACGCCAGCCCCCATGCCACTGGATGGACTGCCCAACCCCTGCCACCCAACAAAGCTCTCCTACCCATACACGCATCCTCCGCCCCCTAGACATCTACCCACAAGTAACCGCTTCCATACACACACATAACTCCACCTACCATCACACATACCCACCTACACAAACACACAGCCCCACCTGCCCACTCAACACACACCCCCTCCCCCACCCGCAGACCCCCGTGAACGGGGAGGGCAACCCAGGATGTGGGCACCAGCCCCTGGGTGGCACCCGGGCCCCAGGAAACACACTACCCCACCACGCAAGGATGCATCAGGGACAACCCCCACCACCGGCACACACCCGACCCCGGCCCGGGGCAGGGGGACGCCCCCCCCCCCCCCCAGCACCAGGGGCCCAGGGCCAGACCCAGACCCCCCACGAGGGGCGAGGCCAGCCGGCCAGGGGCCACAGCCCAAACCCCCCGGCCCACCCCACCAACCCCCCCCCCCCCCCCCCCCCCCAGGGCCAGACAGACGGCCACCCCGGAGCAGGCCCCCTGGACACCTGCGGTTGGGGCGCAGCCAGCCGCCAGAGGTGCCAAGGAGAGTGAGTCACTGCCCGCTACCCCTCAGATTATAGAATTAATAAGCGGGGACCAGAGAGAATTGAATTCTGCCAATTGATTATTTGAGGAGGCTGACATTCTTTCCAGGCTAATATAATCCAATAGTAAGTTATTATAGTAAGTCGTGCATAAGTTATTTCTTGTTTTCCAGTTCATGAGGATAGCTTTCTTTGCGATGCATAAGGCAGTGAGAACCATGTGTGACATCCTAGCATCTATATTTATTTCACTTAAATCACCTAATATGCAAAGTGTAGGTGAGGGTGGGACACTATACCCAAGCCATGCCAACAGGTCTTCACATGTCTTCTGCCAGAACTTTTGAACCGGTGCACAGGACCACATAGCATGCATATAGCTATCCGGGACATTGCTAGTACAGTGAGAGCAGATATTTGTGTGACTCAGGCCCATTTTGAACATCCTTTGTCCTGCATAATGAATTCTATGTAGAACTTTATATTGTATAAGTTGTAAGTTAGAGTTTTTAGTCATCTTAAAAGTGTTTAAACATATTTGTGTCCAGAAACTTTCCTCCTTATTAATCGATAAGTCTGTCTCCCATTTTGATATTGGAAGAGATATGGACTCATCCAACTTTGATAATAGTCTATGTATTTTCGATATCAATTTTGGGGAACGGAGATTTAGAAACTCTGCCACCTTAACTGGTACTTCTAAATCTGTCTGATTAAGATTAAATCTTGCTTTTATTATGGATTTAAGCTGTTGGTATTCAAAATACTTTTTATCACTGATTTCGTGTTGTGACACTAGATCCTGAAATTGGATAAAATTTCCACCTTGAATAAGATGTTCTAAGTTGTTTATTCCCTTCTCTTGCCACAGTGGAAATTTTAATGTCCTCTTTTGTTGCAGGATATCAGGATTATTCCAAATGGGCGTGAGTTTACAGGGGACAAGTGAAGACCCTGTTATTTTTAAAAATTTCCACCAAGCCGTCAGAGAGGAACTAATATTAATACTTTTAAAACACTCATGGCGTTTAATAGAGGGACTTATAAAAGGTAAGTCAGAGATATTTAGCGACCCACAGAGAGCCTGTTCAGCATCTAACCATGGGTTCCCTAATGGGGTTGATTTTGTCCATTGTGAAACGAACTGCAATCTATTGGCTAAAAAGTAATTAAAAAAATTTGGTAAATCTAAGCCTCTGCACTCTTTCGCTTTTTGGAGAGTTTTTAAACTAATCCGTGATGGTTTATCCTTCCATAAAAATTTACTTATATTTGAGTCTAGAGACTTAAACCAGGCCATTGATGGTTGGGTAGGGATCATTGAGAACAAATAGTTAATTTTAGGAAGGACCATCATTTTAATGGTTGCGACTCTTCCCATTAATGATAAAGGTAGTGTCCTCCAGCACGTAAGATTGTCTTGTATCTTTTTTAAAAGGGGGATATGATTTAGTCGCAATAACTCTGAGAGCCTGGGAGAAATATCTATTCCTAAATATTTAACATTCCCTGATTGTATCGGAATAGTAGATGTATTTGGGAAATTGCAATTTATGGGTAAAGCTATTGATTTTACCCAGTTAATAGAGTAGTCTGATAATGATGAAAATTTATCAATGAGCGCCACTGTCTGAAGAAGAGATCTTTCTGAGTTTTCAAGGAAAATCAATACATCATCAGCATAAAGACTTATCTTATGTTCCTTTTCTCCAGTTTGAATACCTCTGATATCAACATTTTGTCGTATGGCTGCTGCTAATGGTTCAATAAAGATGGTAAAAAGTGAGGGAGAGAGTGGACACCCCTGCCTAGTACCTCTCTGAAGATTAAAGCTTTGGGAAGTCTGATCATTTGTTCGGACAGATGCAACTGGACATCTATATAGTGTTTTAACCCAGTTTATGAAAGATGAACCAAACCCAAACTTGTTTAACACCATAAAAAGAAATTTCCAGTTAACCCGGTCAAAGGCTTTCTCTGCATCCAGGGACAAGATTGTAGTTTCTATATTATTGATCTTGCAGTAGTCTATTAAATTAAATAGCCTGTGTGTATTATCAGCCGAGTGCCTACCCTTGATAAAACCTGTTTGATCTGGGTGTATAATAAACGGAATTATCCTTTCCAGTCTTTTGGCGAGAGCTTTGCAAATTATTTTGAGATCGACATTCATAAGCGAGATGGGACGGTAGCTGGATGGAAGCGTGGGTTCTTTTCCAGGTTTAAGGAGCAGGATAATACTAGCCAAATTCATATTCGGAGGAATTACATTATCTTCTTTGATTTGGTTCACCATTTTAAAAAAAGTAGGTGCCATCACGGGCCAAAATTCTTTATAAAATTCTACTGGAAAACCATCTGGTCCTGGGGCTTTGTTGTTTGGGATGTGCTTAAGTGCCTCCTGGAGTTCAGACACCTGAAGAGGTGCATCCAGAGCCGCAATTTCTTCATTATTTAATTGTGGTAGGTTAATATTGTCCAAAAATGTATTTATCTCTGAGTCCGATGGGTTAACCTGTGATGAGTAGAGATTTTCATAAAACTTTTTGAAGGAGTTATTTATTTCTTCAGGCACATGGGTAATATTTCCAGTCATATCCTTGATAGAATGGATAGTTATTTTTTCTTTATTCAATCTAAGCTGGTTCGCAAGATATCGCCCCGATTTATTACTGTGTTCAAAATTCTCAAGACGCAGTCTTTGTATTAAAAACTGTGCTCTTTTGTTTGTAATTTCTTTTAATTCCAGCTTTAATTTTCTCAAATCGTTAAGTGCCTGTTCCTGTGGGGAAATGGCACAAGTTGTCTCCAGTGATTTAATCTTCTGTTCTAAATCCAGTATCAGTGCTTTTTCTTTTTTATTCTTGTATGAACAGTAAGAGATTATTTTACCTTGCATAACCACTTTTGCTGCTTTCCAAAGAACACCTGGGGATATTCCTGGCACATCATTATATTCCAGATATAATTCCCACTCTTTATTAAAATAATTAATAAAGTCTTCATCTTTCAGTAGTGATATATTAAATCTCCAGCTCCTAGTTTCCCTTGTAGCTTCCCTATTTACTAGTGTAAGAGAAACTGGATGATGATCGCTAATAGCTTGATTTGAACATATTTCAGTGTCTATGATGTCCCTCACAATAGAGTTACTGGCTAAGAAGAAATCTAAATTAAATTTCTGACTTTCTACTGATTACAATAGTTTGTGTAAATCTGAGAATATTTTTCTCTGTAAGATGAGACTTTTTTCTCATCAGTTTTCTTTTTCTTGTTTTTTTGATCTTGCTATGTGTGCAAGATGATTTAAGTGTGCATTTTAAAGTAACGTTAAAGTTTCTTTTCCAGGTAACTAGTTACTTTAATAGTGCAGTAACTCAAAAGTAACTCAGTTACTTTTGAAGTAATTAGTATCTGTAACTAGTTACTATTTTATAGTAACTTGCCCAACACTGCAAGGCACTGACAGCTGACACTTGACACTGTTCCAGGAGTGGGTGTGGTTTCAGCACCTGCTGCAGACACATCCCCACCATCTCACTGCAGAGAGGGCTGGCTGATTTTTCAAGATTTTTAAAGCTGTTTTGAGATAATTGGTGATATTTTAAACATTCAAATTTGGCTGGACAGTTAATAACACACTTTTGTTTGGTCTGGTAGACTCAAAACACATTTACTAATTCACTTGTCAGGGTCTTTAACTTTCTACAATCATGGAAGAACATAGTGGTAAAAGAAACTTCAAATGCAGGATAGAAATTTATTAAATGAAATTAAGCAAGGGCAACAGCTTCAGCGAAAAATCAGCATTAAATCAATCCAGTCAACTGTGACTAACTAAAGACAAAATTGTAAAATGACTTGTAATTACGTTACCAATCAAACTGAAGCTGGGAGGGAGAGATACTTTTTATAAAGTGAAGTGAAAGTTAGGCCTTTACTACTTTTTTCTGTCTAGGTCTGGCTTCAAGCCAGAGAGCAGTTGCACACACATGCGGCTCAAGGTCTTGTGTATTCCATACCTTTATAAACAGAGAGTAGCAAGTGATCCTTCACTGCTGAATTTAATTCACAACAAAGGGGATAAACTCTGGTCAGGACTTCTAGGGGTTTTGAAACAACTCAGGCCATGAATACTGGACTAATCTGCAATGGAGGAAACATGACATTCATCCCAGATTCTTACTTTTTCTTTCTCAGTATTCTTCTTTCTGGTTGCACTTCTGAATTTCCAGTAGTGGTAGATTAGCCCCACAGTCTGGCTGATCTGTCCTTTGGGGCCAAGTGTGAATCAGATGAAGGACCCTTGTCTCCCACTCGCTTCTCCTTATCTTTGTTCTCCAGTCCTCCCCCAGACCAGATGGCCCCAAACTCAAGAAGACAACATCTTTTAAAGCCACTCTCTCTTTTTCACTCTCTCTCTCTACCCACCTACAGACACTCCCCCAAAACCATCTTATGATTTAACATGCATGTTTGTCTCAGCATGACTCTTCCAATCACTTTTCCACACTCATAATTACATTTAATGCTACAGTATTTAGAAAAGATTTCAAACTGCAAGCAAAGAAAATTAAAGAACAGAGTGAGAATTTTGTATGCTGTACTGTGTGTGATTACATAATAATAGAGTCTTTAATACATCAGATCAACTACATTAACATTGGTTCTCACCTCACAACCAGGTTTAAGGACATGGACAGCTGTCTTGATGGGCATCCTTGGGTAATCATGGAATGGAGCAATGTCAAAATATTCTGGCATGCCCCATTACTGTATATGTTGCATTAATGCCATGCTATGGAAATGCTACAGCTTGGTATGTTTTGCAGCTCATGCACCCTTACAATACAGTAAAGCCCGGAGTATGCTTTAGGTCTGCCAAAACTATGAAAAAAAAGAAAGATATATTGGCCAAAAGATACAAATACATGTGGCTGGATTGATGTGAGAGGATACCAAAACTACAAAAATGGGTTATTTCAAGGTGACAGGTTCTGATGGGTGATGGGTTTCGGTTTAACACCAGAACTCCCCCTTTTATTCAGCATACTGTATGTTCACTTTCATGTACTACTAATGAAGCTTTTCAGCCCTGATGCAGCACTGTGCAGCAGACCTCTAGACCCCCCTTCCCCTAAGCCTTTTACTGAATTGTGTGGTGGACAGTTGGGTATCGCTAGTCAGCATTTCCTGACAATGCATGCCATGTTCAAACAAGACAAATTAAAGTCTACTCATAATCTAATACCCTCAAATTATGCAGCTCATAGCTTTTGCTTGTGCTTTGTTTCTGTATGCTTTCTCATAGGAGGACCACACCAGAGTTCAGCAGATGACTCTGATGGGGAACACCTCTTTTTAGGGGTCTCTGTGCGGTTGTGTTGGTGCACACCTGGGTTCAGTTTCTGTGCTCTCACCAGACAAAATGAAGTGCCCTAAAGAAGAAAAGGCATACTGAAATGGAGTAACACCTGCAGGTGTGAAACCATCCTAAGAATTTAATGAAGACCCTTGTAGTCAATGTATGAAAATTAGTATTTTTTTAAGTTACCTATTCTTTTAAAGTAATTTCAACTTTGCAACTTCTCAAAGCTTAAGTGGAACTTTTTTTAATAAGGTACTAAACAAACCTACTGAAGTTACTCTGTGACATGTAAACACTGCAGGAAGTAAAAAAAAAAAGAGCCTCTTCTCCTGCTTTTCTCTATCTCCATTCTCTTTTATCCATTTGGTGTCATGGCACGCCATCTCTGCTGCACGAGTTGCTTCTTTCAACCCCCAGCAGCCTTTCATGTTGTCTGGAAAAGTGAGTGCTCCCATGTTTGTACCTGATTCAAGGAGTGTGAAGAGTCGGGGTACCACGGAGGGTATGAGGGGTGGAGGATGCACAGCTGCAGACAAAGAGTTGGGTAGATCTGAGGCAGTCTTTAACTGACAAAGGCCCCAGCTTACCGCATATCTGTGACATTAAGGATTAGCGACTGAGAGACAGTGCTCTGCCTGCACTTGCTAATCCCCACCACCACCACTCACTCAATTCATTTTCTGCCTCTCTCTTTCTTGCCAGACACTTCCCCTGCCCTAACTTTAATTAGTTTTAGCGGGGGTGGAGGAAAAAGTTGGTGCTTTCTTTGGGTGATAAAACAGTTACTGCCACTGAGCTTAGTCAGGGTTAACAGAGCCGAGGTCAAGTGCAGACTCCTGAGAGTTTTGATCAGCCTGTGGGACTGAAGAGAGAACTGGGTGGTGAAGGGGAAACTCGAGGATAGACTGTCTTTCATTTATGTTTTCATCATTTTTCAGTTACAGGACATGATAGCTGACAAAATATATCTAGTTCAATCCTATCAAATACAAATTTCTGTAATTGTTATTCTCTTATTAAAAAATGGTGATTCACTGTCAGGGTCCAGCCCAACAAGATGAGTAATGATTCTGTGGCGAAATAGCCATCTGGGCAAAACTGCCGATTCATTAATTAGGCAATGGAATGCTACTCAGAAATAATGGGCTCCTTAATTATAGTCCCAGTAACACAGCTATAGAACAGGTGACCAGAAGTAGCATTATACCTGGACATTTGCACCACATACAGTTCGCACGAACAAGAGGCAAATTGACATAATGAGGTTGACAAACTGTCAGCGATTAATGAATGGTGCAGGAAATTGAGTTAATTGTCTAGTAGGTGTCTCCGGGGTGCCACATTTCACATCATAAAAGTGTCGCTTTCTTGGAAAAAAAAGCTTGCATTGTCAAGTGGATCTCATTTTTAACTACCACATGCAGCGCTGACCCCCCCAGGGTCTCTCATTGTTTGATTTTCTTTTTGTTATTCCACAAAAAGACGCACCACAGTGACAACTTACTGTAACAAGTAAATAGCACCTGAGGTACTGCAATTAATTCAGACTAGTATTCTAATTTGTGGCAGTGAACATGGGGGGGTGGGGGGTGCATGTATTTTGTTGATAGTATTAGGGCAATTACAAGTGTGGCCACGTTCAGTGCTTCCCCCTCGAGACCCGGGGAGCCAAGTACTACTGTCTAATGGAGGGAGCAAATTAATCCTTCAAATACTGGCAGAAGACTGTCATGGGAGGACTTGAATTCACAGTGGACCTTAAAAAAGTCACTTAAAAAGAAGCGAAGCCCATAAATTTTGGGTGGAAACTAGTAACCAGGGATCATCCATAATACATAATCCTCCTGAGCGTAATCCACTGCACTTTATCTGAGGTCTACATGCTGCCTCATTGGAATTAAGCAGATATAAGAAAAATCTTAACTGTGAGACTTTTTGTTTTAGCAAAAACCTTGACTTTTTTGGAAGAGGATATACAGTATACTGTAAGGTTTTACAGTTTCTCTCTTCAGAAATATTCAGTAATATTCTACAAGGCCTCTGTGGGTGAGATACACAGACCTGCTTCCTGTTTGGGACTGGATTTCACTTTATTATCACTCACTGAGTTTGATTCTAATTATACATACACTCAGTGATTATGTTTAAGCACCAAAAAACTGCTTATGTTAGGTTGATAAAAGTGTATTTATGAAAACTGACTAATCTCTACTGTAAACATTCATGCCTTCCCCGGAAATACACACAAGCTGTACACATTAGATCGCTCATGTTTTTGCTGCTTTGGCAACTAAAGCCTCTTTTCCACTAGCCCAGCACACCTCGGTACGGCTCGATTCACTTCAGTACGGCTCGGCATGCTTCTGTCTCCATTAGCACGGTGTTTGGCATGGGTGTTGTGCTGGGGTGGGTGGGTTTATAACAGCGAGGCGGTGCCACACTCCTGTGACGTAACGCACGCGACCCAAGCAAAACATTTTTTTTTCCAAAACTTTGAGAAGACCCAAGCAAAACATAACACATAGCTGTACAAGGCCACTCCTCGGTCTGTGGCTTTTTTCACCGTAAACGCCAAAAAGGACCGCCAGACAAGGGTACAGGCAGCGAGATGAAATATGAATGAATATTTCAATTTAATACTATCCCACTTGTACTTACAAAAACGTGTGAATATTCATAAAAAGCACACACATGAAAGGTAGCACCACAAGCAGTGGGTCACAGCGGTTTTGGGCAACAGCAACACAATTGTGTATCCTTTGCCAATCTGTCTGCTGTTATTTAATGTTTAACAGTTAAGGGACGGATGATTATATGCTCCAAAACTGGAGAAACTCTCTGATAAAAAAGCTGCAACAACACAAGTCACTTTTGTTTTGAATTAACTGCCAAATGACCTAGAAATAATGAGCTGAAACTTGTTTTTTTTCGTATGAAATAATGAGACAGTGGCACACTGGCCAACACCAATTTGTATTATTTTTTACATCCTAGGGCATTTTGGATGTACTGAATAAAAAAAAATCATGTTTTTCACCTTCAGGTCAACGTTTGGAACAACAGTATTATTATTTTCCGTTTAGATGATGCTACACTCCTTCTAAAGTATTGTAATTCTCTGAATTTGGAATGCCGATAGAACATTCAATTTACATATACTTACTTTTTATACCTACTTTGACTTGTAAGCTTGATCAGTCTCTCCTGCTGCATTTTAAAGTCCAACTGTGCAACTTCTTATAAGTTAACATAAAAAATTTACCCAAAGTTTAGAAATGTATCATGTGGTGCTAATTTTTTATGATATTTCAATAAAAAGAACAGAAAGCTTACAAAAACATTTGTTTTTTGGTCTAGTTAAAAATTACATTACCTTTACAATGGTTGACCCCTGACAGGATGATCAGCATCATTTTCATCAGACTAGGCAATGGAATTTCTATGTAATTATACTGTTTTATAATTCAGTGTTATAACAGACAAACCACACTTTCCAAAACAATTCCATTTTATTATATACAAAATATTAAAATAAAAAAAAAACTTTGCAACACAACATGAAGGTTAATCGACATTTTATACACGCCGACCACTGAGTGCCTCTACACCAGCTTCCCAAACTGGGTCAGGAAGGCTCGGTTGAATGAAGCCGTCTCTGCCAGCTCGTGGGACACACTCGCGTTTTCTGCAACCTCATTTAAATGTTGCAAATATTTATCATTGAATACATTTTGCACCTGGTGGCGGGACAGATTCACATTGGAGAATCCGGGCGGGCCGGCACGGCGGACACGTGGATTCTACAAGGAAAATGCACACAAAAAAATACAGCACGAAAGTGCAAGATATACAGAAAAGACAATAGTTTTTAACAAGATTACATAAGCTTATTTCAGCGTATTGTTCACATGAATAATTAAAAGAAAAGCGAGTCCGCAGTGTGCTGCGATAAAGCAGCAATCATCATCCACAAATGAACAGCTTTTTTATTGCATAAATAAACTGAGTGTCTTACCGAATATATTTGCGAAAAAACGCACAATAAAAAAAAATTAAAACTCACTGTTAAAGGACTCCGATGTCGAGACCTCCCGGTATATTTTTTCATTCCGGGTGGCTCCGTCTAACTCGCGCTGGATGCGTTTGTCTGACAATGCAGTGAGCAGACACTGCAGCTCCTTATTGGTCCATGGAACACCCTTATTAGGCGAAGCCATTTTTGATAGAGAATAAATGAAAATAGCACAGCAATACACTGAAAATAAACCGCCAACAGTGGTTGCGCACTGAGTAATGGCGGTCGTGAAGATTCTTTTTTTTTTTTTTTTTTCCAAAAACTTTATTGAGAAGGTCGTGAAGATTCGGTAGAAGAGGAGGAGGAGAGGGGCGGTTACAACCTGACCAATCAGCACCGGTTACGACCTGACCAATCAGCGGCGACCAGTCTGTTAACGTCACAACACGGCCCAGCTCAGCACTGCTGTACCCTGCCCTTGAGCGGGGCTGAGAATCGCGGCTGTTAAACCGTGTTGGGGCTTGTGGAAAAGCGTACAAAGCGTGCTGAGCCGTCCCGTGTCGCGCTAAAGCGTGCTAGTGGAAAAGGCCCTTAATGTGGATCTAATTAAAGTGTCGGTGACACAATTTAGGAAATATGGATCAATATTCAGTATGAATTTATCTTCAATTGTCCATATACTTGGTTCTTTTGTCTTAGAACGCTAAATAAGTGGAAACATATTTCCAAGTGATTTCAAATTTAGTGCCGTGCAGCACTAATGCGATCTCCTGAGACTCGCCTCGTTTCCGGATATGACGTCATGAGGTGAAGTTCATCTCGGCTGCTCTGTGTGCTGTCAATGTAAACAAGCTGTTTAGCTTCTATATCAGCAAAGAAATGCTGAAACGTTGCATGGCGGCTGGGTGTTCTAATTGCTCCAGTGAATGTATAAGCCTGTTTTCATTCCCCAAAGATCCAGATCTTCTTAAAAAATGGGTGACGCAAGTACAGAGAACAAGGGACAAATGCAATCAACACCACCTTCTGCACTCTGTAGGGATCATTTCACTGCAGTTTTGAGGAGGCGCCTGCTATACGGGAATGTTTAGGTTTGAAAGTTCGTTACACATAGGTTCTAAAACCGACTGCCATACCTACGGTTTTTAAACGAAAACCCACAGCTCAAGATGATATCAACATATCAAAACAGCGCTGAGAAGCAACAGTGTCAAAACTTTCCCAGAAAAGAGTTTGTGTAGTTGATTTTTTTCCATATAAGGTGATCGTGATTTTATGATATTTTATCCACCGGAAGTAAAATCCTCCCTTTTGAATTTTGAAGCCGAGTGTTGACCTTACTCCAAATGGAACGACTTTTTGTTAAAAAACGTTATATTACTTTTTTCAGTTTTCATTTTTATAAATCTCATTGCCTACTGAAACTGAATATCTGAGCTTTTTTTTGTTTTATTATTTTCCGACCATTATTTTTTTTTATTTCGGGGAAATAAAAAAAAAAAAAATTGAAGCCAAAATTTCTGTAAACCAAACAATTAAATGATGATCGCCTTATGTGGAAAAAAATTCAATTACACAAATTCTTTTCCGGGCTTGTTTTGACACTGTTGCTTCTCTGCACTGTTTTGATATGTTGATATCATCTTGAGCTGTGGGTTTTCGTTTGAAAACCATAGGTATGGCAGTTGGTTTTAGAACCTGTTTGTAACAAACTTTCAAGCCTAAAGATTCCTGTATAGCAGGCACCTCCTCAAAACTGTCTGCAGTGAAACGATCACTACAGAATACAGAATATCGTGTTGGTTGCCATTTGTCCCTTGTTCTCTGTACTTGCTTCGTCCATTTTTTAAGAAGATCTGGATCTTTTGGGAATGAGAACAGGCTTGTATGTTCACTGGAGCAATTAGAACACCCAGCTGCCACGTAACGTTTCGGCATTTCTCCGCTGAAATAGAAGCTAAACAGCTTGTTTACATTGACAGCACACGGATCAGCCGAGATGAACTTCACCTCATGATGTCATATCTGGAAACGAGGCGAGTCTCAAGAGATCACGTTGGTGCAACACGGCACTAAATTTGAATTCACTTGGAAATATTTTTCCACTTATTTAGCATTCTAAGTCAAAAGAACCAACTATGGACGACTGAAGATAAATTCATACTGAATATTGATCCATAGTTCCTAAATCATGTCACAGACAGTTTAAAGAGCCTAAATATGATGATTTTGAGGTAAGAAAATATCCTCAAGCATAAATGAGTTGTGTCAGGGTGATGTTGCCAAAGAAAACCATGTGAGGATCTGCAACATGACGACTGCTTTGATATTTTAGAAGCAATACGACTGGACCTGAATGTTTACCACCATTAAGATCTAATGGCTATCAGTGATATAAGATAAGATAAGATAAGCCTTTATTAGTCCCACAATAGGGAAATTCCAGGATTGCAACAGCACAGGGATAGCACCACTCAGAGCAACAATCAGAAGACAAGAAAAAACAAGAGCAGCAAGTATACATATGTACATATAAATATATAAATAGATAAACACACAGTGCGGAGCATTGTAGCTAGATGGAATAAATATATAAATATATAAACACACAGTGTGGAGCATTGTAGCTAGATGGAATAAATATATAAACACACACAGTGCGGAGCATTGTAGCTAGATGGAATGAACAGCATAACCGTCTACTTAGTTATCCTACATGGTATGATTATGTACCCATGCATATTGTCACCCTCCGTAGCGACCGGTATTTTCCTAGTTGTATACCGGAGGGGACCATTGTGTAAGTCTATTGCGTCTTGCAGCACGGTGGTGCAGTGGTTAGCACTGTTGCCTTACAGCTAGAAGGTTCCTGGTTCGAATCCCCAGGTTGGCAGGGGTTGGAACCTTTCTGTGTGGAGTTTGCATGTTCTCCCTGTGCTGCGTGGGTTTACTCCGGGGGCTCCGGTTTCCTCCCACAATCCAAAGACATGCATGTTAGGTTAATTGGCTGTTCTAAATTGTCCCTAGATATCTGTTTCCTATAGGCCCTTAGAGTAGAGGGTTAGTATTAGCGAAAGCGCTTTGAGTGGTCTTTGTGACTAGAAAAGCGCTATATAAGTGCAGGTTAGTTAGTTAGTTAGTTACTATTAGGTTGTCACGTTTTTTTTGCTATCTCTGCGAGTAGCCCTGCTTAAGTTATACAGTCTGACAGTCGTAGGTAGGAAGGACCTGCAAAACCTCTCAGTTGTGCACCTAGGATGATGTAGTCTGCTGCTAAATGAGCTCCTCAGTGCATTCAGTATGTCCTGCATAGGGTGGGACTCGGACTCCAGCAGAGATGACAGTTTAGCCACCATCCTTCTCTCTCCCATCTCCTCCACTGGGTCAAGGCGTTGCCCCAGGACAGAGCTAGCTTTCTTGATCAGTTTGTTCAGTCTCTTCCTATCGGCTGCTGTAACGCCACTGCCCCAGCAGACCACTCCAAAAGTGATGGCTGATGCCACCACCGTGTCATAGAATGTCTTCAGCAGCACCCCTTGTACACCAAAAGACCTGAGTCTCCTCAGCAGGAACAGCCTGCGCTGTCCCTTCTTGTAGAGTGCGTCAGTATTGTGTGACCAGTCTAGTTTATTGTTCAGATGAACACCCAGGTACTTGTAGGATGTCACCATCTCGATGTCAGTTCCCTGTATATTTACTGGTGCTGTGAGGGGTTGTCCTTGCCTGCGGCAGTCCCCCACCAGCTCCTTAGTTTTCCTCGCGTTGATCTGGAGGCAGTTCAGATAGCACCAGTCCACGAAGTCCTGGATAAGTCCTCTGTACTCAGCTTCATCTCCATTGGAGATGAGGCCAACGATCGCAGAGTCGTCAGAGAACTTCTGTAGATGGCAGTGTGTTGTGTTGTGTGAGAAGTCCGCAGTATAAAGGGTGAACAGGAAGGGAGCCAAAACCGTTCCCTGGGGGGCCCCCGTGCTACCGATGATCGTGTCGGACACACAGTCCCGGGTTCTCACAAACTGTGGCCGGTTAGTGAGGATATGAATGATTGTGTTAAGCTTTTAAAGGCTTGTTAAGAATTTGGCTTATTTATTAAATGTGTAATTTGATATTAGATATTTCAATGTGATGATAAGTGAAAATTTAGCTTTCTAACAAACGTGAACAGGAGTCAGCAGCCCGTCATGCCTCTGTCAGTATTCTGAGCATGGTCTAAGTTTATTTTGGTTATTTTCTGTATTTTCCACACCTCAGCGTAGTTTAGTTACTGTATTGATGTTCATGGTCATGCCTTTAATTATGTTCTCTTGAGTTTGCCATTTATTTCTGTTTGCTGTTTTTCTTCTGAGTTCTGTCTTATCTTAGTCTTAGTTTAGTCATTATAGTCCTGTTTATTAGTATTATGTTTTCATGGTCACGTTTATGTTTTGTTTATGTCTGCCTGGGGTAAGGATGTGAATCAGGCCCTGGTCTCGTTTCAGTTCATGTTTGGATTCTCTTTATTAATATTATGTTTTTGGTTTTTGCCTGGGGTTTTTTGTCACGGTCACAACTATGTTTGATTTTGATGGTTTGTATTCTCATAGTAATGTTATCACATTTATTCCTGTCATGCTTTGAGTTTGGGCTTTTGTTTTGACAGTGTCTTTTGTTTACTTCCAGTTTTATATTTTGAGCTTTTTTGCTTCGTTAATTATTCACGGTTGCTATAGATGTTCTGATTACTAATTGCTCATGGGTGTTCTTGATTTACTGCTCTATATAGACATGCCGCACTCTGCCCTCAGTGCGGCGATCATGTCATATCAGGCTGAGTTATGTTTCGTTTATGTCACGTCTGGTTTAATTTTGGTCTTGTGGAGAGAGGAATAACCAGGCCAAGCATTCAGAACAGATGAACTTTATTCACTCTCTCTCATCTCTCAGAATCAGAAAACATTGACCTCATGTCGCAGGGACTCTCTTTTATATTGCAACACTCAGACGTCTCTGCTAACTGAGGTCTTGCATCACAATTCATTCTCACATCACAATTCTTATTGTCTCCCAGCCCCTTAATCCCCATGCTCTTCCGTCAGAGGAATTTACTGCATCTCCCTTCCTTCCAGTCTGAGATGAATACCACAGCATGGGTCCCCCATACCCCCCCCCCCCCCCCAGAGTATCAGACTGAGCGTTAACTCTCACATCCTCTCGGCTTGAGCCCCCATCCCTAGCTGCTGTAATGAGGGGTCTTCGGCTCCGCGGCGCTGCTGTGCCGGTGAGGGTTTCCTGGGGGGGTGTCCGTCTGTGGATGGACAATGGGGGGGGGGGACATTCAGCATGCTCGTGTGACTGCTCTGATGAGTCATTTACCTGGGGAGTTCTCAGGGGGGGTCTTTCGCACCGAGGAGCTCGAGCCAACACCACCTGCTCGTCTGCCACCACAAAGGCGGGCTTAAGCCTGTCTATACAGATTTTCTCCCCACGACCCCCCAAGTCTAACACAAAATGTTTGTCCTCGGGTTCCAGCACTCTAAACGGGCCATCGTAGAGTGGACGCAATGGGGGCCGGTGGGCATCGTGCCTGACAAACACGAACGCCGCGTCCTTCAAGGTTTTCGGCACAAAAACGCGGGGAAAACAGTGGTGGGCCGGGCCAGGTAGCGTCCCTGTGTCTACGTTATGCCGTGAACGCGTGGACGGATGGGTGTTCGGTGCGGGGTTATCTGGTAAAAATTCCCCGGGAAGCCGCAACGGCTGAGAAAAAAACAAGCTCTGCTGGGGAAGCCTCCAAATCCTCTTTCGGTGCGGAACGCAACCCTAATAGAGCCCACGGCAACCGGTCCACCCAATTTGCATCCGTAAGCGAAGCCCTGAGCTCTGCTTTCAGTGACCTATGGAAACGCTTGCATAACCCATTGACCTGTGGGTTGTACGCGGTTGTGCGATGAATTGTGACACCCAGGCTCCGGGCCATCGTGGACCAGAGGTTGGAAACAAACTGAGGGCCCCGATCGGATGTGATGTCCGAAGGGGTGCCAAAACATGCCACCCATGTTGTCAAAAATGCGCGTGCCACGTCTGCGGATGTGGTGGAAGCTAGGGGGACTGCTTCTGGCCATCGTATGGTGCGGTCCACCACTGTCAGGAGGTGCGTGAACCCCTGCGATGGCGGGAGGGGGCCCACAAGATCCATGTGAATATGGTCGAACCTCTTAGCCAGGATATGGAACGGCTCCAAAGGGGCCTTTGTGTGCCTGTGCACTTTGGCTCGTTGGCATGCTACGCAGACTGCAGCCCACTCTTTCACCTGTTTGCGCAGGCTCGGCCAGACAAACTTCGCTCCCACCATTTTGACTGATGCGCGCACTCCTGGGTGCGCCAGGGAGTGAACCAACTCAAAAATGCGGCGGCGCCAAGCGTGTGGGACCACCAGGCATGGGCGTCCTGTGGAGACGTCACAGATTGGGGGGCCCCCCGTCTTGCAGTACCCTGCACTCCAGCCTTAATCCTGTTGGTCCAGACTGGAGCGTGCACACGTCCGCATTGCCAATCTGCTCTGCGGCCATGACCGTGTAATCTATCCCTACGTAGACTGGGGCCACTAATGTGTGCGAGAGGCAGTCTGCCACCACGTTAAGTTTACCGGCCACATGCTGAATGTCGGTCGTAAACTCCAAGATCGCAGCCAGCTGTCTCTGCTGCCAGCCCGACCATGGTTCTGAAACCTTGGCCATTGTGTACGTTAGCGGCTTGTGGTCCATAAATGCAGATTGCGCAACACCGCATCCATCATGCATTGGAATGTCTGTGCTGCGCCTTTTAACCTGAAAGGCATGCGTAAAAACTCAAACAGACCAAACGGGGTTATTACTGCCATTTTAGGTATGTCCTCCGCGCGCACCGGGATCTGGTGGTAACCACGGACCAGGTCTATCTTAGAAAAAATACATGCCCCGGCGAGGTGAATGGAAAAATCCTGAATATGGGGGATCGGGTAGCAGTCGTGCGCTGTGGCATTGTTTAATCTGCGGAAATCTCTGCAAGGTCTCCATGATCCCTCGGCCTTAAGGACCATATGTAGTGGGGATGCCCATGGGCTGTTTGATCGTCTGATGATGCCCAGCCTTTCCAAGTTGGCAAACTCCTCGCGTGCTATGGCTAGTTTAGCTGTGTCCAGGCACCGAAGTCGTGCGAAAACGGGTGGCCCGGTGGTGGTAATAAAGTGCTCCACCCCGTGTTTAGTGATGGCCGCCGAAAACATCCGGACCGTGAGTGCTGGGAGACTGGGTGAGCAGTGTGTGGAATTTACCACCTGGAGCTGTGACGTTGGCTAGCGTTGTTGGCCCGGCTCCTCGAGCTGTACAGGGGAGAGAATCAAAAGACATTGCATTAATCAGGTGTTTGTTAGCAACATCGACTAGTAGTCCGTGTGCACACAAAAAATCAACGCCTAAGATTGGGAAACTGCATGCCGCTATGACGAATGTTCACTGGTATAAGATAAGAAAAGATAAAATAAGCCTTTATTAGTCCCACAATGGGGAAATTCCAGGATTGCAACAGCACAGGGATAGCAACACTCAGAGCAATAATTAAGAAGATACGAAAAATATACTGTATAAGAGCAGTGGATATTCATACGTACACATAAATATATATACAAAGTGTGGCGTATGTACGGCCGTGCAGGGATACAGTCAGTGTCCTTTCACTGAAAGTCTTAATGTCTGAGCCGTTTGCAGCCCTCAGCTCGGGGCCGCTAGCTCCCACTAGCCGGTCAGCGTAGGACGGCAGGATGAGGCTCTTTTGGGAGCCGGAGTCCACGAGTAATCGTCTCCCCGAGCGTGAGTCTGTCACGTAGAGCAGCTTGCTTTTTTCACCGGCGGTCGCAGCTGCTACCGACTGCCGGTCCTGGCGTTTCCCAAATGCTTGAATTGGCATGGTGGCACGCATCGGCGTGCATCCTCTCCAAAACAGCGGTGGTAGGAGCAGAGCGTGTCTCTCTGGCGCTTCCTGGCCCCCACTGCCACTACCATCGCCAGCTCCTCGCTTCCGCTGGCCGTCTCACTGGGTTCCGACACCGCTGCGTTCACTGTGAGGGCTCTGGTGGTGAGGATGATCCGATCTGCCTCCTGGGCTAGCGCACGGTAGTCACGCGCGGCCAGCAATGGCGAGTTGGCAAGGACCGCTCTGGCCACCGTTGGGAGGTTCCGGAGGAAAAGGTGGGCAAATAGAAAATGCCTGTCGTCCGTGCCCATCAACTCTAACATCTTCTCCATCAGTTCGACCGCCGACCCATCTCCTAACTCGGAGCGCATCAGGAGCCTCTCCGCTCTCTCGCAGTCCGAGAGCATGTAGCGCTGGGTCAGCGCGGCTTTAAGAGCCCCATATTTGTCGCGGGCTGGGGGCTGTTGGAGCAGGCTCGCTACTTGCTGAGTCGTGCAAGCGTCCAGCGCTGCGACCACGTAGTCATATCTGGTGTCATCTGCCGTTATTCCCCAGAGCGCGAACTGGGCCTCGGTGTGGAAGAACCAAGGCTTTGGGTCGTGCAGCCAAAAGTCTGGTAGTTTGACCGAAATGGCGCACGCATTGCTGGGGCTTCCTGTCCGGGTCATCTCCGGGGTGTTTGCCTCGTGTTCCTTTATTCATCAAGGGTCACCAGTGTGGAGAGAGGAATAACCAGGCCAAGCATTCAGAACAGATGAACTTTATTCACTCTCTCACATCTCTCAGAATCAGAAAACATTGACCTCATGTCGCAGGGACTGTCTTTTACATTAAAACACTCACACGTCTCTGCTAACTGAGGTCTTGCATCACAATTCATTCTCGCATCACAATTCCTATTGTCCCCCAGCCCCTTAATCCCCATGCTCTTCCGTCAGAGGAATTTACTGCATCTCCCTTCCTTCCAGTTTGAGATGAATGCCACAGCATGGGTCCCCCATAGTCTAAAATAAACCCCTGCAAACTACAGCTCCAGCTCTTGGGTCCAGTCCATTCCATTTGTGCGCCATGAAGGGGTGCAATTCATGAAAGACTGCAGGGTTTCATCCTCTAAAAACTGTTGTCTCCAGTTGGAGTCACAAGGGGTTTGGCTCCCACAGTCATTCTGGGACACTACAACTTCTCCATGCCAAGAATGTTGTAAGGCCTCAACTCAAATTTAAGGAAAAAGTCGACAACAGCAACACACTATTTATTACCAAGATCTTCATCAAGCCCAGTACAATAATTTATTGTACTTTATAATGTACTTTATTTATACAGCCCTTTAAAGCAACCCGTAGGTAACCAAAGTGCTTTACAGAAAAATTAAACAGCACTAGAAACACACACAGCATAAAAACAAATTGCATAAACAAATGGATAAGCATAAATACCTAAAAATAAAAATAAGATGAACAGAATAATGAGAACAAATGTCACCACTACTGGGTATTAAAAACCATCCTAAACAAATACGTTTTAAGTTTTGATTTTAAAAGGACCAGGTCAGAGATATCACATAGGTCGGGGTGGGGGGTGGCATTCCAGAGCCTGGGTGCGACAACAGAAAAGGCTCGGTCACCCCAGTGTAAGATAAGCCTTTATTAGTCCCACAACGGGGAAATTCCAGGATTGCAACAGCACAGGGATAGCAACACTCAGAGCAACAATCAGAAGGCAAGAAAAAAACAAGCAAGCAAGAGCAGCTAATATACATATGTACATATTACTATAAAATATATATATATACACACACACAGACACACAGTGCAGAGCATTGTAGCTGGATGGAATAAATATATGAATATATAAACACACAGTGCAGAGCATTGTAGCTAGATGGAATAAATATGTAAATATATAAACACCCACAGTACGGAGCATTGCAGCTAGGTGGAATAAATATGTAAGTATATAAACACACACAGTGCGGAGCAATGTAGCTAGATGGAATAATATGTAGATATATAAAAACACAGTGCGGAGCATTGTAGCTAGATGGAATAAATATGTAAATATATAAACACACACAGTGCAGAGCATTGTTGCTAGATGGGATGAAACAGCATAACCGTCTACTTAGTTATCCTACATGGTATGATTATGTGCCCATACATATTCTCACCCTCCATAGTGACCGGTATTTTCCTAGTTGTATGCCGGAGGGGACCATTGTGTAAGTCTATTGCATCTTTTGCATTCAAAAAACTATTAGGTTGTTACGTCTTTTTGCTATCTCTGCGAGCAGCCCTGCTTAGGTTGTACAGTCTGACAGCCGTTGGTAGGAAGGACCTACGAAACCTCTCGGTTGTGCACCTGGGATGATGTAGTCTGCTGCTAAATGAGCTCCTCAGTGCATTCAGTATGTCCTGCATAGGGTGGGACTCGGACTCCAGCAGAGATGACAGTTTAGCCACCGTCCTTCTCTCTCCTATCTCCTCCACCGGATCAAGGTGCTGCCCCAGGACAGAGCTAGCTTTCTTAGTCAGTTTGTTCAGTCTCTTCCTATCGGCTGCAGTAATGCCACTGCCCCAGCAGACCACTCCAAAAGTGATGGCTGATGCCACCACCGTGTCATAGAATGTCTTCAGCAGCGCCCCTTGTACACCAAAAGACCTGAGTCTCCTCAGCAGGAACAGCCTGCGCTGTCCCTTCTTGTAGAGTGCGTCAGTATTGTGTGACCAGTCTAGTTTATTGTTCAGATGAACACCCAGGTACTTATAGGATGTCACCATCTCGATGTCTGTTCCCTGTATATTTACTGGTGCTGTGAGGGGCTGCCCATGCCTGCGGCAGTCCACCACCAGCTCCTTAGTTTTCCTCGTGTTGATCTGGAGGCAGTTCCGATGGCACCAGTCCACGAAGTGCTGGATAAGCCCTCTGTACTCAGCTTCATCTCCATTGGAGATGAGGCCAACAATCGCAGAGTCATCAGAGAACTTCTGTAGATGGCAGTGTGTTGTGTTGTGTGAGAAGTCCGCAGTATAAAGAGTGAACAGGAAGGGAGCCAGCACCGTTCCCTGGGGGGCCCCCGTGCTACTGATGATCGTGTCGGACACACAGTCCCGGGTTCTCACAAACTGAGGCCGGTTCGTGAGGTAGTCCAGGATCCATGATGACAGGTGCTGGTCCACCCCTGCGCGCAGCAGCTTGTCCTTCAGGATCATCGGTTGGATGGTGTTGAAAGCACTGGAGAAGTCAAAGAACATGATCCTCACCATATTCCCGGGCTTCTCCAGGTGGGACAGAGAACGGTGAAGGAGGAAGATCACCGCATCCTCCACCCCAATGCCATGCTGGTAGGCGAACTGGAGTGGATCCATCGCTGGTTCCACCAGGGGGCGGAGGTGAGCAAGGAGCAGTCTCTCCAGGGTCTTCATCAAGTGGGACGTCAAGGCCACCGGTCTGTAGCTGTTCAGGTCTTTGGGGTGGGAGGTTTTTGGTACAGGTACCACACAAGATGTTTTCCACAGCTGTGGTACCCTCCCCAGCTTCAGGCTGAGGTTGAAGATGTACGTCACAATCCCACACAGCTGGTCTGCACAGGACTTGAGGAGCTCTGCGCTGATGCCGTCCGGTCCCGACGCCTTCCTCGCCTTGATCTTCCTCAGCTCCGTCCTCACCTGGGTCCTGGTCAGGGTCAGGATGGGGGGCTGTGTGTTGGGAGTGGGGGGGTGTTGGTGGAGTGGGGAGTGGGCAGCAGGACTTGATTTCTTTAGAGGCAGCAGTGGTTGTTGTGCAGTCAGGGGGGAGGGCGGTTGGTCAAACCTATTGAAAAACAGATTCAGGTTGTTCGCCCACTCCCTGCCCCCCGTGGCCTGGGGGGAGGTATTCTAGAGCCCAGAGATGGTTTTGAGGTTTCTCCAGACCCCGCTGATGTCGCTCTGTTGCAACTTGTCCTCCATCTTCTTCCTGAAGCTGTCCTTGCCTTCTCTGATCTTTCTCCTCAGCTCCCTCTGTACGGACTTCAACATCTCCCTGTTCCCCGACCTGAAGATCCTCTTCTTCTCTCTCAGAAGTGTTTTAATCTCAGGGTTGATCCAGGGTTTGTTGTTTGAGCAACACCGTATGGTCTTGGTGGAAACGGATTTGTCCACACAGAAGCTGAGGTAGCCCGTGAAGGTGTGAATGAGGCCATCGATGTCCTCACCATGTGGATCGCAGAGCTGCTTCCAGGCAGTGGCTTCAAAACAGCCTTTTAGAGTGTCCATTGTCTCCTCAGACCATAACTCCACTGTGCGCATGGCCGGACATTGTCTGTGCACTAGGGGTTTGTACACCGGCCGGAGATGAACCAAGTTGTGATCCGATCTCCCGAGTGGGGGGAGTTGTGATGAGGTGTACGCCTCCTTAGTGTTTGCGTAGAATAAGTCCAGAGTTTTATTGTCTCTAGTGTGGCATGTGACATACTGGGTGAACGTGGGTAGAATGGGAGACAGTGAAACATGGTTGAAATCGCCTGAGATGAGGAGAAGAGCATCTGGGTGTTCTGTCTGCAGCCTGCTGGTTACTGAATGGATGACGTCACGCGCTGTCCCAGCGTTCGCCGTCGGATTTGCATAAACAACAATGCAGATCACGTGTGAGTGTTCTCTCGGGAGATATGTAGGCCGCATGCTAACAGCTAGCAACTCAATGTCTTTGCTGCAGTGTCGTTGTTTAACAGTGATATGTCCCGGTCTGCACCAGTTGTTGTTAACATACATTATCACTCCACCGCCCCTTGCTTTGCCACTGTCTGGTGTTCGGTCAGCCCGTATCATGTGGAAACCCTCCAGCTCAATGTTAGCATCTGCTGCTAGTTCAGTTAGCCACGTCTCAGAAAACAAAAGGAGAGAGCACTCCCGATATGTGCCATCATAACGGCAGATAGCCGCTAGCTCATCTACCTTTCCCAGTATAGAGCGCACATTTCCCATGACAACAGATGGAAGGGAGGGTCTGTACCTTATATTTTTTGTCCTCCGCCTTACTCCAGCCCGGCAGCCGTGGCGTTTTCGCCTCAGTTCTCTCGGTATGTCAAGTTTTTCCAATGGGACCGGGTGGCGGTTGAATGCTAGCAGCTCTTCCCTGCTGTATCGTATCCTGCTATAAACAGTGGCTCCGTCCACCGGCTCAGGAGACATTTGGGACGATCTGTGTGTCCGTGATATAAGTGGAGTGAAAAAAAGACGGATCAAAAGAGAGAGGAAGGGAAAAAGACTCGGAATCGAGCCGCTGTTGCAAAAGGCAGCCTACTCGTGTGGCGCCGGGAGAGAGTACAATTTTGTTTATACCTTGAACTGGGCACCTCCAGTAAAAGCTGACTGGATGGCCTCAAAGTTCTGCCTTGGTCACGGACAGTTAAAATCTCAGATAAGTAAGCTGGAGCAAGGCCATTAAGAGCTTTTAAAACAAAGAGTAAAAGTTTAAAATTAATTCTAAAATGGACTGGAAGTCAATGAAGTGAAAAAAAGAATCGATGTAATGTGCTCTCATCTAGTTGTGTTAGTTAAAAGACAGGCCGCTGCATTTTCAAAAAGTTGAAGGCGACCAAGAGAGGACTGAGAGACGCCACCATAAAGTGCATTGCAGTAATCAAGTCGAGAAGTGATTAAAGCATGGATGGCTATCTCAAGGTCATGGCGGCTCAGGAAAGGTTTGGCTTTGGATAACAGATGTAACTGATAAAAGCTCATCTTGACTACATTGTCGATCTGTTTATCAAATTTTAAATGACTGTCAAAAATCACCCCCAGATTTCTGACAGCTGAACTGAGCCTTAAAGACAGGGTACCAAAACCAGCCATTACAGTATCCCCAAACACAATACATTGTTTTTTCTTCATTTAACTGGAGAAAATTTTGGCTAAACCACAACTTAATGTCAGTGACGCAGTCCAATAGAACACTTTGTAAGTTTGTTTGTTCTAGGTTCAAAGGTAAATAAAGCTGCAAATCGTCCGCATAACAGTGGAAAGACATGTTGTGCCTGGCTATTATTGACCCAAGCGGCAGCATATATATTGAAAACAGAATAGGGCTAAGGATAGAGCCCTGTGGGACCCCACAGGAGAGAGAGGCACTGGATGAAGACATGTTACTAATCATTACAGAAGAAGTTCTGTTAAATAAGTAGGATTCAATCCACTTGAGTGCAGTGCCATGGATGCCAACATGGTGCTTCCAGCGTGACTAAAGGACAGTATGGCCCACCGTGTCAAAGGCTGCTGTAAGATCTAGCAGTACTAAAACAACTTGGCACTTGACATCAACAGACATAAAATCATTGTGCACCTTTAGTAGGGCAGACTCAGTGCTGTGACAAGTGTAGCTTCCAGTCAATACAGAGAAGGCCAGAGCTGATGGTTAAATGACTTTATTGCCATCCTTCGTGTCATCAACCAACGTAAGAGCTATGGTAAAAACAAAATAGACAATAATCACAATATAACCCTCAAACATCACATAGCTCATACATTAGCAACCTTTTCCGTTAGCACAACTAATTTACAATTTTAAAAATAAAAACTTTCTATAAAATCACCAACCTTGTTCCCTTATCGACCGAAGCTAAATCCTTGCCGTTTTTTACTCTTTTCCGTCGTCTTTTCTTCGTTTTTCCTTTTATCTTTTCTCGCCCTTTTGTGCCTTTCCTTGTCCGTCGAATTGATTTCCGTTAACTAACTTCCGCTCGTGAGGAAGTTACCAAAATAAAAGCATGTATTTGCGATATAATTACTATACATGTAAATAGAAATAACCTTACTATATCTACCTTTACACTCCCACCAAATTATTTGCTGACACACATACAAAACACAAATAATTTCTTCAAATTACTTAACAAAAAAAAAACAATAACGTTGTAAACATGTTATAAGTACAACTTTCAACATTTCAAAACACTCTTTAGCATTCTATATTTACTTTTCCTTATCTCCTAATAGCAGAACTAACTTATGAACTGAGCGTTCTACTATAGACATTTTATTTACACGCTGACCCTTTTTGGTAAGATTTCTGTCTGCAAAAACGATCTTAACCTTTCTGACAAGTCCATCTGTGTCTTTTGCAGTGTCCAAGATTCATCCAAGTTTCCACTGAGATCGTGGTTGCGTTTCATCTTTGTCCATTACTATGTCTCCTATTTGCATGTTCCTTTTTGTCGTGTGCCATCTTTGTCTGACCATGATGTTTTGAAGGTACTCCTTTTTCCATCTGCTCCAAAACTGTTCGAGTAAGTACTGTACTTGACGCCATCGTTTTTGTGCATACAAATCTTCCTTAACGAACTGTCCGGGGGGAGGCAGAGCAGTTGAGGTTTTCATTGTGACAAGATGATTTGGAGTTAGTGGCTCCAAACTGTTTGGATCATTGAGATTGTCTGTTGTTAAGGGGCAGCTGTTTACTATTGCAGCTGCTTCGTAGAAGAAGGTTCTGAGTGAAGAATCAGTGAGTCGACCTGGTGTGAGAGCCAATGTTGCATTAAGAACGCCTCTCACAGTCCGTATTTGCCGTTCCCATACTCCACCTGCGTGACTAGCATGAGGTGTGTTTAGGACAAAATCACATTGTTTCTCTGCAAGGAAGGATGTCAGTTTGTCAGTGTCTATTTCACTTTGTGCTGCGTTCAGTTCATTTTTGGCACCTACAAAGTTTGTGCCCTGATCACATTTTATTTGACTGACAGAGCCTCTTAAAGCAATAAAGCATCTGAGTCCATTTATAAAGGCGTCTGTTGACAGGTCCTCTAACATTTCAACATGAACTGCACGTGAATAGAAACATGTGAAAAGGAAGCCATACCTTTTGTATTCCTTCCGTGCTTGTTTGGTCAGGAACGGGCCAAAAACGTCCATACCACAGTATGTGAAAGGTGAAGAGAGCTCAATTCTTTCTATGGGCAGATCTCTCATTTTTTGTCCTTCCACAGGTCTCCTTTGTTTCCGACAAAACACACACTGGCGGATGTAGGATGAGACTGTTTGACTTAACTTTGGAATCCAGTAGCCACTGGATCATATCTCATTCATTGTGAAGCCTTTTCCCTTATGGTTGACCCTTTCGTGACAGTGAGTAATTATCAGTTTTGTGATGTGGTGTTCTCTGGGAATGATTGTTGGATGTTTGAATGAGTTGGGAAGAGATGAGTGTCGTAGCCTTCCTCCCACCTTGAGCACAAGTTGTACATTTTGTTGTTCTTTGGTAGTTGTTTGCCTTTGCTTAATGTCTCTATTTCGTTCTGATATGCTTGTCTTTGTAAATCTTTGATAATCACAGTTTCTGCATTTTGTCTTTCAGTTACAGGAGTGTCTTTGATTTGTTTTTGAGCAGATAACATCTAAGGCGTGCTACTGCACTGACTGCACGAGACCAGGATGAGAACTTTGTGAGGTGGTCACTAAGACTTGGATGTTCAACAGTTTGTGTGCTTAGTGTCTGCACTTTTCTCACCTCTGGGTCTCCTACTGCAAGTTCAATCGTCTCTTTTGTGGGAAGTCGTATCTCCTTTTCCCACAGCAACTGAGGGCCTGTGAGCCAGTTGGATGAAAGCAGTTCATTTACTGATGTACCCCTGGATGCCATGTCTGCAGGGTTTTCGCTGGTAGGCACATAAAACCATTGTTGTGGAGTGGTACTGTTGCGGATTTTCTGCACTCTATTAGCGACAAACGTGTGAAAGTGTCTTGCTTCGTTATTTATGTATCCTAGAGTGACCTTTGAATCTGTCCAAAAGAACTCCTCAACGTTGTTATAGAGCAGTTCCTCTTTTAGTATGCTGCTCACGGCGACTGACACTGTGGCTGCGGTGAGTTCTAACCTTGGGATTGTGGTGACCTTTGTGGGAGAGACACGTGCTTTGCCCATGATGAAGGTACAGTGGACGTCTTTGTTTTTGTTTATGAGTATGAGACAAGAACATTGTCCATATCCTGTGGTGCTTGCATCGGAAAAGTGATGTATTTCTCTTTTCACTACATCTCCAAAATCTGCAGGAACATAACATCTGTTTATTTGCAGTTTTTTCAGATTGTGTAGATCTCCTTTCCAGCACTCCCACTGTGGCTTAAGAAGTTCAGGTAGCAGGTCATCCCAATCCGTTCTTTGACGACACATCTCTTGGAGAATTCCTTTGCCATTGAGCACATAGGGAGCAATGAAACCAAGGGGGTCGTATATTGCTGCGACTGTGGACAAGATGCCACGCCTGGTTGGTGGTTGGTCTTTCAGCGTGATGTTGAATGAAAAGGAATCTTTCTCCACATTCCAATGAATGCCAAGTGCTCTTTCTGTTTGTGTTTCACCAAATGTTAAGTCCTTTGTTTTAGTATTCGTTGCATGCTCAGAAGTTGGAATACTGTTTAGAACGTCAGTGTTGTTGGACACGAACTTGTGTAACCTTAGTCCACCTATTGCACATAGTTCACGTGCTTCCTTTGCCAGTTCAATAGCGTCGTTTACTGTCTCTGCGCTGGTGACTCCGTTGTCTACATAGAAGTCTCTGGTTATGAACTGTGAGCCTACAGGATATGCAATGCTGTTCTTTTTGGCTAAACGTTTGAGTCCATGGTTCGCACAGCCAGGCGATGAGATGGCACCAAAGAGATGTACTGTCATCCTGTATGCTTGTGGTTGGCTGTTTATGTCTCCATCTTTCCACCATAAGAAGCGCAAGTAGTTGCGATCATTTTCTTTGACTTGAAACTGGTGAAACATTTTTTCAATGTCGCACATCAAAAGCTACTTGGTGCTTTCTGAAGCGCACAAGAACACCAGTTAGATTGTTAATCATGTCGGGACCATTCAGTAAATGTTTGTTAAGACAGGTGCCTTTGTACTTTGCAGAGCAGTCGAAGACAACACACAACCTATCGGGTTTCTTTGGATGATAGATGCCGTGGTGCGGTATGTACCATGTCTCACCAGGCGGTCCATAATCATCAGTCTCTTCAGCATCACCCTTTTTGATGATGTCACTCATGTAGTTCATGTAATCCTCCTTGTATTTTTCATCCTTCATGAATTTGCGTTTAAGCTGGTTGAGTCTGTTTTCAGCGAGTTGTCTGTTATCTGACATTTGTGGCCTTTCTTTAAACGGCAATGGCATTTTATAATGTCCATTTTCAGTTTGTGTTATGCCTTGCTCAAGTTTCTGGAGGAACACTAAATCATCTTGTGACACAGTTTTTTCATTTCTGTCAGTCTCTTTAAAATCTCTCTCCAAAGCACGTATTGCATCTGCTGGAGTGGAGGGAGTGATTTCCTTAACGCTCACTCGATGACAGAGACTGCTTGCCATGTCTGTTTCATTGCAAGGTACTGAATTGCCAACTATGCTCCATCCTAAGTCAGTTTGAATGGCATAGGGCTCATTTTCTTTGCCTAATAGTACTTGTTTAGGCGCGAGAGCTCTAGGACAAGTATAACCAATGAGGAGACTTACTTCACAACTGAGGAGTGGGGGAACCTCATCTACAATGGGCAGCAAGTGACTCCACAATTTTGCTGTTTCACATGTTGGTATGTGTTCTCTGTTGGCAGGTGTGTAGTCCTTTGTATATGCAGTGGGGAGCTTTATGACTGTGGCTGAGTTATAACCTCTCACCTAGAGATCGGATACTTTTCCACTGCTTACAACTGCATTTTTGCCCATCATAGTAGTCAATTTCAGCTTTACTGGACAAACATTTGCCTGCAGTTCATGTGTCATATCTTGATCAATGAAGACAGTGTCGCTCTGTGTGTCCAATAGCGCATAAAACAATTTTTCTTTGTGTGGATTGGTAGCAGTTGACAGCCACACTGGAACTATCATTAAGGTGCTGACTGTCTGCTCAAATCTGGCAACATTAAGTGACATGGCTGTTGCTGTTTCAGGTGAGTTACTTTGAGTTGCGTTATGTGTACTCACGTGTGTTTCTCTTTGTTGACTGTTACTGTAGTTCTCATCGTGAAGACAGGTTGGGTGTCTCTTTGTGCAGGTTTCACAAGTGAGGCGGCGTCTGCAGTCCTTAGCACTGTGACCTTGTTTTAAACAACCATAACAAAGTTTATTGTCTTTCACATGTTTCTTTCTGTTTTCTAGAGGCATTTTCAAGAAGTCTGGGCACTTGTGGAGCTGATGAGTGTCCTGGCATAATGTGCAAGGAGAGCAGTTAGGTGTTTTTGTTATTGTCCAGCTGCCAATTTGTTCAGTGGTGTTTGTGTTAAATGCAGTTGTCTTGTTCCTTTTGATTTCCTTTGTGTTCCTTTTATCACTGTTTGTTTCAGTGCCGCGAAGTGCGTGAATGGAGGTGACTGGGTTGCAAGCGACTTCAGCTTCTAATGAGAGGAAGGATGCAAAATCACTGAAGCTTGGAAACTCACCACCTTCCATTAAAGTCTTTGTAACTTGCCTTTTCCATCTTGAGTTTATCCAATCTGGTAGTTTGTGCAACAGTTTTTGATTTTCTTCGCAGTCGTTGAGTATTTGTAATCCTTTTACATGTGGCATAGCGAGCATGCATGCATTTATGAAATCTGCAAAGGTCCTTAATCCTTCAGCGTCTCTAGGCTGCACCTTTGGCCAGTTTGAAAGCTTTTCTCTAAATGCCTTCTGTATCACAAATGGCTGGCCGTATCTTTGGTTTAGTTTGTTCCAAGCATCGTTATATGCCTCGTCATCATTTCTAAAGAAAGTTCCTTCAAGGCATTTGCGAGCTGGGCCAGTTACATATCGTTTCAAATAGTACAGTTTATCTGCTGCTGAGGTGCCCCTTTGTTCAATCAGTGATATAAATGTAGATTTCCATTCAATAAACCCTATTGGTTCACCACTAAACACTGTTGGCTCTGGTGTAGGAAGTCTGTTCATTTTTATGCTGTCTTGAATCGCTTGTGTGAGTTGAGTGACACTAGGGGGAGCTGTTTGCTCAGGAATGAAAGTGGGTGCTGGTATGGGAGACTTGGGTGTGAATTCTGGGCTCACCTGTTCGCTCTTTATTGACTGTACATCATCCACCTGTGATAACTCTCTGTCATATGCTTCAAGCCTGGCTTGAGCTGCTTTCATGTCCTTCTGTGCTTTCAAACGTTCCAACTCTGCTGTTTGAATTGCAATCCTTTCTCTTTGCCTTTGTTCTTCTTTGGCAAACTCATACTCAGCCTCTTTTGCTGCTAGTTCTGCTGCTGCATCGGCTCGTTTTACGGCGAGGTGTGAAGCTGAGGACTGCTGACTGTGATGTGACGCTGAGGCTGACCCATATATGTAGAGAGCGTATTCATGCTGTAGAAGTCCGCATAAATGAATTCTTTCACGCTCTGCATCAAAATCTCCATCGACACCACTTATCCTTTCCAGAATTAGTCTCACGATGTCACGAGTAACTGCATCACATGCATCAGTCTTTCTCCTTATATCAGCTGAAGGTGCCATTTGATTTCATATTTCTGAGTACAGCTTTAGGACATCATCTCTTTTTAGTTCTAATATGTCTGCATGTTCTGCCATCTCCCTTTCAGTGGTATCGGACTTTAACTTTTCTCTTGTTTCACGTACCTGCATTTTCCATTGTTCATAAAGAGTCAATAGCTTTTTTTTCATTTTTACTCATTTCTTCCTTTTGATATATTATCATCTTCTCTGTTTGTATTTTAGCTCTTTCAGAACGTCTTTGCAGATCTGACATGCTGATCTGTTCATTTATGGCCATTTGACTGCCTGATGCAGCTTGTTCACCTTCCATTTTGAGCTCTTTTATTGAACCATTTTATTTCTGACCAACTTCTGCCCTCTGCTGGACGTTTCGGGTATTACCACGGGTACCTTGAGCCCACGTTGTGCAGCATGTGGCGGTAGTCAAGCTCTTACTGTAGCTTCCAGTCAATACAGAGAAGGCCAGAACTGATGGTTAAATGACTTTATTGCCATCCTTCATGTCATCAACCAACGTAAGAGCTATGGTAAAAACAAAATAGACAATAATCACAATATAACCCTCAAACATCACATAGCTCATACATTAGCAACCTTTTCCATTAGCATAACTATTTTACAATTTTAAAAATAAAAACTTTCTATAAAATCACCAACCTTGTTCCCTTATCGACCGAAGCTAAATCCTTGCCGTTTTTTACCCTTTTCCGTCGTCTTTTCTTCGTTTTTCCTTTTATCTTTTCTCACCCTTTTGTGCCTTTCCTTGTCCGTTGAATTGATTTCCGTTAACTAACTTCCGCTCGTGAGAAAGTTACCAAAATAAAAGCATGTCTTTGCGATATAATTACTATACATGTAAATAGAAATAACCTTACTATATCTACCTTTACAACAAGATCTAAACCCAGATTGAAACTTCTTAAAAATAGAGTTATTTTCTAAAAACAATTGCAATTGTATAAAAACAACTTTTTCTAAAACCTTAGATAAAAAAGGCAAATGAGAAACGGGTCTAAAATTAGACAAAAATGAAGGGTCAAGGTGAGGTTTTTTAAGAAGGGGCCTAACTACAGCATGTTAGAAGCAGGTAGGACAAATCCTGAACTAAGGCAGGAATTAATAAAAAAAACCAAAAGACCAGGCCCTACAGTATTAAAAACCCTTTTCAGGATTGCAGCAGGAACAACATCCAATGAACAATTTGTAGGCTTTTGATACTTCATTATATTAGTTAGGGATGATAAAGAAACCAGCTCAAACTGCTCAAACACAGCAGAGTAACCCAGGACAACAACAATAAAGCCACTTCCATCTTATTTCACCAATAAACAAATACGTAAAGAGAGGCTGGAGGACCTTGACATCCCAGCAGCCCTAGCGGACTTGGTTCACCAGCAAAGAACTCAAGAGCATGCTGATGATATGTTTGCACATCCATACTAATATGAACTTGACCATCTTTCAGTAACAGAAAGCCTCCTGTCCAAGCCACAGCCTCAGATGTACAAACCAATCATTGAGACAAAGTTGTCTTTCAGTGACACACTGGAGGATCTAGTACTTCTAAATGAGAAGCTGTGCAAATTGTCTGAATTTGCAGTGGCTCTTAAGGCCCATACCTACAGGAGTTTTCTTGGCATTACCTGTCTAATGCTGATCTCCACCAGAGAGGAGGATTTTATTATTGACATCGTGGAGCTCCACAGTGGGATGTGTATCCTTAACGAGGCCTTCATTGACCCATCTATTGTCAAGGTATTTCACGGAGCTGATCTTGACATTGAGTGGCTCCAGAGGGGACATCAGCTTGTACACTGTCAACCTTTTAGACACGCATCAGGCTAGCAGGGCCTTCAACCTGGCCAGAAACTCCCTCGACCACTTGCTCAAGCACTTGCTCAAGCACTTCTGTAATGTGAACTCAAATGCTACCAACTGGCGGACTGGCCCTTGCCAGAGGAGATGGTGCATTATGCTTGCACTAACACACACTACCTGCTTTACATTTACAACTGCATGAGGGCCCAGCTGCTGGATTTCAACCATGGCAAACCCAGCTTGCTGCAGTGTGTCTGGAGCAAGAGCAAAGCCATTTCTCTGAAGAAATATTCTAAGCCTATCTTCACCCAAAAGTCCTACTTGGAGTTGCAGAAGAAGCAGAAAAGCTCTTTTAACACCCAGAGGATCACTGCCTTCAGACTGCTGTTTGCCTGGAGGAACAAGCTGGCCAGGCAGGAAGATGAAAGAACTGGATTTTTTTTTAAATCAAATCTTTTTACTGAAAATTTTCCATACATACACACATAAACAAAAGCATACATGCACTGGTACAACCAGGAATGTTCGAGCAATAACTAAGAAAAAAAGAAAAAAGAAAAGATTAAAACAAATTTTTAAATAAAAAATGAAAGGCAGGAGACTTAAAAAAAAAAAAAAAAAAAAAAACCATGAAAAAACCTACCCAATCCCTCCCCTTCTGTCATTTTTGTCACTCTATAACTGCCCATGATCACACCTGTAAACATGACAAGTTTGGACTTTATAGTTAGCTCATGTGTGAGATATTATGAAGCTGCCTTAGTGCCCCTGCTCTCACAGTTTTTGGAATGTGTTTAAAAAAGGGTGCTATATTTTCTTGAACTTTCTGAGTGTTGAAACAAGTGTCAGATTTTCTCGAGTTTTAAACAGGACATAATGTCTGTTAACAACTGGGTATGAGTGGGTGGGAAGTGTCTCTCCATTTAACTAACTAACTAACTAACCTGCACTTATATAGCGCTTTTCTAGTCACAAAGACCACACTCAAAGCGCTTTCATTAATACTAACCCTCTATTCTAAGGGCCTATAGGAAACAAATATCTAGGGACAATTTAGAACAGCCAATTAACCTAACATGCATGTTTTTGGCATGTGGGAGGAAACCGGAGAAATCCCGGAGTAAACCCACGCAACACGGGGAGAACATGCAAACTCCACACAGATCACTGTTGGTCGGGGGCTGGGATCGAACCCACGATCCCACGATCCCCACAATCCCCCGGCCAAGGGTAAACTGTGCTGCCGCAGTGCTAACCACTGCGCCACCGTGCAGCCCCTATTTAAGCAAAATAGCACGCTTTGCCATGAGGGAGGCAAAAGACAAGGTGTGACGTTTTTCTGAAGATGGGGACACCCCTTTCTCAGCAATCCCAAACATGGCGGTCAGAAGACTCGGCTGCAGACTGACCCCCAATATCCTTGACAAGGTAGAAAAAAACCTCTAACCAAAACTTTATAAGGCTATGACATGACCAGTATATATGAATGAGTGTGGCTTCCATGGTTTTACATTTGTCGCAATAGGAACTAACATTAGGATAAATGTGAGACAGTTTAGATTTTGAAATATGTGTCCTGTGCACCATTTTGAACTGGATCAGGCAGTGACGGGCACACAGTGAGGTTGAGTTGACACTTTTAAATATGGAATTCCTTGTTTCTTGTGATAAGGATGCACCTAGATCCTCCTCCCACGCTGCTCAAAGCCGGGCCACTGGGGCACACCTTAAGTTTGATGTTAAACCATAGAGGATTGAGACAAGTCTTTTCTGAGTTGGATTTAGAGAGAGAACTGTTTCAATAATTATTGGGTCTGGCAAAGTAGACAGGCCAGGCATAAAAGAGTTTAGATAGTGTCTCAAAAAATCCAGTTTTGAAAGATCAAATTTTTTACTCAACTGTTCAAATGAAGTCAAGGTATTTGTCTATAAACAGATTATTAAAACTTGTGATGCCCTTCCTGTGCCATCTCAGGAAGACAATATCCTGAACAGAGGGTATAAAGAAGTGATTTGCTGCAACAGGGCTTAGAAGGGAGAAGTCACACAGACCAAAAACTTCCTTAACTGGGCCCATTTTCTTAGTGAATGTTTGAATGAATGAATGAATGAATGAATGAATGAATGAATCTTTATTTTGGATAGATTAGATGTAAAGATTAAAAGAAAGGAATAGAATAATATAACAAAGGGGGAAAAATCTAACAAGGTCAAATTAAACAATAACTCCTCGGATTATACAGTTCAACATAAGTTATCCAAAATGGGTGATGGCTGAAGCCGCAGCTTATGTTGCCCACCCATATTCCATCTAAGAATTCAAAAGGAAAATAAAATAAGAGTGATTACAAAGCAGAACAAAGCTAAGACAAAATGTGACAAAAAACTAAGTAACAGCACAACACTGACTGAATATGATAATTCTTATGTGATTTTACATGTCATCTTGTATATATGTTTGGAGCATTTCTTCCTTTAGTTTTTGTTTAAATTGTCCAAGTGTTGTACATGATTTTAATTCAGGTCCAAAAGCGTTCTACAGTCTGACTCCTTGCACTGAAACACAGTGTTGCTTGGTGGTAGTTCTCACTGAAGGTTTTTGAAATATACATGTTCCTCTGAAATGATATTGTTTCTCCCTTATTTGGAACAACTTTTGGATATTTGCGGGCAGTGATAGATTCTTCACTTTAAACATTATTACTGCAGTTTTAAAATCAACCAGATCTTTCAACTTGAGAGCTTTTAATTTAAGAAAAAGTGGATTTGTTGGTTCCCTGTAAGCAGCTTTGTTTATTATTCTAATAGTTCTCTTCTGAAGCATAAAGACTAGATATGTTTGTTTTATATGTATTTCCACATACTTCAGTACAATATGTCATGTATGGGAGTATTAATGAATGATACAAAGTATATAGTGTGGATTGATTCAGCAAATATTTCACTCTGTGTAGTATTGCAATTGATTTGCATATTTTACCTTTAATATAATTAATATGTGACTTCCAACACAGTTTATTATCAATTATTACTCCAAGGATGTTTAACTGTGCTCTTGTTCTGTGTTGCTGGCTGTCGGTGTGGTGTGCTCTGTGGTTAGCTCTCCTCAAGCTCCGAAGGATTATTGCCTCTAATTGTATTTTAATCACTTTTTTCCATCTACCGTCACCTCTCACTTCTGTTTAACAAGCCTCTTGCACCTGTGTGCACACTCAGTGTCACCAGATCACCCTTTTTAGCCTTCTGTTCACCTTTTATCTGTGTTTGCATTACCTTTGGGTTAGCCACTAGCTATGGCTACTAGTTCTCCTTCCCCTCCTCCTCTGGTGTCCTCTCTCTGTCAGATGTTTAGCTACACCTCTGCCTCTTTTAGTCATAATGGTAAATGTAATAAATGTTGTCTTTTTGAGGTGCTCGAGGTGAGGTTGTGTGATTTGGAATCCCGGCTATGCTGCATTGAAACACCGTCAGCACCAGTTAATAATGACGGACTCCCCTTAACTGCCGCAGAGCACCCTAGCACGGGCCTGCTAGCCGTCCCCCAGCTTCCACCTTTCCTGAGCAGCCAGGAGAGAATGGGTGGGTGATGGTGAGAAGGAAACATAGGCGCAAACCCCTGGTTCACCACCAACCTGTTCATGTTTCTAATCGCTTTTCCCCGCTCAGCGACACACCCGCTGAGGAAAAAACTCTGATCATTAGTGACTCTATAGTCAGAAACGTGAACCTAGAGACTCCAGCGGCCATAGTCAAATGCATTCCCGGGGCCAGAGCAGGCGACATCGAGTCAAATGTTAAAATGCTGGCGAAAAGTAACTGTAAATACTTCACAATTGTTATCCACACACCAGCATTAACGACATCAGACTCCTGCAGTCGGAAGTTACAAAACTTAGTGTGGAATCAGTCTGTAACTTTGCCAAAACAATGCCTGCCTCTGAAGTATTCTCTGGGCCCCTCTCCAATCTGACCAGTGATGACATGTTTAGCCGCTTGTCATCCTTCAACCACTGGCTGTCTGTGTGGTGTCCTGCAAACAATGTGGGCTACATAGACAATAGGAACTCATTCTGGGGAAAACCTGGTCTTATTAGACAAGACAGCATTCATCCCTCTTTGGATGGTGCATCTCTTTTATCTAACAATCTGGCATAATTTTTATCCAAATTTCCAAAACCTTGACAGCTCAGAGTTGGGACCAGGAAGCAGACTCTCAGTCTTGCACGCCTCTCTGCTGCTCCTCTTCATCTGCCACTACACAACTTAGCCCCCGTCTTCCCCATCAGAGAATCATTGTCTGCTCCCTCCAAAGTAAATAAAAATACAGTATAATGTATAAGTATCCCAAAGTGATTAAACAAAAAGTTGGTAAAACTCAAATTAAACATGAAGCCTCTACATGTAATGATTTGGCCTATGTTGCTCCTCGTAATTTAAAAATTAAATGTGGTTTTGTTAAATATTAGGTCTCTATCTCCCAAGTTTATGCTAGTCCATGATCTGTTAATTGATCATCAGATTGATTTAATATCCCTTACAGAGACTTGATTAGGGCTAGAGGATTATGTTGGTTTAAATTAATCAACTCCCTCTGGTTATTTAAACTGTTAAAATCCCAGAAGTTCTAGTCGTGGAGGAGGAGTAGCAACAATTTACCATTCCAAATTACTAGTTAATGTAAAGCAACAAATAAGTTATAATTTCTTTGAGGGCCTGGTCCTCAGTATTGGGCATTTTAGCAGTTTTAGGTTAAACCCAATTTTATTTGCCATAGTTTATTGTCCTCCCTCAGCCTACTCAGAGTTTTTATCTGAATTTTCCAAATTCTTAGCAGATTTAGTGCTGTATGTATGTAGATAGTGATTGTCTTTAATATGGCATTTAATTCAATATTAGACTCGATGGGGTTTTCTCAGAAAGTAGGAAATTCAACCCATTATCTCCACCACACGTTGGACCTTGTTCTGACATATGGCATATAAATAGAAAATCTGGTAGTGTCTCCTCATAATGGTCTGACAGTACAAGGTTGTCTGTTAACCTTTGCTTTTACTATTTCTGACTATTTGGTCCTAAAGAAAAATATTACTACAGTAGATGCTTCTCAGATGATGCTGTTACCAAATTTAAGCATATTGTTTCCTCTGTGCCATGTGTCAACACAATGGAGATAAGTTATGGAAAGCTTGCTCCTTCTGTAATTGATAGCATGGTAGATAGTGTTACAGCTTCTCTGCATCAGACTCTAGACATGGTGGCCCCTTTATAAAAGAAAAAGTCTAATCAGAAACGCTGATTTGACCTACTTATGGCATTGGACCATTTCCAGTTCTCACGGTAAATGAAAAGCCACACCTCTCGGCCATCAAGTGGTGTTAAAAGGTTTGTACATTTCACACTCTATTCAGCTGTACAGGCTTTGTTTAGACTGATCAGCTGACAGGTGAAGAAGTGTGCCATACACACTCAAAGGGTTAACACCTCCGAACATCACCGCTTAGTTCCTCCTCACGGCTGTCTTTTAAAAAAATGGCCAACACATGCCAATTTATCACATCCTTTTTCCATGTAAATCAGAAATATTCTTGTGTAAATTTGAGGATTTTTTCATAAATTTGCAGGATTTTCCTGCAGAGTTAGAGCCATTCTATTCAGAAATGTGCAGCTTCTTACTTGGAAATTTGCAGCTTTTTATTATTCATAATTTTGCAGCTTTTTCCTCATGAATTTTGAACTTTTCTTACTCTTGAATTTGCAGTTTTAAAAAAAAAAAAGCTTAAACTTGCAGCATTTTACTCAAATCTTATATCTGCAGCATTTCAAGTTGTAAATAGTTGGAAATTTACACCTTCTTTTGTGTTTTTGCTAAAGTTGCAGCTTCTTACCCATAAAATTCCACTTTTTTGGTCAGAAATTGGCAGCTTTTAAATGAGACTTACATCCTTTTTTTTTTGTGTGTGTGTTAGGTCAGGCATTGGCTTGCTTGCTACCGGATAACCATGAAAACCGGTACTACCTGTCTCATGGGTCGGGCCGTCTGCGACTCAACCGGCATCCCCGCCCTTCCGAGGGCATGGAGGGTGAAACAGGGCATCCTGGCAGAACTAAAAACAACATCTAACTAACTAACTAACTAACCTGCACTTATATAGCGCTTTTCTAGTCACAAAGACCACACTCAAAGCGCTTTCATTAATACTAACCCTCTACTCTAAGGGCCTATAGGAAACAGATATCTAGGGACAATTTAGAACAGCCAATTAACCTAACATGCATGTTTTTGGCATGTGGGAGGAAACCGGAGAAATCCCGGAGTAAACCCACGCAACACGGGGAGAATATGCAAACTCCACACAGATCACTGTTGGTCGGGGGCTGGGATCGAACCCACGATCCCACGATCCCCACAATCCCCCGGCCAAGGGTAAACTGCTGCCGCAGTGCTAACCACTGCGCCACCGTGCAGCCCAATCTGCGACAGGTCTGCGGTGGACCACTCCCAGTTACACAGGGTGAGACTGGACATCCTGGCAGATAAACACATCTGTCGCAAGGTCTGTGGTGGACTATGCCAGTCGGTGCATTGTGACATGCACTACACAAAGAGCAGAGATAAACAAACCTATCATCTGGTCAGCCACTGCAACAGATACTGGAGTCAGTTTGTCTTGGCTTGTCCTTGCCACTGATAATACCTTTATCTGCCAAGAATGTGCTGCTAGTACAGCAAAAGCTAGCAGTACTCAAATACTTTGCAAACAGTTTCATGAAATGGTCAATCAGAAAGCAACTCATACCGGCTCGGACGTCGCCCGGGCTTACAAGGTCCGCGCTGATCTGTTCACACTCTGACAGGCAGTGAAAAGTAAGTTAGGAGCAGGAAGACAAAAGGAGAGGAAAACAGCAGCCTTGTGTGTGGCAGAATGGAATGTACACACTTTGTAGAACAGAACAACATCACAGTGCCCAGAAAGACAGACGGCGCTTGTGGCCCTGGAAATGAACAGGTACAATGTAGACTTAGCTGCACTTAGTGAAACAAGATTGCCTGGACATGACAGCTTGGAAGACCATGGGTACATCTTCTTTTGGAGTGGGAGATCAACTCAAGAAAGGAGAGAAGCAGGAGTGGGCTTTGCAGTTAGAAAGGAGATAGCAGCAATGCTTGATGAGGAACCGGTGCCAATCAATGACAGGATAATGACTATGAGACCCCCACTACAGCGGAAGATGTATGCCACACTCATCAGTGTATATGCCCCAACAATGACCAACACAGAGGAGGTGAAGGAAGAGTTCTACAGTGATTTACGTGAGACTATCAGGCGTGTACCGACTGATGACAGGCTGATACTGGTTGGAGATTTTAATGCCAGAGTTGGTTCGGAAACTGAGAAATGGAAAGGAGTGCTAGGCAATCATGGAGTTGGCAAGTGCAATGCTAATGGAGAACTTCTACTTGCACTATGTTCAGAGTACAACCTTGTGATACCAACACTCTATTTAAGCACAAGGACACAAACAAGAAGACATGGATGCACCCAAGATCGAAGCACTGGCACTTATTAGATTACATCATAGTCAGGCAGAGAGATATAAGGGATGTATTTGACACCAGTGCAATAAGAGGCGTGGACTGTGGTACTGATCATGTTATGCTGAGATCTAGATTAAGGATTTGCAGATGAAAACAACACTGCAGGACGGGTGCGAAGCCACCACGGAAGCTAAACACTAGTGCACTGAAAGGCCAAAAGAAGTAGGAAGATCATACACAGGAAATAACTGAATCCAACTGAATCCAATCCAATCCAATAACTGAACACCACTCGGGTTCAGATTGGGCAGGCCGTTCCTCCCAATCACCCCCTTCCAGGTTTCGGCATTGCATTCAATGCCCACTTCAATGCATTCATTGCCCACTTGTGCATTGAAGGCCCCCAGTAGGACAATGGAGTCTACAAGAGGAGCACTCTCCAGCACCCCAGTCAGAGACTCCGAAAAGGGTGGGTACTCTGAACCATCATTTGGTGCATAGGCACAAATGATGGTCAGGACCTGTTTCCCAACCCGAAGGCGCAGGGAAACAACCCTTTCGTCCACCGGGGAAAACTCCAATATAGAGGCGCAAGGTGGAGGGATACAAGAATACCCACCCCTGCTCGTCTCCTCTCGCCCGGGTCAACTCCAGAGTAGGCCAAGCTCCAGCCTTTCTCCAGGAGACTGGCTCCGGAACTGGAGCTGTGTGTTGAGGTAAGGCCGACTATATCTAGCCGGTATCTCTTAACCTCATGCACCAGCTCAGGCTCCTTTCCCACCAGAGAGGTAACATTCCACGTACCAAAAGCCAGTTTAGGAAGCTTGGTACAGACTGCCAAGGTCTCCGCCTTTGACCGCCGCCTGATCCACATAGCACCGGACCCCCATGATCCCTCCTGCAGGTGGTGAGCCCACTGGAGGGCGGACCCATCTAACTCCTTCCGGCTGAGACCGGCCAGGTCCCATGGGGGGAAACCTGGCCACCAGGCGCTAGCCATCGAGCCACTCCCCCAGGCCTGGCTCCAGGGTGGGGCCCCGGTAACCGCATACTGGGCGGGGTACACTAAATCCTTGATCTAAAATTTATCATGAGTGTCTGTTAGATCGTTCTTAGTCTGACCCTTCACCCTACCAGAGGCAAATTGTCCCGGACAACATAGCTCCTGGGATCACATGGGCACGCAAACCCCCCACCACAATAAGGTGACGATCCACGAGGGAGCGTCCTTTACTATTGGGAAGAATTGATTCGTTCTGCTACCAAGGACATATGCAGTGAACTTTTTGGAGAGACTGCTGTGAAAAAGGTAGCAACTGTCCCTCTTTCGGCTAGCACAATAACAAGAAGAATTGATGAAATAGCGGAGGACATTGAGGCGCAGTTATTATAGAGGATAAATGAGTCACCACAGTATGCTATTCAGGTGGACGAATCTACTGATGTCGACCACAAGGCAGTATTGCTCATTTTTGTGAGATATACACTACCGTTCAAAAGTTTGGGGTCACCCAGACAATTATTTTGTGTTTTCCATGAAAAGTCACACTTATTTACCACCATGAGTTGTAAAATGAATAGAAAATATAGTCAAGACATTGACAAGGTTAGAAATAATGATTTGTATTTGAAATAATTTTTTCCTTCAAACTTTGCTTTCGTCAAAGAATCCTCCATTTGCAGCAATTACAGCATTGCAGACCAAACATGATTGCACAAGGGTTTTCTAATCATCCATTAGCCTTCTGACGCAAACACAATGTGCCATTAGAACACTGGAGTGATAGTTGCTGGAAATGGGCCTCTATACACCTATGTAGATATTGCACCAAAAACCAGACATTTGCAGCTAGAATAGTCATTTACCACATTAGCAATGTATAGAGTGTATTTCTGATTAGTTTAAAGTTATCTTCATTGAAAAAAAAAAGTGCTTTTCTTTCAAAAATAAGGAAATTTCTAAGTGACCCCAAACTTTTGAACGGTAGTGTATTTTTCTAGAGAATGTGCATGAGGATTTATTATGTGCACTATTTTTGCCAACCAACACCACAGCTGCCAAACTATTTAAGTCCTTGAACGATTACATATCGGGAAGACTCAATTGGTCGTTTTGTGTCGGCGTATGCACAGATGGAGCGGCTGCGATGACTGGACGGCTTTCGGGTCTGACAACACAGATAAAGGAAGTCGCTTTTGAATGTGAGTCTACACACTGTGTCATCCATAGGGAAATGCTGGCAAGCCAAAAACTATCACCTGAGCTTAATAGTGTTTTGCAAGATGTGGTTAAAGTTATTAACCACATCAAAGCACATGCTCTTAATTTGTGTCTGTTTGAGCAGCTCTGTGAAGAGATGGATGCGGAACATAGACACCTTCTTTTGTACACAGAAGTTAGATGGCTTTCTAGAGGCAAATCGCTGGCTAGAGTTTTTGAATTACAAGAGCCCCTGCAGAAATTTCTTCTAGAAAAGCAATCGCCACTGGCAGAGTTTTTCTGCAACACTGATTGGGTCTTGAAACTGGCTTACCTGTGTGACATTTTTAACCTGCTCAACAAACTCAATTTCTCACTTCAAGGGAAAATGACAACTGTTTTCAAGTTGTCAAATAAGATTGCTGCTTTCAAAACAAAACTGGAATTATGGAGACGGAGAGTGAACACGGGGTTTTTTGACATGTTTCACACAGTAGCAGGGATAAAAGAAGAGACTGAGGTCGGACTTTCATTCTCCCAGCTGGTGCATGTGCACCTGTCACAGCTTTCAAAAGAGTTTGAACATTACTTCCCATTCACAAAAGACCCTGGAATGGGAAAGAAATAGATCCGTAACCCATTTGTGAACAAGCCAGGTGAATCAACCCTATCTTTACTTGAAGAGGAACAATTGCTTGAGGTTGCAAATGATAGTGACCTACAAGCCATGTTTGAGACAACTTCAAACCTCTTTGCATTCTGGATTAAAGTCAAAGCAGAATATCCAGATATCGCCACAAAAGCCCTGAAAGTCCTTCTTCCGCTTGCAACCTCATATCTTTGTGAGGCAGGGTTTTCTGCAGTGACAGCCACCAGGACAAGACTACGGAGTAGACTGGATATACGGAACACAATTTGAGTGTCTCTGTCTCCCATCACCCCCAGATGGGACCATTTAGTTGCAGGGAAAAAAGCCCAGGGTTCCCATTGATTATGGTGAGTTGATAATATGCTGTAGAATCATTGTAATTGCCTAATATAAAGTGTAATTGTTTCAGATTACATGCTCTGAACTGACAAAGGTTTTTGTTATTGGAACCCCCCCCACCTCTACCCGGTCTGCGGAAAATTTTCATGCATGAAACGTCCCTAGTACAAAAAAGGTTGGGGACCGCTGCCCTAAAGCCTCCAAGTTGTTTGGCTAACATCTTATCTGGTTTGTGTCCATGTATATAAAACAGTTAAACGCAAGCGTTCAACTGAGTGAGTTGTGGGTAGATTGAGTTTAACCCAATGACTGCCACAGGTGCTCCGTGGCGCCATAAGCCCCTAGTGGTCAAGATTTTTTCAATAAAGTATTCAGTTCAGATGTTAGAGATTTCCAAGGCTATAGCTTGAAAGTGGTAAGATATAATGACTTACTATCAATTATAAAGATGTAGAATATGATCCAAAGTTTGAGATAGGAGTAAATTTATGCATCTAATTTGCATAATGTGACGTAGCCATAACAAATTACATAACTTTCGGTCAAAAATTGACTTTTGGACATATTTACACCAACGATGGTTTTGTTTTCTTGTCACCATTTTTTTTTGTTATCTTCTCTTCAAAGTATATGAACTAGAACATTAGTAGAATGTCAACAAAAAAAGAAATTTATTAGACTTACCGCTGGGCAGGTGGCTCTCGTTTCGTCCATTTCCGTCCATCCTGGTCGTTATTGTGCCTTCTGTCAGTCATTTGTGCTTTCTCTCCCACATCCAGAATCTCTTATGATTCTCCCACCTCAATTTTGCTTTTATTCCACCACAATTTATCTTATATGGTGACATGGAACAAGTGCGATTGTCGTCTATTCACATGGCGCTGGGGGCGGCAGCAGGTGAACATCAAACAGCTTCACCCACCCTCTGTTATAACAAAATGTAAACATTTACCTTCATAAGCTAAATAATCTCTTTTTAGAATCATAGTTGGCAAATTTGGGAGCAAATGGCTCCTCCGTCTGCAATCGAATATGTCCACAGCGATCAGTAATGTCCACATTTGTTTGTCAAAAAATTTCTTCTTGTCTGGTGTCCAGAACGATGTTTCTATGTCGGCCATCAGTCCTCCAAGGCAAAAGCAATAAGTTATATGTGTCTGCCACCTTGTGAGGTGGAATCCTTTGTACAATTTAAATCAACTGGGGAGTTTTTGGCCACGTCATATATCATCACATGACAGGCACAGTGCTGTGCCTATGGCAGTGGGGGTGCTATCTGTCCATGAAACCTTGCCACAAGAAAGGTTAAGTCCCAGTCGTTCTTTAAGAAGATCCGGACTTTGAGTTTGGGCGTATCATTTGTCAATCTCTCCTATTTGGTTGGTCAGATCTCTTTGACTGACTGACTGATAGACAGACAGACAGATGGATGGATGGATGGATGGATGGATGGATGGATGGATGGATGGATGGATAGATGGATGGATAGATGGACTTTACTGATCCCAAACTGGGAAATTACAGTGTAAGGGATTTTTGTTTCATTTGTGCAGTACAGGACATAATCTGACCCTTGAGATAGGCTTTGAGGACATCCCAAACAATCACATTAGACATCTTTGGACAAGTATTAGTGGCAAGAAAAAGGTTCTCTCTTTTTCCATGAATTTCACAAAGTTTTCATCTGACAATAAAGTTGAATTAAACTGCCAGCATCGGCTGCTTTGTGGGATACCAGGGAAGGATAAAGTTAGAACAATACAGGCATGATCCAAGATAACAATGCTCTGGTAAGCACAAGACTGGACAAGTGGAATGAGTTTGTTATCGATAAAAAATTATCAATTCTAGAGTTTGTGTGGTGGACGTGCTAGAAGAATGAATAGTCCCTGTCATTTGGATGTAGAATGCGCTACACATCACAGATACCATAGTCAGATAAAAGCACTTGAATTAAGGAGGCCGATTTAATTATCACGCTAATATTTTTAGAGGAGCAGTCCAAGGCCGGGTCTAGCCAGCAATTAAAGTCACCCCCAAGTATAAGAGCGTGTGTGTTGAGATCTGGCAATAGTGAGAATAAATGCTTGAAAAACCCTACATCATCTGAATTTGGGGCATAAACATCCACAAATGCAACCAATGTATTAAACACTTTCCCAGAGGCAACAACATACTGTCATGGACGAGGTGAGGTGTCAACCCAGTTCCATGATTTGTGGCTGTAGTTCCCTGATTATTGTTAATTATTTCCAGCTGGCAGGTTATTGGAGCCTCTGAGCCCTGGCTCCCTGCCAGCCTATAGCCACGCCTCTCCCTCCGCCGGCATCCACCGGCTGTCTGTCATTTTCATTTGTCCATACACTCTCACCCACTTACACACATACACGCACATGCACACACATACATCCTTACTCACATCCTCACTCACTCACTCACGCACCGGCTGCCGTCCCGCACCTGCTTCCACTTGTCACTCATTAGGTTACGGGGTGTTTATGTGTGGCAGTAGGAGCACTTGTGTGGCGGCATAAGTCAGAAGTCAGTACAAGTCTACTTTACACTCAGTCAGCGTTAATGTTGTAGCATCATCTTGCTTTGGCTCATCAATAAAATAGACTTTGCATCTTAAAGACATTGTTTCACTGAGGAAATGCCAGTCAAGAATTGTTTTTTCATCTCAGGACCACTGTGGAAAACACATTCCTTTGTAAAGAGGTACGAGAGATGAAGATTACATCTCGTGCAAGGGACAGATTGACTTACATTGTGGAGAAGTGTGGAAGGACGAGGCTGAGTTTATTTCTCAAGTCCGGTTTTATTCACATTCACATTCTCCAACATCCAAAAACAGAAAGAGAAAGGAATCCCCCAACATCTGTCCCTTTAATACCCCAGGACATCAAAGCACACAGTCACATTGTCTTTTAATCCCAAATCACAATGCATCCCCCTCCAGGTCTCCTCGTCTCCACCCCAAGTCCTAGTGGTCAGGAAATCTCTCAAGGCCATCTCTCTGCATACAAAAGGCCAGACTTCACATCCTCCTGTTACCCCTAGGAGGTTCAGACCTTTTGTTCCTCTGAGACGTGAAGCATACAGTAAGCATACAGTAATACACATGTGAAGCATATGAAACCCACATATGTGCACCACATGACCCCCCCCCCAAACGTCATGACGTCATGACATTATGACAGATTGCATGTCATAATAAAATCACTAGATATCAGTTCACGTGCCGCTTGGGTCTCAGCCTTCTCCCGTATTTGCTGTAAGCAGGCTGTACCACTTCCACGGCGTCTTCCTGCTGTGGAGCTGTTGCCTGGGGATGAGAACTGTTAGTCAACCTCTGTGGGTGTTCTGGGGAATGCTCTCTAGGGGGTCTGCCACGCCGAGGAGCCTTAGCCAATTGCACAGCTTCGTCAGCTACCACAAAAGCGGATTTGAGCCTGTTAATGCCAATCATTTCTTTTCTGCCCCCCAAATCTAGCAAAAAATGCTTATCCCCTGTTTCCAGCACTCTATATGGTCTGTCATAAGGTGGGCGTAAAGGCGGACGATGGGCATCATGTCTGACAAAAACAAACTCCGCATTTTTTAAAGCCTTAGGCACAAAAACACGCGGAAAACTGTGGTGAACGGGGCCAGGTAGCGTGCTCGTGCCCGTGCTATTCTGTAACCGCTGAGCCGGGGAGCACTCTGGCGCTGGATTATCTGGGAGAAATTCCCGGGGCAGCCGAAGTGGCTGTGCGAAAACTAGCTCAGCTGGGGAGGCTTCTAAATCCTCTTTAGGTGCAGAACGCAACCCCAATAAAACCCATGGTAGCTTGTCCACCCAATTTGCATCCGTAAGCAACGCTGTGAGAGCCACCTTCAGTGACCTGTGAAAACGTTCGCATAACCCGTTAGCCTGCGGGTTGTACGCGGTCGTGCGGTGGATCGTTGCCCCCAGGCTGCGGGCCATTGCTGACCAAAGTTCAGAAACAAATTGAGGGCCTCTGTCAGACGTAATGTCCGACGGGACTCCAAAACGTGCTACCCATGCCGTTAAAAACGCGTGCGCAACCTCCTCGGCTGTGGTTGACGACAGCGGAACCACTTCCGGCCAGCGCGTGGTGCGGTCAACCATTGTCAGAAGATGTGTGCACCCTTGTGAGGGCGGGAGGGGGCCTACGAGGTCCACGTGGACATGATCAAACCTTTTAGCTGGGATGTGCAACGGCTCCAAGGGAGCTCTCATGTGTCTATGAACCTTGGCCCTCTGACAAGCCATGCAGGTTGCCGCCCACTCTCTAACTTGTTTGCACAGGCTCGGCCATACAAATTTCTCTCCTACCATTTTGATCGAAGCACGCACTCCCGGGTGCGCCAGAGAATGGATCGAGTCAAAAACGCGGCGGCGCCACGCGGCTGGAACCACAGGACGCGGCCGCCCAGTGGAGACATCGCAGATTAGGGGGGCATACCGTCTTGCAGCACCCTGTTCTCCAGCCTTAACCCTGTTGGTCCAGTCTGGAGCGCGCGCACTTCCGCGTCGCTAACCTGCTCCGCGGCCATGGCTGCAGAATCTGCCTCCTCGCGGGCTGGAGCCGCCACGGCGTGCGAGAGACAGTCCACCACTACATTAAGTTTACCCGCCACATGCTGGATATCAGTAGGAAACTCCGATATCACGGCCAGCTGTCTCTGCTGCCGGCCCGACCAAGGTTCTGAAATCTTGGCCATCGCGAAAGTCAGCGGTTTGTGGTCACTGAACACGGTGAAACGGCGTCCTTGCAGCCAGAACTGGAAGTGGCGAATGGCCAAGTGGAGAGCTAACAACTCCCTGTCGAATGTGCTGTATTTTCGTTCACTGTCGCGCAGGGTCTTAAAAAAGGCGAGCGGTTGCCAGGCTCCGGCTACATACTGTTCCACGACCGCCCCTATGGCCACATCTGACGCGTCAGTAGTGAGCGCCATGTGGGCCGCTGGGACTGGATGTGCCAACAACGCAGCGTTCGCCAGGGATGTTTTGACGTCAGAGAATGCGCGCTCTCGCTCCGGAGACCATTCGACTCTATTTGTGGGTTTTTGTTTTTTTAGTGCAGCATACAATGGTTGCATGAGCTGCGCTGCATGGGGGAGGAAACGGTTATAAAAATTCACCATTCCCAAAAACTCCTGTAACGCTTTGACCGTTTGTAGTTGGGGAAAATTTGTTACTGCGCGCACTTTGTCAGGCAGAGGGACCGCTCCTTCTGGGGAGACGCGATGCCCCAAAAAATCAATCTGCGTCACCCCGAACTGACACTTCGCTGGGTTAATCATTAACCCGTGCTCTGCTAACCTCCGGAAAACTGCCGTGAGGTGGTTTTCGTGTTCATCTTCGGACGTGCTGGCTACCAATATGTCGTCCAGGTAGACGAACACGAAAGGGAGATCGCGCAAAATCGCGTCCATCATGCGTTGGAACATCTGCGCCGCGCCTTTAAGCCCAAACGGCATGCGCAAAAACTCAAAAAGCCCGAAAGGAGTTATTACCGCTGTTTTGGGTATGTCCTCAGCGCGCACTGGGACCTGGTGGTAACCGCGTACCAAGTCTATCTTAGAAAAAACGCGCGCCCCCGCCAAATGAACTGAAAAATCTTGGATGTGCGGGATCGGGTAGCGGTCGTGCGCTGTAGCGTTGATCAGCCTGCGGAAATCACCTCAAGGTCGCCACGAGCCATCAGCTTTCGGGACCATGTGAAGCGGTGAAGCCCATGGGCTCTTCGGACGCCTGATGATGCCCAACCTTTCCAGGTTGGCGAACTCCTCGCGCGCTATGGTCAGTTCAGCTGAATCCAAGCGCCGAGCTTTTGCAAAAACGGGCGGTCCGGTGGTAGTAATAAAATGTTCCACCCCGTTTTTAGCCAGGGCCGCCGAAAATGTTGGAACCGTGAGTGCTGGGAACTGAGTGAGGAGTGTGTGGAACTTACCACCTGCAGCTGTGACGTTGGCTTGTGCTGTCAGCGGGGCCACTCTAGCTGTACAGGGAATAGAATAAAAAGAGAGTGCATTAACCAGGCGTCTGTTAGCAAGATCGACCAACAAACCATGTGAGCACAAAAAATCAGCCCCTAACATGTTGAAATTGACTGCCGCTATGACGAAAGTCCACTCGAATGTACGGCCGTGTAAAGACAGAAGCAGAGTCCTCTCACCGAAGGTCTTAATCGCCGAGCCGTTTGCTGCTGACACCCGGGGACCACTGGAAGGCGCCAGCCGGTCAGCGTAGGAAGGTGTGATGAAACTCAGCTGGGAGCCCATGTCCACGAGGAAATGCCTCCCCGAGTGCGCATCCCTCAAGTAGAGCAGCTTGTTCTCCTCTCCGAGGGCCGCAGCTGCTACCGACCCCCGGTCTTGGTGTTTCCCGAGCGCTTGAAATGGCACGGTGGAATGCACTTGTGTGCCCTCTTTGCGAAGCGGCGATGGTAGAAGCAAAGGACATCGTCTGCTCCGTGTTTCCTGGCCCCTGCCGCCGCCGTCATCGGTGAGTGGTGCTGCAGCCTCTCTGGACGTTGCGCCTGGCTCCGCTGCCGCAGCCGTAGCCGCACGCCGTTTATTGGCGTCGACCAGTCGTGCCTCCTGGCCCAGCTCGTGGTAGTCTCATCGGGCCAACAGTGGTGAACTGGCCAGGGTCACTCTCACCGCTGATGGTAGGGTCCTGAGGAAAAGGTGGGTGAAGATGAAGTTATCATCTTTGGAGTCTCTCAAACTCAACATCCTCCCCATCAGGTCTGCAGGTCTGTCGCTCTCAAATTCAGTCAGTGCCAGGAGCCTCTCTGCTCGCTCCTCCACCGAGGGGGTGAAGTAACGGATGAGTGCAGCCTTCAACATGCTGTACTTGTCGCTGTCCGGTGGGTGGTTGATCAGGCTTTCCACTCACTGGGCTGTGTGGTTGTCCAGCTTTGCAACCACATGGTAGAACTTTGTGGCGTCTACCGAAATCCTCCGGAGGTGGAACTGTGCCTCGACGGCGCTAAACCAGGAGCGCGGATTGTTCGGCCAGAAGTCTGGTAGCTGAACTGTGGCTGCATTCGTTTGGCTGGCTCCTGACGAGTCTGGCTCGGGAGGTTCGTCTCCGCTCATGATACGTCTTAGGGTCACCAGTGTGGAGAAGTGTGGAAGGACAAGGCTGAGTTATTTCTCAAGTCCGGTTTTATTCACATTCACATTCTCCAACATCCAAAAACAGAAAGAGAAAGGAATCCCCCAACATCTGTCCCTTTAATACCCCAGGACATCAAAGCACACAGTCACATTGTCTTTTAATCCCAAATCACAATGCATCCCCCTCCAGGTCTTCTCGTCTCCACCCCAAGTCCTAGTGGTCAGGAAATCTCTCAAGGCCATCTCTCTGCATACAAAAGGCCAGACTTCACATCCTCCTGTTACCCCTAGGAGGTTCAGACCTTTTGTTCCTCTGAGACGTAAAGCATACAGTAAGCATACAGTAATACACATGTGAAGCATATGAAACCCACATATGTGCACCACAACGGGTTGACAATCTTAGAGATGGGGAAAGGGCCAATGAAGCGCGGGGCCAGCTTCCTCTTCTCAGCCTTGAGGTTAATGTCATGTGAGGACAACCAGACTCGTTGGCCCACCTGGTAGGCAGGGGCCGGTCTCCTGTGGCGGTTCGCCGTCGAGCTGTTGCACGCCGCCGTGCGTAATAGCGCATCGCGCGCTCTGGTCCACAGACTCCGACAGCGTCTTAGGTGCGCCTGGATGGAGGGAACGGCCAGCTAGCCCTCCTGCTCAGGGAACAAAGGTGGGTCGTACCCCAAGGACGCCTCAAAGGGGGACATCCCCGTGGCAGAAGACCGTGCCGTGTTGTGGGCATACTCCACCCAGGCCAGGTGCGGGCTCCAGGACGACGGGTTGGAGGAGGTGACGCAACGTAGGGCAGCTTCCAGTTCCTGGTTGGCACGCTCACACTGCCCGTTGGACTGTGGGTGGTGGCTGGAGGATAGGCTTACTGTGGCCCCCAGAGCGTTGCAGAAACACCTCCATACCTCAGAGACAAATTGGGGCCCCCGATCAGAGATGACGTCCACCGGTATCCCATGCAGCCTGACTACATGCTGGACAAGAAGGTCTGCTGTCTCCCGCGCCGTAGGGAGGCCCCGGAGTGGCACGAAGTGGGCAGCCTTGGAGAACTGATCCACGATGGTCAGCACAGCGTCGTAGGTGTTAGAGACCGGGAGACCAGTGACGAAGTCGAGGGTTATATGAGACCAGGGCCTGCCCGGGACCGGCAAGGGCTGGAGCAGACCCGCGGGGGGAGAATTAGCAGACTTGCCAGTGGCACACACAGGGCACGCCCGGACATAGTTGGCGACGTCCTTCTGGAGACCCGGCGACCAAAAGGAACGCTGGAGGAGATCCACTAGCCAGGAGACACCAGGGTGACAGGCGAGTTTGGAGGTGTGAACCCAATGAATGACCTCCCCCCGGACAGTCGATGGAACAAAAAGCTTCCCTTCCGGTCCACTGCCAGGATCCGGTTCGGTCTCCTGCGCCCTCCGGATCTTGTCCCTGATGGACCAGGAAATCGCCCCCACAACGCATGAGCTGGGCAAGATGGTATGACCCGGCTCCTCCGGGGTCTCAGGGGCAAACTGCCTGGAAAGGGCGTCGGGGCAGGCCATTTTTAGAACCAAGGCGGTAGGTGATGGTGAAATGGAACCGGGCGAAGAACAAGGACCAGCGCGCCTGGCGGGCATTCAGTCGTCTGGCAGATCTTAAATATTCCAGGTTCTTATGGTCCGTTAACACCACGAACGGCTGGGCAGCCCCCTCCAACCAGTGGCGCCACTCCTGCAGTGCGAGCTTGATGGCAAGCAGCTCCCTGTCCCCGACATCGTAGTTGCACTCAGCCGGAGACAGGCACCATGAGAAGAAGGCGCAGGGTCGCTTGACCCCATCGGTGGGCGATCGCTGAGAAAGCACCGCCCCCACTCCCGTATCAGACGCGTTGACTTCAACCAAGCACTGCAGCGCGGGGTCAACCTAGGTCAGGACCCGGGAGGAGGAGAACTCCGTCTTCAGTGCCTCGAAAGCCGCTGCAACCTCTTCGGTCCACCGGAAGGGGGTCTTGGGAGAGATGAGGCGGGTCAAAGGGGCAACAATGGCGCCAAAATTGGGAACAAAGCGGCGATAAAAATTGGCAAACCCAATGAACTGCTGCACCTGCTTTCTGGAGGTCGGCGTGGGCCACTCGACCACCGCCTTAACCTTCGCGGGGTCGGGAAGGACTTGATTGTGCGAGATTACGAACCCTAGGAAGGAAGTGGTCTTGGCGTAAAACTCGTACCTTTCAGCCTTGACATACAGCCTGTTCTCCAGCAGCCGCTGTAGGACCCGCCTCCCGTGGACCTGGTGTTCCTCCCGTGACCTGGAGAAGATGAGAATATCATCCAGGTACACGAACACGAAGAGGCTCAGGAAATCACGTTGGACGTCGTTAATGAGGCATTGAAACACGGCAGGGGCGTTGGTCAGCCCAAACGGCATTACCAGATACTCGAAGTGACCAATAGGCATTCGAAAGGCCGTCTTCCACTCATCCCCCTCCCGGATCCGGACGAGGTGATAAGCACTGCGGAGATCCAACTTAGTGAACCAGGTCGCCCCCTGGAGGGAGTGGAAAGCGGTGTCCATCAATGGCAGGGTGTAGCGGTCCTTCTCTGTGATGTCGTTTAGCGCCCGAAAATCAATACAGGGGCGGAGGGACCCATCCTTCTTCGAGACGAAGAAAAACCCTGCGCCGAGAGGAGACGAAGAAGGGCGGATGATACCTGCATTGAGAGACTCCTTGATATAACTGTCCATGGCCTCCCATTCCGGCGCTGACAGGCTGTAGAGGCGTCCGGATGGCAAAGGAGCCCCCGGGCGGATGTTGATGGCGCAGTCATAGGGCCGGTGAGGAGGGAGAGACATCGCCCTGGACTTACTGAACATGAGGCCCAGGTCATGGAACTCCAAGGGCACCAGGGTGAGGTCCGGAGGCGTGGCGTCCGAGGCCGGAGGAGGGGAGGACGGGGTGCAGGCTGCGGACTGGAGGCAGGTGCCCATGCAAAAGGAGATCCAGGCGGCAATTCTTCCTGTCTGCCAATCCAGCACTGGGTTGTGCAGGCGCAACCAGGGGTAGTCTAAGATGACAGGTGACACAGAAGAGGATAGGACATACAAGGTAAGATCCTCCCGGTGATTACCTGAGATAATTACGGGGATCGGCTGGGTGCAATGAGTCACTTGTCCAAGGGGCGCACGGGAGAGGGTGACCAGACTGAGAGGAGCGGCCAGAGGGTGGCAGGGGACGCCCAATTGGGTTGCCAGGCTCTTAGAAGTGAAGCTCTGCTCTGCTCCTGAGTCCACCAGTGCGTGTGTGAGGTGCCCTGTGGAATTGTGACAGAATCGTATGGGCAGCGACAAACTTGTGAGGGGATTCGACCGGTTAGAGTCCGCGAGGCCCCTAACAGTGACTCGCGGACCCCCCCATTTGGCTTCTTCGGACAATGCTCCACGGTATGCTGATCACCTCCGCAATACATGCAGAGGCCCAGCTCCCGACGGCGCTGTTTCTCCGCTAGGGGGAGCCTTGACCAACCAACTACCATTGCCTCCGACTCCTCGGAGGGCTCTGGAGCTGGCAACGCCAGGGGGCGAGCCTGAGGCGTACGGACAGAACCTCCACGCGAGCGGCCAACTAACTTCCGCTTGGCGGATCGTTCACGCAGCCTGTTGTCCAAGCTAATTGTCAGGGAGATTAGCTCCGACAGCCTTTCCGGAAGGTCTCGGCTGGCCAGCTCATCCCTCAGACCTGAGTTGAGGTTGCGGAGGAAGATGCTACAGAGTGACGCCTCACCCCAGCCTACCTCCTCCGCTGCGACCCGGAAGTCGATAGCGTAATCCGCCGCTGACCGGCTTCCCTGTTGGAGGCCAAGGAGACGGTCAGCAAGGATCCTATCTCACCACGAATGATCGAATACCTCGAGGAAACTCTGCACGAACTGGCCGTAGGAGAGGTTTGCGTAACTGGGCTTCGCCATGACAGCGTAAGCCCAAGTTAGCGCTTGCCCCTCCAGGAGATTAGCAATATAGCCAATTCGGCTGTGGTCCGAGGGAAAATCCCCGGGAACGCACAGAAACACCGACTCGCACTGCATGATGAACCCCCGCGCTCCGCCGAGCTTACCGCTGAAGCGGGCGGGGGTTGGAATTGGCGTGAGTCGGGTTGGCGCTCCCGCGGCAGGCTGGCCAGCCACGGAAGTGGCCGGAGCTGCCCCCCCCCCACCCGACAAGCCGGGGGGAACACCTGCTGGGGGTCCACACGGTCTAACTGGTGAGTGATGTTTGTTAATTGATTTAAAATCATCTGCTATTGGTGGGCTATTAAATCCACCCGAGCCTCGAGGGTGGAAAGGCGACGTGCAAGCCCGCTGTCTGCTGAGCCGCTCTGCTGGAGCCGTACTGACATAATGTCCAGCTCAGGAAACACGCACGCAGGCTCAGGGAAGGTTTAATAGCTTTATTCAACAAGCAGGTGTGTATGGATGGATGTATGAGATATGGGTATGTGATGCGGGTGAACGCCGATGCACAGGAAACAGAGCAGTGCGCCGTACAGCCAGGCAACCCTATGGAGAGAGCAGAGGACAAGGGTAAAGGGCACCACACCTAGACAGGTATAATGAGCGGAGTGCTGCTTACTTGTAGGTGACGGGTGGCTGGCGTTGGCCAAGGGAGAAGCCCGGGAGACAGCGTCCTGCTGAGCCAGTGACGACAGTGAGGGAAGGGATGGTGATGACGGGGTTATCCGCCGCCAAGGAATCCACCTGTGCACAGGGGAGAAGACTTGCAAAGAGGTAAGGGTGATGATGCTTACGTGAAAGCGTAGCTCAGCTGACGTGGAGAGACGATCCAGCTGGGAGAGAGTGCCGATGCGAACAGACGGCTCCAGACCGCTGCACAGGGCTGCGTGGGCTAAATAGCCCGTGGCTGACGAGGCGCAGGTGTGCGCACAGCTGAGGCGGATGATGAGCGGCGAGTCGTGACAGTGTGACCCTTCTTCAAAAATCTTTGAGATCAGTAAAAGATGGAACCTTCAGACTACTGAGCAGTAACAGAAGGATTTTGAGGTCAAGAAAAAAGCCAAACAGGAAGCAAAGGAACAAGTGAAAAAAGTGTCAGAGGAAAGGAACTAGGCTAAACAAAGCTATCAGGAGTCCCTCAAGAATGTCGTCACTGTTCGCCAGCAAATGTTGATGGGCGTTGAATGGGACGCTCATAAGTCTGAGCCTGGATTGGCAGCTGCGTCTGTCTGGGGGCAACTTCATTATAAGCAGCCTGGACTGCTACCAGGATGTGGGGATGTACCAGTGTATGGCCTACAACACAGTAGCTATCCTCAGCAGTAGAGCAAGTTAGACTAGGATCATTTCAATGTTCACACCAGAACCACCGTGTCTGTCCGAGAGGGACAAGGAGTGGTGTTACTTTGTGGAATGCTCACTTCCTCAGGAGACCTTACTTATGCATGGCTCTTCAATGAGTATCCTTTCTTTATTCAGCAAGACAATTGATCATTTGTCTCCCAGCAGACAGGAAACCATGACATTGCCAAGATGGAGCCCTCTGATGTGGGTAACTACACTTGTGCGGTTATGAACAGCATCACAGAGGGGAAGGTTCACAGCTCACCCACGTCTCTGATCCTCAGGACAGACGGAGTGATGGGTGAATACGAGCTGAAAATAGAAGTTAATTTCCCAGACAATGTACCCGTCGCAAAAGGATCAAACACTGGAATGTTTCACCCTGGGGAAGTATCAGCTGGATTTCTTGAAGAATGTTTTCAATCATCAGCTGTCTTTCATCCTATCACAACCCAGCTCAGGGCTGGGAAAAAAAAAAGAGAGATCACACGGAGGTGCCAATTTAATCAGAAATGTATTTAAAGAAAAAAATAAAGGTGTCTGGAATTATCAGTGGTGTATGTGTGTGATGGATGCATGAAACAAAACAGACCAGTCACCGGTCAACCCAGTGACTGCAATCCTCTGCCGGGAGTGGCAGAAATGGCAGAGGCAAACCAAAACCAGAATCCGCAGGCCACAAACAGCACAGGCAGGAGCCATCAGCACAGCCCTGACCAAGCGGCAGAAACAGGAGCAGCAGGCAGAGTGTGAGTGCAGCAGAAAGGTAACCGGCCTCCACGGGAGCCCAAAGTTCCTTACAGATGTGCAGGTGTGGCTTAAATAGGGAACCCCTTGCCCAGAGGAGGTCCTCCACCACTCCACCTACAACATAAAAAAAGGCACACACACAGGACCTACTCCAAAAGGAGTGGGGCTGTAACAATCGCATTCAGGGAACTTGAGGATTTCTATCCACCTTGTTCCTGGGGATGTCGCTGTAGGAACAATTATGGGTGGAACTTCCAATTTTGGCTGACGTAGTGTTAAATCAGTCAGCAAGAGTGGAGTCGTGGGGCATTTAAAATAGCGTTTTTAAAAGTTTTTCAAATTCATTTTAATGTATAGTCCACATACGTGTTTTGCACTCAAGTGACAGCTAATTTCAGCACTTGTAGTTTTTGTATTTTTTGAATGTTTTGGCGTAGTTCTGGTACTTGCTGCTGGTGTTCGTGGTTGTGCCATAAATTGTATAAATGGAGGCTTCTCTTAGTCTGGCCCTTCTCCCCCTCATGGATCGTCACCTTATCGTGGTGGGGGGGTTTGCGTGCCCCAGTGATCCCAGGAGCTATGTTGTCCGGGGCAATTTGCCTCTGATAGGGTCTCCCAAGACAAACTGGTCCTGGGTGAAGGGCCAGACTAAGAACGATCCAACAGACTCTCATGATAAATTGTATATCAAGGATTCAGTGTACCCCGCCCGGTATGGGGTTACCGGGGCCCCACCCTGGAGCCAGGCCTGGGGGAGGGGCTCGAAGGCTAGCGTCTGGTGGCCAGGTTTCCACCCATGGGACCCGGCCGGGCTCAGCCCGAAGGAGTTACATGGGTCCGCCCTCCAGTAGGTTCACCACCTGCAGGAGGGATCATGGAAGTCCGGTGCTATGTGGATTAGGTAGCAGTCAAAGGCGGAGACCTTGGCGGACTGATCCCAAGCTTTCTAAACTGGCTTTTGGTACGTGGAATGTCACCTCTCTGGTGGGGAAGGAGCCTGAGCTGGTGTACGAGATTGAGCGATACCGGCTAGATATAGTCGGCCTCACCTCAACACACAGCTCCGGTTCCGGAACCAGTCTCCTGGAGAGGGGCTGGAGCTTGGCCTTTTCTGGAGTTGCCCCGGGCGAGAGGCGACGAGCAGGGGTAGGTATTCTTGTATCGCCCCACCTTGCTGCCTCTATATTGGAGTTTTCCCCGGTGGACGAAAGGGTTGCTTCCCTGCGCCTTCGGGTTGGGAAACGGGTCCTGACCATCATTTGTGCCTATGCACCAAATGATGTTTCAGAGTACCCACCCTTTTTGGAGTCTGTGACTGGGGTGCTGGAGGGTGCTCCTCCTGGAGACTCCATTGTCCTACTGGGGGACTTCAATGCGCACGTGGGCAACGACAGTGAAATCTGGAGGGGGGTGATTGGGAGGAACGGCCTGCCCGATCTGAACCCGAGTGGTGTTCAGTTATTGGACTTCTGTGCTAACCACAGTCTGTCCATAACGAACACCATGTTCAAGCATAAGGGTGTCCATATGTGCACCTGGCACCAGGACACCCTAGGCCGCAGGTCGATGATCGATTTTGTTATCGTATCATCAGACCTGCGACCGTATGTCTTGGACACCCGAGTAAAGAGAGGTGCAGAGCTGTCAACTGATCACCACCTGGTGGTGAGTTGGATCCGATGGCAGGGGAGGAAGCCATTCAGACCTGGTAGACCCAAACGTATAGTGAGGGTGTGCTGGGAGCGTCTGGCTGAGGCCCCTGTCCGGGAGGTCTTCAACTCCCACCTCCGGAAGAACTTCAACCACATTCCGAGGGAGTCTGGAGACATGGAGTCTGAATGGGCCATGTTCTCCACCTCTGTTGTTGAAGCGGCGGCCCAGAGCTGCGGCCGCAAGGTGGTCGGTGCATCTCGTGGTGGCAACCCCCGAACCAAGTGGTGGACACCAGTGGTGAGGGGGGCCATTAAGCTGAAGAAGGAGTCCTATCAAGCTTGGTTGGCTTGTGGGACTCCCGAAGCAGCTGAGGTGTACCGGCAGGCCAAGCGGAGTGCAGCTCGGGTGGTTGCTGAAGCAAAAACCCGGGTATGGGAGGAGTTCGGTGAGGCCATGGAACAAGACTTTCGGTCGGCTTCAAAGAGATTCTGGCAAACTGTTAGGCGGCTCAGGAGGGGAAAGCAGCTCCCCGTCCACACTGTGTATGGTGCGGATGGGACACTGTTGACTTCAACTGGGGATATCGTCGGGCGGTGGAAGGAATACTTCGAGGATCTCCTCAATCCCACTGATACGCCTTCCACAGAGGAAGCAGGGTTTGGGGACAAGGGGGATGACTCGCCTATCACAGGGGCTGAGGTCGCCAAGGTGGTTAAAAATCTCCTTGGTGGCCGGGCCCCGGGGGTGGACGAGATTCGCCCCGAGTACCTCAAGGCCCTGGATGTTGTTGGGCTGTCATGGTTGACACGCCTCTGCAACATTGCGTGGAGGTCGGGGGCAGTGCCTTTGGCATGGCAAACCGGGGTGGTGGTTCCTCTCTTCAAAAAAGGGGACCGGAGGGTGTGCTCCAACTTTAGAGGGATCACACTCCTCAGCCTCCCTGGGAAGGTCTATGCCAAGGTACTGGAGAGGAGAGTCCGGCCGTTGGTCGAACCTCGGATTCAGGAGGAGCAATGTGGTTTTCGTCCTGGCCGTGGCACATCGGACCAGCTCTTTACCCTCTCGAGAATTCTTGAGGGTTCGTGGGAGTTTGCCCAACCAGTTTACATGTGTTTTGTGGACTTGGAGAAGGCATTTGACCGCGTCCCTCGTGGATTTTTGTGGGGGGTGCTTCGGGAGTATGGGGTATCGGGCTTGTTGTTACGAGCTATTCGGTCTCTGTACGACCGTTGTGAGAGTTTAGTTCGTATTGCCAACACTCGGTCGGAGTCATTCCCAGTGAGAGTTGGACTCCGCCAGGGCTGCCCTTTGTCACCGGTCCTGTTCATAATTTTTATGGACAGGATTTCTAGGCGCAGCCAGGGAATGGAGGGTGTCATACTTGGTGACCACAGGATCTCATCTCTGTTGTTTGCAGATGATGTTGTCCTGTTGGCTTCATCCAGCAATGACCTACAGCTCTTGCTGGGACGGTTTGCCGCTGAGTGTGAAGCGGCTGGGATGAGAATCAGCACCTCCAAGTCCGAGTCCATGGTCCTCAGCCGGAAAAAGGTGGATTGTCCTCTCCGGGTTGGGGACAGGCTCCTGCCCCAAGTGGAGGAGTTTAAGTATCTTGGGGTCTTGTTCACGAGTGAGGGGAAAATGGAGCGAGAGATCGACAGACGGATTGGAGCAGCATCTGCAGTGATGCGGACGTTGTACCGGTCTGTTGTGGTGAAGAGGGAGCTTAGTTCTAAGGCAAAGCTGTCGATTTACCAGTCAATCTACGTTCCTACTCTCACCTATGGTCACGAGCTTTGGGTAATGACCGAAAGAACGAGATCGCGGATACAAGCGGCTGAAATGAGCTTTCTCCGTAGGATTGCTGGACTCACCCTCAGAGATAGGGTGAGGAGCTCAGTCATCCGGGAGAGGCTCAGAGTAGAACCGCTGCTCCTCCACATTGAAAGGAGTCAGTTGAGGTGGTATGGGCATCTGATTAGGATGCCTCCTGGACGTCTCCCACTTGAGGTGTTTCAGGCACGTCCCACTGGGAGGAGACCCCGGGGCAGACCCAGGACTCGGTGGAGAGACTATGTCTCCCAGCTAGTCTGGGAACGCCTTGGTATCCCCTCTGAAGAGCTGGAGCAGGTGGCTGGGGAGAGGGAAGTCTGGGCTTCTCTGCTTGAACTGCTGCCTCCGCGACCCGGACCTCCGGAAAAGCGGTAGAAGATGGATGGATGGATGGATGGAGGCTTCTCACCGGCAATGCGTAGATCATGCACTGAAAACAAAAAAGGACTGTTGGTGTGATTGGTGGAATAGACACAGGACAGACACAAGAGCACAGCAGGTATGTTTTCACTTGTATGAATGTCACAGATCTGACGTTTATGTGTTATACATGTCACCAGAATGAAGGCTGTGTTATGTCTGTATATGGAGCCAAGGACAAAGCCAGGTGTCAAGCTGATCAAGTTTATTGATGAGGCACTGTATCACACAGATGTGGCCGTCGGGCAGAAGAGGTGGAAAAGAGACCGCCCCTCCTGCCCCCTGCCCTCTTATAGCCACGGATGGTGGCAGAACCAGAAGGTGGAGCTGCCACCCATACCTCACAAATAAAAGACTAAAGTAAACGCAATACCCCCCCCCCCCCACACACACACACACAAAGGCCAAAACACACACACACAATTCAGACCCACCCAAATTTAGGGCCCGAGTCATGCATGAAAATAACAAAACACTATAGCACAAGTAGTCTAACACATTCACACCAAAACAGCTAAAGCTAGGGGGAACAGGTGGTCTACTGTCCCACCCCACACGGCAAAGAGGCTTATTCTGCCGCTTGTACTAATAGGAAGTCCATTTACAAACAAAATACTGCTGTGTCTCCTAATCTAAAATAAGACAAACAAAATACACAAAATAATCCCAGAACTACATATACAGTACACATAACAAATCAATTCAAAAACATGCACAACAATTAACCTATATAGATACGGCTGAAGGATAAATAAGCCTGTGGTGCTCCCCAGACCGTCCTTTCATCAGTCTGCCTGAGGAAGCGGGCCGCCTCCCGGGACACAGCAAGTTGCCTCGGCACCGGTGTGCCTCCTCTTTTTCACCATTGGATGTCTCACTCATCCAGGTCCACCATTCACAGTTTCCTTCTGGGCAAGCTGCAGCTCGTTCGGGTGCCCCCACAAAGTGTTCGACAGCTGTGGAGCAGTGTCCTCCTGTCTGGCCACAACCCGCAGCCGTCCCTGGTGCTCCTCCACCTGCCGTGTGGCCCGCAGCCACCATAGTTTCGCCACCATCCTGAGCTCGAATCCTGTCTGGGGCTTGCAGAGGAGTTTTGTTCGGCTTGCAGTGCTTTTGTTTGACACGTCGTTCTACCATGCCAGCCGGTCCTGTCCGGACCTCTTTTAACTTCTCCGCTGCCATCGCTGTTGTGACTCCATGTTCTCTGGTACTTTCCAGCCTAAATCTGGGAATAGATGTGGCCAGCCACTCGGCGCTACCCGTCGTCACAAGTGTCTCACCGTGCCGTCCAGTTCCCTCATCTAGGGCTACTTGGACTCTGGCACAGGAACCGTCCTGTGATGACCCTGAGTGGTATTGGTCTTGCTCACTCTCCAGGATGCCAAGCAGTTCCTCATCCCACACTGCGCTGTCCACCACACTCAGGATCGAACGGTCCCACATCTCGGCCGATTCGCACTGAGCCGTCAGTTCCAACGTTTCCACTGTGGCTAGCCATCCTCCTCCACAATCACAAAGCGGCGCCGGGTCACTCTCAATTCTGACGTGCAGGGTAAACATCTCATGGTTGTCTGATCCAGCACGGAGCCCACCGCTCCCCTGTTGATCCATAAAACCACTTCCAACCCGCCAACTCCACCAAACAGAACATGTGTCCTCCAATGCATGGGGACACAGCATGGACAATCGTGAGGGCGCAAGAGTCCTCTTTGTGCCACGGACCTCCTCGCTTGGATCTATGGCATACCCTGGTGACACGAAGCAAGTGGCCACACGTGCTGCAGCACTCCGCTTTTGCCAAACAACCCTTAGCCTTGAAACAGTGCTTCGTGGACCCACAGCCCTCACCTTTGGGCTTTCCCGGGGTGGACCTAACATTCACAGCGCTGGCATCATCCTCCACGCTTCCCATGCTGACCGGGTCCACTGCATCTGTGATTGAGAGTGATCCCAGATGTTGGTGTGACAAGCTCTCACTCAGTTCCCCCGCAGCTTCCAGCAGTTGAGCTAACTCGATGGCAGTGGACAGCACCAATTCGCCCGAAAATGTAAGCAGCTTCGACCAGATCGTAGCGCCGTTGATATATTGTGCCAACTGGTCACGAATCATCCCTTTCTCCAATAGTCCAAGCTGGTACCCGCCAACCAACAGCTCCCAGTCTGTCACAACCCACTGAATAGACTCGCCCACCCGTTGGCGGCGCTGTCGAAACTGAATCTTGCCAACCATGAAGTTTTCCAGGGCACAAAAATAGCGCGCCATTAGCTCAGTCCCTTCATCAAAACTCTCACAGTCACCCAATATGCTTAGAACACGCTGTTCCTCCACTGCAAAATTGTGTACCAACTCATGTGTCTTCCACTTCTCCAGCTTCCAAAGGTCCAGCGCTACCATGTACGTCCTGAAAACAGTGCACCACCTCAGCCATGGGACCGGTGGCTCACCGGGGGGGCTCCAAAACTGGCTGAATTTCAAACCAGCACGCTTCCATATCTCATTGTAATCCACTTTAATCCTCATTGCCAAATGTTATGTCTGTGTATGGATCCAAGGACAAGGCCAGGTGTTGAGCTGAACACGTTTATTGATGAGGCACTGTATCAAACTGATGTGGCCGTTGGGCAGAAGAAGTGGGAAAGAGATCGCCCCTCCTGCCCACTGTCCTCTTATAGCCACCGGTGGTGGTGGAAACGGCAGGTTGAGCCGCCACCCGTACCTCACAAATAAAAGACTACACTATACACAACAGGCTGCATGAAGCAAAATAATTATTAAAAAAAATTGTAACAGTTTGCTTCCTAAAGCTTATTGCTTTAAAAAAGATATCAAATAGGTTTTTGGTTTTTTTTTGCATTCATTGCACTGCCTTGGAATGATATGGACTGGCAGCTTCAGTATGCATTAATTTTTAAATTATCACAAAATATAGATCACTAAAATTTGGAACACTTGTCAGAAAAGGTCTGTACAAGTCAAGTTAAAAAACAAACATTCAGGGCATGACAGCAGCATGAGCATTTAATTTCAGGGTAAAACAAACAGCTGCAGCTGTCTGTATTTACCCCGTTTTTAAAACACCCAAGCACAGTGTTGTGGTTCTTTGTTGCTCTGACTAGATTCTTCATTTGCTCTGAGGTAAATCTGATTATGTCCAACATCTTTTAACAAAATGCATCCGACTTTATTGCGGTGGAGACATTGATATATCTCAGAACATTTTATTTGTTTACAGCATTACCATTTTAGCAGTGGCACTAACTAATGGAGCTACTGTCTGCCAGGCCACTTTTTAATGTCATCTTCTCATCCCTCCATAGTCGTGGGAAGTAGTATGATTATATTTCTGTTTTTGAGGTCCAAAAGGCTGTGTTCCCACATTTTTGATGCCAAAGTCATTGTTTTTTAATAAGGAAAAGTGTTCCGTTTCGGTGACAACAACGCGTTCTAAACTAGTACCTTAAGTTGTGCCCATAATTCACACAAGGCATCATGGGGGCTAGGAATAAGGTGAATACAGTAAAATTACTGAGGCAATTATATTTCACAGAGTGTGTCATCAAGCCAAGTGAAACAGCTTTTTTTTCCCTCTTGTTAGTGGATTGTGATAAGTCTGAACCATTCATCCACAAAAAAATTACAGTGAGTAGGCTTCAACACACCACTGAACTCTTTATGGCCACACACACCTTAAAGCCCCAGTAGGTAATCTATTATAGATGTGTTTTTTTTGTTTTTGTTTTGTTTTTTCAAACTATGAGCTGCTCTTGATTGGACGATGCCTGTAGTCATGGACAGGCTATTAGTGGACAGTTGCTGTCCAATGTGGCAGCTTGGCGGTAAACCTTCTTTGTTGTCTTAAAAACAAACAAATTTCTTTTTTCTGAAAATATTACAGGCAAGAAATAAGCTGTTCAGCTACTGAATGTGTTTTTAATGACATCGACAACTGTTGGTTTAACTGTATGTGACAGCCCCTTTACACAGCACGGAGATCATTGGGTGACCACTGAGAGATCAGAAATTGACCCTATCTCTCAAAACTCTGCAAAAGCCTTGAAAAAGCTGTTTCTGTGTAAATGTTTGGGAGATCATCGTGTGATCTAAAATTAAATTTGTTGCAACTTTCATGGTGACCTGTACAGATCTTTGAAAGGTCATTGAGAGATCACTGTGAGCGATCATATTGAGAGACCAGAAAGGGGGTGTGTGTGTGTGAGTGTGTGTGTGTGTAGCTAGCTCTGGAAAAAATTAAGAGACCAAACAGACACTGCAAAATTATTACCTTATCTCGTTTTACTATTTATACATGTGTTGGAGGAAAATGACAATTTTGTTTTATTCTCCAACTTACTGAAAGCAACTCACACTAATTCCACATTAATAATAATAATAATAATAATAATAATAATAATAATAATAATAATAATAATAATGATGTGTTATTAATTAGAACATTTATTGACAGAAAATGACAACGGTCCAAAACAATTAAAAATATGTTGCTTTTAAGATTTAAAGATTTTTTTTTGTCAATGCTTCTATATGCAGGATGTGGTTTTGTTTTAATAAGAAACGATCGCTTCAGCCACTCCAAATTTTGACCTTGTTTGACAAATTCTACCACATTTGTCAAAATCACATCGATAAATTGACACATCTATGAAAATAACAAGGACTTCCTCCAAGGTGGCATTGTTGCATTCCCCTACATAAAACTGCTTTTGGACAATCAGCCTTTTCATACAAAGCTATAATGGAATGGGGTTCCAAGGTTGTCATAGCCAGGAGCGACACTGGGGTTAAGATCCCAGTGCTCATAAAATGCTCCTTACGGCGTGTGTCTCGAAAAGCCTCTGACAACTAAGTCCAACTCCTAGCCTGCCCTTGTGGTTTAGTCTCTAAGCCCGGCGGAACTGCTTTTACTAATAGGAGAAGGGGCGAGGGCGGATCTCCGGCGCCTTAAAACCAGATGCTTCGGGTAGATGGTGGCTCGTCAACCTGGGAAGGTAGCCCATCTAGGGGAAGGTAAACCCTGATTTCAAACCTCCGCTGCCTTGCAGCACACCCGGTCACGGGAAAGGCTTCGGGAGTCAACCCTGAGGAAAAATCCGGAGTCGGAGCCTCTAAGGCAGTTCTCTGTTGTGCTCAACATTGTTCTGGGAGCTCCTGCGACGGCGCTGGTGCCAAACTATAGCAGCCCTGCTGTTCCTTTGGATTCATCAGTGACGTGGAGAGGGGGGACACGCTGCATGGGTAACATCTTGTCCTCCATATCTTCCTGCCCAGGCTTGAATCCTACCAACGCCCAACGCTGGAAGGTAGAACACCGGTGCGCATCGGCCTGTTCAGCCACAGGCGGTGCTGTTCCAGCAGAGTAGACGTTTAGGATTCTCTCCCATGGTCATCATAGACCGACGGAGGCCGCTGCCGCCGCCGATAATGGAATGGAACAAGCTCCCCACTGCTTTGAAGACCAGAACAAATTACAGAGACCTTTCCACAGAAACTAAAAAATGGATTTTAATTACTCAAGCCTGTCAGCATTGACTCTCCCCCTTAAACGGGATGTGAAATTGTATTCTTACATTGTTTTTATGTGTGCCATCTCTTTTATCTTTTTACCTTTTAAACTTACTCCCTGCTTGTTTCAGGGTCAACAGTTTCTGAAACCTGACCTGAATTGCCTTCTATATGTGCTGTTTTTCCTTTAATATATTCCTGTCTGCCTCAGGGACTACAGATGGAAATTAGTGAGAATGCTATAATCTGGTACAAAGCATCTTTACCCTGTGTTTAATGGGTTTTTTTTGTTGTTGTTGTTTTGTTTTCTGTACATGGTCACTGACAAATAAACCAATAAACTTCAACTATTTGAAAATTTGAGCATGGATCAAAAATTGTGGTAAGTAAATAGAAGTACAATATTATGTTAAGGTCAAACAGCAAGTTGCTTCATGTACGAGTACGGATGCATTTTTTTTATTATGACAACTTTTCACACTGGTGCAGTGTGAAATTTCTGACATACAGAGTTTTACTTTCATTCTGTTTCTGTGGCTTTAGGCAGTAGTTTTGGCTGACAGTGGAGCTGTTTGGTTATACTAGCTCCATTCTCATTTGCATTTCAGAAATGAGGCCCATAATATCATTACAAATTGCTTTAATTTCAATTTCAATTTAATTTCAAATGTGAAATTTGAACATTTCAACATTTCAAGTGAAAATACGATCAGCATGGCACACCTTCTTGACAATCTCAGGCTATATATTGTCCTTGATCACATCCATCCATCCACCCACATGGCAAGTAAAAAAGATAAAAGATGCCACTCATTCCAAACTGGAATGAATTGAATCGGTAAGGGGATTGGTGAAGGTTATTGGCATCCTCTCATCTGCTGAATGCCTCCTCCTGGCAGATCTGTGTCCATATGAGCCAAGCACATTAACTCTGTTTGTATTCGGGGGTTTAAATGAACTTGAGGTAGAAAGGAGACATGTTGCCAAAGGGCAAATTATTGGATTCATTGTCCTTTTTACTGCTTAAAGGGCAACATCTGGAGTCATTTAGGTAGCACACCACCTATAAATATGTACTTTATAGTAAAACACAGCTGATTACTACTAAGGGAGTGCTTTGTAATGGTGTCATTATCCCCCCTCCCCATTACTGTGCGCTGGTTTCTGCATAAAACAATTACACTGAATGAAATAATGGATGCACTTTACTAAATAACTAAAAGCATTAAAATAAACACCTTTTAAATGTTGTCACTTACCCATCAAAGATTTACCTTTTTAAATGTCTTAAACGTTGGTGGGGAAAGAACATAATCAGGCCATTTCATGGTGGCTTTTTCTGTATTCAGGGGCTAAGCCGTCCAATAAATCTGTGTCCCTCTGCCACTGCACAGCTAATTGGGCGTCACTTTGAATATCACAGCTTGCGATCTGCTTCTAAGAAAACTCCTAGACAAGGAGGGAGTGTAGACTGGGGGGATCATTGTACTCCTGAATCATGCACATCATCAATCTTGATTTCAGTGCCTAAAGCAAGATGAGGGAAGAGACTAAGTTGGCTGATGATGATGATTATGATGGTGATTTCAAGTGGTTATTTTTTTTTTTTTACCTCTTTCCCTCTCAGCACAAATTAATTGAAAAAATGTTGAAAATACGGCTTTGGCAACTGTCAAAAAATTATCTGGATTTGGTTGAAAAGCGAAAGATGAAAAGCCGTCTTGTTCAGATTGTTGAAAAGACGTCTTCAGATACAGTGGTGTGAAAAAGTGTTTGCCCCCTTCCTGATTTCTCTTTTTTTTTGTATGTTTGTCACACTTAAAAGTGTCAGATCCATCCATCCATCCATCTTCTTCCACTTAATCCTTTTCGGGGTGGGGGGGGGGCTTCTGGAGAGCCTATCCCAGCATCTTTTGGACAAGAGGCAGGGTACACCCTGGACAGACCGCCAGTCCATCACAGGACCAACACAGAGAGACAGACAACCATTCACTCTCACAGTCATACCTAAAGACAATTTAGAATCCCCAGTTTGATGCCAATTAACCTAACTTGCATGTTTTTGGCATGTGGGAGGAAACCGGAGAAATCCCGGAGTAAACCCATGCAGATACAGGGATCTTCAAACAAATTTAAATATTAGACAAAGATAGCACAAGTAAACACAAAATGCAGTTTTTAAATGAAGATGTTTATTATTAAGGGTGAAAAAAATCCAAACCTACATGGCCCAGTGTGGAAAAAGTGATTGCCCCTCTGTTAAAACGTACATTAACTGTGGTTTATCACGTCTTTGGAAAGCTGAGGTCAATTTCTCCAGACACACCCAGGCCTGATTACTGCCACAGCTGTTCTCAATCAAGAAATCACTTAAATAGTACCTGCCTGACATAGTGAAGTAGACCAAAAGATCCTCAAAAGCTAGACATCATGCTGTGATCCAAAGAAATTCAGGAACAAATAAGAAACAAAGTAAGTGAGATCTATCGGTGTGGAAAATGTTTCAAGCCATTTCTAAAGCTTTGGGACTCCAGCAAACCACAGTGAGAGCCATTTTCCACAAATGGCGAAAACATGGAACAGTGGTGAACCTTCCCAGGAGTGGCCGGCCAACCAAAATTACCCCAAGAGTGCAGCGGCAACTCATCCAAGAGTTCACAAAAGACCACACAAACACATCCAAAGAACTGCAGACCTCACTTGCCTCAGTTAAGGTCAGTGTTCATGACTCCACCATAAGAAAGAGGCTGGGCAAAAATGGCCTGAATGGCAGAGCACCAAGAAGAAAACCACTGCTGAGAGAAAAAAAAGAACATAAAGGCTTGTGTCAGTTTTGCCAGAAAACATCTTGATGATCCCCAAGACTTTTGGGAAAATACTCTGTGGACTGACGAGCCAAAAGTTTAACTTTTTGGAAGGTGTGTCCAATTATATCCATCCATCCATCCATCCATCCATCTTCTACCGCTTTTACGGAGGTCCAGGTCACGGAGGTAGCAGTTCGAGCAGAGAAGCCCAGACTTCCCTCTCCCTAGCCACCTGCTCCAGCTCTTCAGAGAGGATACCAAGGCATTCCCAGACCAGCTGGGAGACATAGTATCTCCATCGAGTCCTGGGTCTGCCCCGGGGTCTCCTTCCAGTGGGACGTGCCTGAAACACCTCAAGTGAGAGGCGTCCTGGAGGCATCCTAATCAGATGCCCATACCACCTCAACTGGCTCCTTTCAATGTGGAGGAGCAGCAGTTCTACTCTGAGCCTCTCCCGGATGACTGAGCTCCTCACCCTATCTCTGAGGGTGAGTCCAGCAATCTTACGGAGAAAGCTCATTTCAGCCACTTGTATCTGCGATCGTGTTCTTTGGGTCATTACCCAAAGCTTGTGACCATAGGTGAGAGTAGGAACGTAGATTGACTGGTAAATTGACAGCTTTGCCTTAGAACTAAGCTCCCTCTTGACCACAACAGACCGGTACAACGTCCGCATCACTGCAGATGTTGCTCCAATCCGTCTGTCAATCTCTTGCTCCATTTTCCCCTCACTCGTGAACAAGACCCCAAGATACTTAAACTCCTCCACTTGGGGCAGGAGCCTGTCACCAACCCAGAGAGGACAATCCACCTTTTTCCACCTGATCCACCTGAGGACTGAATCCACCTGAGGACCATGGACTCGGACTTGGAGGTGCAGATTCTCATCCCATCCGCTTCACACTCAGCGGCAAACCGTCCCAGCAAGAGCTGTAGGTCATTGCTGGATGAAGCCAACAGGACAGCATCATCTGCAAACAACAGAGATGGGATCCTGTGGTCACCAAGCATGACACCCTCCATTCCCTGGCTGCGCCGAGAAATCCTGTCCATAAAAAGTATGAACAGGATCGGTGACAAAGGGCAGCCCTGGCAGAGTCCAACTCTCACTGGGAATGACTCCGACCGAGTGTTGGCTATACGAACCAAACTCTCACAACGGTTGTACAGAGACCGAATAGCTTGTAACAGCAAGCCCGATACCCCATACTCCCGAAGCACCCCCCACAAAAAACCACGAGGGACACGGTCGAATGCCTTCTCCAAGTCCACAAAACACATGCAAACTGGTTGGGCAAACTCCCACGAACCCTCAAGAATTCTCAAGAGGGTAAAAAGCTGGTCCGATGTGCCACGGCCAGGATGAAAACCACATTGCTCCTCCTGAATCCGAGGTTTGACCAACGGCCGGACTCTCCTCTCCAGTACCTTGGCATAGACCTTCCCAGGGAGGCTGAGGAGTGTGATCCCTCTAAAGTTGGAGCACACCCTCTGGTCCCCATTTTTGAAGAGAGGAACCACTACCCCGGTTTACCATGCCAAAGGCACTGCCCCTGACCTCCACGCAATGTTGCAGAGGTGTGTCAACCATGACAGCCCTACAACATCCAGGGCCTTGAGGTACTCAGGGTGAATCTCGTCCACCCCCGGGGCCCGGCCACCAAGGAGATTTTTAACCACCTTGGCGACCTCAGCCAAGGTGGTTAAAAATCTCGCCCTGTGATAGGCGAGTCATCCCCCTCGTCCCCAAACCCTACTTCCTCTGTGGAAGGCGTATCAGTGGGATTGAGGAGATCCTCGAAGTATTCCTTCCACCACCCGACGATATCCCCAGTCGAAGTCAACAGTGTCCCATCCGCACCATACACAGTGTGGACAGGGAGCTGCTTTCCCCTCCTGAGCCGCCGGACAGTGTGCCAAAATCTCTTCGAGGCTGACCGAAAGTCTTGTTCCATGGCCTCACCGAACTCTTCCCATACCTGGGTTTTTGCTTCAGCAACCACCCGAGCTGCACTCCACTTGGCCTGCCGGTACACCTCAGCTGCTTCAGGAGTCCCACAAGCCAACCAAGCTTGATAGGACTCCTTCTTCAGCTTAATGGCCCCCCTCACCACTGGTGTCCACCACTTGGTTCGGGGGTTGCCACCATGAGATGCACCGACCACCTTGCGGCCGCAGCTCTGGGCCGCCGCTTCAACAACAAAGGTGGAGAACATGGCCCATTCAGACTCCATGTCTCCAGACGGAATGTGGTTGAAGTTCTTCCGAAGGTGGGAGTTGAAGACCTCCCGGACAGGGGCCTCAGCCAGACATTCCCAGCACACCCTCACTATACATTTGGGTCTACCAGATCTGAATGGCTTCCTCCCCTGCTATCGGATCCAACTCATCACCAGGTGGTGATCAGCTGACAGCTCTGCACCTCTCTTTACCTGGGTGTCCAAGACATACGGTCGCAGGTCTGATGACACGATAACAAAATCGATCATCAACCTGCGACCTAGGGTATCCTGGTGCCAGGTGCACATATGGACACCCTTATGCTTGAACATGGTGTTTGTTATGGACAAACTGTGGTTAGCACAGAAGTCCAATAACTGAACACCACTCGGGTTCAGATCGGGCACGCTGTTCCTCCCAATCACCCCCTTCCAGGTTTCACTGTCATTGCCCACGTGTGCATTGATGTCCCCCAGTAGGACAATGGAGTCTCCAAGAGGAGCACCTTCCAGCACCCCAGTCACAGACTCCAAAAAGGGTGGGTACTCTGAAACATCATTTGGTGCATAGGCACAAATGATGGTCAGGACCCGTTTCCCAACCCGAAGGCGCAGGGAAGCAACCCTTTCATCCACCGGGGAAAACTCCAATATAGAGGCAGCAAGGTGGGGGATACAAGAATACCCACCCCTGCTCGTCACCTCTCGCCCGGGGCAACTCCAGAAAAGGCCAAGCTCCAGCCCCTCTCCAGGAGACTTGTTCTGGAACCGGAGCTGTGTGTTGAGGTGAGGCCGACTATATCTAGCCGGTATCTCTCAACCTCGTACACCAGCTCAGGTTCCTTCCCCACCAGAGAGGTGACATTCCATGTACCAAAAGCCAGTTTAGAAAGCTTGGGATCAGTCCGCCAAGGTCTCCGCCTTTGACCGCCACCTAATCCACATAGCACCGGACCCCCATGATCCCTCCTGCAGGTGGTGAGCCCACTGGAGGGCAGACCCATGTAACTCCTTCGGGCTGAGCCCGGCTGGGTCCCATGGGTGGAAACCCGGCCACCAGACGCTAGCCTTCGAGCCCCTCCCCCAGGCCTGGCTCCAGGGTGGGGCCCTGGTAACCCCATACCGGGTGGGGTACACTGAATCCTTGATATAGAATTTATCAGTAATTTTGCCAATTTGCTACCTGTTTCATTGTATTTTTGTTTCAGAAATGTAAGTTTCTTCTGGATTTCTATTGTGTAGATCTCGTTTATTTGTTTTTTTTAATTTCCTTAATTTTGAGCGAGTCATTGGAATGAGTAAACGACTTTAGACCAGTTGCTTTGACTTCAATTTTAATGAAAATTTTTGAAAAACTGGTCAGATGTGAGGTCCTAAAGTAGACTGAGCATGCATTGGATCCTCTGCAGTTTGCCTATAGGCCTCACAGAGGAGTGGAGGATGCCACTGTCACTCTGTTTAACATGCTTTTTGAACATCTGGATTTTAATGGGACACACGCCAGGCTTTTATTTGTGGACTTTTCCTCCGCCTTTAATACAATCCAACCTCATATCTTAGTTGAAAGGCTCCTGCAACAATTTGATTTGAGCAATAATCTGGTGGGTTGGATTCTGGATTTCTTAACCAACAGGACGCAGAGCGTAAGGGTCAATGGTACATTGTCTGACCTAAAGTGCTCTTCTACTGGCTCTCCTCAGGGGTGTGTGTTGTCACCACTACTCTTCATCCTGTACACAAATATGTGTCGGAGCAGACATGACAACAGACACATTATAAAGTATGCTGATGATTCAGTTATTGTCAGTCTCCTCCACGATGGTGAGAGTGGCCACGGCCCAGTAGTTGATGATTTTGTTCACTGGCGTGAGGATTCCTACCTGCAGCTGAATATGACAAAAACTAAAGACATGATTATTGACTTTAGGAGGAAAACTCCCAGGCACAAAGTCACCGTACTAAAAGGCCAGACTGTGGCACACATATGTGAGTTGCTTAGGCTGCATATGTATATTACCCTTGCTTCACGTCTCAGAATGAACAATAGGTCTGGGTCTCCTGGGGATAACAGGAGGGTGCGAAATGTGATCTTTAGAGATGGCCTTGAGAGATTTCCTGACCACCAGTGGTTTTAGGTGGAGGGGAGAAGACCTTGAGGATGATGTATTGTGTCTTGGGATTTCAAGACAGTGTGATTCTGTACTTTGATGTCCCGGGTATAAAAAGGACAGATGTGGGAGGATGTGTCTCTTTTTCTGTTTGGAGGATGTTGGAGACAAGTGAATAAATCTGATTTGAGAAATAAACTCAGCCTCCTCTTTTCACGCTCTCCACACTGGTGACCTTAAGACGTATCATGGGCGAAAGAAATTCCCCCCAGCCGGACTCGCCAGGAACCAGCCAGGCGAACGCAGTCTCAGTCAAACTACCAGATTTCTGGCAGGACAACCCGGACTCCTGGTTCCTCTTGGCCAAAGCTCAGTTCGCTCTCCGGGGAATAACGGCAGATGACACAAAATTCTACCATGTTATCGCCAAGCTCGACAACCGCACGGCTCGACATGTGCAGAGCCTGGTGCAGCGCCCACCGGCCAAAGACAAATACGGCGGGTTGAAGGCTGCGCTCATCCAGCGTTTCACTCCATCAGTCCAGGAAAGAGCGGAGAGACTCCTGGCCCTGAACGACTTAGGAGACAGCACACCCGTCGACCTGATGGAAGACATGCTGAGGCTGAGGGGCTCAGATGGCGATGACCTTCTCTTCACCCACATTTTCCTGAGAACCCTACCGTCGGCCACGAGAGCGACCCTGGCCGGTTCACCGTTGTTGGCCCAGCGGGACTTCCGCGCGCTGGCCCAGGAGGCACAGCGGATTCTCAACGCCAGCAGACAGCGCGCAGCCACCGCAGCAGCGACAGGACTCGACGTGAGGGCCGGAGATGGCAGGGGGCCAGAGGCGGCGGCAGCAGACCCACCGGCAACGGCGGCGGTGAAGGCCAAACATTGCGGAGGAGATGAACTCTGTTTCTACCATCGTCGCTTTGCAGAGAGGGCACGCAAGTGTGAGCCGAGGGTCGGTAGCAGCTGCGGCCCTCGGTGAACAGAACAAGCTGCTCTACTTGACGGATGCGCGTTCGGGGAGGCAATTCCTCGTGGACACAGACTCCCAAGTGAGTTTCATCATGCCAACCTATGCTGACCGGCTGGCAGGCCCCGGGAGTCACGAAGCATCGGCAGCGAACGGCTCGAACATTAAGACCTTCGGTGAGAAGACTCTGCTTCTGTCCCTGCAAGGCCGTACATTTGAGTGGACTTTTATTATAGCTGCAGTGAGCTTCAACATGTTAGGGGCTGATTTTCTGTGCTCACATGGGTTGTTGGTTGATCTTCCCAATAGACGCTTGGTTAATGCACTCTCTTTTTACTCTATTCCCTATGCAGCCCGAGTGACCCCGCCCACAGCACAAGCCAACATCGCTACGGCAAGCGGTAAGTTCCACACACTGCTCACTCAGTTTCCAGCACTCACGGTTCCCACATTTTCAGCAGCCGTCGCTAAACACGGAGTGGAACATTTTATTACTACCGCCGGTCCCCCCGTTTTTGCAAATGCTCGGCGCTTGGATGCAGCTAAACTGACCATAGCGCGCGAGGAGTTCGCCAACCTTGAAAAGTTGGGCATCAACCGGCGTTCGAACAGCCCATGGGCTTCCCCACTTCACATGGTCCCTAAAGCTGACGGCTCATGGCGACCTTGTGGTGATTTCCGCAGGTTGAACAACGCTACAGCGCACGACCGCTACCCAATCCCGCATATCCAAGATTTTTCCGTTCATCTGGAGGGGGCGCGCATTTTTTCTAAAATAGACTTGGTCCGCGGGTACCATCAAGTCCCAGTATGCACTGAGGACATACCCAAAACAGCGGTAATAACTCCGTTTGGCCTTTTCGAGTTTTTGCGCATGCCGTTCGGGCTTAAAGGCGCTGCGCAGACATTCCAACGCATGATGGACGCGGTGTTGCGCGATCTCCCCTTTGTGTTTGTCTACCTGGACGACATTTTGGTAGCCAGCGCGTCCGAAGAGGAACACGAAAAACACCTCACGGCAGTTTTCCGGAGGTTGGGAGAGCACAGGTTAATAATCAACCCAGTGAAGTGTCAGTTCGGGGTGACGCAGATTGATTTTTTGGGGCACCGCGTCTCTCCAGAAGGAGCATTTCCGCTGCCGGACAAAGTGCGCGCAGTAACAAATTTTCCCCAGCCACAAACGGTCAAAGCATTACAGGAGTTTTTGGGAATGGTGAATTTTTATAACCGTTTCCTCCCCCGCGCAGCACAGCTTATGCAACCACTGTGTGCCGCGCTTAAAAAACAAAAACCCGCAAATAAAATCGAATGGTCTCCGGAGCGGGAGCGCGCGTTCTTGGAGGTTAAAACCGCCTTGGCAAACGCTGCATTGTTAGCACACCCAGACCCAACGGCCCCCATAGCGCTTACTAATGATGCGTCAGATGTGGCCATAGGGGCGGTTGTGGAGCAGCGGGTCGCCGGGGCTTGGCAGCCGCTCGCTTTTTTCAGCAGGACTTTGCGCGATACCGAGCGAAAATACAGCACGTTCAACAGGGAGTTGTTAGCGCTCCACTTGGCCATTCCCCACTTCCAGTTCTGGCTGGAAGGACGCCATTTCACTGCGTTCGTCGACCACAAGCCGCTGATTTTTGCGATGGCCAAGGTTTCAGAGCCGTGGTCAGGCTGGCAGCAGAGGCAGCTGGCCGCAATCTCCGAGTTTACTACCGATATTCAACACGTAGCGGGTAAACTAAATGTAGTGGCAGATTGTCTCTCGCGCGCCGTAACTACTCCAGTCCGTGTAGGGGTAGATTGTGCAGCCATGGCCGCGGAGCAGGCTAGCGGTGCGGAGGTGCGCGCGGCCCCAGTCCGCGTGGGGATAGATTATGCAGCCATGGCCGCAGATCAGGTTAGCGACGCGGACGTGTGCGCGCTCCAGTCTGGACCAACAGGGTTAAGGCTGAAGAACAGGGTGCCGCAAGGTGGTATGTCCCCCTTAATCTGCGTACCGTGGTGCCGGCTGCGTGGCGCCGCCGCGTTTTTGACTTGATTCATTCTCTGGCACACCCGGGGGTGCGCGCGTCGGTCAAAATGGTAGGAGAGAAATTTGTATGGCCGAGCCTGCGCAAGCACGTTAAGGAGTGGGCAAGAGCCTGCATGGCTTGCCAGCGAGCCAAAATACACAATCACACTAAAGTCCCCTTGGAGCCGTTTCACATCCCGGCTAAGAGGTTCGATCATGTGCATGTCGACCTCGTAGGCCCCCTCCCGCCGTCACAAGGGTGCACACATCTTTTGACAATGGTGGACCGCACCACGCATTGGCCTGAAGTGGTCCCACTGGCATCAACCACAGCCGAGGAGGTGGTGCGCGCGTTTTTAACGGCTTGGGTAGCATGTTTTGGAGTTTCGTCGGATATTACGTCCAACAGAGGTCCTCAATTTGTTTCCGAGCTTTGGTCAGCGATGGCCCGCAGCCTGGGGGTAACGATCCACCGCACTACCGCATACAACCCCCAGGCTAATGGTTTATGCGAACGTTTCCATAGGTCATTGAAAGCAGCCCTCAGAGCGTCGCTTACGGATGCAAATTGGGTAGACAGGCTACCATGGGTTTTATTGGGGTTGCGTTCTGCACCTAAAGAGGACTTAAAAGCCTCCCCAGCTGAATTGGTTTTTGTGCAGCCACTCCGGCTGCCCGGGGAGTTTCTCCCAGATAATCCTGCACCAGAGTGCCCCCCTGCTCAGCGGTTACTGAGCGACACGGGAGCGAGCACACTTCCTGGCCCCGTTCATCACAGTTTTTCACGCGTTTTTGTACCTAAGGCTTTAAAAAATGCGGAGTTTGTTTTTGTCAGACACGATGCTCATCGCCCAACCTTGCGACCGCCTTATGATGGCCCATTTAGAGTGCTGGAAACAGGTGATAAGCACTTTTTGCTAGATTTGGGGGGCAGAAGGGAAATGATTGGCATAGACAGACTCAAACCCGCTTTTGTGATGGCTGACGAAGCTGTGCAGTTGGCGAGGGCTCCTCGACGCGGCAGGCCTCCTAGGAAGCGTTCCCCAGAGCTCCCACAGGGATTGACTAACAGTTCTCATCCTCAGATAGCAGCTCCACAGCAGGATGGCGCCGCGGGAGTGGTAAAGCCCGCTTACAGCAAGTTTGGAAGACGATTGAAGCCCAAACAGCACATGGACTGATGTTTTTGATTTTATCATGATATGCAGACTGTGTTGTATTGTTTCATCTTAGACGTTTGGGGGGGGGGGGTCATGTGGCACACATATGTGAGTTGCTTAGGCTGCATATGTATATTACTCTTGCTTCACGTCTCAGAATGAACAATAGGTCTGGGTCTCCTGGGGATAACAGGAGGGTGCGAAATGTGATCTTTAGAGATGGACTTGAGAGATTTCCTGACCACCAGTGGTTTTAGGTGGAGGGGAGAAGACCTGGAGGATGATGTATTGTGTCTTGGGATTTAAAGACAATGTGACTCTGTACTTTGATGTCCCGGGTATAAAAAGGACAGATGTGGGAGGATGTGTCTCTTTTTCTGTTTGGAGGATGTTGGAGACAAGTGAATAAATCTGATTTGAGAAATAAACTCAGCCTCATCTTTTCACGCTCTCCACAAGACCACCGAATGTGTACAATCGTACAAATATCTTGGGACGATTATTGATAGTAATTTAAACTTTGAAGAGAACTGTGAAAGGGTGTGCAAAAAGGGTCAGCAACATTTGCATTGCTTGAGAAAACTTGCACGCTTCCAAATTGACCGAACCATAATGACAATGTTTTATCGGGCTTTTATTGAATCTGTTTTATCCTTTTCTTTAGTGTCATGGTTTGGTCAGATAAAACTGAAACAGAGGAAATCCTTGGATCAGGTAGTTAGATGGTCCAGTCGTTTGCTTGGTGAGCCACAGCTGAGCCTGACATTCCTGTACACCAGACAAGTACAAAGGATGGCTACCTCCATTTTAAATGATGACTCCCACCCTTTGCACTGCAACTTTCAGCTTCTTCCCTCAAGATGGAGGTTTGCTGTCCCAAAAAGTAGAACCCAGCGCTACAAAAACAGCTTTGTTCCTGCTGCTGTCAAAGAGTTGAACAAGCTGTAACAATATATTGCACACAGTTTAGGTACCTATTTATTAACTCCATTTTATATTTACTTATTTTTGTAGGATGTTACTTGGGTTCTAAATATTTTATTGGGTTTTAGACCTTTGAGTTTTTAACCTCTTTGACTAGTTTTTAACTTTTAATATGACCCTTCTCTCTTACCTCTGTTTTTTCTCCCATCTCTTTGTCTTTTTATACCCTGATTGATGGAGCCTTGAGTATTTTTATCATGTTTATAGTCAGCTTCATGTGTGCCTGTGTTTGTGTCTATGTTGAATGTAATTTGTGGCTTGTAAATATGGATGTCACCAGACTGCAAAACAAATCTACCTACGGGTACAAATAAAGTAACCTGAACCTGAACCTGAACCTGAGTGTTGTCTTTGTGCTCTTTTTCTAGTTTCTTAAGTTCTGACTCTAATGTGGTTAGTTTTTCTTGTCTCAGTTTCTTTTGGGTTGTCAGTTTTGTGATAATCGTTCCCCTTATTACAGCTTTGCATGCGTCCCACAGTATTAAAGGGGATACTTCTCCATTATCATTTTCTTCCAAATATCTGAGAATATCTGATTCCAATTCATCTTTCAGCGGTCCTTTCAGCACATTTGAATTTAACCTCCAAGAAAATGTATTATTTGTGTATTTTTGGATATTTAAGTCCATATAGATCGGATTGTGGTCAGAGAGATCCATCAGTCCTATTTTACATGTTTTTACTCTTCCAGTGTCGCTATTAAACATAAAAAACAGTCAATCCTTGAGTATGATGAATGTGGTGCTGAGTAAAATGTGTAATCTTTTACACTGGGGTTGAGTTCCCTCCACACGTCACAGATTCCCATTTCTTTTAGTAGCATCAAAGTTTTTCTGCTCTGAGTGTTATTTTGATGTGGAGAATTACCTGATGCATCCCAGTATGGATTCAGTCTTAGAATGAAGTCTCCCCCACATATCACTAAACCTTTGGCTTTAGTTATCATTAGGTCAAATGCATTTTTATAAAATTTCCAGTTAGCCCCTGGAGGTGCATATACATTCAGCAGGGTGATATCTTCTCCCTCTAGCCGACCAAGTACCATGCTAAATCTCCCTTCTTTATTTATTTATTTTTTTATTACTTATTTTGTACCCGTAGGTAGATTTGTTTTGCAGACTGGTGACAAACCACCAGCTGCCGGTCGCTGCGTGCGCAAGCGCCCCACACAGATCACTGTTGGCCGGGGGCAGGGATCGAACCCACGATCTCACGGTCCCCGCGATCCCCCGGCCGAGGGTAAAACTGTGCTGCCACAGTGCTAACCACTGCGCTACCATGCAACCCCTTTATCTTTGTGTTCCAAATTTTTTTCAAACATAATTTTGGTTGAGATCAATGTCGCTACCCCCCTCCTCCTCCCTGACTTATATGAAGATGAAGAGATCAGTTTAAACCCTTGTCTATTAAGCTTGGTGTGCTCCAAGTCTGTTAGGTGGGTTTCCTGTAAAAATATTATTCCTGCTTTGTCTTTTTTCATTTTGCCAAGAATCTTGGATCTTTTAACTGGATTCAGGATCCCTTTTACATTATGAGATTATTTTGGTTACACCCTGTTTCTCCATTGTGTTGTCTTATTTAGTATGACAGTGTAGTGGCCCTCTTTTATGCTACTCAGAAACTGAAAGAACATTAAGAACATAAAAAAACCCATTAAGAACATAGTATATAAAACTTTAAAACAAAAAACTGTCAAAAGATCTTCCTGAGCTGAGGTCTTTTTAGTGACCTTAGAAGAGCCATGCTGGTGTGTTGGCTCTGAGGGAAATTCCTCAAACTCTGTTACGTGTTGAGGGCCCTCTCTTACTCCTGTAAGTTGTCCCATGTTTTTAACGTGAATTTCAGATCCCAATCCGAACTTCTAATGATTTTTTTTATGCCTATACTCTATGAAATTGTGCGCAACCTCCCACCACCAGCACAGCAAACAATCACATTAATACAGTATTTGTTAGTGTGGAGAGTTCATGTGGTTCATTGTCACATTTCTATTTTAACAAGTTTTTTTTTTCTTTTTTTTTTTTAAAGACTTACTTGTTTCTAATATTATGACTGTTCCATGAAATGTTTTACCACTTGCTGGTTCTGCATCTCCTTTAATGTTTGTTACCTTGTAGGAGGAGGGTTGGATGCACAGATTGACTAAAAATATTGATATTCCCTCCTGAAAGCGTTCAGTTTTTCCTTATAGCCCTGGCGCTGGGTTTCCCGTTGCTGGCCCGTGGATTTTGAGGGTCTCTGTGTGCACCACGTTTGAGCCTTGATTCTTTCAATCGGGTCTGCTGCGGGTTTATACACCGTTATCGGGAGCCCTCTTCTCGCCATATCCCTGGTTGCTTCTTCCGCCCAGTTGTAGAGACACATCTCTTCCCCGTAAAAAACCCGCAGCTTCACCGGAAATGGAGTTTGAAAGTGCAGTTTCTTCTCTCTTAGTAACTTTTTAGCGTCGTTGTATTCCCAAGGCTTTTTAAGGACCTCCGGGGTGTAGTTGTGCTCCACAAAAACTTTTCTTTCTTGGTGCATAAATCCTTTTTTTCTGCCAGGCCAGTCTCAAAACCTCTTCTTTTGTTCTGAAGTTGGAAAACTTCACCACCAACGATCGTGGGGGCGCTTCCGCCAACGGCCTTGGGGCTAATGAACGGTGCGCCCTTTCTATCTTCAAGTCGGTGGATTGGGGAATTTCCAACTTCTCTCTCAGTATGGTTTTCACGCATGCAGCCATTGTGGTGAAACCGTCCTCGACTCCTTCTTTCAGACCATGAATTCTTATGTTGGCCCTTCTTAGTCTTCCTTCTTGGTCGGTTAGCTTAGCCTCCAGTCTTGTCTGTCATTTGAGTAATTCCAGCACAGTTTCTTCCAGCCCTTTTATTCTTTCCTCTGCTTCCATGATTCGGTCCTCAGCCTGGTCCACTCTGTTGTTTGTCCTTTTTATTTCGTCTTTAATTTCACAAAATTCGGCCAAACACTCTCGGCGAAATTCTCTTAATTCTTGAATTATCGTTTTTAAGCTAACCGTGTTGCTAGCCTCATTCAGCTCCTCTGCTTTCGAGTGGATGTTGTCAGATTCTCCAGCCGATGCGTGTCTTGGCCTGGGAAATGTTGATCTCTTCTGTTTTCCTTTAGGCATAATGACTTTGTCTTTTCATTTTCACTCTTCCAAAAATCCGTTAAATCTGATTTTCAAGGTATTTTCACGGATGGGGTCTTGAAGCTTCAGCGTTAAGCTGCTATCACCATAGTGTCCAAACCGGAAGTCAATAGAAAAAATTTTAAGATTGAAAAAGTTCAGAAAGTCCTGACTAGAAAACTCAGGGCGGATGAGAGGATTGATCGAGTCCTGGCTCTTTGTAAGCCTGGCTAAAGTGTTGAAGAGAAACCAGGGGTTATTCATGTTCGCTTCCATTAATGCAGAATAATAGCTTGATCTAGCTTTTCTAAGAGATTTTTTATAGATTAGGAAATGATTTCTCCACGCTAAGTGGAATTCATCTGAATTAGTTGAACGCCATTTCCTTTCCAATTGACAAGTTTTCTGTTTTAAGTCACGAGTTTCAAAGTTAAACCAAGGGGTTAGAAATCTCTGGTTAGACTTTTTCTTTTTTAAAGGAGCTACCAAATCTAGAGTCCGATGCAGAGAGGCTGTAACACTATCAACCATGCCATCAATCACGAATGGAGCAGACTCTCCATCTATTATTTCTGTTGTTTCTGTTGTGTTGACCCATGGCATAGAGGAGACAATCTGCAAAAACTTGGCAACAACGTCATCAGAAAGACATCTGCTGTAGTAGTATTTTTCTTTAGGAAACAAGTGATCAGAGATAATGAAGTCAAAAATTAACAGACAATGGTCAGACAATACAGGATTACGAGGGGACACTACCAGATTTTCGATATCTATACCATAAGTCAGAACAAGGTCCAATGTATGGTGGAAATGACGGGTAGAATTTTTTACTTTCTGGGAAAACCCCATTGAGTCTAAAATTGAATTGAATGCCTTATTAAAACAATCACTCTCTACATCAACATGTATATTAAAGTCCCCTACAATAATTGTTCTATCGGATTTCAGCACTAAATCAGCTAAAAATTTGGCAAACTCTGATAGAAACTCTAAATAGGCCAATCTGGTCAAGCCAAGATTGCCAACAAACCCCACTCCGAGGACCAAACCTTCAAAGGAATTAAAACATAATTTTTGATTAACATTAACTGGTAATTTAGAATGGAAAATCGCTGCCACTCCACCACCATGACCAGAACCTCTGGGGTTATGACAGTTTAAATACCCAGAGGGAGTTGATTGATTCAAACCAACATAATCATCTTGCCCAAGCCAGGTCTCTGTGATGGATAATAGATCAATCTGATGATCGATTAATAGATCATGAACCAGAAGAGACTTAGAAGTTAGAGACCTAATATTTAATAGACCACATTTAATATTTAAGTTTTGGGGAGGAACAGAGGCCGATTTATTAATTTTAGGGACTTGAGGTTGGATTTGAATTTTACCAACATTTTGTTTAATCAATTTGGGATGTTTGTGAATTATATTTTTATTAACTTTTTTATTAACTTTGGAGGAAGCAGAAAAAGGTTCTCTCAGGGAGGAGACAGGGACAAAGTTGAAGGGTGGTGGATGAGGAGGAGCTGCAGAAGTGTGTGAGTTTTTCAAGTTATGTTGCATTTGTCCTGGGTTACAATATTTAGGGCAACGGGAGACAGACACAATCTCTGTAGGATTATAAATCAAAGGCTGATCCAAATGGTAAAGACCACCTGAATTAATGAGATTGATACAAGAAGTAGGAACAGAACCAGAAAAGGGCAGTTTGGCAAACCCAGAAGCTTCAGAGCGAGTAAACACACCAAGACCTAGTCACTGTACTAAAAAACACCGAATGGAATAGAATAGATTGTCTCTTAAAACACGTGCACCAAGTCTATTTGGGTGGATGCCATCAGGCCTCATAAGTGAAGGGCGGTTCCAGAATAAGTTAAAATTGTCAACAAAACCAACGTTAAAAATAGGACAAGTAAAACACAGTCAAGTATTAAGACTGAGAGTTCTGCTAAAACGATTGCAGCCTCGTCTGAAAGGTGCCAAAGGCCCAGAGATGAGCGCACGTCTGCCACAGTTCATAAGAGTGGACAGAAGGCTCCTGAAGTCACTTTTTAAAATCTTCGATGCTTCATCTGGGATGTTATTGCATCCCACATGCACGGCGACAGTTTGTACGTGAGGGAATTCATTCAGCAGGTCAGGGATAAGAGCCTCAATGTCAGAGACTCTAGCCATGGGAAAAAATCGAGTAACACAGTATCTGCTTCTGACGTTCCTCACGATCGAGTCACCAATTACCAGCGTCGTCTGGGGGGGGTTTGTCAGTGGATTCTGACGAGGAGAGTAATTTTGTAGAGGGTGATGTTGTTGTGAAGGCGGGGAGAAGCGCTCTCTTCTATCTGGAGCTGGAGTGTGATTTAACACACCCAGAGTGGTCTTTATCTGGGGTTTGCGGACATGAGCCACCACTGAAGAGGAGGAGGGGGGACGAGGGGCGTCCAGGGGCGGACAGCCAGCGTCCAGGTGGGGAAAATCCTCCATAGAAAGAATATCAATCTGTTATCCAGGGACACGGGAAGAGAAGCAGCACGGCCCTTTCTGGTCGATCGACGATAGTTGTTAGCTGGTCGAACCAAGGTCCAGGGTGCACATGGAGGATGAGAGGGACCAACCAAAGCTTTGGATTTAGCCCCGAGACGAAGCCAGTCTTTATTGCTTTGGTCATGGGTGTCTACAGAGGCTGGAGCAGGTGTAGAGGTGGATGGAGAAGCGTTGAGATCACCCAAGTAAGAAGCTGTCTCTGCCAACTGTGAGTCGGTAGGCGGAGCCAATGTATGCCCGAGAATGATGGTATTGAGGTGATCTTCGGCCTCCCGAATCTTATAAAGGTTGGAGAGCCTCGTTTTCAACTCAGAGACCTTACCAAGGAGAGCTAAGCAGCTAGGACAAGTCGGAGATGGAGCCATGGTGTTCCAGGGGCTGAGATGGATAGTCCGCTAATTAGCCAAAAACAGCTAAAATAGCTAAAAACAAGTTAGCTGAAAGTTAGCTAAAAACAGCTAAAAGGCTAAAAACAGGCTAGCAAGTAGGCTAGCCAGGTAAAAAGCAGCCCAGCCAGGGATTGGAACCTACTCGCGTGTCCGAACGGGCTTTTAGGTGAGGCCAATACCGAGCTAACAGCAAACACAGACTAGTATCATAAACAGAGGTAAAAAATTTAAAATGAAATCGATAAAAACAAACAAAAGTTGAGAAAATAATACTCTGACGCGACCAAAGGCTGCACAGCTGCACTAATCAATCACGATTCAATCACTATGAATTTCGAATGGAGGGGGAGCAGCACCCATGGAGACCTCAAACGGAGGGGGACCAGCACCCACAGAGACCTCGAACAGAGGGGGAGCAGCAGCCACGGAGGCCCTAGACTGGGACGCAGCACCCATGGAGATCTCGGGAGCAGGCTCACACACACAAAGCACAGACACCAGGTCAGAGTCACCGGCAGCAGTGAAGCCCAGCAAGGAGATCTTAGGCACAGAAGACAGCTGCATCCGGCCCTCCCCACCAAGAGCCAGGCAAGATTTCTCTAAAACAGATAACATGAAAACAAAGAGAACTTGCCTGAGTTCGAGCTCAACCACCGTCCAGGACTCCTGTGATCCAGGCTGGGGTGTCTCGGCCTTCTCCCTCTGAGCGTCTCTACCCAGAACAGCCACCTCAGGGGAAAGAAAGGTGAAAAATACCGGAGAGAAATCACTGGCAGCAGTGGAGCCCGGTGAGGAGAGCTCAGGAGCAGAGGACATCTGCAACTGATTCTCCTCACCCTGAGCCAGACAATAATTCTCAATATCTGTAGATGTTAAAACAGAACTCAGAGAACAAAAAAGTATTCAGTGTTCAAGTCTTAATTAAGTTGGTTGCAAATACTCTGCTTGTCTGAATTAAGATCTAAATGTGATCAAATGAAATTGTATGTTAAATGGCATATTGTATGACATAGTGCAGTTAGAAATGTACTTTGTTAGTTAACATTATTCTTAAAATGATGTATTAAAAACTCAAAGCAATCAGAAAGTGGCCATAAGGACTGGAAGAGAAGCGGAAAAAAAAAGAAAAAAAAAGAAAAATCAGCAAAATTTAAAACAATGTGTCATGGGTTTAAGTTTCCCCTGAAGTTTGTTTCCTGAAATTGTGACTTAGATTAACCATTGTAATTCAATAAGTGACTCCGTGAAACACTCATGGCTGCTCTGTTCATTCACAGACCAGAAAATTCACGCTGTTATCCTGTTAAATCAAAGGGAATCTTTGTTCTTTTGCATGTCCTTTTGTTGTTAAAATTGTGTTAACAGGTCTGAGGAGTTGTTAGTTCCTGGCCAGCAGGTCAGTTGGGGGGGGGGGGGGGGGTCAGTGCTGCTGATAAAGCCACATCACCCTTTAACCCTTTGGTTTCCATCTCAGCAGCAGCTCTGTTTGAATTATTCTCAGAAGGGAATATGTAAATTGACAGAGGTGTGAAGTTTGGCCCAGCTGTTCCCACTAATGTCATGGGGGGGGGGGGTTGATCTGTTGGGTGTCATGGGGTGTCATGTGTTTACTCTTCCTGGGTTAACTGGATTATTTCTGCTGCTGGAGATCACCTATTCCTCTTCTTCTCCTTTTCCCTGCTGATTAATGCAGATCTGCAGGATTTAACACCTCCGAACATCACCGCTTAGTTCCTCCTCACAGCTGTCTTTTAAAAACATGGTCAAGACATGTCAATTTATCACATCCTTTTTCCATGTAAATTAGAAACATTCTTTTGTAAATGTGAGGATTTTTTTTATAAATTTGCAGGATTTTCCTGAAGAGTTAGAGCCATTCTAGTCAGAAATGTGCAGCTTCTTACTTGAAAATTTGCAGCTTTTTATTATTCATAATTTTGCAGCTTTTTCCTCATGAATTTAGAAATTTTCTTACTCTTGAATTTGCAGTTTAAAAAAAAAGCTTAAACTTGCAGCATTTTACTCAAATCTTATATCTGCAGCGTTTTAGGTTGTAAACAATTAGAAATTTACACCTTCTTTGTCTTTCTGCTAAAGTTGCAGCTTCTTACCCATAAAATTCCACTTTTTTTGGTCAGAAATTGGCAGCTTTTAACTGAGACTTACATCCTTTTTTGTGTGTGTGTGTCAGGTCAGGTATTGGCTTGCTTGCTACCGGATAACCATGAAAACCGGTACTACCTGTCTCATGGGTTGGGCCGTCGGTGACTCAACTGGCATCCCCACCCTTCCGAGGGTGTGGAGGGTGAAACAGGGCATCCTGGCAGAACTAAAAACAATATCTGCCACAGGTCTGTGGTGGACCACTCCCAGTTACACAGGGTTAGACTGGACATCCTGGCAGATAAACACATCTGTTGCAAGGTCTTTGGTGGACTGTGCCAGTCAGTGCATTGTGACATGCACTACACAAAGAGCAGAGATAAACAAAAATATCATCTGGTCAATCACTGCAACAGATACTGGAGTCAGTTTGTCTTGGCTTGTCCTTGCCACTGATAATACCTTTATCTGCCAAGAAAGTGCTGCTAGTCCAGCAAAAGCTAGCAATACTCAAATACTTTGTAAGCAGTTTCATGAAATGGTCAATCAGAAAGCAACTCATACCGGCTCGGATGTCCCCCGGGCTTACAAGGTTTTCATCTATATATATATAAGGTTACATCTGTTCACACTCTGACAGGCAGTGAAAAGTAAGCTAGGAGCAGGAAGACAAAAGAAGAGGAAAACAGAAGTCTTGTGTGTAGCAGAAGGGAATGTACGCACTCTGTTGGACAGAACAACATCACAGTGCCCAGAAAGACAGACGGCGCTTGTGGCCCTGGAAATGAACAGGTACAATGTAGACATAGCTGCACCTAGTGAAACAAGATTGCCTGGATATGACAGCTTGAAAGACCATGGGTGGATCTTCTTTTGGAGTGGGAGATAAACTCAAGAAAGGAGAGAAGCAGGAGTGGGCTTTGCAGTTAGAAAGGAGATAGCAGCAATACTTGATGAGGAACCGGTGCCAATCAATGACAGGATAATGAGAATGACACTCCCACTACAGCGGAAGATGTATGCCACACTCATCAGTGTATATGCCTCAGCAATGACCAACACAGAGGAGGTGAAGGAAGAGTTCTACAGTGATTTACGTGAGACTATCAGGCGTGTACCGACTGATGACAGGCTGAAATGGATGTCACCAGACTGCAAAACAAATCTACCTACGGGTACAAATAAAGGAACCTGAACCTGAGCCTGAACCTGAAACTCGTTGGAGATTTTAATGTCAGAGTTGGTTCGGACACTGAGAAATGGAAAGGAGTGCTAGGCAGTCATGGAGTGGGCAAGTGCAATGCTAATGGAGAACTTCTACTTGCACTATGTTTAGAGTACAACCTTGTGATAATCAACACTCTTATTTAAGCACAAGGACATACACAAGAAGACATGGATGCACCCAAGATCCAAGCACTGGCACTTATTAGATTACATCATAGTCAGGCAGAGAGACATAAGGGATGTATTGGACACCAGAGCAATGAGAGGTGTGGACTGTGGTACTGATCATGTTATGCTGAGATCTAGATTAAGGATTTGCAGACAAAAACAGCACTGCAGGACGGGTGTGAAGCCACCACAGAAGCTAAACACTAGTGCCCTGAAAGGCCAAAAGAAGCAGGAAGAGCGTACACAGGAAATGGATGAAAACTTGAAAGACTGGGACAGCAACAACTCAGAGAATGACATAGAAGAGAAATGGGCAACACTGAAGGATACAGTGTATCAGACTGCGAGTGATGTATTAGGCTACCCTGAGAGGAAACATCAAGATTGGTTTGATGAGCATGATGCACACCTGAAGAAACTACTAGAAGTGAGGAATACAGCTAGGCAGGAAAACCTACAGTGTAACACAAGGTCGAAGAAGATGAAATGTTCAAAGGCTCAGAGTGAGCTGCAGAAGTACACCAGAGAGATGAAGTCCAACTGGTGGGATGAAAAAGTGGAGAAACTTCAAACTGCAGCAGACAGGAAGGACATGAAAACATTCGTCACAGGTTTGAGAGAAATCTACGGCCCTAAACCAAGAGGATTGATCCAACTAAAGGCTATGGATGGTGAAACAGTTTTGTAGGAGAAAGACAAGATCCTGGACAGATTTTCAGACCACTTTGGCCAACTTCTAAACAACCCTGGATATCTCATTGAAGAGGCTAAAGAAACTCTAGTGCAGCGACCAGCTGTATCCAGTCTGGATGAACCACCAAATTTTGATGAACTAATGGCAGCTATCAGGACAACACAGGATGGTAAAGCTCCAGGAAGGGATGGAATTCCAGCAGAAGTGTGGAAATTTGTTGGTTTTCAGCTGACCAACTGCCTGCACAAGCTCATCCAAGAGATATGGGATTCCCAGAAAGTACCTCAAGACTGGAAGGATGCAAGTATTGTGCCTTTATTCAAGAACGGTGACAGGAAAGATTGTGGAAATTACCGAGGTATATCACTGCTAGCCATTGTTGGTAAAATTCTCTGATGTGTACTACTTAACAGACTCAGTGAACACATCTCGTAGAATGTACTACCGAAACCCAGTGCGGCATTAGAAGTGGAAGAAGCACAATGGACATGATTTTCTGCTTGAAACAGGTTCAGGAAAAGTGTATTGAACAGAACATGCCGCTTTATGTAGTCTTCAGAGACTTCAGTAAAGCCTTCAATACTGTTTCACGACAAGGACTTTGGCAGGTACTCAAGAAATGTGGTTGTACAGAGAAGTTTGTCAGCCTGATCAAGGAACTCCATAAAGGTATGCAAGCAAACGTGGCAATGAGTCGTTCAGTATCTAAAGACTTTTCAGTAAGCATCGGGGTGAAACAAGGGTGTGTGCTGGCACCTACATTCTTCTCGCTATATCTGGCTGCCATGCTTGAGGTGGCCTTCAAAGACACTTCAGAAGGAGTATGCATTCAAACAAGGAAAGAAGCAGACTTGTTCAATGTGGCACAGTTTAAAGCCAAGAGTAAGACATCGATAAAGGTAGTAAGAGAAATGCTCTTTGCCGACGACAGTGCTCTAGTTGCACACAGCGTGGAAGATATGCAATCTTTAGTGGAGAAATTTGCAAGAGCAGCTAGCCAATTCAGCTTCCAAATCAACATCAAGAAGACAGAGTGCCTTTATCAACCACCAAAGTTCCAATTATCAACATCACTACCAGAAGAGATCAGCATTGGTACTGAGCCACTAGTCAAGTGCAAGACTTTCAAGTACCTAGGGAGTACTGTTTCAGAGAACGCTAGGCTGGAGGATGAACTATCTCTCAGAATGGGAAGAGTGAGCGCTGTGTTTGGAAACTTGAGGGAGAGACTGTGGAACAATCGACATGTGTCTATCCGTGTGAAATGCAAAGTGTACAGAGCAACAGTACTGGCTACTCTACTATACGGTGCTGAAACTTGGACTGTCTACAGAGTGCAGGTGAAGAAACTCCACGCATACATGATGAGACACCTTCGAGCCATAATGAACATCTCATGGAAAGACAAGATAACCAACATAGAAGTGTTGAAACAAGCTTGTCTACCATCAATGGAGGACATGCTAATACAGATGAACCTGAGATGGCTCGGACATGTTGAGAGGATGGACCACCAGCATCTCCCTCAGCAGTTACTCTACTCACAGTTATGCGAGGGCAAACGCAATCAGGGTAGACCGAGGCTCAGATTTAGAGACACTGTAAAAAGAAACTTGAAGAAGTTGGATATAGACAGGAGTTCCTGGCAGTGGAAGGCTAAGGACAGAGCTGTATGGAGGAATCTGATCAGACCTAAATGAAACAGTCATTGTCGCCCACGACAGACTGCTATGATGATGATGATGATGATGATGATAATACAGAACTGAGCACTTTCCTGGACTCAAGCTCCACCGCCATCCAGGACTTCAACGACTCTGCTGCGATGGCCCCTGCAGCAGGCATGATGGTTAGTGCAGCCAAACGGCCTCCAGGTTTGACGCCCCCCACTGGTGGACTTTCTGGCGGGATGGCTGCTGCTGGAGGTGACCTCACTGACGGTGCCGGCTCCTGTGCCACTGAATCCAGGGGACACCCAACTGTCGGCTCAGGATTCAGAGCACGGGTGGCGCTTCCCTCCTGTCCTGGACATGGCCACAGGGATGGAGCAGGAACTCCCAGAGCAGCTGGTTTCTCTGCCATCCGGCGGCTCCTTCCCAGGGGCGACGGACTCTCAGCAGCCACAAAGAAACACATGGGAGAGGGAGGTGAGGGTGAGACAACAACAGCAGGTGGTGAGGACTCAGCTAGACCTGGCTGTTGTAGCTGAGCCTCATCACCGGGAATAAAGCAAGGTATATCATTATGAAAGAAAAAGGAATGACAACCCACCTGCCTTTTTTCCCAGCACCCGATGGTTCCTGCTGCTGCGGTGGGATCAGACGAAGCTCCTCTGCCCACCACTGATGTTGCCTGGGAAGGAGGCAGAGGCTTGGGTCTCTGGTGATGGAAGCGAGACACTGGAGCTCAGGGCTGGCAAGGAGCCGATGGCGCTGAAATCCGGAAATGCCCTCCCAATGGCACCGACCTGGATTCGCGGACTGAGCTCCTCCTGTGATACTCCCGCTGCAGATCCTCCATTAGAAAAGCCCTCTCCCTTCCTTCGGCATGCAGCACGAGCCAGGGGTAACACTGCACAGCTTTCTCTGCCAGGCTTAAGTTCCACAAGGCGTCTTTCGGGATGGGAGATGTGCAAGGGTTGGCAATACATCCATCCACCTCCAGGAGATCAATGCAGAGCTCCCACCCCAAACTCTGTGAAAACTGTCTTCTGCCTGCTGACATCTCAGTAGGCATAGGATGGTTAAAAAAAAGGGGGGGGGGAGAAATTATGGGATACAGAAAAATTGCAAAACCCACAGGGGTTGGTGTCCAAGTGGTCGTGTCCTTCTGTCATGAATGCACATTTCACGGGCCAAAGTAGGACACCAAACACTCTCTGTGAGTTTGCACATTTAGTAACATAAAAACAGACAAGAATGTGAACATGCAAAAACTTAAGCATGGAGTGCCTGACGCTAATAAACAAGTACACAATAACAAACGCTGGAGGAGAGTGGGGCTCGACGTCCAGGGGACTTGAAGCCAGGATCACCGAGCCAGGGGTGGAATCCAGCCGGAGCTCTCCTGAAGCCTGCGGGGGCTCATGGCTGGAAATAAGGGAAACACATACTTGGATGGAGCTCTCCTACTCTCCTCAACAGAGGCTCCAAACACACTCAGGATGGACAGCTCTGCTCCTGAGGACGGGGTGACGTGGAAGAAGGACACGACAAACCCCAGAGGTTAGCTGTGCCCTTATACGCAATACATAATTAGTGACAGGTGTGGATACATGAGTGGAGAAAATAACAGAATGAATAACAGGTGTGCAACTCCGACCAGTCTGACAGCTGGAAGCTGCACAGCGCTGTCAAAATAAAACATAACCGGAACCATAATGATACAAACACAACAGAGCCCCAAAATGTACATAATTATACTACAGATACAGAAAGACAAGAATTAAACAGGAACCAAACACCGCAGACAGAAAAACAATAAACTAGACAGGAAACTGGGCACAGCGCCCACCCATGCCCCAGGATCATGGCAAGAAGTTTGTAAAATGTACTCAGTTATAGTGCTTTTTAAATGGATAGGGAAATGGCACTAGCACTGGTTTCAGATTGTTCCAGATATTATGTAACAAGCATTATGCCAATTGTCAAACTTATAAAATATGCATTTTTATAAAGCACTTTTAATAAAGAGTCCCAGTGGTTGCAAAAGTCTGACTTTTGAGAGACAGACCCCCACCACCAACACCAAATGCCAAAAATTATTTTGTGGATACATTTGGGCCAAATCCCGTGGAATAATAAGATAAGATTCAATTGCCACCAGCCCAGAACAACCATTCTCAGCACATTCATAGCAACATGACTCTTAAAAACAGCAGCAAATGCATACAATAGAATAACAATAAGATGCAATATCACAAAATATGGTCAGGCACAGCCCAATTTTCAACAGCTGTTTTCTAGTAAAACATGGTCTGTATTAGACGGACTAAACAACCCAATTTTCAACATCTATTTTGTGGTCTAAATTAAGGCTTGGACCGATGGACCTGATTAAGCCCAAAATAGAACATCTAAATTATGGCTTGTGCTGGGGGGAAGGGGGGTGGGTGGTTGGAGGGGTTGTCGTCGGTAGTGAGCCATACATTATATGGTAAATAACACTAATTCTTACATTTTATTTGCAAAACACATACCAATATCTTTGAGACAGAAATGCAGTAAGAGAGGAAGATCTCAGAGATCTGAAGTGATTAGACAGAATCATGGTTCATTTCATTAGTGTATGCTTGGGCTAAATTAACATGTTATTGTCTCTGGGTGGCTACCTTAACATTCATAAAACACTCTCACAGCATGCTTGATTTCTCGCCCAGATTAAGCATCTTTATATCCTGATCACATGTTCCAATATGAATGAATTATGTACCAGAAAAAAGCAAATGCTGCTGACTTGTTTGGAGTAAGTGAAATTGTGCTTGGACAGAGGTGTTTATCATTTTCTTTACCAGTTTCAACATCTGCAGATAGTTAAAAAAAAACACACACACACAACACACTATTTCTTTTACACATTTCTGTTGAAAAATGACTAATGATTCTGATTTCTACTAAACATTAAAAGTCAAGAAAAACAAGAGGTTTGCCTAAAATTAAATATTCATAAATGTCATTAAAGTAGTGCTACCTGGTTGTTTTTCTCCTGTCAAAATGGTGAATCCAAAACATTTAATTACTGTATGTATTATGTTGAGTGTGTCCACTTGTTTTCATATTTTCTTAATTGTAAACTGATGTAACATTTCATGCACAGATATTTAAAGATAAATTAATATTTGCTCTATTATTGATAGTGTAGAGGCTGGGTTAATCATCTCAGACTGGATGCAGAGGGTAAATAGAGAAGGACAATAGGCATGGAGATTATGGTGAGGTAGCAGGACAAAGGAGTTGGGGGAGAAGGGATGAATGAATTGTGATGCGAGATGTCGTGCAAACATGAGATGGGCGGTTGATATAAAAGGAGAGCCCCTGGTATATTGAGACATGCTTTTTCTGTGTATGACTGATGTGAGAGTGAATAAAGTCATCTGCTGCATAAATCTGCCTCCGTTATTTACACTCTCCACACTGGTGACCCTTTGACGAATTATGGAACACGAGGCAAGAACCCCGGAGTCGGCCCAGACGGGAAGCCCCAGCGACGCGGCAAGCATCCCAGAGACGGCCCGGACGGGAACCCCCAGCAACGCGTGTGCTGTTTCGGTCAAACTACTGAACTTTTGGCTGCACGACCCGCGGTCTTGGTTCCACCACACCGAAGCTCAGTTCGCCCTCCGGGGAATAACGGCAGACGACACCAAATATTACTATGTGGTCGCAGTGCTGGACACTCGCACATCTCAGCAAGTAGCGAGCCTGCTCCAACAGCCTCCAGCCCACAACAAATACGGGGCTCTCAAGGCCGTGCTGACCTGGCACTACACACTCTCAGACTGCGAGAAAGCAGAGAGGCTCCTGAGGCACTCCGAGTTAGGAGATGGGTCGGTGGTCGAACTGATGGAGAAGATGTTAGCATTGATGGGCACGGATGACGGGCATTTTCTGTTTGCCCACCTTTTCCTCCGGAACCTCCCAACAGCAGCCAGAGCAGTCCTGGCCAATTCGCCGTTGCTGGCCACGCGTGACTACCGTGCGCTAGCCCAGGAGGAAGATCGGATCATCCTCACCCCCAGAGCCCTCACAGTGACAGCGGCGTCGGAACCCAGCGAGACGACCAGCAGAGGCGAGGAGCCGCCGACGGTAGCAGCAGCGGGGGCCAGGGAGCGCCAGAGAGACACGCTCTGCTTCTACCACCGCCACTTTGGAGAGAACACACGCAGATGTGTGCCACCGTGCCAATTCAAGCATTCGGGAAATGCTAAGGCCGGCAGTTGGTAGCAGCTGCGACCGCCGGTGAAGAGAACAAGCTGCTCTACGTGACGGACTCGCGCTTGGGGAGACAGTTCCTCGTAGACACCGGCACCCAGAAGAGCATCATCCTGCCGTCCTATGCCGACCGGCTAGCAGGGGCTAGCGACCCCAGGCTGGTAGCAGTAAACGGCTTGGACATTAAGACTTTTGGTGAGAGAACACTGACTTTATCCCTACACGGCCATATATACGAGTGGACTTTTGTCATAGCGGCATTGAGTTTCCCAATCCTGGGAGCTGATTTTCTATGTGCACACGGGTTGCTAGTCGATGTTGCTAACAGACGCTTGGTTAATGCAATGTCTTTTGATTCTCTCCCCTGTACAGCTCGAGGGGCCGGGCCAATAACGCAAGTCAACGTCACAGCTCCAGGCGGTAAGTTCCAAACACTGCTCACTCAGTTCCCAGCACTCACGGTCCCGACGTTTTTGGCGTCCAGCACTAAACACGGGGTGGAACACTTTATCACCACCACCGGGCCACCCGTTTTCTCACGACCTCGGTGCTTGGATGCAGCTAAACTGGCCATAGCGCGCGAGGAGTTTGCCATCTTGGAAAGGTTGGGCATCATCAGGCGCTTAAACAGTCCATGGGCATCCCCGCTACACATGGTCCCTAAGGCCGAGGGATCGTGGCGACCGTGCGGATATTTCTGCTGGTTGAATAATGCCACAGCGCATGACCGCTACCCGATTCCCCATATTCAGGATTTTTTCCGTTCACCTCGCCGGGCACGCATTCTTTCTAAAATAGACCTGGTCCATGGTTACCACCAGGTCCCAGTGCGCGCGGAGGACATACCCAAAACAGCGGTAATAACTCTGTTTGGCTTGTTTGAGTTTTTACGCATGCCCTTCGGATTAAAAGAAGCAGCACAGACATTCCAACGCATGATGGATGCAGTGTTGCGCGATCTGCTGTTTGTGTTTGTCTACCTGAATGACATCCTGGTGGCCAGTGCATCCGAGGACGAACACGTAACCCACCTCAGGACGGTTTTCCGGAGGTTGGAGGAGCATTTGGTGCACCGCATCTCACCGGAGGGAGCGATACCCTTGCCTGACAAAATGCGTGCCGTGGCAAATTTTCCCCGGCCTCAGATGGTCAGGGCACTGCAAGAATTTTTGAGGATGGTTAACTTTTATAACCGGTTCCTCCCCCGTGCAGCTCAACTCATGCAGTCATTGTACGCCGCGCTCAAGAAACGGAAACCAGCGGACAGAGTCTAATGGACTCCGGAGCGGGAGCAGGCATTCTCTGAGGTTAAAACAGCCCTGGCAAACGCCGCACTGTTGGTGCACCCGGACCCAGCGGCCCGGATAGCGCTCACTACCGACGCCTTGGACGTGGCCATAGGGGCCGTCGTGGAGCAACGTGTCACCGGTTCTTGGCAGCCGCTCGCTTTTTTCAGCAGGTCTTTGCGCAACAGTGAGTGTAAATACAGCGCATTCGACAGAGAGTTGCTGGCTCTCCACCTAGCCATACGCCACTTCCAGTTCTGGCTGGAAGGGCGCAGCTTCACCGCGTTAGTGGACCACAAGCCGCTAACGTTTGTGGTGGCCAGGGTTTCGGAACCATGGTCGGGCCGGCAGCAGAGACAGCTGGCCGCAATCTCGGAGTTTAAGACCGATATTCAGCATGTGTCGGGTAAACTTAATGTGGTGGCGGACTGCCTCTCACGCGCAGTAGTGGCCCCGGTCTGCGTGGCGATAGATTATACAGCCATGGCCGCAGAGCAGACTGGCGATACGGATGTGTGCACACTCCAGTCTGGACCAACAGGGTTAAGGCTGGAGAGCAGAGTACTGCAAGACGGCAGCCCCCCCCCCCCAATCTGCGACGTCTCCACGGGACGCCCGCACCTGGTGGTCCCAGTTGCTTGGCGCTGCCGCGTGTTTGAGTCAGTTCATGCTCTGGTGCACCCAGGAGTGCGCGGGTCAGTCAAAATGGTGGGAGCGAAGTTTGTCTGGCCAGGTCTGCGCAAACAAGTGAAAGAGTGGGCTGCAGCCTGTGTAGCGTGCCAACGAGCCAAAGTACACAGACACACGAAGGCTCCTTTGGAGCCGTTTCGTATACCGGCGAAGAGGGTCGACCATGTTCACGTGGACCTCGTTGGCCCCCTCCCGCCATCACAGGGGTGCACGCACCTTCTGACAGTGGTGGACCGACACCACACGCTGGCCAGAAGCAGTCCCGTTGGCGGCAACCACGTCCGCAGACGTGGCGCGTGCTTTTTTGATGACATGGGTGGCACGTTTTGGAATCCCGTCAGACATCACGTCCGATAGGGGCCCTCAGTTTGTTTCCGACCTCTGGTCCATGATGGCCCATAGCCTGGGTGTTGCAATTCATCGCACAACCGCATACAACCCATAGGCCAATGGGTTATGCAAGCGTTTTCATAGGTCACTGAAAGCAGCGCTCAGGGCTTCGCTGACGGATGCAAATTGGGTAGACTGGTTGCCATGGGTTTTATTGGGGTTGTGTTCTGCACCAAAAGAGGATTTGGAGGCTTCCCCGGCAGAGCTTGTTTTTTCTCAGCCACTGCGGTGTGCCCGGGGAATTTTTGCCAGATAATCCCACTCCGGACAACTGCCCATCTCAGCGTTTGCAGCATAGTGCAGACACAGGCACGCTGCCTGGCTCGGCCCACCACTGTTTTCCACGCCATTTTGTGCCAAAAACTTTGAAGAACGCGGCGTTCGTGTTTGTCAGGCAAGATGCCCACAGCCCTCCATTGCGCCTACCCTACGATGACCCATACAGAGTGCTGGAAACAGGGGACAAACATTTTTTGTTAGAGTTGGGGAGTCGTCGGGAGAAAATATGCATAGATAGACTTAAGCCCGCCTTTGTGGTGGCGGACGAGCAAGTGCTGTTGGCTCGGGCCCCTCAGCGTGGAAGACCCCCACTGAGAGATCCCCAGGTAAACAATTCATCAGAGCAGCCACACAGGCAAGTCAAAGGTTTCCCCCCCCCTCGCCATGGCCCACCCGCAGACAAACACACCCCCAGGAGCCCCCCGCTAGCACAGCAGCACTGCGGAGGCAGTAAACCCCCATTACAGCAGATATGGGAGGAGACTGAAGCCAAAAGGACGTGAGGACTGAAGCTCGGTCTGAGATTCTGGGGAGAGGGGGCGGGGGTGTAGAGGCTGGGTTAATCATCTCAGACTGGATGCAGAGGGTAAACAGAGAAGGACAATAGGTATGGAGATTATGGTGAGGTAGCAGGAAGAAGGAGTTGGGGGAGAAGGGATGAATGTATTGTGATGCGAGATGTCATGCAGATGTGAGATGGGTGGTTGATATAAAAGGAAAGCCCCTGGTGTATTGAGACATGCTTTTTCTGTGTATAACTGATGCATAAATCTGCCTCCGTTATTTACACTCCACAATAGTAAGATTAAAAAAAAATATGATAATCCTTGAAAAGACTGATACACAAAGAAGTATAAAAAATGAAAAAATATTCTATGAGAGAATTGATAACTTCATACTGAAGAATAATTTATTGTGTGAGCAGCAATATGGGTTCAGACGCAAGATGACAACTGCATTTGCTCTAATGGAATTTATAGAAAAAATATCAACTGCCATTGAAAATAAAGAGTTTTCAGTTGGGGTATTCCTGGATCTTAAAAAAGCATTTGATACAGTGGATCATAATTTATTATTAAAGAAACTACAAAATTGTGGTATTAGAGGGGTAGCACTGTCCTGGTTATGTAGTTACTTAAAGAATAGATATCAGTATGTATGTGTTGGTAACAAAAATTCACAGTTACTGAAGGTTACTTGTGGAGTCCCACAGGGTTCAGTTTTGGGGCCATTGTTATTCAATATGTATATAAATGATATATGTAAAGTTTCAGAAAAAGTGCATTTAATATTGTTTGCCGATGACGCTAATCTATTATGCAGTGGAAGCAATTTGGAACAACTTTTGGATACACTCGGAAAGGAATTAGGAAAGCTTAAACTGTGGTTTGATTCAAACAAATTAACGCTCAATTTAAGTAAGACAAAATTTATAGTTTTTAACAACCATCACAACAACTTAGTATCTAAACTCGGTGTAAATGGTGTAGAGATTGAAATGGTATCCAAAACTAAATTTCTTGGAGTAATAATTGATAATAAACTGTGTTGGAAGACACATATTAATTATATTAAAGGTAAAATATCCAAATCAATTGCAATACTACACAGAGTGAAATATTTGCTGAATCAACCCACACTATATACCTTGTATCATTCATTAATACTCCCATACATGACATATTGTACTGAAGTATGGGGAAATACATATAAAACAAACATATATCCAGTCTTTATGCTTCAGAAGAGAGCTATTAGAATAATAAACAAAGCTGCTTACAGGGAACCAACAGACCCACTTTTTCTTAAATTAAAAGCTCTCAAGTTGAAAGATCTGGTTGACTTTAAAACTTCAGTAATAATGTTTAAAGTGAAGAATCTATCACTGCCCACAAATATTAAAAAAAAGTTGTTCCAAATAAGGGAGAAACAATATCATTTCAGAGGAACATGTATATTTCAAAAACCTTCAGTGAGAACTACCACCAAGCAACACTGTTTCAGTGCAAGGCGTCGGATTATGGAACGATTTTGGACCTGAATTAAAATCATGTACAACGCTTGGACAATTTAAACAAAAACTAAAGGAAGAAATACTCCAAACATATATACAAGATGACATGTAAAATCACATAAGGATTGTCATATCCAGTCTGCGTTGTGTTGTAGCTTAGTTTTTTGTCACATTTTGTCTTAGCTTTGTTCTTTTTTTTTTCTTTTTTTTTTATTTAAGTTTTTGTAAAGGGTATACAGGTCGTTACAGCAATGCAGTGTTTACATTTTCATCACATGTTCCCTTATTTTCTGATATCTGACAACATTGGAAGATTAATTCTTACAACACCCCTTTTTTTTTTTTTTTAAAGTGAAAGAAAAAGTGAAATTAAAGAGAAAAAAAAACAAGAAACAAATAACAAAAACAAACAAACAAACCAGTAAAAAACAAACAAAAAGAAAAAGTAAGTAAATAAAGATAAAAGAGCATCTGAGTAGCATTGGAACAAAGAGCTGAACCATTATTGAAATGGTATTTGTCAAAGATTAGATCTAATGGAAGATACATATGCGGTCCAGGGTTGCCAAAAGTTCATGAACACATCCATGTCCTGTCTCAGTGCGAATGTCAACTTTTCCATCGAGTAAATGTCTTGGATCACGTTAGTCCAATCTTCAGGTGTAGGACAGTCCTTCAACATCCATTTTTTAGTTAGAGCTTTTTTGCTTGCCAATATTAAAACATTGAATAAGTATTTTTCTCCTCGTCTTTCCAGTGAGTCCGGTAGTAAACCCAAATACAAAGTTACAAAAGAAAAGGGAACTGTAATTTTGAATATTTTCCCCAATATTGTCTGTACCTTGGTCCAATATTGGTGGATAACTGAGCATGACCAAAACACATGAAAATGATTTGCAGTCTTTTCACCACACAAGCGCCAACAGTTCAATCCCTTATGGGTAAATTTGTTTTGTGCAGGTGTTCTGAAAAATCTTGCCAAGTTTTTCCATCCAAATTCTCTCCACTGCAGGGATGAGGTACTTTTCCATTGCTGTTTATTTAGCTTTTCCCATATTTCCAGTTGTAAAGTGAAATTCCCCTCTTTTTCCCATCTCTCTTTTATATAAGATAAGATAAGATAAGATAAGCCTTTATTAGTCCCACAATGGGGAAATTCCAGGATTGCAACAGCACAGGGATAGCAACACTCAGAGCAACAATCAGAAGGCAAGAAAAAACAACATCTAGTAAACATATGTCCATATTACTAAGATAATATGGACATAATATGGACATAATATGGACAAGATAAGATAATTAATAAGATGTGTTGTCTCCTTTTAAGTCTTGAAGACCTTGGTATATTTTAGAAATGTATCTGATCCCTGGGATCCCTTTATATGCCATTAAGAAGACCTTCAGAACACCTGACTGGGCCCTTTCCAAAACCTCCTTTTTAAGTATATTGTTTATGTGGTGTCTAAGCTGGAAGAACCTGTAAAGGTCTTGATTTATTAGGCCTTGTTTTTTCAAATCTTCAAAACTTCTTAAGATTTGCCCTTTTAAAAAATCGTAATATTTTATCAGCCCTTTCTCCTTCCACTTTTTAAATCTGGTGTCTGTTTTATTAGGAGTAAAGTCCTGATCATAGGCGATCCATTGCAGAAGTCGATAGGGCTCTTTAGTTTCATTCTCTCTGACTATCTTAAACCAAATTTTTAGCGGGGTCTCTATCCACGGGTTAGTGTTATTCAAAAGCTTAGGTAAGACATTGTTCCCTATTATCGCCTGTAGGAGGATGTCACTTGTTATTTGGCATTCGATCTCCTTCCATTGTGCAGTGTAGACTGGGTTACATATCTCTACTAAAGTTTTAATTTGTGCGGCTTTAAAGTAGTCCCTGATATTTGGCAGCGCGAGCCCACCTTTGTCTTTGTTTAGCTGTAGGGTTCTATATCTGATTCTAGGTCTCTTGCCCTGCCATATGAATCTTGAGATCCTTCTGTCCAGCTCCTGCCATGTTTTTTTGGGAGGTTCTACCGGTATTGTTTGGAAAAGGTATAGAAGACGTGGAAGTATATTCATTTTGACTGCTTCAATTCTTTGTGCAGTACCCAAGAATGGTATCATATTCCATCTTGCTAGGTCAGATTTTATTTTTGTCACCAGTGGATCATAGTTTAGTGATATAATTTTGTTGAGTTGTTTCGGGATATTGACCCCCAGATATTTCATAGATTCCGACTCCCAGTTAGTTTTGAGTTTGCTTAGTGAATAATGATTTGGGTCATAGTTGAATGTTAAAACTTGGGTTTTATGCATATTTAATTTGTACCCCGATAAATCTCCATACTCTGAAAAAACTGAGGTTAGTTCTGGTAAAGAAGTGTCCGGCTGCCCTAGGTATATTAAAATGTCATCAGCAAAGAGTGCTATTTTATGTTCCTTCTGACCAAGTGTAATACCTTGAATTTTTTGGTTTTGTCTTATCCATTGGCTCAGAGGTTCTATGAAGATTGCAAAGAGCAGTGGAGACAGGGGGCAGCCCTGACGACATCCTCTTTCCAGTTCAAAAGATGATGATAAATTACCGTTAATCCTTATTTTAGCTGTTGGTTTTTTATATAATGCCTGTATAGTTCTAATGAAGTTGTTATGAAAATTGAAACTGGATAAGATTCTATATAGAAAAGACCAGTCAACCGAATCGAATGCTTTTTCAGCATCTAATCCCAATATGACTGCATTTAAGTTATATTTTTTTATATGATGAATTATGTGTAAAGTGCGTCGAATGTTGTCTTGTGTCTGTCTTTGTCTTATAAAACCTGTTTGGTCTAAATGAATTAGGTCTGTCAGTATATTTTCTAACCTTTTGGCAAGGATAATGGTAAAAAGCTTATAGTCCTGATTTAGTACACTGATTGGTCTGTAGTTGGAGCACTCTAGTTTATCCTTTTCAGGTTTAGGTATAACTGCAATGACCCCTTCTCTCCAGGAGGGGGGGATTTCCCCTGTGTGGAGGACATAATTAAATGTTTTCAGGAGGAGAGGAGATAGTTGCTGTTTAAAGGTTTTGTACCACTCTGCTGTATAGCCATCAGCTCCTGGGGATTTGTTAGCTTTAAGTTTCATAATTGCTTTTTCCAATTCTTTAGGCTGTATTTCTGACAGTAGTGTTTTATTTTGTGACTCCGTAAGTTGGGGAAGGTTTAATGTGTTTAGGAATGCCTCGGATGCGTTTTTATGTTTTTTGTGGGAGTATAAGTTCTTATAGTAATTCTCAAAGTTTTTAAGAATATCCAGAATTCTGAATTTTATTTCCTTTGATACTGGGTCTCTGAATTTGTAGATTGCTCTTTCTGTTTGATGTTTCCTCAATTTATAGGCTAGCAATTTTGCCGATTTACTGCCTGCTTCATAGTATTTTTGTTTCAGAAATGTAAGTTTCTTCTGGATTTCTATTGTGTAGATCTCATTTATTTGGTTTTTAATTTCCTTAATCTTGAGCGAGTCAGTAGAATGAGTGTTGCCTTTGTGTTCTTTTTCTAGGTTCCTAAGTTCTGACTCTAATGTGGATAGTTTTTCTTGTCTTAGTTTCTTTTAGGTTGCCAGTTTTGCAATAATCTTTCCTCTTATTACAGCTTTACATGCATCCCACAGTATTAAAGGGGATACTTCTCCATTATCGTTATCTTCCAAATATCTGAGAATATCTGATTCCAATTCATCTTTCAATGGTCCTTTCAGGACATTTGAATTTAACCTCCAAGAAAATGTATTATTTGTGTATTTTTGGATATTTAAGTCCATGTAGATCGGACTGTGGTCGGAGAGATCCATCAGTCCTATTTTACATGTTTTTACTCTTCCAATGTCTCTATTAAACATAAAAAAATAGTCAATCCTTGAGTAAGATGAATGTGGAGTTGAGTAAAATGTATAGTCTTTTACACTGGGGTTGAGTTCCCTCCACACGTCACAGATTCCCAATTCTTTTAGTAGCATCCGAGTCTTCCTGTTTTGGGTGTTATTTTGATGTGGGGAATTACCAGAAGCATCCCAGTATGGATTCAGTCTAAGATTGAAGTCCCCACCACATATCACTAAACCTTGAGCTTTAGTTATCATTAGGTCGAATACATTTTTATAAAATTTCCAGTTAGCCCCTGGGGGAGCATACACATTCAGCAGGGTGATATCTTCTCCCTCTAGCCGCCCAGTTACCAAACTGTATCTCCCTTCTTTATCTTTGTGTTCTGATTTTTTTTCAAATGTAATTTTGGTTGATATCAATGTCGCTACTCCCCTCCTCCTCCCTGATTTATATGAAGATGAAGAGATCATTTTAAACCCTTGTCTACTGAGTTTATTGTGTTCCACGTCTGTTAGGTGGGTTTCTTGTAAAAGTATTATTCCTGCTTTGTCTTTTTTCATTTTGCCTAGAATCTTGGATCTTTTAACTGGATTCAGGATTCCTTTTACATTATATGAAATTATTTTGGTTACACCCTGTTTCTCCATTGTGTTGTTTTGTTTAGTATAACTGTGTGGTGGCCCTCTTTTGTGCTACTCAGAAACTGAAAGAACATTAAAAACAAGAAAAACATTAAGAACATAGTGTAAAAAACTTTAAAACAAAAAGCTGTCATAAGAACTTCCTGAGCTGAGGTCTTTTTAAAGACCCTGTAAGAGCCTTGATGGAGTGAAGGCTCTGAGGGAAATTCCTCAAACTCTGTTACGTGTTGAGGGCCCTCTCTTACCACTGAAAGTAGTCCCATGCTTTTAACGTGAGTTTCAGAACCCAATCCAAACTTGTAATGATTTTTTTTTTTTTTCCTTTTATGCCTAAACCTTGTGAAATTGTGTGCACCCTCCCACACCCATCACATCAAACATTCACGCAAAAACAGTATTTGTTAGTATGAGGAGAACATGTGGATTATTGTCACATTTCTATTTTAACAAGTTTTTTTTTTTTATTACAAAGACTTATTTGTTTCAAATAATATGATTGTTCCATGAAATGTTTTACCACATGCTGAATATGCATCTCCTTTAATGTTTGTTACCTTGTATGAGGGGGGTTGGATGTGCGGATTGATTCAAGAGAAAAAAAAAAAAAAGGTCGCTATTCCAACCTGAAAACGGATAGTTTATCCGCGACGCTCTGGTGCTGGGTTTCCCGCTGCTGGTCCGTGGATTTTGAAGGTCTTTGTGTTGTCCATGTTTGTGCTTTGATCTTCTCACTCGGGTCTGCTGGGGGTTTAAATACCGTTACCGGGAGGCCTCTTTTCGCCATGTCAGCTGTTGCTTCTTCCGCCGAATTATAGAGACACGTTTCATCGCCGTAGAAGACCCTTAACTTCGCAGGAAATGGTGTCTGAAAGCGCAATTTCTTCTCTCTTAACACCTTTTTCGCGTCATTGTATTCCCTGCGCTTTTTAAGGACCTCCGGGGCGTAATCGTGTTCCACGTAGACTTTTCTCTCCTGGTGCATAAATCCTTTTTTCTGCCAGGCCAGTCTTACAACCTCTTGTTTTATTTTGAAATTGGAAAATCTTACCAACACCGAACGTGGGGGCGCTTCCGCCGCCGGCCTAGCGGCTAATGAACGATGTGCCTTTTCTATCTTCAAGTCGGTGGTTTGTGGAATATCCAATTTCTCTCTTAGTAAGGATTCCACGCATTCTGCCATTGAGTTAAAACCATTTTCGGTTCCTTCTATCAGACCATGAATTCTTATGTTGTCTCTTCTTTGTTTTCCTTCTTGGTCGGTTAGCTTAGCCTCTATAGCTGCTTGTCTTTTGCGTAGGTCTAGCACAGAATCTTCGAGCACTTTTATTCGATCCTCTGTTTCCAAGATTCGGTTCTCGGCCTGGTCCACTCTGCTGTTTGTCCTTTTCAATTCTTCTCTGAATTCCCGAAATTCGGCCGTAACATCTCGGCGAAATCGTCGTAGCTCCTCAAATAGTGATTTCAGGCTAACCCTTTTGTTAGCTATCACCAGTTCCTCGTCTTCTGAACGGAGATCTTCCAGTTCGGATTCTCCGGCCGATACGTGTCCTGGCCTGGAGAATTTCAGTTTCTTCTGTTTTCCTTTAGACATGATGATTTTGTCTTTTGATTTTCACTCCTCCAAAAATCCGTTAAGTTTGATTTTCAAGGTGTTATCCTGGATTGGGTCTGAGAACTTCAGTGTTAAGCTGCAGTCGCCATGGCGTCCAGACCGGAAGTCCGTCTTAGCTTTGTTCTGAATTGTAATCACTCTTGTTTTGTTTTTCTTTTGAATTCTTGGATGGAATATGGGTGGGCAATATAAGCTGTGGCTTCAGCTATCACCCATTTCGGATAACTTATGTTGAACTGTATAATCAGTGGAGTTATTGTCTAATTTGACCTTGTTGGATTTTCTTTCCCCTTTGTTATATTATTCAGTTTCTTTTAATCTGTACTTTTAATCTATCCGGAATAAAGATTCATTCATTCAAGTATAAGCTATTTCCACAGATATAAAAGGCCCAGATATAAAACTCTTCATCTATTTATGACTTACGAGGTGTGCCAGAAAAGTAACAGGCTTTAGTGTGCCATTCGATGTGAGGGGCATCGTCCACACTGAGCTCTTCCCACAGGGCCAGACAATCAACACTGCATGTCTTCAAAGGGATCCTGCAGCGTTTGCTCCATTCGGTGCGTGAGAGGAGGCGAGAGTTGTGGCAAAACAACTCATGGCTGCTTCACCACGACAATGCACCGGTTCACAATGCCCTGAGCATTCGGCAGTTCCTGGCTGATAAAAAAATCGCCATGCTGGAGCAACCTCCCTGCTCACCTGACCTGGCTCCATGTGTGCTTTAACTTTTCCACAAGCTCAAAGGGATCATAAAGGGGACACGTTTTCCGAACAGAGCTGCGGAGAATCACAAGAGAATCCTTCCGGGAGCGCATGGAGGCGTGGCGGAGAAGGATGGAAAAGTGCATTAGACTCAAGGGGGATTATTTTGAAGGGGAAAACTTGAAGTTTGTAATTTATATTTTAAATACATTTTTTGTGACCCCAGTCCTGTTTCTTTTCTGACACACCTCACATGCTGGAGTGTTTCGTTTGTCATTAGAGGGGTTAATATCATTTTATGTATCATTTTATTTATGTTTAGGTCATTTTATGACCAAGAAACGTCTTTAGTAAGTCTACATTTTTGAAAAGCTTATCACATTTTTTTGTTAATGTAAATGGAAGGCTGCAAATTTGCATTAATTGCCCGTTTCCTCGGGGAAAGCAGGGTAATATCTGACAGCTTTCCAACATGTGACTGCACTTGTGCATGTTTACCCAACACAGTTGTTTCCAGATGATTTGGGGGAGTAATCCAACAAATGTGTTACAACACAGTCTGTGGTTTTCTTCTTCCCTCTGGTGTCTCCTTCTGCACTAAACTTGTAATCTTGATGAGGGGTGCATGCTTTTTGCTGCAGTGTCATGGTGGGCATGCAGTTATAATATCAGGTGATTGATGCTGACAGACTGAATGTTATTAATCCCAGAGAATGAATTAATGCTGCTTTGTCAAAGCCACCAGCATGGTTCATTTAGACACACAGTGTCTTTTGGCTTGGTACACTCGGCTATGGCATTGGTGAAACAAGTTTGTCTCACTAATGCCGTCCCTTGTCTCTTCTGGGCAGGGCACCATTGTAAAAGAGGTCCTTACCTCAATTGGTTTTCATTCATTCATTCATTCATTCATCTTCTTCCGCTTAATCCTTTTCAGGTCGTGGGGAGGCTGGAGCCTATCCCAGCATATTTGGGCGAGAGGCAGGGTACACCCTAGACAGATCGCCAGTCCATCGCAGGGCCAACACAGAGAGACAGCCAACCATTCACTCTCACAGTCATACCTAAGGACAATTTAGAATCCCCAGTTTTTTTGATGCCAATTAACCTAACTTGCATGTTTTTGGCATGTGGGAGGAAACCGGAGAAATCCGAAATGTCATCTGAGCCCGACCCCTAAATTCTATGACTTAATCCTGTGTTATTTAAAAAAGAGAAAAGAGCCCTTCTCGTGATTCTTATTGCCTCTGCATCTCCATCTGTTCCCAGAATCCAAGTTAATTTTTTTTTTCAAGATGGCGGAGTGAGTGGTTTCAGTCTTGCAGGCTCTTGCAGCTTAAATCAATTTTTTTTTAGTTGTGGTTCAGCCGGTCTGGATTCAGGGGTCAGACTCGATCTCAATCAATCTATCAATCGATCAATCTTTATTTCAGATAGATTAAAAGTACAGATTAAAAGAAACAGAATAATATAACAAGGGGGAAAGAAAATCCAACAAAGTCAAATTAGACAATAACTCCTCTGATTATACAGTTCAACATAAGTTATCCAAAATGGGTGATGGCTGAAGCCGCAGCTTATATTGCCCACCCATATTCCATCCAAGAATTCAAAAGAAAAACAATCAAGAGCAATTACAATTCAGAACAAAGCTAAGACAAAATGTGACAAAAAAAAACAACAACAAAAACTAAGCAACAACACAACGCAGACTGGATATGACAATCCTTATGTGATTTTATATGTCATCTTGTATATACGTATGTTTGGAGTATTTCTTCCTTTAGTTTTTGTTTAAATTGTCCAAGCGTTGTACATGATTTTAATTCAGGTCCAAAATCGTTCCATAATCTGACTCCTTGCACTGAAACACAGTGTTGCTTGGTGGTAGTTCTCACTGAAGGTTTATGAAATATACTTGTTCCTCTGAAATGATATTGTTTCTCCCTTATTTGGAACAACTTTTGGATATTTGCGGGCAGTGATAGATTCTTCACTTTAAACATTATTACTGCAGTTTTAAAGTCAACCAGATCTTTCAGCTTGAGAGCTTTTAATTTAAGAAAAAGTGGGTTTGTTGGTTCCCTGTAAGCAGCTTTGTTTATTATTCTAATAGCTCTCTTCTGAAGCATAAAGACTGGATATATGTTTGTTTTATATGTATTTCCCCATACTTCAGTACAATATGTCATGTATGGGAGTATTAATGAATGATACAAGGTACATAGTGTGGGTTGATTCAGCAAATATTTCACTCTGTGTAGTATTGCAATTGATTTGGATATTTTACCTTTAATATAATTAATATGTGACTTCCAACACAGTTTATTATCAATTATTACTCCAAGAAATTTAGTTTCGGATACCATTTCAATCTCAGAATCAGAATCAGAATCAGAATGAGATTTATTGCCATTGTTAATGTAGTACACAAACTAGGAATTTGTCTCGGTGCAATGCTACAACATTAAACATTAAACATTTTTAAAATAAAAAACTATGCATGCAATAAAATGTAAAATATGAATGAGTAATACTAATCTATGCAATTATTAAATATATTAACAAGTAGCAGATATTGTGGAGTTCCACATAGTGCAGACGGTAGTGCAAAAGAAAATAGTGATAATTGTCATGAGTCCAGTTGAGCTGCTGTACGTAGTGCACGAGAGTCTAATAAGTCACTTAGTGTTCAGCAGTCTGATGGCCGAGGGGAAGAAGCTGTTCAAGTAGCGGGAGGTTTTAGTCTGAATGGGCCGAAGTCTTCTACCTGAGGGGAGGGGGGCAAACAGTGCATGTCCAGGGTGTGAAGGTTCAGCTATGATCCGACCTGCACACCTCCGGGTCCTGGAGGTGTACAGGTCCTGGAGGGATGGGAGCTTGCAGCCGATCACCTTCTCAGCAGCGCGCACAATGCGCTGCAGTCTTAGTCTGTCCCTGGCAGTGGCTCCTGCGTACCACACGGTGATGGAGGTGGTGAGGATGGACTCGATGATGGCTGTGTAGAACTGCACCAACATCTTGGTGGGTAGCTTGAGCTTCCTCAGCTGCCGCAGGAAGAACATCCTCTGCTGGGCCTTTTTGATGAGGGAGCTGATGGTCGGCTCCCACTTGAGGTCCCGGGTGATGGTGGTGCCCAGGAAGCGGAAGGAATCCGTAGTGGTGATGGGAGAGTCTGTGAGGGTAAGGGGGGGCAGAGGGGCTGTGACTTTTCTGAAGTCCACGATCATCTCCACTGTCTTCAGAGCGTTCAGCTGCAGGTTGTTGTGGCTGTACCAGGACACCAGCTGGGCCACCTCTCTCCTGTAGGCGGACTCATTGCCATTGGAGATGAGCCCGATGAGGGTGGTGTTGTCCGCAAACTTGATCAGCTTGACAGACTGGTGGCGGGAGGTGCAGGAGTTGGTGTACAGGGAGAAGAGCAGGGGAGAAAGTACACAGCCCTGGGGTGATCCGGTGCTGATGCTAACAGAGTCTGAGACAGTCTTTCCCAGCCAAACATGCTGCCTCCGGTCCGTCAGGAAGTCGGTGATCCACCTGCAGAGGGAGTCAGGCACGTTGAGCAGGGACAGCTTGTCATGGAGCAGAGCGGGGCGGATGGTATTGAATGCAGAGCTGAAGTCCACAAACAGGATCCTGGCGTAGGTTCCTGGGGAGTCCAGGTGCTGCAGGATGGAGTGGATGGCCAGGTTGACTGCATCGTCCACAGATCTCTACACAATCTCTACACCATTTACACTGAGTTTAGATACTAAGTTGTTGTGATGGTTGTTAAAAACTATAAATTTTGTCTTACTTTTGTCTTACTTAAATTGAGCGTTAATTTGTTTGAATCAAACCACAGTTTAAGCTTTCCTAATTCCTTTCTGAGTGTATCCAAAAGTTGTTCCAAATTGCTTCCACTGCATAATAGATTAGTGTCATCGGCAAACAATATTAAATGCATTTTTTTCTGAAACTTTACATATATCATTTATATACATATTGAATAACAATGGCCCCAAACCTGAACCCTGTGGGACTCCACAAGTAACCTTCAGTAACTGTGAGTTTTTGTTACCAACACATACATGCTGATATCTATTCTTTAAGTAACTACATAACCAGGACAGTGCTACTCCCCTAATACCACAATTTTGTAGTTTCTTTAATAATAAGTTATGATCCACTGTATCAAATGCTTTTTTAAGATCCAGGAATACCCCAACTGAATACTCTTTATTTTCAATGGCAGTTGATATTTTTTCTAAAAATTCCATTAGAGCAAATGCAGTTGTCCTCTTGTGTCTGAACCCATATTGCTGCTCACACAATAAATTATTCTTCAGTATGAAGTTGTCAATTCTCTCATAGAATATTTTTTCAAGTATCTTGGAAAATTGCGGCAATAGTGAAATTGGTCTATAGTTTGAAAGTTCCCCTCTGTCACCCGTCTTGTATCTCGGAATTACTTTAGCTATTTTCATTGCATTGGGAAGTATACCTGTTTGGAGAGACAGGTTACAGATATACGTCAGTGGTTTCACTATGCATTCAATAATAGTTTTGACTAAGAGCATGTCAATACCATCACAGTCCGTAGATGTTTTACTTTTAAACGATTTAACAATTTCAATGACCTCTCTCTCGTCTGTGTTCTTTATGAAAATGGAGTCTTTTATAGCAGTGTCTTTGCTTATTGTATCACCTGTGGGTGCCGTAATGGGTATTTCTCGAGCCAAATTAGGACCGATGTTAACAAAAAAGTTAAATTCATCTGCAGGTGAAGCTGCATTCACACTCTGAGTCGTTTTATTATTTTTTGAAAAATTGGTTGGGTAGCTTGTATTTCTGTTTTTATTTCCAAGAATATTGTTAAGTATTGTCCATGTATTTTTAATATTGTCTCTGTTTTTCTCCATTTCTTTACTGTAATAGTCTCTTTTACTACATTTTACAAAAACATCACCAAAAAACATGCAGGTTAGGGATACGGGGCGCTTGCGCACGCAGCGACCGGCAGCTGGTGGCTTGTCACCAGACTGCAAAACAAATCTACCTACGGGTACAAAATAAGTAATAAAAAAAAAAAAATCTTATTATATATGTTAACTTATTTTTGTATGTTTTATACTGCTGCTCTGCTTCTTTTGTCCTTTTCTTTAGAAAAGCTTTATATAATAAATTTTTCTTTTTACACGCCTTTTGTAATCCTTTGGTTAACCATGGCTTATCGGCAAATTTATGTTTAAGCTTTTTCTTTACTAATGGACAATTTTTTTCATAAAGAGTGGTTACAATGTTTATAAATGTGTCATAGGCTTCATTTACATCTGATACATAGACTTTTGTCCAGTCTTGCTTCAGCAAGTCTTCTTTAAAAGAACTGATTGCATTTTGTGATTTGTATCTGAACGATTTAAAAAAAAAATTCTGTATTGGCCCCCGTGTGGCCATGGATAAGTGCAAAGGTTGGCAAATGGTCACTTATATCTTTTATCAATAATCCACTTTCTATTTTCTTATCGATAATATTAACAAACAGGTTGTCAATAAGTGTAGCAGTGTGGACTGTGATTCTACTGGGATGTGTTATTGTGGGATATAGACTCACGCTGTACGTAGAATTCATGAACTCTGTAATTACATTTTGTTGATATGGATTTAGTAAATCAATATTGAAATCTCTACAAATTACTACCATTTTCTTACTAGTAATATTATTGTACAGCTCGACTAATTTATCTCTGAATGTCTCAATGCAAGTTCCCGGCGTTCTATATATACAACTTATAATTAGATTTTTTGTTTTATCTTGGTCAATCTCAACAGTAACTCATTCCAAAATTCCTGGTAGTGCAAAGGACATTCCATTTACAAATTTACACCTATACAGGTCATCAATATACAGTGCAACACCACCACCCTTTTTTTGAGATCTGTTAATATGAAACATCTGGTATCCCTCTATTGCCATCAGGGAAGCCTGCTCTTCATTAAGCCAAGTTTCAGAGACTGCGATAGCTGTAAATTTTCTGTCTAGCTGTTTTAAATAGTCCTGAATCTGTGGAAAGTTTTTGTTAAGACTTCTGCTGTTGAAGTGTGTTCTGCCCTCAGTAGAGTGTGTTTTATAGAGTTGAGAGAGAGTTCATAAGTTCATAATAAATATCATAATTCATTTGTAGTAATTTGTGTTAAAAATAATTTCTGTATAGTTAGTACTAATTTACCCACATTTTATGTTGAAAGTGCAGCCAGTTGCCGCTATGATTTGTGGGTAGCAGAAACGGACATTGGTAAAAGAGAAGGAAAAAAAGCCAGAAGAATATAACCTGCCCGCGAATGTCTGAAACGTTCCTCCTGTGTGTTAAACCCCTTTTTTACACCTTCGAAAGCAATGGCTGTAAGTTAATGCATGTTATGTTGGTTTTATAAGTTGTTAAATGTGAACTTGGTATCGGTTTTTTTTAGAGTGTGTTATTCCAGGAATTAATCTTATCCCAGGGCCCCGCTAGCTTGTTTAATGTATTGTTAATGAATAATGAATTAATGAATTAGTCCTATCCCAGGGGCCCACTAGCATACTAATGGATTTATTTTCTGTTTTATTTTTTCTTAGTTTCACTCGGCTTTTCATTGAGCTCTTCAAGCCACAGTTATAAGGAACTGTAAGCTGTCTGAGAAGACTGAAATAAAGGAGCAGGACGCTCGGTTTCCTGGCTCGTGAAAAACGAGTTTGGCTTGCTGTTGATCTGCATTCACATACACCGTGTATACAACATGTAGGGATAACAGTACAGTGAAAAGCCAAGTCAGCAGTTGGTGAAGATAAGGTCCACGACACAGCGAGGGACGACACTCAAGAGTGAAAAGCCACGTCAGCTGTTGGTGAAGATAAGGTCCACGACACAGCGAGGGACGACACTCAAGAGTGAAAAGCCACGTCAGCTGCTGGTGAAGTTAAGATTCACGACACAGCGATGGACGACACTCAAGAGAAGAGGGCAGAAGAAAAGGCGAACTCTGAAGCCAAATCATCATACAATGCTAGCTCCAGCTCCAGACGTTCTAGCTCCAGGTTGTCCTCGAAGTCCAACGTAATGGAAGCAGCCATCATGGCACGAGCCTCTGCTGAAGCTGCGGATTCTAGAACCTTGTACAGTAAGAAACAACTAGAAATTAAAAAACAATAAGCAAAGCTAGAACAAGCAAAGCGACAAGCAAAGCTAGAACAAGAACAAGCCAAGCAACAAGTAGAGCTAGAAAAAGCAGAGCAACAAGCAGAACAAGAACAAGCAGAGCAACAAGCAAAGCTAGAACTGGATCTAGAGATGCTGGAGATAGAAAAGGAAACAGCGGCCGCCACAGCAAAAGAAGAAGTTCTAGAAGCTGCTGCAGCTGTCGAGCTGGACGAAAGAGAGAGTGTAAGGAGTGCAATTCCATTGCAAGTTGTCAGACAGAGAACTATGGAGTATGTGCACCACCAAATCCAGCTAAAGTCACAGACGCGACCAGCTGAAGAAGAAACACCTCAAGTCGAACCCGCACAAAGGGCGCAATCATTCACTCCGAGGAGACCCGAACAAACTCTCTCTCCACCAACATTCAAGAAAATGTACGTGAAAAATGAATCCATCGACATACCGAGAGACTATGTCAGACCAAACAGCTACCATGCTTCCCACAATGGTGACCCACCTATGGCAGACTTTGCTAGGTTCCTCGCGTGCAGAGAGCTAATCACAACCGGACTCTTTAAGTTTGACGACACCCCCGAAAACTTTAGAGCATGGCAATCGTCATTCATAAATGCAACTGAATACGTTGGTCTCACATATAGCCAGGAGTTAGATCTCCTAGTCAAGTGGCTTGGTAAAGAGTCCTCAGAACACGTTAAAAGAATCAGAGCTGTCTATGCCACTAACCCCAAAGCTGCTCTCTAATTGTCATGGGACAGGCTAAAAGAGTGTTATGCTACGCCAGAAGTAGTAGAAAACGCCTTGTTAAAAAAACTAGATAACTTCCCTCGCCTTACAAACAGAGACAATGTAAAACTCAGGGAACTTGGAGATTTACTCTTAGAGCTGCGGGTAGCTAAAGATGAAGCTTATCTCCCAGGTCTTGCCTACCTCGACACACCCCGTGGGGTTAAGCCCATAGTTGAAAAGTTGCCTCCAAGTTTACAAGATAAATGGCTGCACGCGGGCTCAAAATACAAACAAAAATATGATGTAACCTTCCCTCCCTTCTCATATTTTGTAAAGTTTGTCCAAGACGAGGCTAAAGCAAGAAATGACCCAAGTTTTACGACATGCAGCAGCCAACCCTTCAGCAAAGGTGAGAGACCACCATTCAAACAAACTAGCTACAGAACACCTCTAACTGTAAACAAAACAGAGGTCAACACAACTGCTCCCGCTAGTACTAAAGAGGACGATTTAACACGCTACTGTCCAGTCCATAAGAAAATGCATCCTCTAGCCAAATGTAGAGCCTTTCAGAATAAACCGCTACAAGAAAGGCGAAACATACTCAAAGAACACAAACGATGTTTTCGCTCCTGCTCTCCCTTACACACAATAAAGGACTGTGACATGAAACTCAAGTGCGAGGAGTGCCAAAGTGAAAGACATTGCTCTGCCATGCATCCCGATTCAAGTCAGCAACCCCAGCCAGGAAACACACCTGAACCAGAGCCTCAGCCCCAAGACAACACGCCACCTGAGGTAACGTCACGGTGCACTGAGATCTGCGGCGAAGGTAATCCCCCACGTTCTTGCTCAAAGGTATGTCTAGTTCGAGTTTTCCCCAAAGGCCAACCAGAACGCTCCATTAAGATGTATGCAATCCTTGACGATCAGAGTAATAAATCGCTGGCCCGTCCTGAATTCTTCGAGCTGTTTGGGATCAAGGGTAGCCCTCTGACATACCTCATGAGAACATGTGCTGGTTTAACTGAAATGCTTGGCAGGGAAGCAGCGGGGTTCCAAATCGAGCCAGTAGGTGGAGGCCCACGCTTAGACCTCCCTCCTCTCCTTGAATGCGACGAGATAAAGTTCAGTAGGGGTGAAATACCTACGCCCGAAGTCGCTCTTGCTCATGCCCACTTAAAACACCTCGCTCCTCTCATCCCCAAGTATGACCCAGATGCTCAGATGGCAATTTTACTGGGCAGAGACATCCTACGAGTCCACAAAGCAAGGCAACAAGTCAACGGACCCCACAATGCTCCCTTTGCTCAACGCCTGGACCTAGGCTGGGTAATTGTGGGGGAGGTGTGCCTTAACGCTCATAAGCCAACCGTCAACGTTTATAAAATGTACATGCTCTCCAACGGACGCCCATCTCTCTTCACTCCTTGTCCTAACAGCATCAACATCAAAGAGAAACCATGCTACGGCGGGGAGCACAAGGACGGCCTCTCTAAACGCAGCTCAAAACCCAATGCAGTGGAAGAAAAGCTTGGGGACAAAGTTTTTGAGTGCACAGAGAACGATAACAAGTGTGCCGTGTCCTTCGAAGATGAGACCTTCCTAAAGATAATGGAGGAAGAAGTCCACCAGGATGGAAACAACCCTGAACAGTGGCACTACGTCACATCAGAGCAAAACCCAGCTGATCTAGCCACCAGGTCAATACCTGCATCACAGCTCATGGACACTACGTGGTTTAAGGGACCAGACTTCCTTTACAAACCACCTGAATCCGGGACATCTGAATCCTTTGAGTTAATCGAGCCTGAAGTAGACTCTGAAATCAGAAAAGTCGCTACCTTTTCTACTCACATTCAGAAGAACGGGCCCTTACCAGCGTGCTTCCAGCACTTTTCAAGTTGGAACTCATTAGTACGTGCCATTGCATTCCTGATTCACCAAGCTCGTTCTCACTCATCAAGCAACCTGTCAGATCATTTATGCAGGGGCTGGCATTGATGTAGCAAGCCACGCACTCCAGAGGAGCTGGATGCTGCCAGTAACCTCATCCTCCAGTCTGTTCAAAAAGACGCTTTTCCCGACGAGTATGCTGCTCTCCATGCCAACCAAACCGTCCGCAGTTCAAGTCCCATCGTAGCTCTTGATCCCTATATGAGTGAAAGCCTCATCAAGGTTGGAGGTCGCCTCAAACATGCTTCATTGAACACAGCATCCAAGAATCCAACCATTCTCCCAAACAAGCATCACGTAACTCAACTGCTTGTCCGTCACTATCACGCCAAAGTTGTGCATCAAGGAAGGCAGTTCACGGAAAGCGCAATTAGGCAAGCCGGACTGTGGATTGTAGGTTGCAAAAGACTGGTCTCGTCCATTATCCACCATTGTGTAACGTGCAGGAAACTCAGGGGAAAACTAGAGACTCAGAAAATGGCAGATCTCCCACCTGAGAGACTCAAAACATGCCATCCATTTTCATATGTCGGGTTGGATGTATTCGGTCCATGGTCAGTAGCCACTCGACACACACGAGATGGAGCTGCACAAGGAAAAAGGTGGGCAATACTCTTCACGTGTATGACCACAAGAGGCATGCATATTGAAGTCATTGAATCCATGGACGCTTGCAGCTGCATAAATGCAATACGCAGATTCTTCGCAATACGAGGCCCAGCAAAGCAAATGCGATCTGACAGAGGCACTAACTTCATTGCAGCGAGCGTGGAGTTAGGCATGGCACAACCAAACAAGAACCCTCCCAACATTGTCAACTATCTTCATGCCAACGGTTGCACATGGGAGTTCAATCCCCCACATGCCTCTCACATGGGAGGCGTCTGGGAAAGACTGATTGGGGTCACTCGCAGAATACTGGACTCCATGCTTTTGCAAAGCAAACACACTCGTTTGACGCATGAGGTGCTTTGTACTTTAATGGCTGAGGTAACGTCTATAATCAACGCAAGGCCCTTAGTTCCCATCTCAACAGACCCTTCCTCACCATTCCTACTCTGTCCCGCAATGATCTTGACCCAAAAGCAGCATGTTCCCCCTCCACCAGGAGACTTTTGTGGAAAAGACCTGCTCAAAAACCAGTGGAAACAAGTGCAAGCACTCGCCAATGAATTTTGGAGCCGCTGGAGAAACGAATATCTCAACACCCTCCAATCAAGGCACAAGTGGCATACAACACACCGCAACCTACAGACAGGTGACATAGTGCTGTTGAAACAGGACCAAGCACCCAGAAATGAATGGACAATGGCCATCATCACATCCACCTTTCCAAGCAACGACGGGAAGGTCAGAAAGGTCGAAGTGAGGACATCATCCCAGGGTGTTTCAAAGACTTACCTACGTCCTACCTCAGACGTTGTTATACTCTTAGAGAGTGAAATAATAGATAAGAGGAAGTAGTGGCATTAGTAATGCCAGGTGGGGAGTGTTCTGCCCTCAGTAGAGTGTGTTTTATAGAGTTGAGAGATAGTTCATAAGTTCATAATAAATATCATAATTCATTTGTAGTAATTTGTGTTAAAAATAATTTCTGTATAGTTAGTACTAATTTACCCACATTTTATGTTGAAAGCGCAGCCAGTTGCCGCTATGATTTGTGGGTAGCAGAAACGGACATCGTTAAGAGAGAAGGAAAAAAAGGCAGAAGAATATAACCTGCCCGCGAATGTCTGAAACGTTCCTCCTGTGTGTTAAACCCCTTTTTTACACCTTCGAAAGCAATGGCTGTAAGTTAAAGCATGTTATGTTGGTTTTATAAGTTGTTAAATGTGAACTTGGTATCGGTTTTTTTTAGAGTGTGTTATTCCAGGAATTAGTCTTATCCCAGGGCCCCGCTAGCTTGTTTAATATATTGTTCCAGGAATTAGTCCTATCCCAGGGGCCCGCTAGCATACTAATGGATTTATTTTCTGTTTTATTTTTTCTTAGTTTCACTCGGCTTTTCATTGAGCTCTTCAAGCTCTTCCACAGTTATAAGGAACTGTAAGCTGTCTGAGAAGACTGAAATAAAGGAGCAGGACGCTCGGTTTCCTGGCTCGTGAAAAACGAGTTTGGCTTGCTGTTGATCTGCGTTCACATACACCATGTATACAACACGTAGGGATAACAGTACAAAGTGTATTATTGATAGTTTACCATCTAGTTGCACTTGACTTTTGAATTGCTTTTCGGTGTAATATTCACAATGATAATGAATATTATTGAAAAAGTGGTTATCAGGATCAATATCATTTTCCATCTCTTGTAGTTTATGTTCAGCATAATGGCATATTTTCAGAGTTTGAATTTCCTCACTCTGTGTCAAATGACTTCCTCCAACTGGGGATAATTGATGTCTACTCAAGTCAGTCATAAGTTTTTTGTTTTTTTTGTTTATTTTTTTGTTTATTTTTTTATTTTTAAAGTACATTGACATGGTATGTCAAAAGAACTATTCTTGCCGTGTGTGTGGATATGGATTTTTATAGTCTCTTAATTTTCTTAATCAGTGTTCATCTGTATTTATTTAAGTCAGTAACATCCCTGATTATTATACTCTTTGCTTCCTCAGGTGTTCCATTTAGTTTGATCCAAACTCTACAATTTCTTGTCCATGTTGCCTCATTTCTTGTCCATGTTGCCTCAATCTCCCGGAACCTGAAGTGGTCCTCCCATATTGACACTGTCCGGAAAAAGGCCCAGCAGAGGTTGTTTTTTCTGCGTCAGCTCAAGAAGTTTGATTTGCCTCAGGAGCTGCTGGTTGTCTTCTACACCGCCATCATCCAATCTGTCCTCTGCTTTTCCATCACTGTCTGGTTTGGATCTGCCACTAAACAGGACAAGACCAGACTGCAGCGGATCATTAAGTCTGCGGAGAGGATCATTGGTACCGACCTACCCTCCATTGAGAACTTATATCGGTCCATAACCAGGAAACGGGCGGGAAACATCTGTGCTGACCCATCACACCCCGGCCACAAACTGTTTGAACTTCTATCTTCTGGTCGTCGTTACAGATCACTGAAGGTCAAAACCACCCGTCACAGGAACAGTTTCTTTCCTCAAGCCATCACTCTGATGAACTCCTAACATTCACCTAGTCCTACCTGTTGCTGTACTCATGACTTTTCATCCATTATTACATTGCACATAACTCTCACACTGCTTTTTACTTCATTCACATTATATCACTGAATCTGAGTCCACATTGAAATACTGTGTGATTGTATATTTTTTCATATATTTCTGCAAAGTGTGGTTAGTCCGAGTAAATAACTGCATATATTCCTGTATATATTTGCATCCTTTTATAGAAATGTGGACAGACTGTAATTTACTGTACATACTCTGGTTGTCATTGAATCCTTATTTAAATCCTTCACCTGAACAACGAGAGCAAGTTTTTAGCCAAAGTCAAATTCCTTGTATGTGTTGTGCATACTTGTCCAATAAAGCTGATTCTGATTCTGATTCTGATTCTGTATCTTATTTTGTCTTTTCAGCATCCGTGCTTGCCGTGCTATTTCAGCATTAGTTTTTGATAGATGTTCATTTAGGTAAACTTCTGTTCCCCGTAGTTTTCTGGCCTGCCTCAGTATGTCATTCTTTACCCATACAACTAGGAACATACCGGTCGCTATGGAGGGTGAGAATATGTATGGGCACATAATCATACCATGTAGGGTAACTAAGTAGACGGTTATGCTGTTTCATCCCACCTAGCAACAATGCTCTGCACTGTGTGTGTTTATATATTTACATATTTATTCCATCTAGCTACAATGCTCAGCACTGGGTGTGTTTATATTTATATATCTATATATTTATTCCATCTAGCTACAATGCTCCGCACTGTGTTTTTATATATCTACATATTATTCCATCTAGCTACATTGCTCCGCACTGTGTGTGTTTATATACTTGCATATTTATTCCACCTAGCTGCAATGCTCCGCACTGTGGGTGTTTATATATTTACATATTTATTCCATCTAGCTACAATGCTCTGCACTGTGTGTTCATATATTCATATATTTATTCCATCCAGCTACAATGCTCTGCACTGTGTGTCTGTGTGTGTGTGTGTGTATATATATATTTTATAGTAATATGTACATATGTATATTAGCTGCTCTTGCTTGCTTGTTTTTTTTTTGTTTTTTTTTTTCTTGCCTTCTGATTGTTGCTCTGAGTGTTGCTATCCCTGTGCTGTTGCAATCCTGGAATTTCCCCGTTGTGGGACTAATAAAGGCTTATCTTATCTTATCTTATCTTATCTTACCCTTCTGTTCACAAAGTGCATCACAATTGATTAATTTGTTTTATTATCTTTTCTGGGTAAAGCATGACAGGCTGAAATTGCATTTGCTTCGACCTTTATCTCTCTACTATCAAGGAACTGAAGCACCTGGTTTTCCAGGGAGACTGATTCACTCAGGGGAACATCCTCTCCTCTCAATCCTGCTGTAGCATGAGCATATGATTGATATTTAACGTCTAGTCCACTTATAATTAGATCATCCATACGAGAACATTGTTCAAGATCCTCGACGCGTCGCTCCAAGTCTGCAATTTTTTTTGTCTTTTTCCTTAATTGTTAATTTTAATTCTCGGACATCTTCCATTAGCTCTATTATTTTGGCCTGCTAACTAGCCACTTTGGTCAGTTCTTCTGACAAGAAGTTCAGGGATTTTTTGATCTCTTCCATTTCCTCCTTTGGTGGCATTTTTACTGACCTGTGGATAGTAAAACAATCTCTGCTGGTGTCGCTGGTGTCCGATCCGACCGACCTCGAATCCAGCTGGGCCTCAGCTAGCCCCCTCCGCTGCTAGTCCTGCTGCTTACCGCCACCGTAACTGAGCTCCTGTCCAGCCGGGACACCGGAAGCTCGTCCACCGAGTCTCGCCGCCCACCGCCGCTGCAGCCGAGCTCCGATCCTGCTTCTGTCCAGCTGGGGTCCCGGTAGACCCTCCGCTGAGCCCCGCTGCCTACCGCTGTCTGCCTCAGTAGTTCCTCCGCAGAGCCCCGCCGCTGCAACTGGGCTCCAACTCTGGCTGGGGCCCCGGTGGTCCTCCACTGGTCCCCGTCTCCCACCACCGCTGCAGTTGAGCTCCGATCCAGCTCCCGTCCAACTGCTGCCTCGGCTTGTTCCTCCAGCGAGACCTAACCCAACCAAGTTCAAGATCAAGTAAAACCCAGGACAGAATTTTGGCAAAGTTAATAGGTAAAGAGAAAATACTTTATTATCATAATAAAACTTTTTGTTCAGAAACAATAGAACAGTAACAAAACAGTTTTTCCCCATACATTGTCATGTCTGGATTTTTTGCTTAAATAAGCAAAATGCACAAAGATATCACTCAAGAAGAAATTTAAACAAATTCTTTTTTGAGGTACAGTGTTCAGAAAGTACAATACAAAAATTCAATAAAATGCCTCCATTTGAAAATATAGCCACACGGCACTCCTCTTCCTCTCTGCCATTCCTCTGTGCTGCTCGTGTGTGTGCACAGCCGGCGGCTGCTGCTTGCTAGCTTGTTTTTCTGGTGCTGCTGAGTCATGTGATGGTACAACATAAAAACACAAGAAGGAGGAGGAGGAGGAAGTAAGGAGTAGGTGGTGGTAATTCACCTAAATGCTGGTTGACAACCACCGTAAAACTTGTTGTGGATTTTTACTTGTTAATAAATAGTCCCTTATTAATCTGGTGAAAGAATAATGAAAGATGAAAAATAAAACAGCTGGATGCCTTTTCTGTATTTTATTATCTTTTACAAAAGAGAAGATTTCAGTAGACGTTACAGTGAGCATAATTCCACAGAAATGTTCAAAACAGAAATAATGAGTGCAGACTTTTATAGGCTTGTACAGCTGCCTGATAAGAAAGTTGTGGGTGCTCTGACCCTCTCTGAGATTCCAACCTTGAGACTAAGCTCTGTGTCCAGAACAGGAAGAAACTTGATAAAGGTTGTTTTGAGAACAAAGTATCATAGAAAAAAAAATATGATATAAATAATTAAATATAATGAGAATGAAATCTTTCACTATCCCAACTTTTTATCACATTGTGATAACCATCTTACTACATTGCTCAAACTAAAGGAGGTTCACTCTGTGCTTACCAGCACCAGTTTAGATTAAAGAAAATACTGTGAGATCAAAGTGAATATCCATCAGCTTGAGCATCCTTCCTAGCCTTCAAACAGATGCCAAAAACTCTCCCAAGATCGTACAGAGAAATGCAAAGTGACAGAGAGAGACAAAAAGACACCTGTGCTACCTGACTACTCTCAGCTAGAAGGACAGCCTCAATGTCAAGGAGATAATAATCAAAGAGAAGTTACAAATAAAGAAAAGAAAAGATACACAATGAACATCAAACACATTACACTTCAGTTTAAAATGTGTCCTCACAAACTGTGTATATGAAATAGCAAGAGCTGTTTTTGCGAGACATAGGCACCTCTGTTTTATACAGCAAGCATAAAGACATGAAAAGTAGAACATTTACATAAAGTCAACATCTTCATCATCAGAGAACTCAATATCTGCATCATGATCTGGGTTTGTGTCAGAGGACGAGTCTGTGTAACCATGATCATCCGTTTGCTTTGGTTCTTGCAATAATTAATAGTGAATCATTTGGGTGACAATCATTGATTAAATGCATCTTCGAATCTGGGGAACAAGGCAGCATGAACAAAAGGCTGGAAGAATTAGCACTAGTAACATGGGTGTGAAGCGTTTAAGGATCAATCTTCTCCATCATCCTTTGGTTAACCATGCCGACCAGTTCCAATCTGAAGGAACTGTGCTGTCCAGAGTTTTCATATGTTTGAGCAAATTATTCATGTGATCAATGGTGTCAGTGATATTGCTGTACATATCCGGCACAAATGTACAGTATTCTTGACCCCTATGATGTGACAAACACCCCCTTGGGATGCAAGAACATAGTCCAAAGCCATCCTGTTTTGGAGGAACATTGTTCTCAACACACACAGATATTGTCAGACTTGTTATCCAAATGTTTGCAGGTCAATGAGGAATGACTGTGTTATGTTTCTGTTCTGTGTGTATTCCTTCCGTATAAGTAATCATAAACTGGAATGCAATACTAAATGAAAATCCTAATTTTAACATGAATATATGCTGAAAAAGAATCATTTTGATTAAATGACAATCTGTAAAAGAAGATGAAGTTAATGCTGAGCAATACACAAAATAAGAGCAATACAATAATACAACAGTGTGTATAAGTGAGAGTGCATCAAAAAAAAAAAAGGTCCAGAAGTCTACTTAGCACACTTGTTTCTGTGTTCTGCAGATAAAGGGGAGGAGCTTCCTTCTCTGTCCTCCTCCATTGCTATAATGTCAATGTGAAGTGAAGAATATATGTGTGGTGATCAGGTGCAGTTAGTAAGGTGGAGCTCAGTTCTCACCTGTGTCTGAAAGTGTATTCAGATGCACGCAAACACTGCAGGGGGATTATTCTGCCCCTTTTCAAAACATTTTTTAACAATTCTTTGAACTACTGCTTCAATCACCTCGCCAGGTGACCAGCAAAAGAGTTCAGTAGTGGTTGGAGGGCACTGTTGATGAGTCCTTGATTCAGGACCTTTTTGCAATGGTTAAATCCCTGCTGTAGATCTAGATGGATCTTTCTGCAACTTTGACAGCTGTAAAGGTCATCGACAGGACCTTTGTGGCTTGGTTTCAGGCAGATGATCCTCGTTCCATTATATAGTCACACCCGAATTATTGTTCATTGAAATGAAGCCCTCAGCATCTTCACAAGATCCCCATGATGGGAATTATCTGCCTCAGTCTCCTTCTACACTCTGCCTGACATTTAAGATAGAGAAGGAAAAAATAAAAGAGGAAGGAAAAAAAAAGAATATTAAGTCTCAAAATTAAATGGAGTTTTGTTTTTATTTCTCTTACAATTAAAATATTTCAAACTGATTAAATCAATAGCAGACAGGACCAATTTTATTCTCTTTGTTTTAAATAAATTGTGCATCAGTGCAATATATAACAAATTGATCTGCACATTGATTAGTTATTCAGTTTCCTCAATGAGTCTCCTGGTCTTTTCAGTGTAATGTGCTAAGGTCACTCCTCTTGACATACACTCATTCAGCTGATAATCAGGCTTTACTCCAATCTTGACCAGATTTGCAAATGTATCATCAGATCATCTTGGTTAATCAAAGCTTTATTTATATAGCACTTTTCATACAAAAACTGTAACCAAGAGTGTGTAATAGATAACAGATCATTAGGGTTAAGACAAGAACATTTAACATTGTTAAATCATATTTCTTTCATTTTCTGTCTGCTCTTGCTTTAATCTTGTAGAAATTAAAATTTAACCCACCAATAGAACAAGCATCTTCTTAGTTTTATTTTGTTTACTGCTTTTATCTATGGAGAAAGCAAAACAAAAACAACCATATCTCCAAATACTTACCACTTACTTGTATACAATTTAAACCCAATTCATTTAAAATGTGTTATTGTTTTTTTTTTAATTTAAGTTTTTGTAAAGGGTATACAGGTCATTACAGCAATGCATTGTTTACATTTTCATTACATGTTCCCTTATTTTCTGATATCTGACAACATTGGAAGATTAATTCTTACAACACCCCCTTTTTTTTTAAAGTGAAAGAAAAAGTGAAATTAAAGAGAAAAAAACAAAAAAAACAAAAAACAAAAAAAACAAACAAACCAGCAAAAAACAAACAAAAAGAAAAAGTAAGTAAATAAAGATAAAAGAGCATCTGAGTAGGGTTGGAACAAAGAGCTGAACCATTATTGAAATGGTATTTGTCAAAGATTAGATCTAATGGAAGACACATATGCGATCCAGGGTTGCCAAAAGTTCATGAACCCATCCATGTCCTGTCTCAGTGCGAATGTCAACTTTTCCATCGAGTAAATGTCTTGGATCACGTTAGTCCAATCTTCAGGTGTAGGACAGTCCTTCAACATCCATTTTTTAGTTAGAGCTTTTTTGCTTGCCAATATTAAAACATTGAATAAGTATTTTTCTCCTCGTCTTTCCAGTGAGTCCGGTAGTAAACCCAAATACAAAGTTACAAAAGAAAAGGGAACTGTTATTTTGAATATTTTCCCCAATATTGTCTGTACATTGGTCCAATATTGGTGGATAACTGGGCATGACCAAAACACATGAAAATGATTTGCAGTCTTTTCACCACACAAGCGCCAACAGTTCAATCCCTTATGGGTAAATTTGTTTTGTGCAGGTGTTCTGAAAAATCTTACCAAGTTTTTCCATCCAAATTCTCTCCACTGCAGGGATGAGGTACTTTTCCATTGCTGTTTATTTAGCTTTTCCCATATTTCCAGTTGTAAAGGGAAATTCCCCTCTTTTTCCCATCTCTCTTTTATATAAGATGTGTTGTCTCCTTTTAAGTCTTGAAGACCTTGGTATATTTTAGAAATGTATCTGATCCCTGGGATCCCTTTATATGCCATTAAGAAGACCTTCAGAACACCTGACTGGGCCCTTTCCAAAACCTCCTTTTTAAGTATATTGTTTATGTGGTGTCTAAGCTGGAAGAACCTGTAAAGGTCTTGATTTATTAGGCCTTGTTTTTTCAAATCTTCAAAACTTCTTAAGATTTGCCCTTTAAAAAAATCGTAATATTTTATCAGCCCTTTCTCCTTCCACTTTTTAAATCTGGTGTCTGTTTTATTAGGAGTAAAGTCCTGATCATAGGCAATCCATTGCAGAAGTCGATAGGGCTCTTTAGTTTGATTCTCTCTGACTATCTTAAACCAAATTTTTAGCGGGGTCTCTATCCACAGGTTAGTGTTATTCAAAAGCTTAGGTAAGGCATTGTTCCCTATTATCGCCTGTAGGGGGATGTCACTTGTTATTTGGCATTCGATCTCCTTCCATTGTGCAGTGTAGACTGGGTTACATATCTCTACTAAAGTTTTAATTTGTGCGGCTTTAAAGTAGTCCCTGATATTTGGCAGCGCGAGCCCACCTTTGTCTTTGTTTAGCTGTAGGGTTCTATATCTGATTCTAGGTCTCTTGCCCTGCCATATGAATCTTGAGATCCTTCTGTCCAGCTCCTGCCATGTTTTTTTGGGAGGTTCTACCGGTATTGTTTGGAAAAGGTATAGAAGACGTGGAAGTATATTCATTTTGACTGCTTCAATTCTTTGTGCAGTACCCAAGAATGGTATCATATTCCATCTTGCTAGGTCAGATTTTATTTTTGTCACCAGTGGATCATAGTTTAGTGATATAATTTTGTTGAGTTGTTTCAGGATATTGACCCCCAGATATTTCATAGATTCCGACTCCCAGTTAGTTTTGAGTTTGCCTAGTGAATAATGATTTGGGTCATAGTTGAATGTTAAAACTTGGGTTTTATGCATGTTTAATTTGTACCCCGATAAATCTCCATACTCTGAAAAAACTGAGGTTAGTTCTGGTAAAGAAGTGTCCGGCTGCCCTAGGTATATTAAAATGTCATCGGCAAAGAGTGCTATTTTATGTTCCTTCTGACCAAGTGTAATACCTTGAATTTTTTGGTTTTGTCTTATCCATTGGCTCAGAGGTTCTATGAAGATTGCAAAGAGCAGTGGAGACAGGGGGCAGCCCTGACGACATCCTCTTTCCAGTTCAAAAGATGATGATAAATTACCGTTAATCCTTATTTTAGCTGTTGGTTTTTTATATAATGCCTGTATAGTTCTAATGAAGTTGTTATGAAAATTGAAACTGGATAAGATTCTATATAGAAAAGACCAGTCAACCGAATCGAATGCTTTTTCAGCATCTAATCCCAATATGACTGCATTTAAGTTATATTTTTTTATATGATGAATTATGTGTAAAGTGCGTCGAATGTTGTCTTGTGTCTGTCTTTGTCTTATAAAACCTGTTTGGTCTAAATGAATTAGGTCTGTCAGTATATTTTCTAACCTTTTGGCAAGGATAATGGTAAAAAGCTTATAGTCCTGATTTAGTACACTGATTGGTCTGTAGTTGGAGCACTCTAGTTTATCCTTTTCAGGTTTAGGTATAACTGCAATGACCCCTTCTCTCCAGGAGGGGGGGATTTCCCCTGTGTGGAGGACATAATTAAATGTTTTCAGGAGGAGAGGAGATAGTTGCTGTTTAAAGGTTTTGTACCACTCTGCTGTATAGCCATCAGCTCCTGGGGATTTGTTAGCTTTAAGTTTCATAATTGCTTTTTCCAATTCTTTAGGATGTATTTCTGACAGTAGTGTTTTATTTTGTGACTCCGTAAGTTGGGGAAGGTTTAATGTGTTTAGGAATGCCTCGGATGCGTTTTTATGTTTTTTGTGGGAGTATAAGTTCTTATAGTAATTCTCGAAGCTTTTAAGAATATCCTGAATTCTGAATTTTATTTCCTTTGATACTGGGTCTCTGATTTTGTAGATTGCTCTTTCTGTTTGATGTTTCCTCAATTTATAGGCTAGCAATTTTGCCGATTTACTGCCTGCTTCATAGTATTTTTGTTTCAAAAATGTAAGTTTCTTCTGGATTTCTATTGTGTAGATCTCATTTATTTGATTTTTAGTTTTTTTTTTTTTTTTTGTTACTTATTTGTACCCGTAGGTAGACTTGGTTTGCAGTCTGGTGACAAGCCACCGGCTGCTGGTCGCTGCGTGCGCGAGCGCCCTAAACCTACATGTTTTTGGTATGCGGGAGGAAACTGGAGAAATCCCGGAGTAAACCCGCGCAACACGGGGAGAACATGCAAACTCCACACAGCTCACTGTTGGTCGGGGGCTGGGATCGAACCCACGATCTCATGATCCCCGTGATTCCCCGGCCGAGGGTAAAACTGTGCTGCTGCAGTGCTAAACCACTGCGCCACCGTGCAGCCAACGTGCAGCCAGTTTCCTTAATCTTGAGCGAGTCAGTAGAATAAGTGTTGCCTTTGTGTTCTTTTTCTAGGTTCCTAAGTTCTGACTCTAATGTGGATAGTTTTTCTTGTCTTAGTTTCTTTTGGGTTGCCAGTTTTGCAATAATATTTCCTCTTATTACAGCTTTGCATGCATCCCACAGTATTAAAGGGGATACTTCTCCATTATCGTTATCTTCCAAATATCTGAGAATATCTGATTCCAATTCATCTTTCAATGGTCCTTTCAGGACATTTGAATTTAACCTCCAAGAAAATGTATTATTTGTGTATTTTTGGATATTTAAGTCCATGTAGATCGGACTGTGGTCAGAGAGATCCATCAGTCCTATTTTACATGTTTTTACTCTTCCAATGTCTCTATTAAACATAAAAAAATAGTCAATCCTTGAGTAAGATGAATGTGGAGTTGAGTAAAATGTATAGTCTTTTACACTGGGGTTGAGTTCCCTCCACACGTCACAGATTCCCATTTCTTTTAGTAGCATCCGAGTCTTCCTGTTTTGGGTGTTATTTTGATGTGGAGAATTACCAGAAGCATCCCAGTATGGATTCAGTCTAAGATTGAAGTCCCCACCACATAAACCTCCAGCTGGCTAATGACCTAAACAGCTTTTACTGCAGGTTTGAAAAGAACCTACAGTTCTCACCTCCCACCCACACAAAAGGATTATCTGCAGCCCCAGGAACTCCATCCCTCCTCCACTCTGACCTCCCACCAGCACTAATGATCTGTGAAGAGGAGGTGCGCCGGGTCTTTCAGAGACAAAAGATCAAGAAGGCTGCAGGACCTGATAGTGTGTCTCCGTCCTGCCTGAGAGTCTGCTCCAACGAGTTGGCCCCCATCTTCACCTGGATCTTTAACAGATCACTGGAGCTGCGTGAAGTGCCTTCCTGCTTCAAACGCTCCATCATCATTCCAGTTCCCAAGAAACCCTCTATTACAGGATTAAACGACTACAGACCTGTTAACCCTGACCTCTGTGGTCATGAAATCCTTGGAGAGATTGGTGCTGAACCACCTGAAGGTCATCACAGGCCCCCTGATGGACCCACTGCAGTTTGCCTACCGGTCAAACAGGTCAGTGGATGATGCAGTGAATATGGGACTACATTACATCCTGCAACACCTCGACTCCCCAGGGACGTACGCCAGGATCCTGTTTGTCGACTTCAGCTCAGCGTTCAACACCATCATCCCAGGCATTCTTCATCAGAAACTCCTCCAGCTCAGGGTGCCCCCCTCCACCTGCCAGTGGATCTCCAGCTTTCTGACTGACAGGTGGCAACAGGTGAAGGGATCCAGCTCCCGAAAAATTAGTACTGGCGCCCCCCAAGGATGTGTCCTTTCCCCACTGCTCTTCTCCCTCTACTCCAACGACTGCACCTCAGAGGACCCTTCGGTGAAGCTCCTGAAGTTTGCGGACGACACCACAGTCATCGGTTTGATCCGGGATGATGATGAGTCTGCATACAGGCGGGAGGTGGAGCAGCTGATCCTCTGGTGCAGCCAGAACCATCTTGAACTTAACCCAGCCAAAACGGTGGAGATGACTGTGGATTTCAGGCAACACCCCCCTTCATTCCCCCCACTCACCAGCCTCAACAGCACAGTGTCCACTGTGGACTCCTTCAAGTTTCTGGGTACCACAATCTCCCAGAACCTGAAGTGGTCCTCCCATATTGACACTGTCCGGAAAAAGGCCCAGCAGAGGTTGTTTTTTCTGCGTCAGCTCAAGAAGTTTGATTTGCCTCAGGAGCTGCTGGTTGTCTTCTACACCGCCATCATCCAATCTGTCCTCTGCTTTTCCATCACTGTCTGGTTTGGATCTGCCACTAAACAGGACAAGACCAGACTGCAGCGGATCATTAAGTCTGCGGAGAGGATCATTGGTACCGACCTACCCTCCATTGAGAACTTATATCGGTCCATAACCAGGAAACGGGCGGGAAACATCTGTGCTGACCCATCACACCCCGGCCACAAACTGTTTGAACTTCTATCTTCTGGTCGTCGTTACAGATCACTGAAGGTCAAAACCACCCGTCACAGGAACAGTTTCTTTCCTCAAGCCATCACTCTGATGAACTCCTAACATTCACCTAGTCCTACCTGTTGCTGTACTCATGACTTTTCATCCATTATTACATTGCACATAACTCTCACACTGCTTTTTACTTCATTCACATTATATCACTGAATCTGAGTCCACATTGAAATACTGTGTGATTGTATATTTTTTCATATATTTCTGCAAAGTGTGGTTAGTCCGAGTAAATAACTGCATATATTCCTGTATATATTTGCATCCTTTTATAGAAACGTGGACAGACTGTAATTTACTGTACATACTCTGGTTGTCATTGAATCCTTATTTAAATCCTTCACCTGAACAACGAGAGCAAGTTTTTAGCCAAAGTCAAATTCCTTGTATGTGTTGTGCATACTTGGCCAATAAAGCTGATTCTGATTCTGATTCTGATTCTGATTCTGATTCTGATATCACTAAACCTTGAGCTTTAGTTATCATTAGGTCGAATACATTTTTATAAAATTTCCAGTTAGCCCCTGGGGGAGCATACACATTCAGCAGGGTGATATCTTCTCCCTCTAGCCGCCCAGTTACCAAACTGTATCTCCCTTCTTTATCTTTGTGTTCTGATTTTTTTTCAAATGTAATTTTGGTTGATATCAATGTCGCTACTCCCCTCCTCCTCCCTGACTTATATGAAGATGAAGAGATCATTTTAAACCCTTGTTTATTGAGTTTATTGTGTTCCACGTCTGTTAGGTGGGTTTCTTGTAAAAATATTATTCCTGCTTTGTCTTTTTTCATTTTGCCTAGAATCTTGGATCTTTTAACTGGATTCAGGATTCCTTTTACATTATATGAAATTATTTTGGTTACACCCTGTTTCTCCATTGTGTTGTTTTGTTTAGTATAACTGTGTGGTGGCCCTCATTTGTGCTACTCAGAAACTGAAAGAACATTAAAAACAAGAAAAACATTAAGAACATAGTGTATAAAACTTTAAAACAAAAAGCTGTCAGAAGAACTTCCTGAGCTGAGGTCTTTTTAAAGACCCTGGAAGAGCCTTGATGGAGTGAAGGCCCTGAGGGAAATTCCTCAAACTCTGTTACGTGTTGAGGGCCCTCTCTTACCACTGTAAGTTGTCCCATGCTTTTAACGTGAGTTTCAGAACCCAATCCAACCTTGTAATGATTTTTTTTTTTTCCTTTTATGCCTAAACCCTGTGAAATTGTGTGCACCCTCCCACCCCCATCACATCAAACATTCACGCAAAAACAGTATTTGTTAGTATGAGGAGAACATGTGGATTATTGTCACATTTCTATTTTAACAAGTTTTTTTTTTTTTTTTATTACAAAGACTTATTTGTTTCAAATATTATGACTGTTCCATGAAATGTTTTACCACATGCTGAATACGCATCTCCTTTAATGTTTGTTACCTTGTATGAGGGGGGTTGGATGTGCGGATTGATTCAAGAGAAAAAAAAAAAAACAAAAAAACCTGAAAACCTGAAAATGGATAGTTTATCCGCGACGCTCTGGCGCTGGGTTTCCCGCTGCTGGTCCGTGGATTTTGAAGGTCTTTGTGTTGTCCATGTTTGCGCTTTGATCTTCTCACTCGGGTCTGCTGCGGGTTTAAATACCGTTACCGGGAGCCCTCTTTTCGCCATGTCAGCTGTTGCTTCTTCCGCCGAATTATAGAGACACATTTCATCGCCGTAGAAGACCCTTAACTTCGCAGGAAATGGAGTCTGAAAGCGCAATTTCTTCTCTCTTAACACCTTTTTCGCGTCATTGTATTCCCTGCGCTTTTTAAGGACCTCCGGGGCGTAATCGTGTTCCACGTAGACTTTTCTCTCCTGGTGCATAAATCCTTTTTTCTGCCAGGCCAGTCTTACAACCTCTTGTTTTATTTTGAAATTGGAAAATCTTACCAACACCGAACGTGGGGGCGCTTCCGCTGCCAGCCTAGCGGCTAATGAACGATGTGCCTTTTCTATCTTCAAGTCGGTGGTTTGTGGAATATCCAATTTCTCTCTTAGTAAGGATTCCACGCATTCTGCCATTGAGTTAAAACCGTTTTCGGCTCCTTCTATCAGACCATGAATTCTTATGTTGTCTCTTCTTTGTCTTCCTTCTTGGTCGGTTAGCTTAGCCTCTATAGATGCTTGTCTTTTGCGTAGGTCCGGCACAGAATCTTCGAGCACTTTTATTCGTTCCTCTGTTTCCAAGATTCGGTTCTCGGCCTGGTCCACTCTGCTGTTTGTCCTTTTCAATTCTTCTCTGAATTCCCGAAATTCGGCCGTAACTTCTCGGCGAAATCGTCGTAGCTCCTCAAATAGTGATTTCAGGCTAACCTTTTTGTTAGCTACCACCAGTTCCTCGTCTTCTGAACGGAGATCTTCCAGTTCAGATTCTCCGGCCGATACGTGTCCTGGCCTGGAGAATTTCAGTTTCTTCTGTTTTCCTTTAGACATGATGATTTTGTCTTTTGATTTTCACTCCTCCAAAAATCCGTTAAGTTTGATTTTCAAGGTGTTATCCTGGATTGGGTCTGAGAGCTTCAGTGTTAAGCTGCAGTCGCCATGGCGTCCAGACCGGAAGTCCTAAAATGTGTTATTGTGAAAGCAATGTTATGTTTCGATGGTAGACATGGCAAGCCAAGTTTATAGTTAGTCATCATTCACATGCTAGTTGTGCCTATGAAGGGATGGATTGAAGGTGGCAGATTAAGCTCAGGATTTCAGTCAGTGTTCATGCAACCAATAAGAGTTTACCTCAAAGAAAAATAGACACTTAATTGTCTGCTTGGTGGTCCCTTAGTCTGCATTTTCGTCAGACATATAATGAATGTTTTATGCAGTAATTTTCTAGATTTCATTTACCCATAATATACTCACCTTTTATGACAGTAATTAACTTTCACTTTCTTCAGCTTCATTTTTTTCCTGTGTACAACAAACTGTTACAAGGTCATTAAATTCATCAACTTTGGTTTAAATTCAACAAAGTACCTCTTTTTTCAACCAAGTTATCAATGGATTCAGTAAAATACCCTCTAAATTTACTAATTTATTAATTTAGAAATTTCCATTCTTATTGGGCATGCAAAAATTATTTTCAAAGAGGGGCTAGTTTGCTTGTCAAATAATTTAACCTATATCAATAACTTTTATTCCCCAACAACTTTTATTCTTCAAACATTAAGTGTCTTCCTTTATAACAATGTATTTTAAACCAACCAGAATTTAATCAATTTTGTTTCTAAATTAATGGAATTTGCCAAACATATAATATTGTCTCAAAGTGAATATAGAGGGAATAATGAAAAATTTGCCAACAAATATGGAAACTGTTCATAAAGTATTTTCCAGATATTTTCCCCATTTTCCTTTTCTCTTTCTACATAGCCCCAAGGGCAGGTAGACAAAAATAGACCAAATAAATGATTCAGGAAAAAACAAACAAACAAACAAACAAACAAACAAACAAACATTAAACAACAGAAGAGAGAAGAAAAACAGAAAAGGCAGAAGAAAGTACATTATCGGTGTCATCTGAAGTCATTCAAAGTGTAGGAGATAATAATCAGGTCATCTAAGTCCAGTCTCTAAATGTCAAACTTCAAACATCAATATTCAATTTATTTTAGAATCAAACTATATTTCAGTCAGGTCTTGAAGCCTTCTCCCACTGACAGTGTGTCATCAGCGGTGCCTGCATTTTGATTAAGCACATGCTGATAGAAAGGATCCTTCGTCAATATCATCTTTACTTAACCATGGTGTCAAAACATCTTGTAACACACTGAATATCACTGTCACTTAGGACATGAATTCTAATAAATCTAAGGTCTCAGTGTCTGAAAAAGAAAAACATTATTATTGCATCCAAGTATCATAGCTGTTGTTATTGTGACATAATTTTATTTATCTAAAAAAAATTGAAATACAGTCATTTGATAATCACTTTCTTTCAAATTTTGTATGTGATCACATAGTTCATATTAATCTTTGTTTTACGAAACAAATTATAATTTACTTATTTCAATTTATGGCCATGTAGTGAAAATACTCTAAATGCTTGTTAGACTTTGCAGTTTCTATTTTCTTGATGAACATTTTATGAAATTAATTAATCATACAGTTCACAGGATTGTCTCCTCTGGATGCCAGTTCTCAAGATTTTCTCCATAATCCATGCTCAATTTTGTCTTGTAATGAGAAAAACAGTCATTTATCTAAATTAATTTTGGAGTCACCCTTGAAGGCAGAAATCTGAAAAGGGTTGGAGTAAGGTTCTTAATTTTCAGGCAGTGGAAGAGCTCTTCAGTTTATATTTTTGACATTTTGATCTCAAAATATATTTACTCCATGCATGGTTTAGACAAAACTTTTTGTAATTATCATTTTAAAATTCAAATATAAGCATATATTTTTACACTTTAGAAGTATATTTAGATGTTAAAAGGTTAACCATTGTCTCAAACTTGCTGGCTGCCATTTTAAGTAATGTTGCACTTTACTTCTGACAGAAATCTATCCACACCGGTTGTTTAAAAACTTTTCTCTCTCTGGTTTGTAGCTCGTCAAGCATTTGTTCACTCAGTCACACACTCACTCATCTGTCTACCTCAGATCTGGTCTGTAATCCATCTGATATGTAATCAGTTAAGCGTGGGGGCATTACTATTATCATTCATTTTCTTTTGTACTAGTGAAGGTGTAATTTGTTCGGAAATACTTATTACCGTGTGCTAGTACACTTGTGTACTCATAGTAACTACACTATATCTCAAATATGTAGGTACTTTGTCTGACTGTTGTCCTACATTTAAAAAAAAATGTCATGCTGAGAAAAAAAAATGTTGATGTCAATGTATACTACCACAGTTGCATTTTTTATCCTATCTGTTGGAGTAGTAAACCATGACAAACAGTGTCCATTCTTCTCTCTCATCGCAAAACAGAGAATGTCCATCTTATTGTTGTCTTTGTCCATTCTTTGGCTCTCAGCTGGTATCATGTCTTTGGCACACACACATAGAGCAGAGAATGCTCATGACCCACACACAGAGGTGGAGTTATGTTTGTCACTCAGCAGTTCTTGGTTGCAGGTGATTGCCAAAAACAAAGCAATACTGGCCTGTTGTTGTCTTCAGCCACCCGCCGATGACTAGTAGAAGAGTTTGTAGTCCATCATGTGAGGGAGAGCTGCTCATTAAGGTATGCATGCTTTAGTGCTGGTCGATAGATGGATTTGTTGATGACGTCGGTGTTGACAATGGGTGATGATGCTGGGGTAAGGAAGGCGATGAGGCAAAATAAAGATAGCACTGGTCTGGCATGGTTCAGTTCACCCTTAAAAAAAAAAAAAAAAAGAGAGAGAGAGAGAGAAGGATTCCTGAGGAAGTATATTCTGTTCATATATCATCAACATGGAAATTAAAACTAGCACTTAAATAAAATGTCTTTGTTTCTCTGTTTTGGCTGTCAGTCTGTGAGATTACTTTCCTGATGCAATTAAAATGTGTGATTCCTTGAAATTGATTTTAAAAATGTGTAGAATTATAAAGTTATTAAGTACAATGAAAAGGTTACATTAGGTTGTGATATATACTGTATATACCTTGATAAATGATATTATGTGTCATGTGGTGACCCTCGTGGATCACCATAAGACGCCAAGAGTCCACCGGTGAGTTTGCAATGATGGTAATTTATTAACAAAACAAGACAAGACAAGACTATGAGCTGCTCAGGGCAAAAACACACATTAAGCAATACAAGGGCTCGTAGGGCTAACCCCGGCCACTACGAGCTAAACTATGACATGACATGAGACACGAACCTGACATGAAGGTCTGACGACGCTTTGACGAGGATAGTTTGACGAGGTTTGACGAGGATTGTTTGACGATACTCCTGCAACTTAACTGCCGCTAGTGCCCGCTTTATAAAGGTGAACACTAACGAGCAGTAATGACAAACAGCTGACCAACCTTGACAGGCTGAAGCCCCACCGAGCGCCTTCACAATAAGAGCCCGGTGAGGCCACCATACAACTCACAGCTGTCAAGGTCGGCAGCGAGCTGTGCTTTGCCCGAGCGCGGACAGAGCCCAGCGCTCGGGTCATAACAGTACTCTCCCTCCAAGGGCGGGCTCAGAACGCCCAAGGACCACCCTGCCCCCCCACCCCCCAGGGTGGGTGGCTGGGGGTAGGTGTGGAGGGAGAGAGACCAAACCCAGAAACAATCAAAACCCGACAAGAACAATTAAGTACAGGACAGTGACAAGAATACCAACTACTCAGATTAAATCAAATGTTCGACTAACAATCACAAAAAAATGCACAGGATAACATGGACAAAACAAAAAAAACAGAATCACTGGGTCAGAAAAAACTAAATACAGGACAGCACAAGAAAATTAAATCTTGGCGCACATGTTACACAAGAAAATGACTTCCCCCCGTGTGAATTCTCATGAGAGTTTTCAAAAAACCAAATACAGAAAACAGAGCACTTACTGGCTCATACCTGACTACACACAATACAAACTAAGGCAACTGCAAGACATAACCATAACACAAAGCACACAGGATAGCAAGGAAAAAAAACAGATCACTGGGACAGATCAACACCAGCAAAATGACCACTACCCCCCCGACAGTTTATGCCAACTGGTGGAGACCAGACGCCATAGGAACAGTTCAGGTGGTCTCCCCATGTCCAACGGCCGGCGGGTGGTCATGGGAGGTGGAACATGACCTGGCGGCTCACCACAGTCTAACGCCCAGCACGTCCGCTCCTCTGGTGGTCGAACCAGGTCGCCCAATGAAACACACAACACGTCGGGTGGCCGACCCGGGGCGCCGAACTGGTGAAGCAGTTCCTCAGGCGGCCGACCCGTGCCCATCAGCCATCAGTCCCGGGGAAAAACAGCCCGCGGCAGCCTCCCTGAGGAGGACAAAACTCGGGAGAGCCGGGGCGAGCGAACAGGAACCCTCACGGCCCCCGGCGATGATGCGCAGGGGCGGTGACTCAGTGGAGAGGAAAGAAGGCAAGGATGAGCCCGTAATCCGTCCGACGGCGAAAGGTCTGCAGCTCCTCCCCCGTCCGCGGACCACACCGGCGCTGCACCTCTGCTGGACCCCGATTGGGTCCCAGCTGCACCCACGTCGGGCCCCGATTGGGCCAGAACCGCACCTGCGGTGGACCCCGATTGGGCCTCTGGCACACCCACGTCGGACCCCGATTGGGCCAGAACCACACCTGCGGTGGACCCCAATTGGGCCTCTGGTGCACCCACGTCGGACCCCGATTGGGCCACAGCAGCCTCCACGACGGACCCTGACTGGGTCGGTGCAGCTCCACTGACGATCTCCACCCCCGAACCTGGGACCTCCAACCCAGTGACTCCGACTGGTTCCCCGCCGGCGACACTGCAACGAGGCTCACAAACAGGAAGAAAACCGGGATTAGAATCACCGGTAGCAACAGAACCCAGCGAGACGAGCTCGGGCGCAGCAGATGGCTGCTCCTCACTTGCCTCCCCGGGAGGCAGGCAAAGATGCTCCAAAACAGGGGAAAGAGACACAAGGGGGAGCACTTGCCTGCTCTCGGGTTCTGTTGCCACCCAGGACTTCGACGATCCAGGTTCAGGGCGGCGACTCTCGTCAGCAGGCTCCAACTCAGCTGCGTCGGGCTCCGCAGCTGGCAAGATATCATCTGCAGCCGGAGGTTCCTCCCGCGCTGCTGTCCACGCCAATGACCCATATGGCGTGGGGGCAGGGGACCCTCGACCCATTGGCTCAGACCGCTCCGGTGGGGAGACCCGGGCACGCTTCATCGTGGGCTCAGGCTCCGGGCCGCAGTCCGCTCTTCTCCTCCGTCCACGACATGGCTGCAGGGCTGGATCCAGGCTTTCCAGCACTGCAGGCCCCCTCTTCATCGGACGACATCGGCCTGGCGTCGCAGACTGCTCAACGGGGGGGACACAGATTCAGCAGGTTTAGTTATTTTCTTTACAGCAGGTGGAGGGAGCTCAGGGGGCTGCAAACCCCGAACTCCGCCCCCAGTAGTCAGACAAGGCAGGCTACAATTATGGTGTAATAAATTAACTTGCACTTGCCTTTCTCCCGGAGGGAAGATGGTTCCTGCTGTAGGGGACGTTGTTCCTCCTTCTCCCCGCTGGATGGCGACAGAGGGCCCCCTGGAAGGACGAGGTGGAGCCGCTCTTAGAGGTTTGCTGACGGGCTTTGCCGGCAGCGGGTCCAGCCGGGGATTCTGCCGAGGTTCTCCTTGGCCATGACGCCGACGTCGTCGACGACCTCCAGATGGCGCGACCTCCTGGACCGGGTCAGGGACAGGAACCCAACACGGGGAGTGAGGATGCCTCCTCCTCTGCTTCCTGCTTTCCTCCTCCTCCAGCGCGCAGAGTATCTCACGCTGCGTGGCGAGTTCATCTCTCCTCGTCATCACCTCCGGGTGATCGTAGTAGTGGAGAGGAAGGTTGTCCAGGAGAACCTCTGCACAGTCCAGGTGCCAGCGCATATAGCTGGAGTTGACGTCAAAGGTAGCGGCGAGGAGCGTCCCGTCGACGTACTCCAGCGCGCTCGCTAACTCTTTGCCCAGGCGCCGACCGCGGCCCCTGGATGACAGCATTCTCCCAGCAAATGACACTCAGACAGGGAAGAACAATAGTCCAGTTAAAGCAAAAACTCACGGTGAAAAGGCGTCTCAGTGTGGCATCTCCGTTTAGACGTCTGGCAGGAGTATACTGTCATGCGGTGACCCTCGCAGATCACCATAAGACGCCAAGAGTCCACCAGTGAGTTTTGCAATGATGGTGATTTATTTAAACAACAAGACAGGACAATACTGTGAGCCGCTTGGGGCAAAAACACACATAAAGCAATACAAGGGCTCGTAGGGCTAACCCCAGCCACAACGAGCTAAACTATGACATGACATGAGAAGCACGAACCTGACATGAAGGTCTAACAAGGTTTAAACCATCTGACGATGTCTGACGACGATAGTTGACAATGTCTGACAAGGTTTTGACAATACTCCTGTGAATTAACTGCCGCTGGGGCCTGCTTTATAAAGGTGAACACTAACGAGCAGTAATGACAAGCAGCTGACCAACCTTGACAGGCGGAAGCCCCACCGAGCGCCTTCACAATAAGAGCCCGGTGAGGCCAGAATACCACCCACAACCGTCAAGGCTGGCAGCACGTTGTGCTTAGCCTGAGCGCAGACAGAACCCAGCGCTTGGGTCGTAACAGATTTTGGAATCCTTCGAGCGGTCTGAGCCAATGGGTCGAGGGTCCCCTGCCCCCACGCCATATGGGTCATCGGCGTGGACAGCAGCGCGGGAGGAACCTCCGGCTGCAGATGACATCTTGCCAGCTGCGGAGCCCGACGCAGCTGAGTTGGAGCCTGCTGACGAGAGTCACCGCCCTGAACCTGGATCGTCAAAGTCCTGGGTGGTAACAGAACCCGAGAGCAGGCAAGTGCTCCCCCTTGTGTCTCTGTCCCCTGTTTTGGAGCATTTTTGCCTGCCTCTCGGGGAGGCGAGTGAGGAGCAGCCATCTGCTGTGCTCGAGCTTGTCTCGCTGGGTTCTGTTGCTACCGGTGATTCTAATCCTGGTTTTCTTCCTGTTTGTGAGCCTCATTGCAGTGTCGCTGGCGGGGAACCAGTCGGAGTCACTGGGTTGGAGGTCCCAGGTTCGGGGGTGGAGATCGTCAGCGGAGCTGCAGCGACCCAGTCGGGGTCTGTCGTGGAGGCTGCTGTGGCCCAATCGGGGTCCGACGTGGGTGCATCAGATGCCCAATCGGGGTCCATCACAGGAGCTGCTTTGGCCCAATCGGGGTCCACCGCAGGTGCGGTTCTGGCCCAATCGGGGTCCGACGTGGGTGCGCCAGAGGCTCAATCGGGGTCCACCGCAGGTGCAGTTCTGGCCCAATCGGGGCCCAACGTGGGTGCAGCTGGGACCCAATCGGGTTCCAGCGGAGGTGCAGCGCCAGCGTGGTCCGCGGACGGGGGAGGAGCTGCAGACCTTTCGCCGTCGGACGGATTACAGGCTCATCCTTGCCATCTTTCCCCTCTACTGAGTCACCGCCCCTGTGCATCATCGCCAGGGGCCGTGGGGGTTCCTGTTCGCTCGCCCCGGCTCTCCCGAGTTTTGTCCTCGTCAGGGAGGCTGCCATGGGCTGTTTTTCCCCGGGACTGATGGCTGAGGGACACGGGTCGGCCACCTGAGGAACTGCTTCGCCGGTTCGGCGCCTCGGGTTGGCCACCCGACGTGTTATGTTTCATTGGGTGACCTGGTTCGACCACCAGAGGAGCGGACGTGCTGGGCGTTGGACTGTGGTGAGCCGCCTGGTCATGTTCCGCCTCCTATGACCAACCGCCGGCTGTTGGACGCGGGGAGACCACCTGAACTGTTCCTATGTTATATTCTTTCTCTCAAGACAGCATCCACTACCGAAGATATGGCTGAACCCTGTGTTGGACAATTGTGGTTTGAAATGCTTAGGAGAGATAAACATCAAAGGTGCTTTGCTACAAGCAGAAACTGCAGAAGCAAAATAGATGAAACATCAGTTTCTCCTCTTAACAGTCCTGGTGGCTGGGTGGTCAGAACTTCGTTAGAGGATCCCTCCTGCATCATCAGCAGGTGTCTCGGGGTCATAGGCGTTTCGTCCCTGAACCTGTACGCCTCGCCTGAGTGGGGCAACAAAGATTAATCTTCACTTGCAGAAGGGTTCCAACCACGGTCTCTTGTGAGCCACAACCACCTTGAACTAGCCTCAGCCACTGAGGCTATGTCCCCAATGGCTTTCCTAAGATGTTTAGGCTCCAGACCCATCTTATGTAAAAAATGATACAAAGATGTGGCTGGAAACGCACGACAACCAACCTCAACGGGGAATAAAGTAGTGTGCCACCCTTTAATCCGAGCCTCATCAACCAGGTCCTAATATTTTTCCTTCTTGAGTTCGTGAGATATAGCCAGCCTCTCCCCCCAAGGCACTGTAAGCTCAACTATTACAATGGATTTTGCACTCCGAGAGCAAAGAATCATGTCCAAGCTGAGTGTGGTTGTTACTACTTCTTCTGGGAGGACGAGCTTCTTTTTTAGGTCAGCATGCAACTCCCAGTTTGATCCTTTATGCAAAACAGAGGGGCGCATTCTGGCAGTTGTTTTTTTTTTTCCTTCGGAGACTTATTTCCTGGCTTTTGAAAGCTAATGACCTGAAATGGTGTTGCCTGATGGTTATTGGCTCTAATCCTCTGAAATTCAACCCACCTTGCCATTTCTGCAAGGACTTTGTCGTGTCTCCACTGGTAACGCCCTTCTCCAAGTGCTCTAGAGCACCCGGTCAAAATGTCATTCAAAGTACTAGGGGTCATACTACACAGCTTACAAGATGAATCCTCATCTTTGTACCAAAGTTTTAAATTACTTGGTGTTGGTAAAAGATCAGTCACTGCACAGAGAAGAAAAGCCAACTTGCCCTGGTCCGTGCCCCAGATATCATTCCAGGACAGTGATCGTTTGAGTGCATGATTCCACTGCATCCACTGCCCTTGAGAGGCAAGCCCTGCGGTTTTCACACAGCGGTCCTCTTCCACTGCCTCTCTGATCCTCTGTACTACAAATATTCTCCTGCTTTTGGTGTCAGCTTTGCTCCACCTTTTACCATTGTAATTTCCTAGCCCGAGTTGTCCCTGACAAACTACGCCGACAGTATGCTTCAGATTCCCTGATAGCTTCCTGGGGTCTCCGTTTCCTACCACACTTAATGGCTGTGTTGGAATGCCTGACCTTCTTATCATCAGAATAGAGCAGAGAAGAGACAGACCCTGCCTTAGTGGCCTTTTAACTCCTCCACCACCGATGAAATTGGTAGGCGAAGCTTGGAAGTCTTACTGTAGAGATTAACTGAACTGAAGGATGGGGGAACTCCTAGTTCTTAATATGATTTGATACGTGCTGCTTTATTTTCAGGAGGAAATTAGCATTTGCATGCTTACTATCACAAATTAATTACAGTTACAATGTAGACACATTGTGTGTTCCTTTATTATTAGGTAAAATATCTTAGTCACTAAGGTTTAAGGAATTTTAGCTTTATTCAGCAGCATACATGTGTGCAGAAGGATCTCACTTTGCATATCATATGTCTCTCCCTCTCCTCTCTCTACTCTTTGGGAGACCATAGCTGGACTTTGACTGACAAACAGAGCTCCAGGCTCCACTGCATCTCCTTCTTTGGCTTAGTTTATGACTTCTGTTGAACAGGAAGCTCCATGTAATAGGTCCAGCTCAGCTTTCACAAAAGTCAGTGAAATTCTGCCACACCTGAAAAAAAAACAAAACAAAACTTTCCCTTTGTCTGAGTTTTTGGGTGGTGGTCAAGCTGTAAGGAGCAGACTTCTCTGCTCCCCCATTTTTTTTTCTATTTTTAAGTAGGCCCAGAGTCCCCATGCTGTGTGAACATTATTTTTCTTTTCTTTAAAGTTCACTTGTTCCTTACTTTAATCGTTTGCTTTAAATTACCATGCAAGCAGATTTTGTTTGATATTTTCTAAGCTTAAACCAACTCATTCAAGCCACATACTTCAAAAGAAACAGATCTGTGGCATGTTTTTGTCCCAATTTGACTTTCTAATCGGACCTTGTACAATAAACAAATTCCTTCTTCAGTGCATAAGAGAGACCTTGCTCAGCTTTGCTGAATAATCAGCCGATGTGATCTTGGGAGCAGGCCATAACCATGGAAAAGAATCTGTCTGCCAGTTCTTCCATCAAAATCCACGCCCATCCAGATGGAACAAGATCCAAATGAACCGCCTGCTGCCACTGGATGCAATATGACTCTGCTTGGCTGATGGTCTGTTGTTTAATTTTAACTTAATTCTTCAGAAGATTCCTGGTGTAATTTCTTTAAACTTAATTTCATGCAAACTCCCATCAGAATTTCAAAATGCATTTTGTCCTTTCATTAATTTATGTTCTTTTTCAGATTAACACCAATTTTCCTTTTTTCTAGATAGTTTACTCATCATTTTCTTCAAAAAATTGTGTCCACTTTTCTTGACCAATGCTATTTTAGGGTTTTCCAATTGCCAGTATATTGTCAAGTTAAACGATGGTTTATTTGGTTCCACAAATGTTTGATTCATATGTGATTCTCAGTAATTCAATAACTGTCTATGATGCCCATGTCACATGTTGAAATCTCTGTTTTAAAGTTATCCAAATGCGTTAACCTATTCTGACATTTCTTATTAAACTATTGAAAATCTTCTAGGAGTTATTGTTTGATTTAATGTCCATCTTCTTGATTTTCAGCAGACAAGAAGTCACAAGGTTTTTGTTTTTGTTTTTGTGAGACTGATTCATCATTGGTACAAACAAAGAATTGTTAATAAAACTGTCCATCATTTGGACTGGTGCTCCAACGAGCTATGAGTGTAATGAAAGGAAATCTTCATTCCTACTCACATTCATATTTACATTAATACTTGTACCAACAATAAAACACCTATAAACCATTAATCTAAATGCACTACAGTCCTCCAATCTTTTGTCATGATCACACCGTAAATTACTAGCATGTACCATGTTTACATCTCTTGTAGCACAAATGGATGATGTAATCTCATGGTGTTTTAGGCATGTACATTCTCCATTATTGTGTGGTATTTAGTTAATGTCGTAGTTTAGTCTACACACATTGAAACTTCATATCCATCATATATTCATCAGATCCATTTGTTATATATTTTTCAAGATCATGAAAATAGTGTAGGATACTTTATTCGGCAGGCTAGCGTTGTTATAGAACAAACACCTCTCAAAAACATACTGATGATCAAAATTTCAAAATAAGTACATTTTTAACCTGGTGGTAAACATACTGTATACTAGTGTACATTACCTCACACAATGCATGCATGCCTTTTCATGTAATCCAACTGAAAACCCTCTTTTCAGCCATTGTTCGCTTAGTCACATGAGTGAGTGACCTTCATCAGTCTCACCAATGCCCACACACACACTTGATAACATCTGATTAGCTTAAAAGAGCCTCCCACTTTGCCTGCAATTAATTCCACAGCACTTGGAGGGGAAGTAGTCCTGTTAAAGCCAAATCATCTGCACCATTTAACCGGATAATGGCAGAGATTTTTATGTTTTTATTAAAGGCCGACCTTGGCATTCAAGGTGCTGGCAGCTGATCTACTGCAGTGAGGTAGGGAGTGACCAGGTTGTGGGTCGTGTCATCTCTGCTTTGATGAAACTGGTGATTCAGAAGATTCAGTGACTTAATTAATTCTAAGATTGACAAAAACAATACACACACTATCTCTCTCCACTTCTTTACCTCATGCATGCAGTACAGGCTAGTAAGGGTAACCGAGATGTTTTGGAAGGACACTTTTTAACTGTAGTGCAAAGGCGGTATATTTAGAAGCAACAGTATATTGGCAACAGTTTGTCTTCTCGCATCATTTGTGTTTGCACAACCCCAGTGCATAAATGTACAAGTTGCTTTTTAAAATTAATTGCCCCTTGAGGGATAAATAAAATAGTTTGAATTGAATTGAATCCAGAAATAGCTTTGTGAAGGATGAATACAATGGATTCAGATGTAGTTAATTAATTTGATGCCCTTTAATACGGAATATAGAGGTCTGAGAAACAAATTGGCCCCACTTACATCTGTCTCTTCACATGACTCACATGTAAGTTAAACATCATCTGTCCACATGTTCTGGGTTCCTAACCTACAGGACAAGTTAATGTTATGCCTCAGTCTTATTAATGAAAATGCCTTTTTCCACCTCTGAGCAGTGATCGTGACATTTACCTTAAAACTCTGATTTTATGAGAACATTAGGCAGTGTCTAAGATTGACGTTAAAGGCCAAGAATACACCAGAAATAAATATTTTTAGTCTAGAAAATTTAGTCTAGAGTGTATAAAAACATGTCAGGGCTCTTGTGAGGAGAATAAATAGTGATTTATTTTTATGCCCTAATTAGCATATCAGCATCAGCGTGATCCACCTGTTCAGTCCATGGACACATAAGCATGCAATATATCTGTAAAGGTGTTGGAAAAGAGGAGGGGCTCTTGAGAAAACCGTTATCCTGCTAAATTAGTACAGCTTTGCTTATTCATAAGATTAACCCCTTCTCCACTGTGTTCCTGTTGGGTTTACCTTCCAGGTGAGCCGTTATTATGGACATTTTCCACAAACAGCTGCAGTGAATATAAAATATCATCAACTGCTATAAAAGATAAGGATGTTGCCACCACCACATCACCATTTTTCTCATTAAATATATTTGTAAAGGTGCTATTGACGTGAAAATTTCACCTGACGTTGGGAACAACCCAACTAATCCATACATACAAAAAAAAAAATTAAAAATCCATAAATTAAGTTTTGTGTAATATTGTGAAATGATGCAGAAAAAACAGTATTGAACACATGAAGAAAGGGAGGTGAAAAAAGGCACAGAAAGCCAAAACACCAGCTGAAATTTGTAGTAGTAGATTAGTTTATTTGACAGGGACAGTGCAATAAACATAGACAATTAATGAAAGACAATCAATCTGATGTGTTGCACATAGAGTGTATAGCTATTAGCTAATTTGCAACTCTTGTCCCTGGATGGGCTTTAGAAAAAAGAATCAAGATAAAAAATATACACAATAACCACATACATCAATGCAGAAAAATTATAAATACACAATTATAAATATTATAAATATTATAAATACACAAATATAACAGCCTGACTCACATTTAACATAAATATTATAAATATTATAAATACACAAATATAACAGCCTGACTCATATTTAACACATATAACATAACTCACATTTGCCTATTTCAGGCCTTCCTCCCTCCGTCACTCACTATAAACAAACACATTTATTCCTTCCCTTCATTCACTCTCACTTTGCAGACAAATAATTCATACATGAGTACATTCTTGTTTATTTTTCAGCCAGTTTTTAACATTTTTAGTGAATGTTTTAAAGTCCGTTATTATTTTAATTTCATTTGGCATTGTGTTCCAGATGTGACTGCCCTTTATAGAGAAAGCTGTTTGTCCAAATGTGGTTCTGCGGTGGAATATTTTACAGTTATTGTTAACAGAACTCCTGGTGGCTCTGCTGCTGTCCTGTCTTTGGACGAAACCAGCAAGTGGCTCAGGTGCTGATTTATGGAAACATTTGAACGTTAATTTCAGAAGACAGAGGTCAATGAAGCTCTCAAAACTCAATAGGTTGTATTTTTTTAAAACATTACAGTGATGCCACCTAATGGGCTTTTTGTCCAAGATTTTTAGGGTTTGATTATATAATGAACCTATATGTCTTATTGTGGAAGGGGCTGCTTGAGCCCAGACTGTCAAACAGTATGATATATGAGAAAAAACCATAGAATGCATATACAGTGCAGCTGCTTCGTAAGGTATGTAATATCTAATTAATTTAAAGCAGTTCAGATTTTTTTTTACTGTTTTTGAAATTTTCTTTATATGAAGATTAAATTTGAGTTGAGGATCTAGTACAATGCCAAGGTATTTGAATTCTGTAGCTAAACTGATGTCATGATCATGTATATTAACTTTAAAATGTTGCAGGTTACATTTTTTGATTGAAAAGCACATTGAGACTGTTTTCTGAAGGTTCAGCAATAGATGGTTCTTGAGGAGCCACTCTTGGACATCAACCATACTTGTAGACAGTACATCTGCAGCCTGTGCTGGAGTCTTGGCAGCTGTGTAAATAACTGCATCATCTGCATAAAGTTGGCATGTTGCAGCTGAGCAGTGTAACGGCAAGTCATTAATAAAAATGCTGAAAAGTAAAGGACCAAGAATGGACCCTTGTGGGATACCCATGCGGTTGTTTAAAAATGAGGATTTATCCTGGTGAACTTTTACACACTGTTCTCTATTCTGGAGATAAGATGCAAACCATTCTAATGTATTTGGGGAGAAGTTAAAAGATACCATTTTGGATAAAAGCAAACTGTGGTTTACAGTATCGAAAGCCTTTTTGAGATCTAGAAAAACAGCTCCTACCACATTACCCCTGTCCAAGGACTGTTTGACGTTTTCAATAAGGCAACAATTTGCTGTTTCTGTTGAGTATCCTGGTCTAAAACCAAATTGATGTGGATGAAGAAGTTGACTGTCTTGTAAGTAGTCTATCAGCTGTGTAGCTACAACTTTTTCAAGAACCTTAGATAGGACTGGTAAGATAGAGATTGGGCGGTAATTGCATATATCATCTTTACTGCCTGATTTATGAACTGGTATGACGACAGCTTTTTTCCAGCCAGATGGAAATGTACTAGACCTAATGGAGAGATTAATGAGATGAGTCAGTGGTTTGATAAATATTTTGCTGTGCATTTTGAGAAAGGAGGTGCTCATATTGTAGATATCATTAGTTTTTGAGTTTGACAGTGTTTTAACAATACCAGCAATTAACTTCTCATTTACCTCATCGATGTGAAAAGTATCTGTTGGAAGTATGGAATTTGTGTTGTTGAGCACATTTGGCAGCACAAAAATTTTTGTTAAGTCTTCCACAGAGCCCACAAAGTGTGAATTAAATTCATTTGCCAAAGTAGCCTTGTCACTGACGGTCTTGCCATTGATTCTAAGTTCCTTTACCCCCTTCTGATCGTTTTTTTTATTAGTTAAGTTATTTGTTATTGTCAGTTATTATTAAGTTATTGTCAGTATTAAGAAAGCAATCCTGCCCCTAGTCAATGCAAATCAACATCAACAGGTTCAGTCCAGACTGATGATCTTTAAAAAAGGTGTCCCATTACCACGGTGTCACACAAGAAACATGTCACAATGGACAGAAGCAAAGAGATCTCTCAAGACCTTCCCTACTTTATTTTTGAAAAACATACTGATGGCATTGGTTATAGAAGGATTTCTAAACTACTGTTTTGTTTTGTTTTTTTTCAGAGGCAGAAATGATCAAACTGAGAGTGACTTTGTGAGATTTAGTGCCAGTAAGTGGTAAGTAGCAGACTAGTGGGAAAAGTCTGCTCTTTCGGCTTGCAACAACTTGTAAACTGATCACAAGTACATATGACTAACTAACTAACTAACCTGCACTTATATAGCGCTTTTCTAGTCACAAAGACCACTCAAAGCGCTTTCATTAATACTAACCCTCTATTCTAAGGGCCTAAAGGAAACAGATATCTAGGGACAATTTAGAACAGCCAATTAACCTAACATGCATGTCTTTGGCATGTGGGAGGAAACCGGAGAAATCCCGGAGTAAACCCACGCAACACGGGGAGAACATGCAAACTCCACACAGATCACTGTTGGTCGGGGGCTGGAATCGAACCCACGATCCCATGATACCCACAATCCTCCGGCCAAGGGTAAACTGTGCTGCCGCAGTGCTAACCACTGCGCCACCGTGCAGTTTGTTTGCAAGAATCGATAATGCCACTTCCATGAAAATTTCACTCTTTACATCAAACAACTGTTAACATTACCTGCTTATAGAAGTTCAAATTGTTTTGTCTCAAAAGCCGATATTTCCAATGTTATAGAAACTACAAATTCATGTGTTTTTTGTTTTTTTTTCAAAAGCCGATAAATGCCGGGAGCGTGTTTTTTTTTGTTTGTTTGTTTTTTTTACGAAAGCAGATAACTCCACGGGGCAAATCATCACTTGGTATTTGGGTCACATGACTCATCTTGGTTGCCTTCCCGGTCTGCTCGCTCTGACTGATTTCCCTGGCCGTGTTCAGAATACTATATGTATAGTGAATTAAGGTACAGTATAGTGGACAACACAGTAAACTCAATATAACAATAAAATTAACCGCTACTGGGCTCGATTGCACGGTTAATGATGTCATCACGTGAGACAGTAAAATGTAACAGACTAACGGTGGTAAAAAAAAAAAATAATACCCGCATGTAATTTGTAGTAAATACATATTAAATCAAATCGTTTTTGCTGAATTATTAAATATAAATACCTTACGGTAGTTTATGTTGTGATGTGAAGCTCTTCTCTCACTGCTCCGTTGGCTGCGCATTCACTATGATACACTATATGGGGAAGGAGTTTCTTTTTTCCAGCCTTATTCCTTTTCTTTTTATACTGTACACACCAATGAAGAGAGAGAGAAACGCCATTTCAATTCTCCTGTATGTCCTTTACGTATAGTAGTATTGACAATAAAATCTTTGAATCTTGAATTATACTGGTCAACACCGAATTTATTGTCTAATTTTTTTTTAGCTGATTTACGACAATTTTGATGTGCTGAATCCAAAAATCACATTGGTTTTGCTCAATCAAGTCAATTTTTTGAACTATGGCCAAATGTTTTTTTTATGTTTTTGTTTACAGGTACGGGTATTTTTGCTTTATATGATGCAAAAGTCTTTTTTATTTCTTGAAATTCTCTGAATTTTGAACAATGATGATGCAACATTCAATTTACATGTACTTACCTTTATCAGCGTCTACTATTCAGTTTACAGTACAACTGTACAACTGCTTACAACTTAAAAACCTGACCTGATCGAGAGAAACAGATTTCATTTTCGGATTCAGCGGTGCAAAATTGTCTTAAATCAGTTGAAAAAACACAGACAACTTACAAAAAAATTATTTTTGTTATGTTGTGTTATAGATAGATAGATAGATAGATAGATGTACTTTATTGATCACAAACTGGGAAATTACAGTGTAACAGCAGCATGACATTAGACAACCAAACGACAGAAACACATGCATGACAGAAAAAGGGATTACCCATGGAAAGTAAAACTAACACTACTATAAAGACCTATATACATCATAGCTGAATAGATGGTGACCCGTATAAACACATGAATCATACCCGCTTCACAGTGCAGGACTATCAGGAGCAGAGTGAAATGTGAGGTACCAGTTAGACTGTAAGGTGTAGTATGGCAGCATAGTTATGACCAGAATACAACATCATAGTGAGTTATTGTTCTGTGAAATGGCATGTGGCAGGAAAGATTTCCTGTACCTGGCCGTTCGACAGCGAAGCTGTAACAGTCTACTGGAGAAAGTGCTCCGCTGTCTGTCCAGTGTGCGGTGGAGGGGGTGATCAGGATTGTCCATGATGGATCACAGTTTATTTAGTGTTCTCCTCTCCACCACTGTCTCAAAAGTCTCAGGCCTGAGACCAATTACAGAGCTAGCCCTCTTGATAATCTTGTCAAGTCTGTTGGTGTCGCTAGCTCTGATACTGCTACCCCAACAGACAGCAGCAAAGAAGATGGTGCTGGCAACAATGGTCTGGTAGAAAAGCTCCAGCATCCTTCTGCACATGTTGAAGGATCTCAGCTTCCTCAGGAAGTAGAGTCTGCTCATCCCTTTCTTTTGCACAGCATTGGTGTTGGATCTCCAGTCCAACCCGTTGCTGATCCTGACACCCAGATATTTGACGTCCTCAACAACCCCCACATCCTCCTCACCTAATCTGCAATGGCTGAGAAGGCGTCCTCTTCTTCCTGAAGTCAATCACCATCTCTCTGGTCTTGCTGACATTCAGTCTCAGGTGATTCTGCTATCTCCACACCACAAATCTGTCTACCAGTGCCCTGTACTCCCCCTCCTCTCCCCCTCTTATACACCCCACAACAGCTGAGTCGTCAGAGAATTTCTGCAGGTGGCATGACTCAGTGTTGTACTGAAAGTCAGTGGTGTATAAGGTGAAGAGAAAAGGAGAAAGCACAGTCTGTGAGCTGTGAAGCTCACATATCACTAACCACCACGCCAGACAAGACGCTGCCCAGCCAGACAAACTGTGGCCTGCCTGTCAGGTAGTCAGTAATCCAGGAAATCACAGAGCTGTCGACCACAATCACTTGCAGCTTCTCACCCAGCAGCAGTGGCTGGATGGTGTTAAAGGCACTGGAGAAATCAAAAAATGTGATTGTCGCAGTGTCTCCTCCGCTCATTGCAGCAGATAGATGACAGCGTCTTCAACTCCTAAATGGGGCTGATATGTAAACTGCAGAGGGACCAGCCACGTCTTCACCTGCAGCCTCAGGTGGGCTAAGACCAGTCTCTCCAGGACCTTCATCACATGAAATGTGAGGGCATGTGGTCGATAATCATTCAGGTCCTGTCATGAGCCGAGCTGGAGGTTTCCCAGCTCAGGCTTCATGGTGGGCTCCTGCTCTTAATCATCTGTGTTTTATGCTACCTTTGGTTTTCCATACCTTATCTGTGCCTTCTGCCTCTGGTAGCCACTCCCCCTCTCTTCCGTCAGTTTCTGACAGGTGATTCCAATCTGTCATTTTCCTGCCCAGGTTCACACATTCACACACTCGCTCACTCTTACTCACTCTACATCCACACCTGCTTTCCATCCGCTCAACAATCACTTTCTCGCACCGACAATCATTGTGATGATCAGGGCGGGTGTACTTAAGCCCTGTCCTTACTCCTGTGTATCGCTGGTGCATTGTATTGTCTACTCCCTGCACACAGTAGTTGTTCTGCTCTGCCTACTCCTGGTATTCGGACTTTTCCCTTTGGACTACGGTTGCTGTTGTTTTGTCCCAGCGCTCAGCTGCACTCCAACACTTCCACGTAAGTCCTGCTTCCTGGTTTACATTTCTGGTTTCTCCCAGCGGCCAGTGTTTCCCTGGGGCCATATGTGAATTGCCTTTCCCTAAGTCCTAACCTAAGCTGAGCTGTGTTAACCTGCTGAGCTGTGAACTGTTTCTTGGAATCCTATGTTGGATAATTGTTGTATGTTTGATTCCTCACTTATTAAAACACTCTCTTCACCTGCTATTGGGCTTGTCTATTCCATTTGTGCGTGCGTAAAGCGCACGCTTATGACAGAATGCACCGGTCAGTGAAAGCCCAGCGGTGAAGTTGTGTGTTCTTTCATCTGTCTGTTTTTGACCTACCTGAGTCAGAGCAGTTGCCGTTATGTGCGAGGTGGAGCAGCAGGCAGTGTTTTTTCTGGAAGACAGCCTGGCGCAGGCACAGGCATCCATGTCCCCGGAGGCACTTTCGGAATACTGGAATACCGTGGCGCGGGTAATGGAGGCGTTCCATGGTCTTTGGGATCATGCGGAGGCGAAGGACATTCTCCGCACCCTGTATTCCCTGTTGTTTGTGGCACTGGCTGAAGAAGCCCCGATGCCAGAGCCATCCACCATGAGAAAGAAGCGCACCCGTCGCAAGAAGCCTCCAGCCTCTCTCACGACAGCCCCGCCTACTCCTCCCGAATGCTGGCCTGCTTCATCCACGGAGGAGATGGAGGAACGCAGACTGGTGTTGCTGGCAGAAGCAGATCTCCTCCTGGAGGCAAAACCGTGGCTCCTTCCAGAATTAGCCTTGGAGTTTGAGGAGCTCTCTCCTAGTGTAACAGAGCCTCAGCCTGGAATGTAGCACGCTCCGACCCTGGAGGCTCCTCAACCCCATGAGGAGTCTACGCCTCTTTCTTCTCGTCGCCACCGTTCCCGGAGGTCTCACTGGAGGAATACTACCATCACCCAGCCAGCAACTCATCTTTCACCGGAGGAGGGGAATACTGCAGCAGAGCCACCATTTCCTGCTGCTGTGTTGCCTGTAGCCACCTCCTCCACAACTTTTACCTCCACCAATGTGGGGGCTGCAGTTTTTTCCCTGAATTCTTCTCCTTCTGTGCCTGATTTGGAGGTTTTTCCTCTGCATATTGAGGAGCCCAGGGCCGCCGTGGACACAGAGGGAGATAAAAGTGCTTCTGACGCCGCTGGAGACATTGGACACCAGGAGAACAGGCAAGTTCCTTCTCATTTTTCTATTATTAATGAACAATTTTGCCTATTTCCTGGCCAAGAGACTCAGGATCTGCAGTCCCCTGAGCTCTCTGCGCCAGTGGCATGTTATAACTCCTCATTGATCCTCTCTGTGTCCCCTCTATGTGCTTCTGTGAGCTTGCCGGTTCCCGAGCTAAGACACCAGACGGAGGAGAGGTCTGAGGCCCTGGAGGATCCAGTGCCAGGGTCGACAGTGGAGCACCCCTCAGCCGCCACGTTGGATGAGTTGTCAACGTGGGGGAGATTGCCTGGGGGCCCCAAGACTGCAGTCATCATCACGCCTGCTGCGCGAGCCATTGCAGCAGAGCCACCTGTCAAGCTGGGTCTTCTGGAGGCTGGACCTAGGACATCAGCGATGGAGTCCTAGATGGTGGTGGAGCCCGAGTACAGGCAAGTGCTCTCGTTGGTTTCTCTTTCTCCTGAATTAGAGCAAACTTGTCTGGCTGTTGGGGAGGAGAGTCCTCCACTCCAGGCTCCGCCGCTGCCGACAACCCTAACCACTTTCCATCTGTTGCAATTCCTGAGGATCCTCCTAGGGTCACCAGGGGTAACCCACCACCGCCAGGGGTCTCCATTGATCTGGTCCAACTCGCCGGAGTCGACAACAGTCCAGTTTCACCCGTGGAGGTCGACGCAGGGGTTCTGTCCCAATCGGGCACCTCCGTGGGTGCAGCGTCCTCCCAGCCTGAGGGGCCAGCGCTTCCTAGAATGCCGGAGTCCTGGACGGCGGTGGAGCCCAAGTTCAGGCAAGTACACTCTACAGCTTCTTTTCTGCCAGTTTTTGAGCCATCTTGCCTGATTCTAGGTGAGGAGAGCCAGGGGCAGCTCATCGCTGCACCTAGGCTCACCCACCGGGTTCTGCCGCTGCCGGCGACCCTGACCACATCTTTCTCTCCCCTGTCTCTAAGCTTCCTCTCAGGGTCACCGGAGAGCGGTCAACTACACCTAGAGTCGCCGATGATCCAGGTTGGTTGCTCAAGGATGCTGCAGAACCTCAGCCGGAGGTCACCGCGGGGGCAATGGAGCCTTAGCTGGAGGTCACTGCAGGTGCAGTAGAGCCTCAGCTGGAGGTCACCGCGGGTGCAGCATAGCCGGCCCGGTTGGGATCCACCACGGGTGCAGCAAAGCCGGCTCAGATGGGGTCCACCGCGGGTGCAGCAGAGCCGGCCTGGTTTGGGTCCACCGTAGGTGCCGCAGAGCCGGCCCGGTTGGGGTCCACCGCAGGTGCAGCTGTGTCCCAAGCTGGGATTACCGAGGATGCGGTGGATCCGCGGGAGGACGCCGTGGCCCCCTCTGCCTCCCTGTCCGACGTCGTGGGGGTTCCCTCCCTATGGTCTGGTCACTCTCCAGTGAGCCTTCCGGTGAGCAGGCTGCCTCCTGCTTTATCCCGCCGGTCTTGGTGGCTTCACTGTGTGGGCCGACCGCCTGAGGGACTGAGTCTCTGGGCTGGATAGTTCGTGTTTCCCTGCAGGCCACCGGACTCTACTCACCGAACTGCCTGTTGGACCTGGCACTCTGGGCAGCCTCCCGAGCTTCCATGTCTTTGGATTTGGGGGGGTTAATTGTGGACCCTGGGCACAGCATGGTGTTCCCTCCGTTCCTGTTCCCCTTACCTCCCACCCGGGTTTTGGGGGGGATGGGGGGCAAGGGTTTTTCTTTTCTTTGGATATTACCCTGGGTGTCAGGTATTCACCCCTAGAGAGGGAGGCTCTGTCATGAGCTGAGCTGGAGATTGCCCAGCTCAGGCTTTATGGTGGTCTCCTGGTCTTTCTCATCTGTGTTTTATGCTACCTTTGGCTTTCCATACCTTATCTGTGCCTTCTGCCTCTGGGAGCCACTCCCCCTCTCTTCTGTCAGTTTCTGACAGGTGATTCCAATCTGTCATTTCCCTGCTCAGGTTCACACATTCACACACTCTCTCACTCTCTCATTCTTACTCACTCTATCATCCACACCTGCTTTCCATCTGCTCTACAATCACATTCTCGCACCGGCAATCATTGTGATGATCAGGGCGGGTGTACTTAAGCCCTGTCCTTACTCCTGTGTATCGCTGGTGCATTGTATTGTCTACTCCCTGCACACAGTAGGTGTTCTGCTCTGCCTACTCCTGGTATTCGGACTTTTCCCTTTGGACTACGGTTGCTGTTGTTTTGTCCCAGAGCCCAGCTGTGCTCCAATACTTCCACGTAAGTCCTGCTTCCTGGTTTACATTTCTGGTTTCCTCCAGTGGCCAGTGTTTCCCTGGGGCCATATGTGAACTGCCTTTCCCTAAGTCCTAACCTAAGCTGAGCTGTGTTAACCTGCTGAGCTGCGAACTGTTTCTTGAAATCCTATTTTGGATAATTGTTGTATGTTTGATTCCTCACTTATTAAAATACTCTCTTCACCTGCTATTGGGCTTGTCTATTCCATTTGTGCGTGTGTAAAGCTCAGGCTTATGACAGGTCCGATGGAGATGACTTCTTGGGGACAGGAACCAGGCAGGATGTCTTCCACAGCACCGGTACTCTCTCCAGGCTCAGGTTGTACAGGTGTTTCAGTACCACAGCTAGCTGGTTGGCACAGGTCCTCAAGATCCAGGTGAAGGTCCCATCAGGGCCCACTGCCTTCCGCTGACGGAGTCTCTCCAGCTGTTTCTTAACCTGGTTTGTAGTCACAGTAATGTGACGGAGGGGCTTGGTGTCCCCTGAAGAGGAGGAGGGGGGTGGATAGAGGTGCTTCACAGGAGGGTGGGGGGGGAGGCGTGTGTGGGGGTCTGGCTGTGTTGTTGGGGTGATAGACTGTGAGTTGAACCTATCAAAAAAGAGATGTAATTCATCAGCTCTCTCCTGGCTCCCAGTTGTCTGCTTGACTCTCCCCTTGCACCCAGCTATTTTTTTCATTCCCATCCACACATCTTTAGTGTTGTTTTGCCTGAGTTTATTCTCCAACTTCCTCCTATAATTGTCCTTGCACCTCCTCAGCATCTCTCTCAGCTCATGCTGCACTCCCCTCAGCTTCTCCTTGTCTCCGGACATAAAAGCTCTCTTCTTTTTGTTCAGAGGTGCTTTCAGGTCACTCCTGACCCATGGTCTGTTGTTGGAGAAGCAGTGTACAGTCTGAGCTGGCAAGGTCGTGTCTTAACAGAATCTGATGTATTCTGTGATGCAGTCGGTCATATTGTCTATGTCCACCCCATGTGGTTCACAGAGTACGCCCCAATCTGTTGTCTCGAAGCAGTCCTGCAGTGCATCAGCAGCCTCCTGTGTCCACTTCCTCACAGTCCGTGTATAAGCAGGCTGCCTTTGCACAAGGGAAATGTTCTTGGGTGTTAACATGACCATGCAATGATCCGATCTGCCAATGTGGGGTAGAGCTGTGGCACTATATGCATCTCCGACATTGGCATACAGTAAATCCAGTGTTTTGTTTTCTTTGGTGGGACAGTCAACAAACTGGTGAAAGTTTGGAAATGTTTTTCCCAGTGAGACATGATTAAAATCACCCATGATGGCCATAAATACGTTCAGGTGCTTCTCCAACTAGAAAAGCACTCAGAGAGTTCATACCTCCGCCAAGGCTCCTTCCTTCCCTCCCTTTGTCCATCCATCTGTTTGTATCTCCCCGCCTCCATCCCACCATACATTGGAAGATTGGGGCTTGGTAGAGATATGCACTCACAGATCAGCTCCAAAATGTAATGGGTTTTTCTGCAGGCCAAGGACCATCTGTGGTTAAAATTTCAGCAAAATCCATGCAGTAGTTTTTACATAATCCTACTAAACCACTGCAAGAAGATTGAGCCTTGGCGGAGGTATGCAGTCATGGATCACCCCCAAAATGTAATGGGTTTGTGTGTAGGCCAAGAACCACTTCTGATGAAAATTTCATTCAAATCCATCCAGTAGTTTTGGAGTATTGTTGTTAACAGTCTGTGAGGATATTAGAGCCTTGGTGGAGGTATGCATTCTCAGATCATCTCCGAAAATGTAATGGCTTCCCCTCTAGCCCAAGAACCAACTCTGGTGAAAATTTCATCTAAATCCATCCAGTAGTTTTTGTGTAATCCTGCTGCACAAATGCAAACAAAGCCCTTGGTGGAGGTGTGCACTCTCAGATCATGACCAAAATCTAATCATCTGTTCCCCGTGCCATGATACACCTTTCCTGAAAATGTCATCAAAATCCATCCATAACTTTTTGAGTTATTTTGCTAACAAACAAACAGACAAACGCCGGCAAAAACATAACCTCCTTGGCGGAGGTAATAATGTGGCCGTAGTTGAGCTGATTATGTCACAGGTCACCACTGTGTCAGCTGACGGAGGGACGTAGACAATAATTACTAAGGCACACTTCATTTCTCGTGTCATATAATAAAGTTGCACACTCACAGCCAGCAGTTCAATGGCCGGCCTGCAGCACTTTTCCTTCACATGAATGTGTCCAGGATTACACCGCCTTTCTTTACAAGAATATATATACACTACCGTTCAAAAGTTTGGGGTCACTTAGAAATTTCCTTATTACCTCCGCCAGGCCAAAAAGGCCAGGAGGAGGTTATGTTTTTGCCGGGGTTTGTCTGTGTGTTTGTTTGTCTGTCTGTCTGTCTGTTTGTCTGTTGGTTAGCAAGATAACTCAAAAAATCTTGGATGGATTTCCATGAAACTTTCAGGCGTTGTTGGAAATGGTACAAGGAAGAACTGATTAAATTTTGGGGGTGATCCGGTTCACCGTCTGGATACAGGGATTTTTTAAAGCATTTTTCATTCAACACTGTGACATACAGCCATTTTCAACATGTGCGCAGGCGCAATGGAGGGCGCTGGTCGTCGTGTCTGCAACACAAACTCTGCGTTCTTCAACGTTTTAGGCACAAAAGGACGCGGAAAACACTGCTGGCCTGGGCCCGCCAGCGTGCCTGTGTTTGCGCGCAACTGCAAAACCTCACACGGGCAGCTGTCCGCCGACGGATTCTTTGGCAGAAATTCCCCGGCCAGCCATAGGAGCTGCGCATTTGGCAGAAATTCACCGGCCAGCCATAGACGCTGCGCAAAAACGAGCTCTCTGCCGGCGAAGCTTCTAAATTCTCGTTTGCCGCGGAGCGCAACCCCCAAAAAAGTAATATTGTAGCGAACTCAATATGAGCACCCTACTTGGCTTGCCAAGTGGGTTGACCCTATTGGCAACACAGGTAGAGTGCGGGACTCCGGAGCGGGAGGCATGAGTTCGAACCTCCCGGTGGGACGTCGCCATGTCGAGCAGCACGTTACAATATAATATAAAACCCACGGCAACCTGTCTACCCAATTTGCATCCGTCAGTGGAGGAGATGGACACAACAGCAACACTTCAGTTTATTACCTCCGCCAAGGAGGCAATGCTTTTACTACTGAACCACTAATCCTATCACTTTCAGATTGATTGTCATTGATTAATTGTGTGTTTATTGCACTGTCCCTGTCAAATAAACAAATAATCATTGTGAATCCAATTGCTAGTCATATGTTTACATGCTCAAGGAATCTGAAAACGTACACACAAACACTGTATGGGGGGAATTGTGGCGCTTGGCGGAGGTCTGCGCTCTCCAAGTGCTTTTCTAGTTTTTGAAAGAAAAGCACTTTTTTTCAATGAAGATAACTTTAAACTAATCAGAAATACACTCTATGCATTGCTAATGTGGTAAATGACTATTCTAGCAGCAAATGTCTGGTTTTTGGTGCAATATCTAGATAGGTGTATAGAGGCCCATTTCCAGCAACTATCACTCCAGTTTTCTAATGGTACAATGTGTTTGCTCATTGCGTCAGAAGGCTAATGGATGATTAGAAAACCCTTGTGCAATCATGTTAGGTCTGCAATGCTGTAATTGCTGCAAATGGAGGATTCTTTGACAAAAGCAAAGTTTGAAGGAAAAACTTATTATTTCAAATACAAATCATTATTTCTAACCTTGTCAATGTCTTGACTATATTTTCTATTCATTTTACAACTCATGGTGATAAATAAGTGTGACTTTTCATGGAAAACACAAAATAATTGTCTGGGTGACCCCAAACTTTTGAACGGTAGTGTATATAAAGCTTTTCTAAAGAAAAGGACAAAAGAAGCAGAGCAGTGGTATAAAACATACAAAAACAAGTTAACATATATAATGAGATGTAGTAAAAGAGACTATTACAGTAAAGAACTGGAGAAAAACAGAGACAATATTAAAAATACATGGACAATACTTAACAATATTCTTGGAAATAAAAACAGAAATACAAGCTACCCAACCAATTTTTCAAAAAATAATAAAACGACTCAGAGTGTGAATGCAGTTTCACCTGCAGATGAATTTAATAACTTTTTTGTTAACATTGGTCCTAATTTGGCTCGAGAAATACCCATTACAGCACCTACGGGTGATACAATAAGCAAAAACACTACTATAAAAGACTCCATTTTCATAAAGAACACAGACGAGAGAGAGGTCATTGAAATTGTTAAATTGTTTAAAAGTAAAACACCTATGGACTGTGATGGTATTGACATGCTCTTAGTCAAAACTATCATTGAATGCTTAGTGAAACCACTGACGTATATTTGTAACCTGTCTCTCCAAACAGGTATATTTCCCAATGCAATGAAAATAGCTGAAGTAATTCCGATATACAAGACGGGTGACAGAGGGGAACTTTCAAACTATAGACCAATTTCACTATTGCCGCAATTTTCCAAGATACTTGAAAAAATATTCTGTGAGAGAATTGACAACTTCATACTGAAGAATAATTTATTGTGTGAGCAGCAATATGGGTTCAGGTACAAGAGGATAACTGCATTTGCTCTAATGGAATTTATAGAAAAAATATCAACTGCCATTGAAAATAAAGCGTACTCAGTTGGGGTATTCCTGGATCTTAAAAAAGCATTTGATACAGTGGATCATAATTTATTATTAAAGAAACTACAAAATTGTGGTATTGGGGGGGTAGCACTGTCCTGGTTATGTATTTACTTAAAGAATAGATATCAGCATGTATGTGTTGGTAACAAAAACTCACAGTTACTGAAGGTTACTTGTGGAGTCCCACAGGGTTCAGTTTTGGGGCCACTGTTATTCAATATGTATATAAATGCTATATGTAAAGTTTCTGAAAAAATGGATTTATTATTGTTTGCCGATGACACTAATCTATTATGCAGTGGAAGCAATTTGGAACAACTTTTGGATACACTCGGAAAGGAATTAGGGAAGCTTAAACTGTGGTTTGATTCAAACAAATTAACGCTCAATTTAAGTAAGACAAAATTTATAGTTTTTAACAACCATCACAACAACTTAGTATCTAAACTCAGTGTAAATGGTGTAGAGATTGAAAGGGTATCCGAAACTAAATTTCTTGGAGTAATAATTATTACCTCCGCCAAGGAGGTTATGTGTTCATTGGCGTTGGTTTGTCTGTCTGTCTGTCTGTCTGTCTGTTTGTTTGTTTGTTAGCAAGATAACTCAAAAAGTTATGGACGGATTTTCATGAAATTTTCAGAGATTGTCAGAAATTGCGTATCCTACAGATGATTAGATTTTGGTGGTGATCCCGATCACCCTCCACAAGAAAACCGCCATTACGCAAAATGCCATTTTCGTGAATAACTACTAAACCACTAATCCTATCATTGTCAATCCAATTGCTTGTCATATGTTTTCATGGTCAAGGAATCTGAAAATGTACACACAAACACTGTATGGGGGGAACTGTGGCGCTAAACCGCCATTACGCAAAATGCCATTTTCGTCAATAACTACTGAACCACTAATCCTATCATTGTGAATCCAATTGCTTGTCATATGTTTTCATGGTCAAGGAATCTGAAAATGTACACACAAACACTGTATGGGGAGAACTGTGGCACTAAACCACCATTACGGAAAATGCGATTTTCATGAATAACTACTCAACCACTAATCCTATCAATGTGAATCCAATTGCTAGTCATATGTTTTCATGGTCAAGGAATCTGAAAACGTACACACAAACACTGAATGGGGGGAACTGTGGCGTTTGGCGGAGGTCTGCGCTCTCCGAGTGCTTTTCTAGTTGATAATAAACTGTTTTGGAAGTCACATATTAATTATATTAAAGGTAAAATATCCAAATCAATTGCAATACTACACAGAGTGAAATATTTGCTGAATCAACCCACACTACTGTATATACTCTGTATCATTCATTAATACTCCCATACATGACATATTGTACTGAAGTGTGGGGAAATACATATAAAACAAACATATATACAGTCTTTATGCTTCAGAAGAGAGCTATTAGAATAATAAACAAAGCTGCTTACAGGGAACCAACAAACCCACTTTTTCTTAAATTAAAAGCTCTCAAGTTGAAAGATCTGGTTGACTTTAAAACTGCAGTAATAATGTTTAAAGTGAAAAATCTATCACTGCCCGCAAATATCCAAAAGTTGTTCCAAATAAGGGAGAAACAATATCATTTCAGAGGAACATGTATATTTCAAAAACCTTCAGTGAGAACTACCACCAAGCAACACTGTGTTTCAGTGCAAGGAGTCAGATTATGGAACAATTTTGGACCTGAATTAAAATCATGTACAACGCTTGGACAATTTAAACAAAAACTAAAGGAAGAAATACTCCAAACATATATACAAGATGGCATGTAAAATCACATAAGGATTGTCATATCCAGTCTGTGTTGTGTTGTTGCTTAGTTTTTTTGTCACATTTTGTCTTAGCTTTGTTCCGAATTGTAATCACTCTTGTTTTGTTTTTCTTTTGAATTCTTGGATGGAATATGGGTGGGCAATATAAGCTGCGGCTTCAGCCATCACCCATTTCGGATAACTTATGTTGAACTGTATAATCAGAGGAGTTATTGTTTAATTTGACCTTGTTGGATTTGTTTTCTTTTTTTCCCCTTTGTTATATTATTCTGTTTCTTTTTAATCTTTACTTTTAATCTATCCGAAATAAAGATTCATTCATTCATTCATTCATTCATTCATTCAGTAGCGCCACTCCTGCTCCCCTCTTTTTTGCCTGCTACTTATCACATCTCTGTCCCCCCGTATGGTCTTGAAGCCAGGTATCGCTACGTTAACATCTGGGATCTGTGAGTGTAACCACTTCTCTGTGAAACACATGATACTGCACTCACAATATTCCTTTTGTGTCCTGACCAGTGCTGTAAGCTCATCAGTGTTGTTTCCGAGCGATCGCACGTTCCCGGTGATGACCATCGGCACAGCCGGCTTATGCTTCCTCCTTCTCCTCCTCACCTTAGCTCCAGCCCATCACCCGCGGCGTCTCCTCTTTAGTTCATCCAGAATGAGGGGATTTGCTCCGGGCAGCAGCGTTTGCCTCCTCAGCGCAATCAGCTGGTCAAGTGTGAAAACAATGCCCCCCCCCCCCCCGCTAATCTCCATTGCCCGAGGAAGAGAAAAAACTGAGAGAAAGACCGGGCTAAAATAGAAAAAAAACTTGGTCCAGTCTTAATCCGAATCTCTTCTCCTACTGAGCCCTGGTTAATAAGAGACACACAGGAATAAGCAGATAGACACACAAAGACACAAGAGAGTTGCTGCTGATACGGCTGCCCTGCCTCAGGAGCCATTTATATATATATATATATATATATATATATATATATATATATATATATATATATGTGGCAAAAGGTGAAGCTAGGGAAATTTACATCCAGCTCCCGAAAAATTAGTACTGGCGCCCCCCAAGGATGTGTCCATTCCCCGCTGCTCTTCTCCCTCTACTCCAACGACTGCACCTCAGAGGACCCTTCGGTGAAGCTCCTGAAGTTTGCGGACGACACCACAGTCATCGGTTTGATCCGGGATGGTGATGAGTCTGCATACAGGCGGGAGGTGGAGCAGCTGATCCTCTGGTGCGGCCAGAACCATCTTGAACTTAACCCAACCAAAACGGTGGAGATGACTGTGGATTTCAGGCGACACCCTCCTTCATTCCCCCCACTCACCATCCTCAACAGCACAGTGTCCACTGTGGACTCCTTCAAGTTTCTGGGTACCACAGTCTCCCGGAACCTGAAGTGGTCCTCCCATATAGACACTGTCCGGAAAAAGGCCCAGCAGAGGTTGTTTTTTCTGCGTCAGCTCAAGAAGTTTGATTTGCCTTAGGAGCTGCTGGTTGTCTTCTACACCGCCATCATCCAATCTGTCCTCTGCTTTTCCATCACTGTCAGGTTTGGATCTGCCACTAAACAGGACAAGACCAGACTGCAGTGGATCATTAAGTCTGCGGAGAGGATCATTGGTACCGACCTACCCTCCATTGAGAACTTATATCGGTCCATAACCAGGAAACGGGCAGGAAACATCTGCGCTGACCCGTCACACCCTGGCCACAAACTGTTTGAACTTCTATCTTCTGGTCGTCGTTACAGATTACTGAAGGTCAAAACCACCCGTCACAGGAACAGTTTCTTTCCTCAAGCCATCACTCTGATGAATTCCTAACATTCACCTAGTCCTACCTGTTGCTGTACTCATGACTTTTCATCCATTCTTACATTGCACATAACTCTCACACTGCTTTTTACTTCATTCACATTATATCACTGAACCTGAGTTCACATTGAAATACTGTGTGACTGTATATCTTTTCATATATTTCTGCAAAGTGTGGATAGTCTGAGTAAATAACTGCATATATTCCTGTATATATTTGCATCCTTTTATAGAAACATGGACAGACTGTAATTTACTGTACATACTCTGTTGTCACTGAATCCTTATTTAAATCTTATTTAAATCCTCCACCTGAACAACGAGAGCAAGCTTTTAGCCAAAGTCAAATTCCTTGTATGTATTGTGCATACTTGGCCAATAAAGCTGATTCTGATAATCAGAAATACACTCTATACATTGCTAATGTGGTAAATGACTATTCTAGCTGCAAATGTCTGGTTTTTGGTGCAATATCTACATAGGTGTATAGAGGCCCATTTCCAGCAACTATCACTCCAGTGTTCTAATGGTACAATGTGCTTGCTCATTGCATCAGAAGGCTAATGGATGATTAGAAAACCCTTGTGCAATCATGTTAGGTCTGCAATGCTGTAACTGCTGCAAATGGAGGATTCTTTGACGAAAGCAAAGTTTGAATGAAAAAATTATTATTTCAAATACAAATCATTATTTCTAACCTTGTCAATGTCTTGACTATATTTTCTATTCATTTTACAACTCATGGTGGTAAATAAGTGTGACTTTTCATGGAAAACACAAAATAGTTGTCTGGGTGACCCCAAACTTTTGAACGGTAGTGTATATATAGTTTTATTATTGCTATATTATAACATTTTACTGAGTGGATATGCCTAAATCAGTGTGTCAGTCATACTACATTGATGCTTATAGACATTCAAATATGTTCCATACAAAATAGCATGGTTTTTGGGACGTCTGTTTTTGCAAAAGAATGGCTTGTGGACTTCTCTGTTTTTGCAAAAAAAAAAAAAAAAGTACTAATAAATTGCCAAAAAATAGCAATGAGTTGATGTTCAACTATGATGATGATGATGATGATGTCTGAGATACTCATATTTCAAGTGACCATGTCTTAGAAGCTGATTTGGAAATACTAACACCTATAAACCTACAGATGAAAAAGTGTTTTTTTCTCATTTTGAACACAACTGGACTTATCTGTTTTTGCAAAAGAACTCTTCATATCAAGAATAGATTATTCAAAATTCACAGCTACTCCAATTAAAACTCAAGAAGAATACAAAATATTGTGCTAATTGGTCAGGTCTTCTCACTAGTGAATGGATGGATAATGAACAACAAGGTGGATTGTCCTCTCCGGGTTGGGAACAGGATCCTGCCCCAAGTGGAGGAGTTTAAGTATCTTGGGGTCTTATTCACGAGTGAGGGGAGAATGGAGCGAGAGATTGACAGACGGATCGGAGCAGCATCTGCAGTGATGTGGACATTGTAGCGGTCTGTTGTGGTGAAGAGGGAGCTGAGTTCTAAGGCAAAGCTGTCAATTTACCAGTCAATCTACGTTCCTACTCTCACCTATGGTCACAAGCTTTGGTTAATGACCGAAAGAATGAGATCGCGGATACAAGCAGCTGAAATGAGTTTTCTCCGTAGGATTGCTGGACTCACCCTCAGAGATAGGGTGAGGAGCTCAGACATCCGGGAGAGGCTCAGAGTAGAACCGCTGCTCCTCCACATTAAAAGGAGTCAGTTGAGGTGGTATAGGCATCTGATTAGGATGCCTCCTGGACGCCTCCCACTTGAGGTGTTTCGGGCACGTCCCACTGGGAGGAGACCCCGGGGCAGACCCAGGACTCGCTGGAGAGACTATGTCTCCCAGCTGGTCTGGGAACGCCTTGGTATCCTTTCTGAAGAGCTGGAGCAGGTGGCTGGGGAGAGGGAAGTCTGGGTTTCTCTGCTTGAACTGCTGCCTCTGCGACCCGGACCTCCGGAAGAGCGGTAGAAGATGGATAGATGGATGGATGGATGGATAATGAACAACCATCTCATCCTCTTCACTTCATTCAGCCACTTTAATCCTTCCATCATACAGATCAATGCTCTCTCACTGACACAAATCATTCAGTAGTTGAACTGAATGGGGATCAGATACAATAAATGCCATGGTGGCCAAGTGCTTCCCTTTATATTACCATGTGTGAAAATTTGCTGAGGGCGTGTTTTGTTGATACTGTAACGGGGTTGAGAGAATTCATTTCAGCCTCAGCTACTGTGTTAGTACTAATTTCCTAACTGCTGTTTAAAAAACAAAATGTTCTTTAAGTACTGTGAGAATCCGATCAAAACATTAAATATGAAATTTGCAGTTGTTATTTTAAACCACAGTGGACTGTTTTGATATACAGCTGGGAAAATAAGTATTGAACATTTCAACATTTTCTCAAACATATTTATGATGAAGCCATTGACCTGAGATTTTCACCAAATATCAGTAACAACCCAAGTAATTCATACCTACAAAGAAATCAAGGCAACTGTTTTCACAAAAAAGTTATATTTAATAAAGTGGAATGACACAGGGAATAGCATTGAACACTTGAAGAAAAAGAGGTGCAAAAAGGCATAAAAAGCCAAGAAACCAGCTGAAATCCATCAGAATTTGGGAAGTTAACCAATCCCCCATCAGTGCAAATTAATTTCAGCTGGTTAAGTCCTGTCTGATAGCCTTTTAAAAGGTCTGTGAATATCAGATTGTCACACCACAAAGAACTCATGATGGGTAGAAGTAAAGAGCTCTCTCTCGACCTTCACAACCTTATTGTTGCAAGACATGATGATTGCATTGGTTACAGGTGCATTTCTAAACTGCTAAATGTTCCAGTGAGCACTGTTAGAGACATCATCCGGAAGTGGAAAGAATATCATTTTACCAAAAACCGGCCATGCTTTCTGACAGAGTCAAAAGAATTATCAGAAGAGTTATCAACAGCCAAAGACCACTCGTGGAGAGCTCCAGAAAGACCTGGAGTTAGCAGGTACTGCTGTTTCAAAGAAAACAATAAGTAATGCACTCAACCAACATGGGCTCTAGGCCCGCTCACTTTGCAAGACTCTACTGCTGAAGAAAAAGCATGTTAAAGCTCGTTTAAAGTTTGCTGTACAACATTTGGGCAAACCAGTAAAATACTGGGAAAATATAGTCTGGTCAGATAAGACCAAAATTCAACTTTTTGGATGCCACAACACACAGTATGTTTGGAGGAGAAATGGCACTGCACATCAGCCAAAAAACACCATACCAACAGTGAAGTTTGGAGGTGGATCATCGTGGTGTGGGGATGTTTTTCAGCATATCATACAGGCAGACTTCATATAATTGAAGGAAAGATGAATGGACAAATGTAAAGGGACGTCCTTGATAAGAACCTGTTGCCATCTGTCAAGATGCTGAAGATGAAATGAGGGGAGGGGCATTTCAGCAAGACAATGAACCCAAACACACAGCCAAGGAAACTCAATTCATTCCAAAATCACTGCTGAGCAATGCCTGCACCTAGTTTCTCTGTACAGGAGGCTCTTACCAACAAAGGCCTTTCTACTAAATATTAAATGAATTTCACCAAGTGTGTTCAATACTTATCTCCTGTGTCATTCCACTTTATTAAATATAACTTGCTTTGTGAACACAGGTGCTTTTATTTATTTGTATGTATGGATTACTTGGGTTGTTACTGATAACTGGTGAAAATCTCAGGTCAATGGCTCCATCAGAAATATGTTTAATGAGAAAAATGTTGATATGTTTAATACTTATTTTCCCTGCTATATATCATTCCCATTTTTTCATAATTATAGGAATCTACTGTATGTTTAAGGATAATGATAGTGCACAGATTCATCCTACTGGGAAAAACTAGTCAAATAATTTTGCTGAAGCTCTTGATTATATCAAAGATCTGAATTCTCATTTGCCCTTTTGATTATACAAAAGGTTATAATTCAATTCAATTTGATTCAGTTCAACTTTATTTATATAGTGCCATATCACAACAACAGTCATCTCATAGCACTTTTAACTGTAGGGGGGACCCCCACAATTGCAGAAAGACCCCAGCAATCAGGTGATCCCCTGTGAGCAAGCACTTGGCGACGGTGGAGAGGAAAAACTCCCTTTTAACAGGAAGAAACCTCCAGCAGAACCAGGCTCAGGGAGGGGCAGTCATCTGCTGCGACTGGGTGGGGGGTGAGGGGATAGAGAAGATGAAAAGAACAGACATGTAGAGAGCAAACAGCACGATGGGGACTATCTATGGGAGAGAACTATCTATGGGGGAGAACAAAAAAATTATAATGACCAGCAAAAAAAAAATATTTCATTGAGAGTGAAGAAAGGAGTGAAGCCCAGTGCAATTACTGGAGTTCCCCCAGCTGTCTAAACCTATTAGCAGCATAAGGGAGGGTTCAGAGTCACATGATCCCTCCCTAATTGTAGGCTATATCAAAAAGGAAGGCTTTAACCCTATTCTTAAAAACAGAGATCGAGTCTGACTCCCGAATCCAGATTGACAGCTTGTTCCACAAAAGAGGAGCTTGATAACTAAAGGCTCTGCCCCCCATTGTACTTTTGGAGATTGTAGGTATTACAAGTAATCCAGCATTTTGGTAGCATAGTGCTCTGTTAGGATAATAGGTGTAGCATCATCTCACTTTGACTCAGCAATAATTATTCTTCTGCTTAAAGACATTTTTGTTTCACCCAGGAGTAAGACAAAAAAATGGATTTTCTTCCTCCAGGCCACAGCTGAAATCCCCTTTCTTTTGTTAAAACCAACCTAAGGAATTTCCCCAATGTCCGGCTTTGCTTTTATTGCCCCCATAAACATGCACCAGACCTGGTCACACACAGACCCACAACTCAGCTAATTTCCTTAAACTCTGGACACGCTGGATTTAACCAGTGAATTTTAAAGTACTGTGGTGATATTAGTTGTTGGTCTCACACACAAAATTGGATCTTTTAATGTGAAGGTGGAGTTTTAATGTGAAGGCGGAGTTTTTCCGTTTTGGATGGAGATAAAAGCAGGAAGTACAAAAATGTAAATAAAGTTTTTCCAGACAGACTTATGCGTATCCTGTCTGTTTTTCTGTAACTTCTACATTGGTGACCCCGACGTTTGAAGAATGTTTGATCAAGCGACCTCTTCTGATATCGCTGCCACGGCGTCTGTATCCACTGCGGCTCCCGCACTGGCTGTTTTTGCGGCTACCGTTAAATTACCGGACTTTTGGCAGCACGACCCGGAGCCCTGGTTTCAGCATGTCGAGGCTCAGTTCCATCTGCGCGGAATAACCACAGATGACACGAAGTATTTCCATGTTGTCGCAGCTTTGGATTCTGCCACTACTCGCCGTTTGATGGGACTGCTCCGGGACCCGCCTCACGCTGACAGGTACGTCACTCTGAAGAGGGCTCTTCTGCAGCTGTACCAACTCTCTGATATAGAGCGCGCTGATCGTCTTCTGTCTATGACTGGTTTGGGGGACAGCAAACCTTCTGAGCTGATGGAGAATATGTTGGCACTTCTTGGTTCAGGAGATAGTTCATTTCTGTTTACCCACCTGTTTCTGCGTCAGCTTCTGCCTCCAGTGCGCACTGTTCTGGCCAGCTCGCCCCTCATTCGTACTAAGGATTATCGGGGTTTGGCTGGAGAAGCGGACAGGCTTTGGCTGGCTTCTCGTCATTTGTCGGTGCATGCATTGCTGCCTGGGCAGTCTGATGGAGAAGTCTCGGTGGGTGTGGCCGCAGTATCGGATCGCCGTAAGAAAGAGAGCAGCCTGTGTTTTTATCACCGCCGTTTTGGACCGAAGGCTCGGCGCTGTATTCCACCGTGCTCTTTCCAGCCACAGGGAAACGAGAAGGCTGGTGCTCGCTAGCAGCTGCGTGCACCGGCACCAGCAATAAGTTGCTTTTTATTGAGGACTGCATGGCTGGACGTCGTTTTTTGGTGGATTCGGGAGCGCAGCGGAGCATCGTTCCCCCCTCTTCGGCTGACGTCATGGAATATGAACATGGACCTCCACTGGACGCTGCTAATGGTACTCCTATTCGCACCTTTGGCACCAGGCTCATTACTGTGTGTTTTAACGGCCGTGAATTTAGTTGGGACTTTGTGGTAGCATCTGTAGCAGTTCCTATTCTTGGCGCAGATTTTTTGTGTGCTTACAGACTGTTGGTTGACGTAGCTAACAGATGTTTGATTGATGCTGTGTCTTTTGATTCTTATCCATGTACACTGGGTGGGGCTGGTCCACTGCTTGCTAACATGCTCGCCTCAGGAGACAGATACCAGCACCTTCTCTCTGAGTTTCCTGCCCTCACTGTGCCTACATTTTCTGCGGCAGTAGTTAAACATGGGGTTGAGCATTATATTACTACTGTGGGTCCACCTGTTTTTGCTCGCGCACGCCGTCTGGATGCTGCTAAGTTGGCCATCGCTAGAGATGAGTTTGCCAATATGGAGCGGCTGGGTATTGTGTGCCATTCCAACAGTCCGTGGGCTTCTCCCTTCCACATGGTCCCTAAGTCAGATGGGGGTTGGCGCCCTTGTGGAGATTTTAGGCGCCTTAACAATGCTACTACCAACGACAGGTACCCAGTCCCCCATATCCAGGATTTTTCTTCACGTCTGGCAGGGACAGTCATTTTTTCTAAAGTGGATTTAGTGCGTGGTTATCATCAGGTGCCTGTCCATCCCCAGGACGTTCCCAAGACAGCAGTGATCACTCCATTTGGACTGTTCGAGTTCTTGAGGATGCCGTTCGGCCTTAAGGGTGCTGCACAGACATTTCAAAGGCTTATGGACTCTGTGTTGCGGGACATGCCTTTTTTGTTTGTATACCTGGACGATATACTGGTGGCGAGCGCTTCGGTGGAGGAACATGTGTTGCACCTTCGCCAGCTCTTCAGACGCCTCTGTGACCATGGACTAATAGTGAACCCCGTGAAGTGTCAGTTTGGGCTCTCAGAACTTGAGTTTTTGGGGCACAAGGTATCCCAGCAGGGTGCAGTGCCCCTCCCGGCTAAAGTCGAAGCAGTTGTAGCTTTTCCACGCCCCTCCTCTGTCAAGCCCCTGCAGGAGTTTTTGGGCATGGTCAGTTTTTACAACCGTTTTATACCTCATGCTGCCCATATTATGCGTCCTCTATATGAGGCCTTGAAGGGTAAGAGGGGTAATCAGGACATTGAGTGGACTCATGAGAGGTTATGTGCTTTTGACGGGGCTAAAGCTGCACTGGCTGATGCTGCCTTGTTGGCTCATCCAGATTCCACGGCCGCCATTGCTCTTACCACCGACGCATCTGATTATGCTGTCGGAGCAGTTTGTGAGCAGTGGGTGGGCAATTCCTGGGAACCTCTGGCCTTTTTAGTAGACAGTTACGCGAGTCAGAAAGGAAGTACAGCACCTTTGACAGGGAGCTGCTGGCCCTTTTCTTGGCGACAAGGCATTTCAGGTTTCTTTTGGAGGGCCGTAAATTCACCGCTTTTGTGGACCATAAACCTCTCACGTTTGCCATGGCCAAGTCCACTGAACCTTGGTCAGCTCGGCAACAACGGCAGCTTTCGGCTATTTCCGAGTTCACTACAGACATTCAGCATGTGGCTGGTAAGACCAACTTGGTGGCGGACTGTCTTTCTCGTGCACCAGTTGCTGCTGTTCATTTGGGCATGGACTATGCTGAGATGGCTGCCGATCAGTTGTTGGACCCGGAGGTGCAGGTGCTTCGTTCCACGGAGTCCAGTTTGCAGTTGGAGGATGTCTGCTTTCAAGACAGTGGCGCCACTCTTCTGTGTGATACTACACTGGGAAAACCACGACCTCTGGTGCCTGTGGCTTGGCGTCGTCGTGTTTTTGACGCTGTTCATTCTTTGTCGCATCCTGGGGTTAAGCCTTCGGTCAAGTTGGTGAGCGCCAAGTTTGTATGGCCGGGTCTTAGAAAGGATGTGAAGACTTGGATGACAACCTGTGTGGCGTGCCAGCGTGCTAAGGTGCAGCGCCACATAAAGGCTCCATTGGAGCCTTTTTGGATTCCGGAGCGACGTTTTGATCATGTTCAGGTGGACCTGGTTGGACCTCTTCCTCCGTCTTGCGGTTTTACTCACCTCTTCACTATGGTGGACCGGACTACGCGGTGGCCGGAGGTGGTTCCCCTGACATCAACTACAGCATCTGATGTTGCCCGGGCATTTATCTCCTCTTGGGTGTTCCGTTTTGGTGTCCCCTTGGACGTTACCTCTGACAGGGGCCCGCAATTTACCTCTGCACTTTGGAATGAAGTAGCTGGTAGTTTGGGGGTTAAACTCCATCGGACCACAGCATACCATCCACAAGCTAATGGGCTATGCGAGCGGTTTCATCGGACTATGAAAGCGGCCCTTTGCGCGTCATTAGTGGATAGTGGATGGGTGGACAGATTACCGTGGGTTTTGTTGGGTTTGCGTTCAGCCCCCAAAGAAGACCTGCATTCCTCTTCTGCTGAGTTGGTCCTTGGCCAGACCTTGAGGGTTCCAGGGGAGTTTCTTCCTACCAGTCCAGGGTTAGGTCCCAGTATGGTTAAGAGGCCTAAGTGTCGAGAGGAAGTTAGGGCTTTTGTTCCTGTGGCTGCGCACCACTGCCTTCCTCAGTCCTACGTCCCTGACAGCCTTAGGTCGGCTAAATATGTTTTTGTCCGGCACGATGCCCATCGTTCTCCCCTGCAGGCACCTTATGATGGTCCTTTTTGGGTGTTAGAAACAGGCCATAAGGATTTTTTGGTTGAGTTGGGGACTGGTCAGGATCGGATTTCGGTGGATCGTTTGAAGCCTGCGCATGTTCTTTGTGACGATGAGGTTGAGTTAGCCCGCCCGGCTCGGCGGGGGCGCCCTCCCAACCCTGCGCCTGAGGTTGTTTCTGCTCCAGTTACAGTTGTGCCCCCTAGGACTGTGCAGTGCAGTCGTCGGGGCAGGGTAATTAGGTTGCCTAAGAGGTTCTCTTGAGTTATTTTCTTTTGGATTTTTGTTCATGCTGTTTTTGTTTTTTGTCAGCATGTTTATTTATGTTGTTATTTGTGTGTTCTGGGGGGGCCTGTGTGGTGATATTAGTTGTTGGTCTCACACACAAAATTGGATCTTTTAATGTGAAGGCGGAGTTTTTCCGTTTTGGACGGAGATAAAAGCAGGAAGTACAAAAATGTAAATAAAGTTTTTCCAGACAGACTTATGCGTATCCTGTCTGTTTTTCTGTAACTTCTACAGTACATTATTACAAACTCAATTCTAAACCTTCTTTTTAGGAAAAAGGCAAATGGACTCTGATGTCTTTAATGTGGAAAATCAATAATATGTGTGAAATGCATTAATCTGTGATTTTATATATATGCATGTTAATGTTTAAGTGAATGTTTATTCCTGCATGTTGATTTAGAAGCACTACTTATAATTTATACTAATCACTAAAGTTATCTTAGTTTAATACATAAAGGGAAATACTAACTTCCAGTATGTATCAAAGTTTTGCCTCTAAAACCATGTGACTCCAGCAGCCAACCTCTGCATGACAACTCTTCATCCCAAAGAACTCCAAACAATAGACTGTTTGTTCATTGGACTAAAAATTCATCGGGCCTCCCACGAAGGACTCTCATTGGCTGAGATCCCGGAAGCCCGCGAAGCTCAACAGAACTTGTATAAATAGCAGAGAGACCCCTGCTTCATTCTTTTTTTTTTTCCCTGATCGTCTACTCTTTTTTCCGGATCCTCTTTTCGGCTGCTCTCTTTTCCGGATCGCTCTTTTGCCTCTGTCTCTCTTCCCTTTCACTGATCGTCTCTCTATTGTCTACACACAGCAAGGAAGAACAAAGACTTCAACCACGTGTCGCTTTTCTGAACACAGAGCAGATAACTCGTAATTTGTTTATGTAACTTTGTAATTTTCTTTTTCTCTTAAATACCTAGGAATTCCTATTTCTTTGAGCTCAATTCTTAATCGGAGTTAAACTCCAATTTTTATTCATCACTTTTTCTTTGTTAAACTTTCTGTAAAATCACCGTTTGTTTAATTTTAATGTAAACTTTAATCTTGACTTTGTTTTTATATTTTTCTTGACCAAGCACCCACCAGAAGCTATAATTTTCATCTAAAGTCCGAAAGTTTTTTTTTTTAATTTGAGATCTGATTAGATCTAATTATTATCGAAGACCTGTGGAGGCTCATGCAGCTGAGGAATCAACGCGCTGAAGAAGCGTCATCATTTGGCTCCAAACCCAGTTTCAACTGTGGGTCATATGGCCCAGAATCCAGCCCCTTCGACCGCTTGAATTTAAAGGTCGAACTGTGGATGCTGAAATATCTGAGGGCAGACATTTCCTCTAACATCCACAAAATCTTGGGCTGAGGACGACGCCAGAACCATCATCACCGAGGATCACGTGAGCTGCAAACTTTTAATTCATCTGCTGAATTAAACGTCTGAGGTTCGGTAATAATTTGTGTATCTAATCAGATGCAAATTAAGAAGCCCTTAACATAACTCTTCTCTTCATTAAAATTCCGTTTTTATTTTCTTAAGATGAATCAAGGACTTTTTCACATAATTAGTAAACTTTCTCCATAAATTTGCGTTGTTTCCATAATCTGTTAACACAAACTGATAGAAATTGGTTTCTCAGTTTAACCCTGGTTCCGAAAATATTGACATTGTTAATCTATCATTTACAAGATTGATTCTATGATTAATGAAATTACTGCAATGTCTGTTAATCATTTCGTGTAATAAATCTGTAAAAATGAGAAGTTGTTGAGAATTTTTTTCATTGAGTCTGTTCAAGCACAGGTATCGAATTCACAGAAAAATTTTTAAGACTGACTATTGATTAATTTATTGAGTGATCAAACAGGTATAAAGTGAAATTAAAGATTAAAATTGCTTCTTAAAGATAGAAGCTGGTGCCCCTTACGAGTGTTATTAACTTTTCTGATGTATATGAAATGAGATTTGATCTCAGATTCCAATACATCAATATAAATTAAATAATTCATACCTGATCATATTTATTATTTATTAATATTCCATCTATTTCCTCCTATATAGGGTAATATCAGATGTTTTAAATAAAAAAGGGGCCTGATTGTTTAGAACTTTGAATGTGAGAAGAAGGATTTTAAACTTAATTCTAAATTCTATGGGAAGCCAATGAAGGGAGGCCAGAACTGGAGAGATATGATCTCTCTTTCAAGTACCTGTTAAAACTCTTGCTACAGCATTCTGGATCAACTGAAGACTTTTTAGAAATGTTTTAGGACAACCTGATAATAAAGGGTTACAGTAATCTAATCTAGAGCTAACAAAAGCATGGATCAGTTTCTCAGCATCACTCTGAGACAAGATGCTCCTAATCTTGGCAATATTATGCAAATGATAGAAGGCAGTCTTAGAAACGAATTTAATATGTGAATTGAAAAACAGATCTTGATCAAAAATAACTCCAAGGTTCCTCACAGCTCTATTAAGAGAAAGAGTAACCACATCCAAACTAAAAGTTTGATTTGGAAAGGTATTTCTAAGGTTTTTTGGACCAACAAGAATGACTTCAGTCTTATCTGAATTTAATAGCAGGAAATTACAAGTCATCCAAACTTTGATTTCCTTAAGACAGGCTTCTAACTTGGCTAATTGATTACTATCATCTGGCTTCATTGACGGGTATAATTGTGTGTCATCTGCATAACAATGAAAATGTATACAGTGCTTTCTAATAATGTTGCCTAACGGAAGCATATATAAACTAAAAAGAATAGGGCTTAGCACAGATCCCTGTGGAACTCCATGACTGAGCATTGAGTTGAAAGAAAACTTAGTATTGACATGAACACACTGGAACTGATCAGATAAATAAGATCTAAACTACTGCAACAAAGTTCCATTAAGTCCAACATAGTGTTCTAATCTATCAAGTAGAATATTATGATCGATAGTAACAAAAGCTGCACTGAGGTCTAAAAGGACAAGTACAGAAACAAGTCCATTATCAGATGTGATAAGGAGGTCATTAGTGACCTTCACTAAGGCTGTTTCAGTACTATGATGGATTCTAAACCCAGACTGAAACTCTTCAAATAAACCATTTCCCTGCAAGTGGTCAAATAATTGCGCAGCAACAACTCTTTCTAAGATTTTTGAAATGAAAGGGAGATTAGAGATTGGTCTATAGTTAGCTAAAACTCCTGGATCCAGTGTTGGCTTTTTGAGTAAGGGTTTAATTACAGCAGTTTTAAAAGCCTCCAGTACATGGCCTAAAGTTAATGAAGAATTGATTATTTGAAGAATAAAGCTTCCAATAAATGGGAAGACTTCTTTAAATAACCTGGTAGGAATAGGGTCTAAAAGACAAGTTGAAAGCTTGGATGGGGGAATTATTTTTTCTATCTCTAAAAGGTCAATTGGAGTAAACTGATCCAAACAGATGTCAATTGAAGGAGTTGTAGTAGTTACTGTATTTAAGTTAACGGTGGGAAGAATCTGACTGATTTTTATCTCTGATAGATGAAATTTTATTATTGAAAAAGTTCATAAAGTCCTGACTAGTAAGCTCTAAGGGAATGCTAGGATTGACAGAGTCCTGACACTTTGTCAGCCTGGCTACAGTGCTGAAAAGAAATCTGGGATTATTCTTGTTATTTTCTATTAATGCAGAATAATAACTCATTCTAGCTTTTCTAAGAGATTTTTTATAAATTAAAAGATGATTTCTCCAAGCTAAAAAAGATTTCATCTAAATTAGTGGGGTGCCATTTTCTTTCTAATTGAGGAGTCTTCTGTTTTAAGCTCCGAGTTTCTGTGTTGAACCAAGGAGTTAGAAATCTCTGATTAGACTTTTTCTTTTTTAAAGGGGCCACCATGTCTAGAGTCTGATGCAGAGAAGCTGTAACACTATCTACCATGCTATCAATTACAGAAGGACCAAGCTGTCTATAGCTTCTTTCCGTTGTGTTGACACATGGCATAGAGGAAACTAATCTGCATAAATTTGGTAACAACATCATCTGAGAGGCATCTACTGTAGTAATATTTTTGTTTAGGAGCCAAATAGTCAGAAATAGTAAAATCAAAGGTTAACAGACAATGGTCTGACAGCACAGGGTTATGAGGAGACACTACCAGATTTTCTAATTCTATGCCATATGTCAGAACAAGGTCCACCGTATGGTGGAGATAATGGGTAGAATTTCCTACGTTCTGAGAAAACCCCATCGAGTCTAATATAGAATTAAATGCCAAATTAAGGCAATCACTATCTACATCTACATGTATATTAAAGTCCCCTACTATAATTATTCTATCTGATTTCAGCACTAAATCAGCTAAGAATTGGGCAAATTTGGATAAAAACTCTGAGTAGGTTGATGGAGGATGATAAACTATGGCAAATAAAATTGGGTTTAACCTAAAATTGCTAAAATACCCAATTCTGAGGACAAGGCCCTCAAAGGAATTATAGCGTGTTTTTTGCTTTACATTAACCTCTTGCACTCCGGTGTACCGCGGGCGGACACGTCTCTGCGTCCTAGAGCGCACGAGGGTGCACGAGGGCACACGAGGGCACACGAGGGCGCCGCGTCCTAGAGCGCACTGAAAAAAAAAAGCTGCATTTCCGTTCTTCCACTACAGACACAGCTGCGAACAGAAAGCCAAAGGAGTGCTTTGATTGGTTTAGATGTGATTGACCTCTCATACGACTAATAAGAGCCTTGAAATGGGTTTCTGAAACCTTGAAGAACCAATGACTGAAAACCTAGCAAGAAGGACCCGCCTACCAACAGCTGCGAATACAGCCAGCCAATTGAAGCACAGAAGTTCGAAAGCTGTTTTGTGTAAGGCTGGGTGACACACAGGCGTTCGCCAGTCTTTTTTTCTTACTACTGTTCTTATTTGTTTTGAAAAATCGTTCGCCAAAACCGCAATCATGGAAGCGCAAAACCGCAATAATGGAATTATGGTTTGACCAGATCGCGTGACCAGAACCACGAGTCCGTAACAAGCGGACCAGCGTCATGTTCGTCTGACAATGAGGAAGAGAAGTTCGCCAGCAACTTTGCTGTTGTGGACAGGTAAGTGTTATAAGCTAAATTATTCTTTATCCCTGAAAATTGTAATCCAAATGACTTTTGACCGATCGGTAAATTACAACTGTGCGTTATCGCAACATGACGGACCCGGACCGCTCCGGTCCGGGTCCGTCATGTTGCAAACGGCCCCCCATCAAGTTGTGAAACACCCCCCCCCCGCTACTCTTCTGTAGCAGTTTGCAGATATATTGCAGATATTTTAGTCCAACTGTGCGTAGTAGACCGCGGCGCACCGTCACCGCTTTCCGTCATGTAGCGATGGGCGATGTCTGTCCTCTGTAGCGGGGGGGTGGGGGGGTGGGAGTTGTTATCTTGTACATTACAAATATTTTAGTATAATTTTTAGTGCACTGTAGGTTATTTTTTCTTGTAAAAAAAAGCCACACATTTTTTACGTGGCATGCTTCTTTGTGTGTGGGGGCTTGTTTGTTCATTCATTCATTCATGAATGAATAAACAACCCCCCCCCCCACACACACACAGCCCTCCACCTTTCATTAGAGCCCAAGATGAAGCTTCTATATTGAATCATTCAAAAGATACACACGTTTTTCCAAACTGTGCCATTTGGCACAATTTGGCACAGTTCAAAAACGCCTGGGAACAACCTAAGGAAAAAGCTGTGTAATATATTCATTTTTTGTGGTATTGGTACAAAATTTTGACCTCAGCTGGATAACACTTGGTTCTACATTTCTGTTGCATTTTCCAGCCAGTATCTGAAGTTGTGTGTTATTTGCAAGCATTTGTATCCAAAAAAACACCCAGGCAAAATTTATTTTCTTCAAGTTCAGTATGTTTAGATGACTGTTACTCAGTGGCAGGAGCACTTAGAGAGATTATTACTGTTTTTCCAAAAAATTCAAAGTGTTTTCTTTTAAATGAGACCAACCCCATGAAGATGCTGCAAAGGGTTGAAGAACAGCTTTTGATTTACTTTGGGTACGTTATTTTTTGGCGTTTTTAGGGAAACTGACCAGAGTGCAAGGGGTTAACTAGTAATTTGGAATGGTAAATTGTTGCTACTACTCCTCCACAACCAGAACTTCTGGGATTTTGACAGTTTAAATAACCAGAGGGAGATGATTCATTTAAACCAACATAATCCTCTAGCCCTAACCAAGTCTCTGTAAGGGATATTAAATCAATCTGATGATCAATTAACAGATCATGGACTAGCAGAGACTTGGGAGTTAGAGACCTAATATTTAACAAACCACATTTAATTTTTAAATTATGAAGAGGAACAGAGACCAAATGTCACGCCGCGCCATTCATCAGCGGCGCCACCTGCTCACACACCTGATCCTCATCAGCGGCGAGGGATAAAAGCCGCCTCGCCCGGAGGCTCGGCCTGAAGCCGTCAGACTTCGTTCCCTCACCGTCGTGAGCATTCCTTTCTTCAGCATCACTATTCTGGGTAAGAACCCTTACCTCCTTTTCCAGTCTGCTCCCCTGTGCACAGGTGGATTCCCCGGCGGCGGACGTCTCCGTTCCATCGCCCATCCTTCGCTGCTGCACTGAGCTCTCCAGGTGGCTGTCTCCCGGGCTACGTTCCCCTTGCTGTGCCAGCTATCCTGACAACTCAAGTAAGATCTTCTCTTGCCATAATTCATCCTGTGTTGGTGTATGCCCGTCACCCTCTCCCTGTGCTCTCTCCATAGGGTTGCTCGGCCGAACGGTCATCTGCCTCTGTGCCTGAAGCAGACGCCACCACCAACACATCTGCATCCCGCAGACACACACTCATACACTCCTGCTGTAAATAAACTCTTTGAACTACTCTAAGCCTGTGTATGTGCGTCTCCTGAGCCGTGCGTTATGTCACCAAATCATTAAATTTAGAGGCTTCATGCTTAATTTGAGTTTTACCAACTTTTTGTTTAATCACTTTGGGATGCTTATACATTATATTTTTATTTACTTTGGAGGGAGCAGATAATGATTTTCTGATGGGGAAGACGGGTGCTAAGTTGAGGGGTTGTGAATGAAGAGGACCTGCAGAGAGGCATGTAAGACTGCGACTCTGCTTCCTGGTCCCAACTCTGAGTTGTCAATGTTTTGGAAATTTGGATCAAAATGATGCCAGATTGTTAGATAAATGAGACGCACCATCCAAAGTGGGATGGATGCCATCTTGTCAAATGAGACCAGGTTTTCCCCAAAATGAGCTCCAATTGTCTATGTAGCCCACATTGTTTGCAGGACGCCACACAGACAGCCAGCAGTTGAAGGATGACAAGCCGCTAAACATGTCATCACTGGTCAGATTGGGAGGGGGCCCAGAGAATACTACAGAGGCAGACATTGTTTTGGCAAAGTCACACACCGATTCCACATTAAGTTTTGAGACTTCTGACTGCCAGAGTCGGACGTCATTAATGTCGACGTGAATAACAATTGTGGAGCATTTACAGTTACTTTTAGCCAGCATTTTCAAATTTGACTTGATGTCGCCTGCTCTGGCCAGGAATGCATTTGACTATGGCTGCTGGAGTCTCTAGGTTCACGTTTCTGACTACAGAGTCGCCAGTGATCAGAGTTTTTTCCTCAACAGGTGTGTCGCTGAGTGGGGAAAAGCGATTAGAAACATGAACAGGTTGGTGGTGAACAGGGGCTTTGTGGCTAGGCTTCCTTCTTACCATCACCCATCCAGTCTCCTCACTGCTGAGGAGGACCGGAGGACCGCTAGCAGTCCGCCCTATGCTAGGAAGCTCCGCTGCAACTAAGGGACGTCAGTCATTATTAACTGGCGCAGACGGTGTTTCATTGCAGCAGAGCCGGGATTCCAAATTAGACAACCTCGCCTTGAGTACCTCAGAAAGACAACATTTATCACATTTACCGTTATCACTAAAAGAGGCAGAGGTGTAGCTAAACATTTGACAGAGAGAGCACACCAGAGGAGAAGGGGAAAGAGCGCTATTAGCCATAGCTAGTGGCTAACCCGAAGCTAACGCAAACACTGATGAAAGGTGAACAGAAGGCTAAAGAGGGTGATGACACTGAGTGTGCACACAGGTGCAAGAGGCTTGATAAACAGAAGTGAGAGCTAACGGTAGATGGAAAAAAGTGATTAAAATACAATTAAAAGCAAAATCCTCAGGAGAATGAGGAGAGCTAACCACAGAACAAACCACACAGACAGCCAGCAACACAGCAAGTGACGATGCGTTACCACAGGAAGCCTAACAGGACCCTAACCCTAACAGAAGAAGAATGTTAATCCCAGTATTAAACAATATTTCCACTGCTTTGCTTGGTCTCATAATTTGCCTCAGCCGCTGGTACAAGTGCTAAAGTCTATATAGACAGCCTCTTTTCACTGCTCTGGCAAGAAGGCACTTGGAAATAGCCAAGTCTTTCGTGCTGAAAAGAAAAAAGTTAAACTGACTTCAACACCGCCAAGCAGACATGTGGCTCTGGCTCTGAAGATCACAGTGACAGTTTATGGTCCTTTGAGAACGAAGGCCTGTGTGAGCAGCCTGTTTGTGGGGGAGTACAGAAGGACTAGGCCTCTAGAGAAAACTGATGCCGAAGGGTTAGTGCTTTATAAAGTTGTCATGTAACTTCATTTCTTTTTTTATGCTTGTTTATGTAAGCAAAGAGTAAAAGGTCCATTTCCACAAGTTTATGAAGAAAGATATAAATTAGCATTTGATTTTTCAAAATTAACATCCACTGTAATTATCTAATGCATGCAGATTGTTATGCTCCACAGCTGGAACACTCAAGAGGCCCATATTCAGACTTCCAGTCAAGCTGCAGTCCTTACTTCAAAATAAAAAGTATGACTTCTCTTGCTTGTTAGCAAGCTTTCATTGACCTCGGGCTATTAATAAGAGAAGTTCCGCAGCAAGCCCAGCTCAGGGTCTCCTGTGTCTGTCTACCTGCCATCTCACGCTTGAGTCTCTTGGCGTGATGTGCTCTCCCGAGCTGCACTGACAGGTCATCTTTCACCGGCAGCCACTTGAGTGTCAGCTGGAAATCAATTGCAGAAGACGCTGGCTGCCTCATGCGTGGTGACACGGGCTCCAGAATGACTCGCTATGTTCCAAAGCCCTGCTTCATCAAAGTCTGTCCAAGCTGCAGGTCGGGTGGCTGAATGAAGTGTGAGTTATTGGCAACCATCAAGTCCTCTTGTGTGTGTATAAACATAAGTATGTGTTGATTTACAGCCATAAGAGGCTTTTTAAACCAGAAAATATGTGAACATTTCAGAAGTGCATTAAGAAGAGACACATGGAGAGAGAGAGATATGATGGTGGGAACGTAGTAAGGAAGCAAATTAGGCATAAGCTGACATCTATGCAGAGCAGTAAACACCTGGTTAAAGGAGGAAGCCGCATATTCAACTCTTTAGTATAGTGCGGGGCTTAGATGCTGGATTGGTATAAAAGGATAGCAATTTTATCCAAGACGCTGGCTCTAGGTGTATTAAACACATACCTCTCAGTGTGGTATTTGCCATATCGCAGACCGCACACTGAGAAATGTCATGTGCCGGAGGCAATGCAAACTTTCACCCAGTCTGAAAATTTCCCCAAGAACTAAAATCTGTCAATCCTCAAGCGTTACATCCTCAGAGACCCAACGCTGTCTCCAGTAATCCCTCCTGGGCCCCTCAGCCGGCAGGAACATGAGGGTCACTACGCTCACATAGATCAGTATAACTCAGTGAGGTGCTTCTGGTTACTGCCATTGTGAGGGACATCATTCAGAGGTGGATTTAGTGCCAATGTTGTGTGGACTGTACTGTTGGTTTCCAGGATATATCCTCAGCAGCCAGAGTGATTCTTTTAATTATATTTGTGATTTGAAGGCTGAATATAAACCATTTCTTTGCTACCACTGAAGGGCTAAATAAAGCATCTAACATAAATTTAACATTCTTTTTTTCAAATAACATCAGTTGAGTTATTATTAATTGGACACAAATTATATCAAACAATTCTCATTTCTTTAGAGTCATTTTATTTTGTTGTTGAATAATTAAGTATAGTAAAGGACATATTTAAGTTTGATTTGTTGATGTGAAACATTATCTAGATTATATCTAGAGTTAAAAATAGCTTTGTATTCATTTTTACTGAATTTGTAAATCTGATAAACTGAATATATGACTTGCTATGTCAGATGGTAAAATAAGCATTTTCAAATTAATCTCACACACAAAACCTAAAAATACTAGCGGCTGCCAGTGGTACCCCTCGGCCTGCTGGCATTACGAGCATTGGCTCGCTGAATGTTTGCGTCAAGTCAGTTGAAATTGAAATCATCCATGATTTGAAATAGATGCAACCATGGGATCGGGCAGTGGCGGCCTAATGGTTAGGGATGTGGACTGGTGAGCAGAAGGATGCTGGTTCAATCCCTGGACTGGCAGGATCAGATCTGGGTGGGACAGATAACGTAGTACTGTTTGCTCCACCCTCATTAACCCCACTGTGGTGCCGTTGAGCAAGGTCCTAAACCCCAACTGCTCCCATGGAGCTGCTCAGTAGCCACAGGTCAGTCTGTGGTTGTACTGGGCAGCTTCCAGGTGTGAATGTGTAACTGTATGAATGTGAACAAGGTGTCCTTGAAAAAGAGAGGTTGCCTCTCCATGGAACTATCCTGTATAAATAAAAGTGAAATTGTGCAGAAAAGACACAGGCGAGGAAATGAGCTGGACAACACAAGAACTTTATTCTTTCTCCAACATACAGTACAGCAAAAGTGCTCCCAGGTCTCTGTGCATTCCTCTTTTATATCTTTAATACCATGCATTGAGACACGGAACTTCCGACCATAATACATTGTTGTTTAGAACAAAGACCTGTGTGGCACATTAACATGACATAACACCAGCGCCGCTCTCACACCCTTTCCTTTTGATGAGAGATGAGATGAGATTCAACTTTATTGTCATTACACATGTATAATACAAGGTAACGAAACGTGACTTGGCATTTGGGCACGCTCTGCAGAGCGCATCCAAGGCCGGGGCAGCTGCTAGGCGCTAGGCGCCAGTCATAGTCATAGTCATTTCCTTTTCCAGTGGCTCTGGCTGTTCCTCCTCTCCCCGGGGGGGCACATACTCCTTACTGTTCCGTCTGATACCCTCCGGTGACACCTCCTCTTTCTGTCGATTTTCCCCCCTCCCTATCTGTCTTCTCTGAGTGGAGAACTCCCACACCATGCCCCCACACAGTCCCCCCCCAAACACCCAGAAAGGGCACTAACCTATGAAAACACTTGCATAACCCGTTAGCTTGAGGGTTGTACACGGTAGTACGGTGAATTTTGATCACCAGACACTGGGCCATCACGGACCAGAGTGTCATGTACGGGGCTGTTGTTTCCTGCCCTGTTTCATGACCGGTGGCTTCAGCCTCTGATTGTTACAGTGGGGCAAAAAAGTATTTAGTCAGCCACCAATTGTGCAAGTTCTCCCACTTAAAAGATGAGAGTGGTCTCCAATTTTCATCGTAAGTATACCTCAACTATGAGAGACAAAATGAGAAAAAAAAATCCAGAAAATCACATTGAAGGATTTTTAATGAATTAATTGGTAAATTCCTCAGTAAAATAATTATTTGGTCACCTACAAACAAGCAAGATTTCTGGCTCTCACAGACCTGTAACTTCTTTTTTAAGAGGCTCCTCTGTCCTCCACTCGTTACCTGTATTAATGGCACCTGTTTGAACTCGTTATCAGTATAAAAGACACCTGTCCACAACCTCAAACAGTTAGACTCCAAACTCCACTATGTCCAAGACCAAAGAGCTGTCAAAGGACACCAGAAACAAAATTGTAGACCTGCACCAGGCTGAGAAGACTGAATCTGCAATAGGTAAGCAGCTTGGTGTGAAGAAATCAACTGTGGGAGCAATTATTAGAAAATGGAAGACATACAAGACCACTGACAATCTCCCTCGATCTGGGGCTCCACGCAAGCTCTCACCCCGTGGGGTCAAAATGATCATGAGAACAGTGAGCAAAAATCCCAGAACCACATGGGGGACCTAGTGAATGACCTGCAGAGAGCTGGGACCAAAGTAACAAAGGCTACATCAGAAACACACTACGCCGCCAGGGACTCAAATCCTGCAGTGCCAGACGTGTCCCCCTGCTTAAGCCAGTACATTTCCAGGCCCGTCTGAAGTTTGCTAGAGAGCATTTAGATGATCCAGAAGAGGATTGGGAGAATGTCATATGGTCAGATGAAACCAAAATAGAACTTTTTGGTAAAAACTCAACTTGTCATGTTTGGAGGAGAAAGAACACCATACCTACTGTGAAGCATGGGGGTGGAAACATCATGCTTTGGGGCTGTTTTTCTGCAAAGGGACCAGGACGACTGATCCGTGTAAAGGAAAGAATGAATGGGGCCATGTATCGTGAGATTTTGAGTGAAAACCTCCTTCCACCAGCAAGGGCATTGAAGATGAAACGTGGCTGGGTCTTTCAGCATGACAATGATCCCAAACACACCGCCCGGGCAACGAAGGAGTGGCTTCGTAAGAAGCATTTCAAGGTCCTGGAGTGGCCTAGCCAGTCTCCAGATCTCAACCCCATAGAAAATCTTTGGAGGGAGTTGAAAGTCTGTGTTGCCCAGCGACAGTCCCAAAACATCACTGCTCTAGAGGAGCTCTGCATGGAGGAATGGGCCAAAATACCAGCAACAGTGTGTGAAAACCTTGTGAAAACTTACAGAAAACATTTGACTTCTGTCATTGCCAACAAAGAGTATATAACAAAGCATTGAGATGAATTTTTGCTCTTGACCAAATATTTATTTTACCGAGGAATTTACCAATTAATTCATTAAAAATCCTTCAATGTGATTTTCTGGATTTTTTTTCTTATTTTGTCTCTCATTGTTGAGGTATACCTATGATGAAAATTGGAGACCTCTCTCATCTTTTAAGTGGGAGAACTTGCACAATTGGTGGCTGACTGACATAACGCACGGCTCAGGAGACGCACACACACAGGCTCAGAGTAGTTCAAATAGTTTATTAACAACGGGCGTGAATGAGTGCGTGTCTGCGGGGTGTAAATGTGTTGGTGGCGGTGTCCGCTTCAGACACAGAGGCAGGTGACCGTACAGCCGGGCAACCCTATGGAGAAGACACAGGGAGAGGGTGACAGGCATACACCAACACAGGAGGGATTATGGCAAGAGAAGGACTTACTTGGATGACAGGTCAGCTGGCACAGCAAGGGACGAAACCCGGGAGACAGCCACCTGGAGAGCTCGGTGCAACAGCGAGGAATGGGCATTGGAGAGAAGACGTCCGCCGCCGCCGGGAAATCCACCTGTGCACAGGGGAGCAGACTGGAGAGAGAAGGTAAGGCTTCTTACCCAAATAATTGCGCTGAAGATAGTAGATGACTCACAACGGTGAGGAACGAAGTCTGACGGCTTCAGGCAGAGCCTCCGGGCGAGGCGGCTTTTCTCCTTCGCCGCTGATGAGGATCAGGTGTGTGAGCAGGTGGCGCCGCTGACGAACGGCGCGGCGTGACAGTACTCCCCCCTCTAGCAGCGCCTCCTGGCGATGGCTTATCCGGGTGCGCTCGGTGGAAGTCCGCGATGAGCGATGGGTCCAACACAAACGACGAGGGTACCCACTGTCGATGCTCGGGCCCATAGCCCTCCCAGTCCATCAAGTACTGCAACCCACGACCCCGGCGTCGAGAGTCCAGGATGGAAGCGACAGACCAGGCCGGATGGCCATCAATCATCCGGGGCGCGGGTTGCGCAGCAGGAGGGGGGCAAAGGGGGTCGGTGACTGCCAGCTTCACCTTCGACACGTGGAAGGTGGGATGGATGCGGAGGGAGGGGGGAATAGCCACGCGCACAGCCACCGGGTTGATGATCCGGGTGATGGGATAGGGACCCATGAAGCGCTGTGCCAGCTTTCTCCTCTCACCTTTTAGGGTGACGTCCTGGGTGGAAACGTAGACACGTTGCCCAACTCTGTACGCCGGGGCAGGTCTTCTATGCCGGTCCGCCACAGTCCTGTTGCGCTCCGCTGTGCGTAAAAGCGCCTTGCGCGCGGCAGCCCAGATGGAGCGGAACTGCCTGAGATGTGCTCTAACCGAGGGGACGGTCACCTCACTCTCCTGCTCTGGAAAGAGCGGGGGGTCGTAACCCAGGGACGCCTTGAATGGAGACATCCCCGTAGCAGAAGAGCGAGCGGTATTATGAGCATACTCGACCCAGGCGAGATGGTTGCTCCAGGACGTTGGTTTAGATGAGGTCACACAGCGGAGCGCAGCCTCCAGCTCCTGGTTGGTCCGCTCACACTGCCCGTTGGACTGGGGGTGATGGCCGGAGGAGAGGCTCACCTTGGCTCCGATGGCGTTACAGAACGACCTCCAAACCTCGGATGAAAATTGGGGACCCCGGTCCGAGACCACGTCCACCGGAATCCCGTGCAGCCTGACCACGTGTTGGACAAGGAGACCCGCCGTCTCCAGGGCAGTAGGGAGACCTCGCAGGGGGACGAAGTGCGCCGCCTTGGAGAAACGGTCCACGATGGTCAGGATGGAGTCAAAGGAGTTGGAAACGGGGAGACCGGTGACGAAATCCAACGCGATGTGCGACCAGGGCCTGCCAGGAACGGGCAGGGGCTGGAGCAGACCCGCTGGAGGGGCGTTTCCCGACTTGCAGGTGGCACAGATAGGGCAAGCCCGGGCGTAGCGGGCCGCGTCCCTCCGCAGGCCTGGCCACCAAAAGGACCGTTGGAGGAGGTTGATCATCCGGGAGGTGCCGGGATGACAGGTGAGCCGGGAGGTGTGGAGCCAGTGGATGACCTCTCCTCGGACCGCAGATGGCACGAACAGTCTTCCCTCCGGTCCGCCGCCAGGATCAGGTTCCACCTCCTGCGCCTTCCGGATCTTGCTCTTGATGTCCCAAGAGATGGCACCCACGACGCACGACCTGGGCAGGATGGTGTGGGGCGTCTCCTCAGCCCCCACGGGGGTAAACTGCCTAGAGAGGGCATCAGGCAGGCCGTTCTTGGAGCCTGGCCTGAAGGTGATGGTAAAATGGAACCTGGCGAAGAACAAAGACCAGCGCGCCTGGCGGGCGTTCAGGCGCTTGGCAGATCGTAAATATTCTAAGTTCTTGTGGTCCGTCAGGACCACGAACGGCAGGTCCGCCCCCTCTAGCCAGTGGCGCCACTCCTGTAAGGCGAGTTTGATGGCCAGGAGCTCCCTGTCCCCCACATCGTAGTTCCTCTCCGCCGGGGACAAGCGCTGGGAGAAGAAGGCACAGGGTCGTTTGGCGCCATCGTCCGGTGACCGCTGGGATAGAACTGCTCCCACTCCCGTGTCCGAGGCATCCACCTCCACTATGCACTGCAGCGCGGGGTCGACCTGGCGAAGAACCCGGGAGGAGGAAAATTCCGCCTTCAGCGCCTTAAAGGCAGCAGCGACCTCCTCTGTCCACCGGAAAGGGACCTTCGGGGACGTGAGGCGGGTCAGCGGTCCGACGATCGAGCTGAAGTTGGGCACAAAGCGGCGGTAGAAATTGGCGAAGCCAACAAATTGTTGCACCTGCTTCCGGGATGCGGGAGTAGGCCACTCCACCACCGCCTTCACCTTCTCTGGGTCTGGAAGCACCTGGTCTTGAGAGATGATAAATCCCAGGAAGGATGTGGTCCTAGCGTAGAATTCGCACTTCTCAGCCTTCACGTAGAGCCGATTCTCCAGCAGTCTTTGGAGGACCCGCCTCACATGGACCTGGTGCTCGTCCCTGGACCTGGAGAAGATAAGGATGTCGTCCAGGTAGACGAACACGAAGAGGCCGATGAAATCCCGGAGGACATCGTTGATGAGGCGCTGAAAGACGGCAGGAGCGTTGGTTAACCCGAACGGCATGACTAGGTATTCAAAGTGGCCGTTCGGGGTACGGAAGGCTGTCTTCCACTCATCTCCCTCCCGGATCCTGACGAGGTGGTAAGCGCTGCGTAGATCCAGCTTGGTAAACCAGGTCGCCCCCTGGAGGGAGTGGAAGGCAGTGTCCATGAGGGGCAGGGTGTAACGGTCCCTCTCAGTGATGTCGTTGAGCGCACGGTAGTCTATGCAGGGGCGGAGGGACCCGTCCTTTTTCCCGACGAAGAAGAACCCTGCCCCCACGGGTGACGACGATGGGCGAATTATCCCAGCGCTCAGTGATTCCTTCAGGTAGGTGTTCATTGTCTCCTTCTCTGGCGCAGACAGGCTGTAGAGCCGACCAGAAGGTAAGGGGGCCCCCTGGCGGAGGTTGATGGCACAGTCATAGGGCCGATGAGGGGGAAGAGACATAGCTTTCGCCTTGCTGAACACCATACCCAGGTCGTGAAACTCCGGAGGCACCAGAGACAGGTCCGGGGGTGCTGCGTCCGCCACAGGGGGGGAAGCGGACGGGGAGCAGGCAGCGGACTGAAGGCAGGTGCCCATACAAAACGTGCTCCATGCCGCTACCCCAGCTGACTTCCAGTCCAGGACAGGGTTGTGGAGGCGTAGCCAGGGATACCCCAGGATGACGGGCGACACAGAGTTGGGCAGGACGTAGAAAACCATCTCCTCCCGGTGGTTCCCTGAGATGATGACCGGGACGGGGACGGTCTGATGTGAGACTCTCCCAAGGGAGGCACGAGAGAGATTGACCAGGGAGATGGGGTTTCTCAGTGCCTGACAGCGGATGCCCAATCGGGTTGCCAGGCTTTGTGAAATGAAGCTGCCTTCTGCGCCCGAATCCACCAGTGCGTGGGTGAGATGCCCAGTGGGGTTGTGGCAGAAACGGATGGGCAGCTTCAATTGGGTGAGGGGATTTGGCCGATTGACGTCCGTGAGGCCCCCTACAGTGACTCGCGGACCCCGCCGTTTGGCTTCAGCGGACAAAGCTCCACCGTGTGCTGATTGTCTCCGCAATACATGCAGAGACCCAACTCACGGCGGCGTTGTCTCTCTGCCGGGGAGAGCTTTGTCCAGCCCGTCACCATCGGCTCCGACTCCTCGGGGCGCGATGGTGGCGGCGTCGCCAGGGGGCGAACTTGGGGCAGGCGCAGCGAGGCTCCCCGAGGGCGAGAAGTAGACGACTTCCGTCCTGAGGAGCGCTCGCGCAGCCTGTTGTCCAAGCTAATGGCTAGTGAGGTTAGCTCCGCTAGCGTTCCGGGGACATCCCGTCCAGCCAGTTCATCCCTCAGATCGTCATTGAGGCTGCGGAGGAACAGGCCACAGAGGGAACGTTCGTCCCAGCCCAATTCCTCCGCTGCTACCCGGTAGTCGATAGCATAGTCCGCGGCTGACCGGCTTCCCTGCTGGAGAGCGAGAAGCCGATCGACCTGGACCGTCTCGGTGCGAGAATGGTCGAACACCTCCAGGAAGCGCCTCACGAACTCGGCATAGGTGAGGGTGGCATAACTGGGTCTCGCCATTATAGCGTAGGCCCAGGTTAAAGCGCGCCCCTCCAGAAGGTTACCTATGTAGCCGATTCGGCTGTGATCTGAGGGAAAGTCCCCGGGCACACGGTCGAACACGGACTCACACTGCATCACAAACCCCCGCGCTCCGCCGAGCTTTCCGCTAAAGCGAGCGGGGGTCGGAATTGGTGTGAGACGGGCCGGTGCCACTGGAGCTGGCTGAACGGCCGCAGGAACAGCAGGAGCTGCGCCACCCTGGGGAGCCGGGGGGAACGGCTGCTGGGGGTCCAGACGGTCCAATCGGTTTGTTATTGCAACTAATTGGTTCAGGATCACCTGTTGTTGATAAGCGATCTGATCTACTCGAACCTCGAGAGTGGTAAGACGGTGTGCGAGCCCGCCGTCTGCCGAGCCGCTCTGCTGAAGCCGTACTGACATAACGCACGGCTCAGGAGACGCACACACACAGGCTCAGAGTAGTTCAAATAGTTTATTAACAACGGGCGTGAATGAGTGCGTGTCTGCGGGGTGTAAATGTGTTGGTGGCGGTGTCCGCTTCAGACACAGAGGCAGGTGACCGTACAGCCGGGCAACCCTATGGAGAAGACACAGGGAGAGGGTGACAGGCATACACCAACACAGGAGGGATTATGGCAAGAGAAGGACTTACTTGGATGACAGGTCAGCTGGCACAGCAAGGGACGAAACCCGGGAGACAGCCACCTGGAGAGCTCGGTGCAACAGCGAGGAATGGGCGTTGGAGAGAAGACGTCCGCCGCCGCCGGGAAATCCACCTGTGCACAGGGGAGCAGACTGGAGAGAGAAGGTAAGGCTTCTTACCCAAATAATTGCGCTGAAGATAGTAGATGACTCACAACGGTGAGGAACGAAGTCTGACGGCTTCAGGCCGAGCCTCCGGGCGAGGCGGCTTTTCTCCTTCGCCGCTGATGAGGATCAGGTGTGTGAGCAGGTGGCGCCGCTGACGAACGGCGCGGCGTGACACTGACTAAATACTTTTTTACCCCACTGTATCATTTCCAGCTGGCAGATTATTGGATCCTCTGCCAGTCTTCAGCCACAGCCCTCCTCTCACCTCTCTCTGCCAGGAACCTATCAGCTGACTGCCATCACCTGGGTTTCCACACACACATTCTCACTTATACACACACACTACACACACATGCACACTCATTCACTCACTCTGATGCCGCGCACCTGTTTTCACTTGCCGCTTGTTAGTCTCCGGGGATATTTCTGGGCGGCAGTGGAAATGCTCAGTGCATCGGCATCAGTCATCTTGGGATGTCCAGGCTCATTCATGAGTGGTTCTCCTCTTTTTTGGACTTTAAGTGTCGTTGTTCCAGAGCCGCCCCACTCCAACATTTATGTAAGTCTTCTATATTATTTTCAGCCCTTTTTTTCCGCTGCCCAGTTCTGCCCTGGGAGCGCGTGGGGCTTGCCCTCTGAGCTTGTAGCTGGTCACCTCCTCAATATTTCTTATTTTGGACAGTTTCTTGGACACTTTGCATGTAATTTCCGTTTGTTAATAAACACGTTTACTTTACTGCGCTTTGGGCTCGCATCTATTCATTTGTGTGTGTGCGCATTTACGCACACACGACACAGATTTCCGAAACAAATTGTGGACCCCTGTCGGAAGTGATGTCCAACGCGGCTCCGAAGCGTGCAACCCAAGCTGACAAAAAAGCACGAGAGACTTCTGCGGAAGTGGTAGAAGGCAGTGAGACCACTTCAGGCCAGTGCGTGGTGCGGTCCACGATTGTTAAAAGGTGCATGAAACTTTGCAACAGCGGGAGGGGTCCTACCAAATCCATGTGGACGTGGTCGAACCTCCTGGCCAGGATTTGGAACGGCTCAAGGGGGGCTCTGGTGTGCTTGTGCACTTTGGCCCGCTGGCACGCGACGCAAGCTGCAGCCCACTCTTTCTCGTCCTTGTGCAAGCGCGGCCAGACGAATTTCGCTCCCACTAGCTTCACCGAAGCGTGCACTCCTGGATGCGAAAGGGAGTGGACCGACTCAAAAACGTGACGGTGCCAAGAGCTCAGAACCACCGGGCGCGGGCGGCCAGTGGAGACGTCGCAGAGCAAGGGAGGGTACCCTTCTTGCACCACCCTGCTCTGTAGCCTTAACCCACTAAGTGCAGACTGGAGCGCGCAAATGTCCATGTCCCTGGCTTGCTCCACGGACATCGCAGGGAAATCTATTCCCATGCAGGGAGACTGATGCGCGTGACAGACAATCGGCCATGACGTTGAGCTTACCGGCGACATGTTGAATGTCGGTAGTGTTGTGTCCATAACTCTATTATAAATGACCAGGCTGGAGGTGCAGCGAACGTAACTTTATTAATAATAACAACAGAACTTACAGGCGCTTCTTACAGGTCCGAGGGTCGACAGCAAAATAGACCTTACCTCTTCTTCCCGTGCCTTTTATACCCCGGGTGACGCCACCACCGGAAAGACGGTCTGTCACCCCTCACTATTCCCCAGGAGCCCTGGCCACTATATTACTACTTAACCCACCGAGTGTGTATGTTTCCGAAGTGCGAGATAAACACTAGTGGTCAAGAGTGGTAAATATTTTTTGTCAATAAAATAGTTCAGATTTCCAAGGCTATAACTTGAAAGTTTCAAGAGATAATGGCTTGCTGTCGATTAGAAAGATGTAAAATATGATCCAAAGTTGCACATAGGAATAAATTTATGCATCTAATTTGCATAATGTCGCAGCACCTCTTTAAATTCCATAACTCAGTCAAAACTGGACTTTGGACGTATTTACACAAAGAATGGTTCAGTCTTTTGACAGTTTTTTTTTTTTTTTTTTTACAGAGGTACCTCATCATCTTATCTTCAAAGCATATGAACAAGAAGTCAATACATTTAAAAAAAAAACGAAAAAAGTCACTTACTGTTGTACAGTCTGTTGACAAAGGGGGGCTGGCGTGGTCGCTGCATTTTCACCCATTATGGTCCTTATTTTGCATTCTGTTTGTAATATAAAATCTCTACCACATCTATAAAGTCTTATGATTATCCTACATAAATTTTGCTTGTATCCTGCGGCTATTTTCGGCGTACAAAGCCGAAAAAGTGACGTGACAATCGCGGACAAATTAGCTTTCTGGGCTAAATGCTAAAACAGGAAAAGGAAACGAGGAGTTCTTCTTCTTTGATGTATTACGTGTCATCCACTGAGTCCTCCAACGGATGTCCGCCACCTTTTGAAACTGGCAAATCAGTATAATCAGTACAAATCCCCAAGGCAGGCGATCATGTCAGAGTGAGAAGACAGGCGCAGTGCCGCGGTCTGCCACAAGGGGCAATGAAATTCTCACACTCAAAGAGTTAACACCTCCCCCACCCCCACCCCCCCACCCCCCGTAGAAAAATGCCAAGCACACCAATTAGGCCCTCCCAGAATTTATAACCCGACTCACGCGATAGCAATGAAACCATATGTACAAAACAGATAAACATGCCTACCACTCACACAACATAAACTAGAGGGGCCAGGTAGACTGCTGGTGCCCCCTACATAGCAAGGCGGGTTATTCTGCTGCCTCATCCTTCAGAGTCCAAATAAAAGAAAATAGCCATGTTCCTAAAATGAAAATAATCCCACAACAATTTCTCTATATACACAAGTAATTAAATACAAACGGCATACACCCTCCTATCCTGGGAGGGCATACATCCCTCCTATCTCTGATTCCGCCCTCCAAAGAGAGCAGACGCTTTTCTTCCCAGCTCCCTATCCTGCCTTCCTGACCTATTCCCAGCTTTGCAATGTTGCATTTTTGTCTGTGTCTAGTCGCTCTTCTTCTGCTGAATCTTAATCTAATCGGAAATTATGGATTTGGAAGCGGCTTAAATGTGCTATTGTCACTATTTTTCAACAAGAATCGGGCCAAGGGGGAGCCCAAGAATTGGAACCTGCGAGGAGACTCATGGACATTGGAATTTGGAAACATTATTGGTTATGATCTCAGGACTTCTATTTTTGGCTGTGAAGCTCCCTAATGCATCAGAAATTGAAGAAAGGTGAGAGAGCTGATCAAAGCGGACCCGGCAAGCTCCTTCATCAAATTCGACCAGTTGGGGAAGGCACGAGTAGCGGCAAACGGTGAACTGAATGACAGTGATTCAGTGGAGGAATACATCTGGAGCCCTGTGCTTTCCATGGAAAAACAGTTTAAGCCTGCATATATGATAGCACAGAATTTGCACGGGTGAGGACAAATTCTATTCTCTGAGTGCACTGTGCTGATTTGATTTGACCTTGTTTGGTGCCCCGTGTTTACACATCCTCCTGATTGAGATAAGCGGAAGGACCGGCTCTTACCCAAACAATTGACAATCAGTTGTTGTCGTATCAGCGGATTTGGACCCTCAAGGACAGTGCCCATGTGCCTTCTGCAAGCAAGAGAGATAGACTCTGGACTTGTTTATAAGTCACATGATTATAACATCTATCTACTGCCAGGAGGCACCCTCTGCTGCTCACTAACAACTGTCACATCTACACTACACAATGCACCCAACTCACTTATACTGACTGAAGATTTTCACTCACTGCTCTCTTTGTGTCATTGTGTGGATTCTATTGTTTGCTAATTGTGCATTGAGAGTTTTTTTCTTGTAATCATAATATCGGTCATATATGAACTTTATTCTGATAAACAATGCTTTTTTCTCTCTCCTACTGTGTCCATCCTCCCCCTCTGCCTACTGTTCCCCTCCTGCTGACAGGCGCCTCCACGGCTCGCCGCGTCATTGAGAATGCCATTTATGACGTTTTCAGTGTCAAGTCAAATTCCTCGTATATTTACCTGTTATTTACTTGTAAATGTGCTTGGCAATAAACTTATTCTGATTCTGATTCTGATTCCTATCGGCGGCCCCCACCCCAACACACTCACCCCCACACTTGGGCACATCACTACATTCAAAATTCACAGTGTTGGATAACACACCTAGCTCCTCATAATTTTGTCTTTTTTCTCAGTACAATCGATTCACTTCAACTCTCTCTCTTTTTTTTTTTAAACTCTCTGTTGTGCTTCCGTGGATCACCATGTCGTGAGTGGACCTCCTTTTCAGAGCTGGTCGCTTTGCCAACCCGGTCCGAAGCCCTCCTTGAAGGCTGTCGTTTGGCGCATCGTAAAACCGCACCAGCTGGCCTTGCCACCTTCTCTTTTTCCTCCAGCGCTGGCACTACCCCAGTAGCTCCTCAGTCACCAGTCCCGCCAGAACAAGCTCTGGAGGTCGAGGTCGCTGATACCTTGGTTTTATCTGCTGTCCTGGGGGTCCCGCCATGCCGTCCAGTTCCACATCAAGGGCAACTTTGACACTGGCATCGGGTCCATCCCGGGGCGGTGTTCTGTAGTGCCGGACCTGCTCCCCTCCCATGAAACCAGACCAATCACTGTCCCACACCGCATCATCTTCCACACACGGAGCAGGTCGGTCCCACAACCCCCAGCCCGACCATTCTTCTCCGGTGCTGTGGTGATTGAGAATCCCAGGCCATAAAACATATCACACCCCATGATGTTGGATCCAACGGCAGTCACTACAAAGTGGACACTCGCCATCATTGCTGACTTGTATCTTGCCGTCAATTCCAAAGATCCCACGACAGCCAGCCTGTTCATTCCATAGCCATAATAGGGCGCAGACAGTTTACTCATCCGGTAGTGGGGAAACAGACTCCTAATCATTGTCAAATTTAGCACCGAAGCCACGATCCTGTGTCTACCAGCAGCGGCACTTCAGCGTCATCCAGCGAAACCGTGCAATAAATACGTCCATCCATATCCAGGGAGACTGTATGGATGGCTGTAGGAGTCTTCGCAGAGAGGCCCGCTTCCTGCTTTCAGTCCCCTTGCTCAAAATTTTTGCATGCTTTGGCAAAATGGTGCAGTAGGCCACATTTTACCGCAGCGCTTGCCCTTCGCCGGACACTCTCTGGACTTATAACAATGTCTAGTGGACCCACAGCCATAACATCTCAGCGTCCGAGGGGCAGACCTGATTTTCACAACGGAGGTATATTCCTCTTCATCTCCGCTGTCTTCATTTTTGGGGTCCATCATCAGCAACTTTAAAACAAGGCTTGTCTTGAGTCGGAGTGGACCTCCCACTGAGGTCCCTTGCTATTGTTTCCGCTGCCTCAAATTGCTGTGCTATCTCGATAGCTGTGGCTAGTGTCAGTTCGCCCGGATAAGTCAGGAGCCTCGACAGAGCTGCAGGACTGCGCACATGCTCTGCTAGCTGATCCCGGATTATTTCATTCTCTAGGGCTCCAAATTGGCACTCCCCCGCCAGCTGACATAGGCACAAAAATAGCGCGCCATCACTTCCACTACCTCCTCAAAGCTATTGGCTCCTCCTAAAGTACCGAGGATTCTCTGGCCCTCCATGCCAAGATTATGGACTAATATTGCCCTTGCATGCAGCTTCTCGAATTTGCCAAGGTTAAGGGCCACCAGGCAGTTGTTGAAAGCCGTGTACCACCTAGGACAGGGCACAGGCGGCTCGCCTGGGGCCTCCAAAAACGGCCGAAAGTTGGTAACAGCTTGCTCCATAACGGTGTTCTCCTCGTCGTCAAATGTTGTGTCCATAACTCTAATATTAATGACCAAGGTGCTGGAGGTGCAGCGAACATAGCTTTATTAATAATAACAACAGAACTTACAGGTGCTTCTTACAAGTCAGAGGGTCGATGGTGAAAGAAACCTTACCTCTTCCTGCTGTGCCCTTTATACCCCGGGTGACGCTACCACCGGAAAGGCGATCCATCACCCCTCACTATTCCCCGGGAGCCCCGGCAGCCATATTACTACTTAACAGGTAGTAAACTTCGAAATTCCAGCCAAATGCTGTTGCTGCTGGGCCAACCACAGTTCTGAGATCTTGGCCATCACGTACGTAAGCGGCTTATGGTCCATGAACGTGGTGAACTTGCGCCCTTCTAGCCAAAACTGGAAATGGCGCATCGCCAGGTGGAGAGCCAGCATTACTCTATCGAACATGCTGCATTTGTGTTCATTGTCACGGAAAGTTTGGCTGAAAAATGCGAGCGGCTGCCACAAACCTGAGACATGCTGCTCCACCACTGCCCTTATGGCAACAGATGCATCCGTAGTGAGCGCTATCCATGCAGACGGATCCAGGTGGGCTAGCAACGCAGCATCCACCAGCGCTGTTTTGGCGTTTATAAAAGCCAGGACTCACTCGGGAGTCCAGTCGATGGTTTCTGTGGGCTTCTTTTTTTTTTTTTTTAAGCACGGCATACAATGGCTGCATCAGCTGGGCTGCCCGGGTAAGGAAACGGTTATAAAAATGAACCATTCCCAAAAAACTCCTGTAGTGCTCTTACGGTGTGCGGACGAGGAAAGTCTGACACAAAGCGTACCTTATCCAGTAATGGAATCATGCCCTCCGGTGAAATGCGGTGGCCCAAAATATCAATCACTGGCACACTGAACTGGCACTTTGCCAGGATAACTATCAGCCCGTGCACTTCCAACCTCTGGAAAACTGTCCTGAGATGGGAGATGTGCTCCTCCTCCTCGGACGCGCTAGCTACCAGAATGTCGTCTAAGTAGACAAAAACAAAGGACAAGTCATGAAGCACTGCGTCCATCATTCTCTGGAAAGTCTGTGCCATGCCCTTTAATCCAAACTGCATGCATAAAAACTTGAAAAGGCCGAAAGGAGTTATTACCACTGTTTTCGGAACATCTTCCGTGTGCACCAGGATCTAGTGGTAACCGTGGACCAGATCCACTTTCGAAAAAACCTGCGCCCCGGCCAGGTGCATGGAAAAATCCTGGATGTGCAGAAAAGGATAGCGATCGTGTTCCGTGGCGTTGTTCAAGGGCCAGAAATCACCGCACGGTCGCCACAGCCCGTTGGCTTTAGCCACCATGTGTAGCGGGGATGCCCAGGGGCTGTTTGGAGCACCTGACGATGCCCAGCTGCTCTCAGTTAGCGAACTCCTCGCACACGCTGGCCAGTTTAGCTGCGTCCAGGCCCCGAGGTCACGCGAACACAGGCAGCCCTTTTGTAGTTATGAAATATTCAATCCCGTGTTTCATTCTCTTAGTCAAAAAAGTCAGGACCATGAGTGCTGGGAACTGTGCAGGACTGTTGGTACTTACCCCCTGGAGCTGTAATGTTAGCCAGTGTTGTCGACCCAGCTCCCAGAGCAGTACAGGGCAGTAAGTTGAAAGAAACAGCATCCACAAATCGCTTATTAGCAACATCAACTAAAAACCCTAAGCATCTAAAAAATCTGCGCCTAAAATGGGGGCCGAACATGCAGCTACCACAAAGTTCCACTGAAAGTTGCGTCTGTGTAAGCATATCATCAGTGTCCGCTCACCAAATTTCCTGATAGTGGATCCGTTGGTGGCCGTGAGCTCGGGAACGCTGCCTCCTGCCACCCTGTCTGCATTGACCGGCAGGATGAGGCTCTTCTGGGAGCCGGAGTCAACCAGAAACCATCTCCCTGAATGTGTGTCCATGACATAAAGCAGCTTGTTTCTGTTGCCACCGGTCGTAGCCGCTATTGACTGCTGGCCATGCCATTTCCTGACTTCTTGAATTGGCATGGCGGCAGGCATTACTGGAAATTCGAACCGAAGAGGCGATGACAGAAGCAGATCGCCCCATTCCTGCGTCTCCTGGCATCTGCTCTGGCTACCACCAATGGCTCCTCGACCTAGCTGGAGTCCCTCCTGGACGCCGGTGCCGCTGCATTCATGCTGAGAGTTCTGGTAGCTAAAGATAAGATAAGATAAGATAAGCCTTTATTAGTCCCACAACGGGGAAATTCCAGGATTGCAACAGCACAGGGATAGCAACACTCAGAGCAACAATCAGAAGGCAAGAAAAAAACAAGCAAGCAAGAGCAGCTAATATACATATGTACATATTACTATAAAATATATATATACACACACACAGACACACAGTGCAGAGCATTGTAGCTGGATGGAATAAATATATGAATATATAAACACACAGTGCGGAGCATTGTAGCTAGATGGAATAAATATGTAAATATATAAACACCCACAGTACAGAGCATTGCAGCTAGGTGGAATAAATATGTAAATATATAAAAACACACAGTGCGGCGCAATGTAGCTAGATGGAATAATATGTAGATATATAAACACACAGTGCGGAGCATTGTAGCTAGATGGAATAAATATATAGATATATAAATATAAAATGATGTGATATAAATAAAATGATGTGATCCGCTTACTGTGCCAGTGCATGGTAGTCTTTGGTCACCAGCAACGCCGAATTGGCCAGGATCGCCCTCGCTGCAGCCGGTAGGTTCCTGAGGAACAGATGGGTGAACAGGAAAGCCTCGTTGTTCCTACCAATCAGTGCCAACATGCTCTCCATGAGCTCCACGGCTGATCTGTCCCCCAACTTCAAACATGTTAGGAGTCTCTCTGCCCTCTCACTGTCAGAAAGGGTGTAGCGCTGGAGAAGCATCCTCTTGAGCGCCTTGTATTACCCCCGGGCCGGCGGCTCCTGGAGCAGGCTTATCACCTGTTGCGTGGCATGCGTCCAGCACAGCGACCACATAGTAGTACTTTGTGTCATCCACTGTTGTCCCGCGGAGTGCGAACTGGGCTTCTATGTGCAGAAATCACGCGGTCGGGTGGTGAAGCCAGAAGTCTAGGACTTCACCGAAACAGCGCACGCGGTGCTGGTGCTCTCCCTCCAGGAAGTCTGGAGAGTGCTTATCTCTTTCTCCATGGCACGTCTTGGGGTCACCAATGTGGAGAAAGGACACAGGTGAGGCAACAAGCTGGACAACACAAGAACTTTATTCTTTCTCCAACATTTAGTACAGCAAAACTACTCCCTCTTTTATACCTTTAATACCATGCATTGAGACCTGGAACTTCCGACCATAACACATTGTTGTTTAGAACAAAGACTTGTGTGGCACATAAACATGACATAACGCCGACAGCGCTCTCACATCTTTTCCTCTTCCAGTGGCTCCGGCCATTCCTCCTCTCCCCGGGGAATGCATAGTCCTTACTGTCCTGCCCGATACCCCCCACCCCTCGGTGACACCTCCTCTTTTGGTCCATTGTTCCCCCTTCCCCATCTGCCTTCGCTGGCAGATGGGTGGAGAACTCCCACACCATGTCCCCACAAAATAGAAATAAAATATGGGATCAATATGAAAAGCCTACATCATTTCCTTCACAAGTTGTCACATTTAAAAGGGTTTTTTTGAAGACTTGACCTCTGACTTTGACCTCAGGTCAAGGTTGCCAAATTTCAAACTCATCTCAGATTTTTCAAAGATAAAAGTGTGGTATCAATGTGATACATGTACATCATTTCCTTTCTGAGTTAGGTTTATAATTTTTTGGGAAAAATTGACCCGTGGCCTTGACCTTGCATTCAAGGTCACCCAGATTCAGAGTTGTCTGAGATCTGTTTTAGGTACATCTAGAAAATTTCCAACTGAAATTTTAAGAGTGTGCCAGTGTTATTGTGCATTAATCTGTGAGAACCTAATGAAAAATCATGAAAATAACTGAATTTCAATGAAAATTACAAATCTTTTGACCTCAGACCCATAATGTAAGGTCAGGATTCCAAGATGAACCTGTGTACCAAGTTTGGTGACGCTATCTTTACTTGTTCTATAGTATTAGTGCAAAGGGAATGTTAATCTTGACCTGATCTGGGCTTCCCCGCCGAGAGATAAACCCTTGTTATGATCATCATTCCACTGCTTTTCACCATGCTCCTGTCTGGTTTTTACTTTTAGTCTCATTATTGTGTTTACATTTAGTTTTAGTGTTTTCCAGCCCCTGAGCTGTGCCTTTGGTTTATTAATAGATCTTTTGAACTCAGAACTGCATTTGGGTCCATCATAACATAACATGACCTTTGGTCTTTTGAGCACCAAACCCATAGGCTGAGGTCAGGATCCCAAGATGAACCTGTGTATCAAGTTTGGTGACCAAAGCTTTTTTTGTTCTTGATCGTTGACCTTGTGATCCTGAAACCATAGTCACAGTTCAGGGTCACAGGGTGAATCTGTGTACAAACTGTAGTGACCCTAGTTTTACTCTTTCTACAATAATAGTGATATAGACCTTTGACCTCTTGACCCCAAAAGGGTCTTACCCATCGAAGATTTTTTTTAGATACAATTCTGGTATCGATTTGAAAAGCCTACATCATTTCTTTCTCTACCTAAAGGGTTAGTAGGTGTTGCTGCCACTGCCATTGCATGCCCCCATTCGCCTGACATGGTGATGGAAACACCCCTTCAACCATTTATATTATGATGGGTAAAACATGGTCATTTGTAGTAAATCTAGCTCTTATCAAGGCAGAGAAATTGCTATGAGATTTTCAAAAAATATGGGTAAAGATGCTAAATATGGCAGCTGCTCTACATCAGATCCAAGTTAATGTTATCATTAAAATGTAGTACGTCAAATCAGTGTTCTTTTTTGGCATATTGTATCTATAATGTGAATTGTCATTATGGTTTGTTTGAGTGCTATGTGTGGAGGGACCACAGATTTTGATTAGTTTCCCTGTGATGCTTGTGTCAGTTAATTAAATTTCGTGTCACTGGTATCATATTAAATCTGTTCTTGAAAATAACATGTCAGGCAATAGAAGTGCTCTGGGACCTTAGTAGCTACTTAAGTTGAGCGCACGTTATCTGGTAATGTGAGAGGTTTACAGAGCACTATTTCAACCATCCAAAGATAGAGTAGACAAGTGTCACATGCTGTAATAGCACAGCTGTTCCTTTCCAGGGTAGAAAGTAATGTTCAAGTATCTGTCTGGCTCTTGAGCTACCATTCCACATTGGTTCAGTTCACCACATAGCCCTGCGTTTTACTAGATAATTGTATTAAAATCACCCACAAGGAACTCATCCACAAACTCTCACAAAGGCAAGTCATAATAGGCAGATACCAGCAGCCCGATACAAGAAATCCCACCTGTCCACTTGTCATAGCAGGGAAAAATTATTTAAGAGACAAAAATAATGTTCTGTACCTGGTTGTAAAGTTGCTTACTTTGCTGAAAAGTTGGATATTTTAACATATGGTTACTTAGAGATCTTGTCATTTTTGGTTCAAGTATTCAGCTGCCATTCAGGGGATTGCAGTTTTGACACTTTAACATTAGTTGTATGTTCAGCTCCAGCTGGTGAAAATTGGTTGAATTATTAAGAGTTCTATTAATTGCAGCAAATTTGAACAAACTAGTAACATGGTGGTGTAGTAAACATTGTGGCCACACAGAAAGAAAGGAAAAAGGGCTAGGTTAGAATCCATCAAAAAGCTCAGGGTTTTCTGTGTGGACTTTCTATGTTTTCCCAATATCTGTGTAAATTCCCTTTGGGGGCACCCCAAACCTTCCTCCCACAGCCAAAAGAATTGCAAAGACTTTGGTTAATTGATTCTGGAGGAGGTAAGGAGAAGTAAGACCCAAATGCAGGCAATTCCAGTTCAACAGTGATTTATTGATAATAAAAACAAAGCGCAGCACGGTGGCTGGATAAACATAGTAAAGTTAAACTCAGGAGCAAAATAAACTAAGAGAACAAGGAACAGAAGATGACAAACCAGAGGGGTATTGCATAAAAGTAGAATTAAGAAAGTCAGGATAACTGGAAAATCATGGCTTGACATAGATGGACCTGCTTTTCCTGGCTTATTCAGTTGAACCATTGTGAAGCCATAATGAGAAGAGGAAGCTATGTCTAGCCAGGTGTAGATAGTTGGGATAAGTGCACGTTCAAGGCAAAATTAAATAGACCATGCAAGTGCTCACAGAATCACCGATACTACTGCAGATAAGACAGTTGGCAAGACAAGATCAGCATATTTCCCACCAGCAAAACAGCAACTTCTCATGGAAACTTATGAGGACGTGAAGCATATATCTTTAAAAAAAGGACAAATTGCTGCTATAAAGAAAGAGCGAGAAATACTGTAGCATTCTGGGGGAAGACAACCACAAATGATGATGGGAAATGTTTAATGTCTAAAAATGAGCATGTTTTCTTTAAGCAAATTATTTGAAAACATGCAAACTCCACACAGATCACTGTTGGTCGGGAGCTGGGATCGAACCCAGGATCTCCCGGCCAAGGGGGAGTTTTTTTTTAACTACGGCAGCACAGAAACTCACCCTTGGCCGGGGGATCCTGGGTTCGATCCCAGCCCCCGACCAACAGTGATCTGTGTGGAGTTTGCATGTTCTCCCCGTGTTTGCGTGAGTTTATTCTGGGATTTCTCCAGTTTCCTCCCACATGCCAAAAACATGCAGGTTAGGTTAACTGGCTTCAACTGGGGATTCTAAATTGTCCTTAGGTATGACTGTGAGAGTGAATGGTTGCCTGTTTCTCTGTGTTGGCCCTGCGATGGACTGGCGATCTGTCCAGGGTGTACCCTGCCTCTCGCCCAAAGATGCTGGGATAGGCTCCAGTCCCCCCGCGACCCGAAAAGGATTAAGCGGAAGAAGATGAATGAATGAATGAATGTTAAATCATCAGTTAATGTACTAAAGTTGCTTGGTTGAGATGTGTTATGTAGCAGTTTTTATGTTGGCACCATCAGTGTGAGCACTGTTGTGGGGAGACCCCCCCCCACACACACACACATGCACCTCCCTTTGTTGTACTACTGAAAAGAGACAATAAAGTTAGATGAAGATTGATGTTGGTTTTATCACTGAAGACTGTTGAACTTCCTGTTGAGAGCTATCCATGCTAAAACAACCAGTGCTACTCTGAAACATCATAGTAACCAGTCAGAGAGTTACTCATCCTGTTTTACAATAAACAGTTGCAGACTGACTTAAATGTGACTGTGGAAATGCATGTTACTGATAATTTTTATCCATTCAGATTAGTTGCACTTTTCCCCAATGTTTTTATATTAAAAGTTGTAATATTTTTATCTGTCCTTCATAAAGAAGTAACACGTGTCCAAAAAAGGATGTGGCATATATGACTTTTGCTTACCTGCAGTGTTTGGTAACAGTTACACTTCTTGAGCCACTGGATGAGGATGCTGTGAGTTCTCTTGTTAAAAGTCATAGGCACAGGACGTCCTGTGAGAACTGTTAATACAAGTTCTATTGAATATGGCGTGGGAAGGCATATCTACAGATGAAGAGACTGTTGCTGGACTAAAGGCGGCTTTCAGTATCATAAGACATCTCTATCCAGTGCAGTTAAAGACTTAGAGCAGGCAGAAGCCAGAATAAGACTGAAAGAGAGAGAGTTTGTGGGCCTGGATTTAGAAATGGAAATAAAATGCAAGACGCTGAGAAAACTGGACCTGGAGATCCAGAAACTGGAAAGAGGTGTACCTGAATTGCATACTGTAACCATGTCTGTAAAATTATCTATTAATCTTTTTTTTTTTTAATTATTGCTCTCCAACTTCACGGTGACAAGTCACAGGAAATTTAAATAAATAAATAAATAAATAAATAGTACCAAAAAAACTCAACATTGTGGTGTCCTCCCTTCTATATGACTATCCAGTACACTATTTTGTAGACCCAGTTTAAGCAAAACTAACCTGTAATCTGGAAAGACAACAATGTGCTGTGACAGTGATGTCATAAAACACAGGAACATCACCAGACATTCATGATGTCAGTGACTGCAGCAATGTAGGATGTGCATCATCACACCTCAGACAGTAATATAAATGACCATCTTCATTTAAAAAAAAGTGCAACATTGGGCCTGACAGTAATAATGACTATCACATAGATGATTACAAAAATGAAAGGTACAATTAAAATAGCAGTGGGCATACTTAAATGAATGACAATATACAGTAGCCGGATGATTTTAATGCAACAATTTTTTTCTTGGTTGACCCTCGCGGATCACCATAAGACGTCAAGAGTCCACCGGTGAGTTTTGCAATGATGGTAATTTATTATCAAAACGAGACAAGACACAAGGCTATGAGCCGCTAAGGGCAAAAACACACACTAAGCAATACAGGGGCTCGTAAGGCTAACCCCAGCCACTACGAGCTAAACTATGACAAGACAAGAAAGAACACGAACCTGACATGAAGGTCTAACGAGGCCTCACGAGGATTGTTTGACGAGGTTTAGACGATACTCCTGCAATCTAACTGCCGTCAGTGCCTGCCTTATAAAGGCGAACACTAACGAGCAGTGATGACAGACAGCTGACCGATTTTGACAGCCGGAAACCCCACCGAGCGCCTTCACAATAAGAGCCCGGTGAAGCCAGAATATAACCCACAGCTGTCAAAGCCGGCAGCGAATATACATAGCCCGAGCGCGGACAGGACCGGCGCTCAGGTCATAACAGTACCCTCCCTCCGAGGGCGGGCTTCCAGAACGCCCATAGACCACCCTGCCCCCCCCACCCCCTCCAGGGTGGGCAGATGGGGGTAGGTCCGGAGGGAGAAAAAGACCAAACACAGAATCAGTACAGGAAAAAGACAAAATCCAGACCAGACAAGGCAAAAAAAACCTAAACACAGTACAATGACAAAAAATACCAAATATTCAAATCAGATAAAATACACACGGAGGAAAATAAGGCAACTGTAGGACATAACAAATTGCCAAGGATCCCCAAATAACAGTTACAGAAAAGAGCACAGGACAGCAAGAGAAAATTAAATCTTTGCCCACATGTTTCACAAGAAAATGGCCTCCCACCTGTGTGAATTCTCATGCGAATTTTCAAATAACCAAATACAGAAAAACAGAGCAATTACTGGCTCATGATCATTTGGGTGTCTGCGGGTATTTGTTATGGCTTGCAGTTGCCCTAGTTTGTTTTGTGTGTAGTTAGGTATAACACAAAGCACACAGGATAGCAAGGGAAAAAAACCAAAAAAAAACCCAGATCACTGGGACAGATCATCACCAGAAAATGACCACTACCCCCCCGACAGTTTATGCCGACCAGTGGAGACCAGGCGCCATAGGAACAGTTCAAGTGGTCTCCCCGCATCCAACGGCCGGCGGGTGGTCATGGGAGGCGGAACATGACCTGGCGGCTCACCACAGTCCAACGCCCAGCACGTCCGCTCCTCAGGTAGCCGAACCAGGTCGCCCAACGAAACACATAACACGTCGGGTGGCCGACCCGGGGCGCCGAGCCGGCGAAGTAGTCCCTCAGGCGGCCGACCCGTGTCCCTCAGCCACCAGTCCCGGGGAAAAACAGCCCGTGGCGGCCTCCCTGATGAGGACAAAACTCGGGAGAGCTGGGGCGAGCGAACAGGAACCCCCACGGCCCCCGGCGATGATGCGCAGGGGCAGTGACTCAGTAGAGGGGAAAGAAGGCAAGGATGAGCCCGTAATCCGTCCGACGGCGAAAGGTCTGCGGCTCCTCCGCTGGACCCCGATTGGGTCCCAGCTGCACCCACGTCGGACCCCGATTGGGCCAGAACCGCACCTGCGGTGGACCCCGATTGGGCCTCTGGCGCACCCACGTCGGACTGCGATTGGGTCAAAGCAGCTCCCGTGATGGACCCCGACTGGGTCGGTGCAGATCCGCTGACGATCTCCACCCCCGAACCTGGGACCTCCAACCCAGTGACTCCGACTGGTTCCATGCTGGCGACACTGCAACGAGGCTCACAAACAAGAAAACCGGGATCAGAATCACTGGCAGCAACAGAACCCAGCGAGACGAGCTTGGGCACAGCAGGCGGCTGCTCCTCACTCGCCTCCCCGAGAGGCAGGCAAAAATGCTCCAAAACAGGGGACAGAGACAAAAGAGGGAGCACTTGCCTGCACTCGGGTTCTGTTGCCACCTAGGACTTCGACGATCCAGGTTCAGGGCGGCAACTCTCATCAGCAGGCTCCAACTCAGCTGCATCAGGCTCTGCAGCTGGCAAGATGTTGTCTGCAGCCTGAGGTTCCTCCCGCACTGCTGTCCACGCCGATGACCCATATGGCGTGGGGGCAGAGGACACTCGACCCACTGGCTCGGACTGCTCCGGCGAGGAGACCCGGGGACGCTTCATTGTCGGCTCAGGCTCCGGGCCGCAGTCCGCTCTTCTCCTCCGTCCACGACGTGGCTGCAGGGCCGGATCCAGGCTTTCCAGCACTGCAGGCCCCCTCTTCATCCGACGATGTTGGCCTGGTGTCGCGGACCGCTCAACAGGGGGAGACACAGAGGTAGCAGGTTTAGGAATAATAGTTACAGCAGGTGGTGGAAGCTTGGGGGGCTGTGAACCCCGAACTCCGGCACCAGGAGTCAGACAAGGCAGATCATAAAAATGATGGGAAGAAACAATTTGCACTTGCTTGTCTCCTGGAGAGAAGGTGGTGCCTGCTGCAGTAGGTGGAGTTCTCCTTTCATCCCTCCGGCAGGAAACGGCAGGCTCCTCGGGGCCACGAGGAGGAGCCGCTCGAGGTGGTTTGCTGACAGGCCTCGCCGAAGCATGACTCACAGCATTCCCAGCCGCGGGGGGTGACGTCCCAGAGGAGGACATGGCAGTCAGGGCGACGCGGGCACGAGGAGCTGACAGCGCAGCTGGAACAGATGACCCGTGGGCGGTGGTTGCGGGGATTCCCTTCTGTCATGACGTATATGATGTGGCCAACAGGGAGGCTGGGTCCCTCCGACGACCCGGAGCTGGATCCGGACGGGAGCACAGTTGGTAGGAGCACGGCTATGGGGCCTACTGGCCGATGGAGTGGCAAAGGGCCCGGGAACACATGACGGTGGGACTGGGCGGGCGGCAGGCACTGGATTCCGATCCACAGGTCCCCTGCCTGGCTTTCCCTCCAGCCGACGAATCTCCACTCTCGCCTGGGACGCTGTCCTCGCGGGAGGTGGAGGGGTTCCCAGGAGCGCCTTCTCCCTCAATGTGCGTTGTGCAAAAATCCATGCTAACCTCTTTTCTCCTTCCGGAATATAGGTTAGATGGTAACGGTGCACAGCCCGCTGGGCGAGGTCTAAGTGATAACCAGCCGCTTGGGTGGGCATGAGACGGGCGGCTTCCGCCAGATAGCCTTCAATCTCCTCCAGCCACTCCGGGCAATACTCACACTCGCTGACGAGCATCTCCCTACCAAGTCCAACTACAGGAGAAAAAACTCCACACAATAGCAAAACTCACGGCAGAAAGGTGTCTCGGTGTGGCGTCTCCGTTTAGACGTCTGGCAGGAGTATACTGTCATGCGGTGACCCTCGCGGATCACCATAAGACGCCAAGAGTCCACCGGTGAGTTTTGCAATGATGGTAATTTATTAACAAAACGAGACAAGACACAAGGCTATGAGCCACTAAGGGCAAAAACACACACTAAGCGATACAAGGGCTCGTAGGGCTAACCCCAGCCACTACGAGCTAAACTATGACAAGACAAGAAAGAACACGAACCTGACATGAAGATCTAATGAGGCCTCACGAGGATTGTTTGACAAGGTTTAGACGATACTCCTGCAATCTAACTGCCGTCAGTGCCCGCCTTATAAAGGCGAACACTAACGAGCAGTGATGACAGACAGCTGACCGATTTTGACAGCCGGAAACCCCACCGAGTGCCTTCACAATAAGAGCCCGGTGAAGCCAGAATATAACCCACAGCTGTCAAAGCCGGCAGCGAATATACATAGCCCGAGCGCGGACAGGACCGGCGCTCAGGTCATAACAGTACCCTCCCTCTGAGGGCGGGCTTCCAGAACGCCCATAGACCACCCTGCCCCCCCACCCCCTCCAGGGTTGGCGGATGGGGGTAGGTCCGGAGGGAGAAAAAGACCAAACACAGAATCAGTACAGGAAAAAGACAAAATCCAGACCAGACAAGGCAAAAAAAAAACTAAACACAGTACAATGACAAAAAATACTAAATATTCAAATCAGATAAAATACACACGGAGGAAAATAAGGCAACTGTAGGACATAACAAATTGCCAAGGATCCCCAAATAACAGTTACAGAAAAGAGCACAGGACAGCAAGAGAAAATTAAATCTTTGCCCACATGTTTCACAGGAAAATGGCATCCCACCTGTGTGAATTCTCATGTGAATTTTCAAATAACCAAATACAGAAAAACAGAGCAATTACTGGCTCATACCTAACTACACACAAAACAAACTAGGGCAACTGCAAGACATAACAAATACCCGCAGACACCCAAATGATCATAATACAAAGCACACAGGATAGCGAGGGGAAAAAAAACCCAAAACAGATCACTGGGACAGATCATCACCAGAAAATGACCACTACCCCCCCCGACAGTTTATGCCGACCGGCGGAGACCAGGCGCCATAGGAACAGTTCAGAACCACTCCTCCTCCACATCGAAGGGAGCCAGTTGAGGTGGTTTGTGTTATGGAACGCCCCTTGCAGGGCATTCATGAGATGGCAGAGACCAAACAGTAATTTTGCTGATTTATTTAACAAAAGACAAAGATAACAAAATAAACAGCCACGTAGGGCAAAACAGGAACATAAACTTAGACACAAGAAAACTGACTGGAGATTAACTATGAGAGGCAGCGAAGACGGAGCCTACACTGAACAATAAACACTTACGAGAGGAGGGACGAAAAGAATCACAGGAGAGACTGGAGTCGGGGATAAGAACTCCAATCGTGTACACGGAGGTGCACGATGTTGTTGTAGGTCGCAGCGAGGAGTGAGCCTCAGCTGTTTCCTAAAATACAGAACCAAAACCAATCAGGAAAGGGGAATATAATTAATGAAATACTACATAGCTGTCACAGCGTGGCTCGGCTTTGACAGCCGGAGGTCCCGCCGTGACGCTGTCAAAATAAGAGCCCTGGAGGAGGTCATATGACAAGACCCAAAATAAGATAGAACAGGGAAAATACTGGACAACCCGAGCGCGGATGGGATCAGCACTCAGGCCATCACAGTTTGGGCATCTCATCAGGATGCCTCCTGGATGCCTTCCACTTGAGGAGTTCCGGGCATGTCCCACTGGGATTAGACCCTGAGGCAGACCCAGGACATGCTGGAGAGACTATGTCTCCCAGCTGGTCTGGAAACATCTTGGCATCCTTTCTGAAGAGCTGGAGCAGGTGGCTGGGGAAAGGGAAGTCTGGGCTTCTCTGCTTGAACTGCTGCCTCTGTGACCCTGGACACCCAGAAAAGCAATAGAAGATGGCTGGATGGATGGATGGATGGGTGGAACTACAGGGAAAAATGGCAATTGACACCACAACAATAAAACTGAACAAGAACAACACAGGTAGTACTTAAAAATAAAACCAAGACCAAATGAAACAAAGTAACTTACAAAACTAGAGACAAGGAAGAGAGACAAGACAGGGAAGACATGAGGAGTGCATAAACTGGTAAACTAAACTAGTTAAAATAATAATGATGATAACAACCTCAACCAAACAGAAACATGACTGTGTCATACCATTGCTGCACCACCCCATCCTGCGGGATTTCACTAAAAATCCCTGTTTGTTCATTGTATTCAAAGGATATTTTTTCCATGAACAATCCACACATCTGCGCAGAATTTTTGACAGCTTCTACAACTATCAGAAGGCTTTTCTTTCTCAAATCAGACAGTGAATTAATGAATGCCCAACTGATTTGTCGAAGTGCTGTCTTTCACTGTTGCTGAGGCTTAGAGAGAAAGTGTCCCAATTCAAGCTCAATGGAATGAACTGTAACACGTCGAACTGTAGCTTTATTTAGGAATAAACAAACCCTAAACATTATTCAGAATAAATACAATCATTTCACAGTGTATGCTACAAGATTATCATTCAGAGGGCAGACATATATGAAGTCTTTATAGTATAAAACCTCGACTGTAAAGAAGCTGATAAAAGCTCCCCACATTCCCATTTGTATTCACTATGGGTGTGGAGGTTGGCAGGTAGCTCACTGTTAGCATCAACATTTACAGTGATTAAAGGGTGTAATTTCTCATTAGGGTTGCGCGAGTGACAGACAGTCTAATTGGCAGGCTGTCTTAAACAGGACCCTGTAAACGGCTGCCCGTATCAATTACAGACGAGTGGACATGACTTCAAAGAGCTGCCAAGTGAAGAGGAAAAACTGAAAGTCTGCCTTTCTCCCAGGGCAAAATTGTGATGTAATTGCAGAGCTTTTCTTTGGTTAAAGGTGTGTTGAATACAGGCTGCGTACTTATCCTTGATTTGTTCAAGCATGTCATTTTATACTACCAAGAAGCTGTATTAAACATTTTAAGGGATAATGACCTGTACTTGTATAGTGCTTTTCTCGTCTCAAAGACCACCAAAAGTGTTTCACTAGTACTACCCCCTCTATTCTAAGGGCATATCTGAGACAGATACCTAGAGACAATTTAGAATCACCAATTAACCTAACATGCATGATTTTGGATTGCACCTGGAGTAAACCCACACAGCACAGGGAGAACATGCAAACTCCACACAGAAAGGTCCCTACCCCTGCCAGCCTTGGGATTATTAGAGGGTTATTAGTAAAAGACAGGCCCCAGGTCTACACTGTAAATAGAAAAAGCCATTCATTTGAAAATGATTAATTATTCATTCTTAATTACATTTTAAAATATTAGACATGACAGTGGCTCTAATGGAAATGTGCCTTGATATTTCCATTTCATGGGGATATATTTCCTAACTTGCTTGCACTGATATGTGAGCCTTGTTCTGAAGTGGCTCAGAGTGCCCTCAGACGATGGTTCCTCCGTGTAGATCAGAGATATGGAACCAGGACAGGCTCAGAACAAAAATGAATCGATTTGACTGTTTTGTAGTGCTTGCAAGTGTTGACATTGCAAAGAAGGAGGTCATAATTTCACACCTGTTCTTTATTTTTCACTATGAAGCGCTGTGGTACAAGTCATGAAGAATGGCTCGTTCTGTTGGGATACAAACAGAGCACCCAGATGAAGATTTGAAGGTGGGTGAATTCAACAAGAACTCCTTTATTTAGGAGTGCTAAAGAATACACAGCACAGTGACTGGAAACAGAAACTAGCCAAAACAGACACAACAAAAGGCAGTGACCTGGGGACCAGAAAAAGAAAATACAATCACAACACTAAATTTTGAAGGCAAATGCCACTGGGAGGATGGGGAAACAAAAGACAATTGCTATTCTGACAAAGACTGAGGGGCAGCTCGGTGGAGCAGTGGTTAGCACTGTGTCAACACAGCAAGAAGGTCACGGGTTCGACTCCACCCTTGACCATCAGTGACCCTTCTGTGTGTACTTTGCAAGTCCTCCCAGTATCTGTGTGGGTTTCGCCAGGTACTCCGGAGACATGCACATTAGGTTAATTGGCATCAACTGGGAATTCTAAATTGTCCTTAGGCATGAATGTGAGTGGTGAATAGTTGTCTGTGTTGGCCCTGTGATGGACTGGCAATCTGTCCAGGGTGTACTCCGCCTCTCGCCCAAAAGATGCTGGGATAGGCTCACGTCCCATAACTACTGATGTTATGCTCAACACGCCCACTCGACACGGACTCAAGCAATATAACATGGAAGTGTCATGAGCAGAGTGTCGAGCACTGTGTCAACATGCCCACAGTCACATGACCATAGCAAGGGAGGCCTCGTTATGTCGGTCACATCTCTTGACTTGAGGGCTCGCTGGAAGTTTGAGGGGGAATTAGGTTTTTTTTTTTGTTTGTTTGCTTTGTATTGTTTGTTCCTGCCATCCAGTTTTGAATAGACCTCAGATGGCCAAATGCAAAAAAAAAAAAAAAAAAGTATTAAGATTTTTCAGGTTTTTCTACTCAGATGCAGTTCTGACAGTCAGTCACCAGATGGCAGTCTTTATTAGATGTTACATAGCACTGTGTCACTCATGAAGCAATTGTCTCAAAGTTGCTTATTGTTTCATGAGGCCTCGGTTTTAACATCACTACCCGTAACCCGAAAAGGATTAAGCGACTGAAAATGAAGACTGACAAAGACAAAGCAGAATATGGAGACACTGGATCGATAGAGAAATGTAGCGAATGGATGGAGTTGTGACACGTCTCCACAATCACAGTAACAAGGCAGGAGAGGACCAAAAGCACCAAGATTCACAATGAAGGGCAAAAAACAGGAAACAGAAAGAAGACATGGGACTGCAGGAAACTTCTGACATTAATAATAAAAACCCTTACAACAAATAATACAATTAAAGCAAAACCTGAAACACATATCTCCAGTATGACACTCTAAACCTCTTGTCATTGCAGGTGTGTGATATATTGCTGCTTTCTCACAGACATCATCACCATAGGCATGTACAGCATAGGAGCAGTGCTTTGACTTTGTATTGGCCTTCTATGCAAATCAAACAAGGCAATATTTCAAACTGAATAATGAAGACACAGGGTAAATCCTTGTCTTCATTGGTAGGTTGGAGGTGTGGTAATCAGCATTGGTAGTAACATGAGTTAGAGAACATTGATTGTTTTTTGCAGTAATAAGTAATGTAACATTAATTTTATGACATTTTTTTAATGTTCTAAAAGTTCCTGAACATTTGTAGTGTTTCTTCCTTCTCTGGACTGAGTATCACAGTTGCAGTTCTGCTCATTACTATTTTTTTTAATCAGGTGTTTTGGATCTGTTTTCAGAATGAAAGATCTAGCAAGACTGTTGTGTATCCATTAACTTAATAGTGTGTGAGCAGCCACTAATGGCTTCAACACAAAATGACAGTTGGAGGTGAACAAGTGTTATAGCTTTACATTTTACTACGATGATGATAAATGTCTCTGTTAGAACCAAGGAGCTCTCCTATAATTGGCTGTATTTGACTACTTTTGATTTTCACCTTAAAAAACTGTTAACCCTGACTTGTCTTTTTTCAGCACAACCTCACATGTGTGAATTTATATACATATTTTTTATGCTGACATACTGTATTAACAAATTGTACCTGAAATCACACAAGAAATAAAAATTCAAACAGGAAAAATCTGGATTTTTTTTTAACAGTGAAAACCACAAACATGTTTAAAGATGGACTGTTTAGAAATTGCAGGCGATTACTGGCAGCACCAGATGGCAGTGATGGACCTTCATCCACTAAGCTGCAGCAAATTTGATAAGTTTTTTTTTTTGTTGTTGTTTTTAATTGATGACCCATGATGACTTTTTCAAGTTTGTCTACTCCAAGTGGACCAGTAATTAGCTGGTATCATATTCATATATATATTTGGACCTACTCTAAAAATTAACCAAACCAAGTTGAAAACTTGTTTATACTCACCCTGCTGGTGTAAACTGGTATTTATCACTTTATCAGCCCGGCAAACATCAAATGAATTCATAGCTCCGCAACATCAGAAATGATCATATTTTGTATGACAGCAAGAGATGTTTCTTTACACTCCAGTTATATTTTAAGTATTTCTAGAATATCTGAAAGTAGAAAATGCTGCATATTTTACCTTTACCAAACAATTTTTATCACTTACAATGCAAATATAGTATATTGTAAATTTCAAAAACTTACATACAGATTTAACAAGCAACTTTTCCTCTCTTGGACCTGGTGGGCATATCATGCCATCGCTCCATCGCTGCCATCTCCAATTAGTTCTCAGTCCTGTCCTCTTCCTGTTTTTTTTCATGCCACCCCCATGTCAAGTCCATGGTCAAGTCAGACCTCTGGTACATTAATCATGCAGAGTGTTACCAGCTGATTTGACCACTTTTTTCCATTTTGTAAAATGACAAAAAATTCTAAAGAAATACAATGGCTGAATCCCACTTTTACGCATGGATAAATATTTTTGTACTGTAAAATTTAAACATCATATCTCCAGGTTTACATGGTGTATCAACGTCAAAAAACTGAGACAGTTTCGAGCACTTTCTGCTTGTGAGCACTTTTCTTAGCACATATTTACTGTTTCTTCTTGCACCAAGCATTCACCAAACATGACAATGTTCAGGAAAAAGCATGATGTAAATTATTTATCATAAGTTGGTTTTACTTGGCGTGGCAACACAATTTAAAAACTGGGAGACTGGAAGCGTTTCAGGTCTGCACTTTCGACAAGCTGAAACGGAGACTTGGTGAGGCTGTGTCTTGCTGCTACAACATTTTGAAGCAGACGTGATTTCCTTAACATCTGCAGGAGAACAGATTCTGGCTGCAGCTCTATAACTCTGGTTAGCTTTAGCGCTGACAGTTAGCTTGGCCAAAATCTAACTCTGAGAAACATTAACATGCTTGTTAATGTTAAATAGGAAGTTACTAGGATGCTACCAACATCAACTCTTCATGCAATAGCGTAAATTCAACACAGTGAGATGTACATGTTTAGCTACACATCCTCAGGACAGTATCAGCTAATCACAAGCAAGTGTTAGGGCACATTCACACGGCTGTTGTTTGTCCGGACAAAAGGACCAAAGTGTGTATTCCGTGGATAGTTCGGTTCGTTTGGCGCCGTCTGAATGCACCTGAAACTCGGGTGTAGCACCAAACAAGCGAACTCTGGTCCCTCTGAAAGGGGGGGGGTCTCGGTTCGCTTGCAAACACAGTCTGGTGCACTTCGCTTGCCATGTGAATGCAAACAGAGTATCCAGCAGACCAAAGGGCAGACGTGTCCCTCTGCGTTTGTGTAACCACAGCAACACAGTGAGAAGAGAAAGTGGCATTTACTGTAAAGGTGCCTTCACATCAAACGCAAACGGGCAAATTTTTTGCGCAACACGATTACATTATAACTCAATGTAAATACATGAAAAGACATTAATTCACCGTGTGGGTGACTTGCAGACAGGTGAAGTTCCCACTCACCTGAAAAAGTTGTCCCTGTTGAAAACTTGATATGTGTTTCCTGGCAGCATGTCCATGGTAGAAATCTGTGGGTAAATCATCCATGGGAAAATAATCCAACATTCCGATTCAGCTGAAGAGCTCCTGGTTCTTCAGCCTCCATTTTGGGTAGAAAAAAAACAATCAAGACAACTGCACGGATGCAAGAAATACTTTTACCGGAGAAAACCGAGGAGAAAAGTTTAAAAAAAATGTCTCTTGGACTTGGAGGAATGACGAGTGAGAAGGAGATGCAGGCTTTGGATATTTGGTCTGAGAACCAGATTTCTCAGCTGCTTGTGGCTACACACAAGAATACCAATGTTTTCAAAATGTTTAGCAACATGATGGCGACACAGGGGGGTTCATACAGACAGCGGAGCTTTTCATTTTTATTATTTTGTGGCACATGAACACCTAACTGAAGGGAACAGTGTTATGCTGAGAATTCCTCGCTTGCCAAGAATTGCATCCCATCGTCGAATAAATATAATTTAAAGAAAATTTACAAGCGGTAATAACAATTTTTACTTCTAAAAATGTATAATAGGTACTTCTAAAAATGCACAAATGGTTACAAGCCTGGCTGTAGTGTTATATTTTATAGTTTTGGTGCATGGGATGCAATTCTTGGCAAGGGAGCAATTCTCGGCACAACACCGGTCCTGACCAATCGATGAGCCGGATTTTTCTTCTTTGCCGAGATTTTTTCTTCCTGGTTAGTGGTGGCTTCGGCTACAGCGCCACAAATGTGCAGCTGTTCTAACTGCGTGAGGATGTCCAAGCAATTTGGTCCGCTTGAGTGAAGTGCTGTGTGAATGCAAACCAACCTTAGACTGTATTCACACCAGGATAGTCCAGGAGTCGCGGTTCGACTCGGCGGGGGATGGTGAGAATTTTCACACCTTCGTTTGGTTCGGTTTGCATTCACACAGCCCTTCACTCAAGTGGACCAAACTGCTTAGACAATGTCACGCAGTTACAACAGCTTCTCGCTTGTGGCACTGTAGCCGAAGCCACCACTGACCAGGAAGAAAAAATCTCGCCGAAGAAGAGAAATCCGGCTCAACGATTGGCCAGGACTGGTGTTATGCTGAGAATTGCTCCCTTGCCAAGAATTGCATCCCATGCACCAAAATTATAAAATATAACACTACAGCCAGGCTTGTAACCATTTGTGCATTTTTAGAAGTACCTATTATACATTTTTAGAAGTAAAAATTGTTATTACCTCTTGCAAATTATGTTTATTCGACAATGGGATGCAATTTTCGGCAAGCGAGGAATTCTCAGCATAACACCGTTAAAGGTGTTTATGCGCCACAAACTAATAAAAATGAAAAGCTCCTCTGTCTGTATAAACCCCCTGTGTTGCCATCATGTTGCTAAACGTTTTTTAAATATCGGTGTTCTTGTGTGTAGCCACAAGCAGCTGAGAAATCTGGTTCTCAGACAAAATATCTATCAGAGTCTGCATCTCACTCCCCACTCGTCACTACTCCAAGTCCAAAAGACATTTTTTTTTTTTTTTTTAACTTTTCTCCTCGGTTTCTCCGGTAAAAGTATTTCTTGGATCCATGCGGTTGACTTTATTGTTATTTTTTTTTCATCCATCCATCTTCTTCCGCTTAATCCTTTTCGGGTTGCGGGGGGCTGGAGCCTATCCCAGCATCTTTTGGGTGAGAGGCAGGATACACCCTGGACAGATCACCAGTCCATCGCAGGGCCAACACAGAGAGACAGACAACCATTCACTCTCACAGTCATACCTAAGGACAATTTAGAATCCCCAGTTTGATGCCAATTAACCTAACTTGCATGTTTTTGGCATGTGGGAGGAAACTGGAGAAATCCCGGAGTAAACCCATGCAGACACGGGGAGAACATGCAAACTCCACACAGATCACTGTTGGTTGGGGACTGGGATCGAACCCAGAATCCCCCAGCCAAGGGTGAGTTGCTGTGCTGCCGCAGTGCTAACCACTCTACTACCGCGCCGCCCCTTATTGTTATTTTTTTTTACCCAAAATGGAGGCTGAAGAACCAGGAGCTCTTCAGCTGAATCGGGATGTTGGATTTATTTACCCAAGGATTCCTACCACAAACCTGCTACCAGGAAACGCACATCAAGTTTTCAACAGGAACAACTTTTTCAGGTGAGTGGGAACTTCACCTGTCTGCATCTCACCCACACGGTGAATTAATGTCTTTTCATGTATTTACATTGAGTTATAATGTAATCGAGAGTTTGCTTGTTTGGTGCTGCACCAGAGTTTGAGGCGCAGTCTGACGGCCCCAAACGAACCAAACTATCCACGGAATACACACTTTGGTCCTTTAGTCCGGACCAAACAGTGGCCCTGTGAATGCGTCCTTAGTTACCTCCGCCAAGGAGGTAATGGTTTGTCTGTCTGTCAGCAGGATTACTCAAAAACTACTTGATGGATTTGGATGAAATTTTCAGAGGGGGCCCTTGGCCTAACAATGAACCCATTAGATTTTGGTGATGACTTGAGAGTGCATACCTCCACCAAGGGCTTTGCTTGTATCTCTGCAGCAGGATTACACGAAAACTACTGGATGGATTTTGATGAAAATGTCAACAGAGGTGGCCCTTGGTCTACAGAGGAAACCATTAAATTTTGGTGATGATCCAAGAGCACATACCTCCACCATGGCTCAATCTTCTTACAATGTGTTAGCAAGATTACTCCAAAGCTACTGGACAAAGTTTGATGACATTTTCACCAGAGATGGTCCTTGGGCTACAGGTGAACCCATTAGATTTTGGAGGTGATCCATGAGTGCATACCTCCACCAAGGCCTTACCTTGCAATGTATGGAGGGATGGAAATATGGACAAAGGGAGGGAGGGAAGGAGCCTTGGCAGAGGTATACATGCTCTGAGTGTTTTTCTAGTTTGGAAACACATTCTAAAGCATTACTTTCTGTGCTGGCATTGATATCATAATGGATTGTTTTGTTTTTTCTAGTTATCCATAAACCTATTGGGTTACTTTTAAAAGCAGTTATCCAACGCTGGTAGTGATGGTGTAAATATGAATTTTAACCTTGAGTTGTAAAATCCCTTGGTGAGGGTTAGGAAAAGATTATGGATTAGCTCATGGGGTAAACTTCTTCCTGTAGAGAGTAGGTTTGATCATTGCAACATAGTCTGGATAAATTCGCTTGAGCAATAAACCTAAATTGTCAATTTTAAAAGCTTCTTATTCAGGTTCTATGTGCTGATCAGAGTGCTAGGTTTGTCTTCTATGTGCTGAAAAACACCCTAGTAAATTATTTATAGTTGTGTTGTTGTGTATTTTTGTGTGATTTTTAAAATAATGGACCCCAGGAAAACTAATTGAGTTTCGTGACAAAGCTAATAAGAACCATAAAAACCCAATAAGCAACATGCTGCTGTTTTAAGAAAAAACAATACACACTGAAAAGATGAAGACATGCTAATCTTATGTTTTTATGCTTTGCTTATTTGAGTTAAAACCTTAGGGAATTGGAGAAAGGGAAATAAGCAGCATGAAGTTCATGAGAAAAAACATACTGTATAGAGGGAAAGACAACAACAGGCAAGAGACCCATCTCCTCTTCCAAATCCTCATTCCTCCCCCGCTGAATATTGTCTGAAAGTCTTGGGGACTTGTATTCTTTACTCCCCGTGTTTGTATAAATGCTTATTATGTTTGTCTGACCACTTAATCCTCTGTTGTACTGGATATGATTTATTTCTTGGCAACTAGCTCTCCAATGGCATGTAGAAAGCATCTGAGTGCCAAACACCAATGCCTCAATACAGACAGGCGATTTCCAGTTTATAGATTATGTAAAAATGTTGGTAAAATAGTGCTGCAGAATTTACAGAATATTGACTATATTGTGGAAAAAAACTTGCATTGAAAAAAGATATTTAAGCATGTGAAAAGGCAAAATTGCTACCAGCATGCACAGCAAAGTAGGCTAAAAGCATTCCTGCAAAAACACAGAAAACACATTAAACACATAATCATATCCAATACACATCAATGCCAAGTTAAGAGTGTTTAGCCTTCTTTGGGGAACTCAATGAATTTTTTTACATTTACAGTACACCAAAACAGAAGTGGACTATATAATGCCCAACAGAGCAAATAAAATTAAATTTTAAAAAGCCGGTATCTACTGTATGATAACACCTGAAAAACAGCATGCTGCCAAGAAATTACATAGAAAATTAGCTGTAATGTTGGGATTTACAGCTCCTGTTTGAGTAACGGCTGCAGTGGCAGCCAGGATCTATGAGGTCACCACATTCGATAAATTAACACACTGCTATACAAATAATATAACACAAGAATTTATATGTCCTACATTATTAACAGGACCTCCATCAAAACAGAGGGTTCAATTTAAGAAGCAACACAAGCCAGATGAACACAAGCAGGCTTAAATAATTGAAGCCCCCCCACCCCCCCGCCAAAAAAAAAAAAATGAAAAAGGGTTATTTCCAGTCCCAAGGAAGCATTTTCTTCACCAGTGGTAGAAGTTGTTATATGTATTGTGCACTTTTAAGTTTCTCTACTCAGTCAAAGGACCTAATGTTTTAGTCTCTGTTTGTGCACATGTATATATTAAAAGCAATACCTTTAAAAGTCATGGATGAATTCTGATAACATTTTCAGTGTAATGATGCCAAGCGCGGTGTTATGTCTGTAAATAATGGGAGTCGGAGTCTCCTTCATGCGGTATAGAACTCTCTCAACTTTATTACAACAACCTAGGTTTATATACAAAGGGGCTGTGCCAACCTCACACTACCCTAGGGGGCGGGCACTACTACACACGCTCATATCACACACACCACATTCTGCCCCCCTTTAGAAAAATGCAAAATCACACACACAATTGAAACCCACCCAAATTTAGAACCCAAATCAAGCACTAATAACATGGGGAACAACATATTATATTAGAACAAACCTGTCACATTCACACAAAACAACTCAAACTTGGACCACGTCTCTTAAAATGTACAAAATAATCCCATAATACGCATATATTCACTCACACGCACACCAGCATTCGATATATACAAAGTGTACATAATCACATATATTCAGATATTTACACAAAATTCTTATATTTTAAGTAATACCAATGTCTCTTTGCAGCCACCATCTTCTATACTGCCACGGAGGGCCTGGGCAGCCCCATGGCATCAGGAAGCCCGGCTGCTGCCTCCCCCCAGGATCGAAACACCCCTCCCTAGCCAGAATGTCTCTACCCGCCAAAACCTGTTTTTCTTCTCTGGGCCGGACCTCGGTGCCGACCTGCAGGGGAAACTGACCCAGTCTTCCGTGCTCATCAAGTCATCTCTGGACCCCCTTCCTGTGTCAGGCCGTCCCGCTGACCCGGTCCGACTTCTCACCCCAACGACAGCGTTTGGCGCGCTGCAGAACCGCGCCAATTTGTTCTGCTCCGCGAAGTGCACTTTCATGTGCATGACAGCCTCTTTATAGCCCTCACTCATGCCCAGTGAGTTGAGGATCCTTCGGCCCTCTGTGCCGAGGTTACAGGCCAGGAGGGTCCGCCACAGTCTCCCGCCAAGCCAAGGGAGGCCCAGCGAATTGATATACTCCACAAACTCACGTCTCCACTGTGGCCACAAAATCACCGGCTCACCCAGGTTTTCCAGAAACGGCAATAGTCGCCGATTTAGCCAGCATGCTCCCATTCTTCTCCTCGTTGCCAAATGTTATGTCTGGAAATAATGGAAGTCAGAGTCTCCTTCATGCGGCATAGAACTCTCTCAACTATATTACAACAACCTGGGTTTATATACAAAGGGGCTGTGCCAACCTCACGCCACCCTAGGGGGCGGGCACTACTACACACACTCATATGAATCTTTATTTCGGATAGATGAAAGTACAGATTAAAAGAAACAGAATAATATAACAAAGGGGGAAGAAAATCCAACAAGGTCAAATTAGACAATAACTCCTCTGATTATACAGTTCAACATAAGTTATCCGAAATGGGTGATGGCTGAAGCCGCAGCTTATATTGCCCACCCATATTCCATCCAAGAATTCAAAAGAAAAACAAAACAAGAGTGATTACAATTCAGAACAAAGCTAAGACAAAATGTGACAAAAAAAACTAAGCTACAACACAACGCAGACTGGATATGACAATCCTTATGTGATTTTACATGTCATCTTGTATATATGTTTGGAGTATTTCTTCCTTTAGTTTTTGTTTAAATTGTCCAAGCGTTGTACATGATTTTAATTCAGGTCCAAAATCGTTCCATAATCTGACTCCTTGCACTGAAACACAGTGTTGCTTGGTGGTAGTTCTCACTGAAGGTTTTTGAAATATACATGTTCCTCTGAAATGATATCGTTTCTCCCTTATTTGGAACAGCTTTTGGATATTTGCGGGCAGTGATAGATTCTTCACTTTAAACATTATTACTGCAGTTTTAAAGTCAACCAGATCTTTCAACTTGAGAGCTTTTAATTTAAGAAAAAGTGGGTTTGTTGGTTCCCTGTAAGCAGCTTTGTTTATTATTCTAATAGCTCTCTTCTGAAGCATAAAGACTGGATATATGTTTGTTTTATATGTATTTCCCCATACTTCAGTACAATATGTCATGTATGGGAGTATTAATGAATGATACAAGGTATACTGTATAGTGTGGGTTGATTCAGCAAATATTTCACTCTGTGTAGTATTGCAATTGATTTGGATATTTTACCTTTAATATAATTAATATGTGACTTCCAACACAGTTTATTATCAATTATTACTCCAAGAAATTTAGTTTTGGATACCCTTTCAATCTCTACACCATTTACACTGAGTTTAGATACTAAGTTGTTGTGATGGTTGTTAAAAACTATAAATTTTGTCTTACTTACACTATCGTTCAAAAGTTTGGGGTCACTTAGAAATTTCCTTATTTTTGAAAGAAAAGCACTGTTTTTTTCAATGAAGATAACTTTAAACTAATCAGAAATACACTCTAATATCTAATATACATTGCTAATGTGGTAAATGACTATTCTAGCTGCAAATGTCTGGTTTTTGGTGCAATATCTACATAGGTGTATAGAGGCCCATTTCCAGCAACTATCACTCCAGTGTTCTAATGGTACAATGTGTTTGCTCATTGCGTCAGAAGGCTAATGGATGATTAGAAAACCCTTGTGCAATCATGTTAGCACAGGTGAAAACAGTTTAGCTGATTAGAGCAGCTATAAAACTGACCTTCCTTTGAGCAGGTTGAGTATCTGGAAAAAAATATTATTTCAAATACAAATCATTATTTCTAACATTGTCAATGTCTTGACTATATTTTCTATTCATTTTACAACTCATGGTGGTAAATAAGTGTGACTTTTCATGGAAAACACAAAATAATTGTCTGGGTGACCACAAACTTTTGAACGGTAGTGTAAATTGAGCGTTAATTTGTTTGAATCAAACCACAGTTTGAGCTTTCCTAATTCCTTTCCGAGTGTATCCAAAAGTTGTTCCAAATTGCTTCCACTGCATAATAAATTAGTGTCATCGGCAAACAATATTAAATCCATTTTTCTGAAACTTTACATATATCATTTATGATATATGTATCACACACGCCACACGCGGGTCTGTGCCGCGCTCGGGTCTTTGTGGTTTTACTCATTTTCTGTATGTGTATTTAGTCCTGATTCTTTCCATTATGGTTTGCGCTTTTATTTTGACAGCACAGGTTGTGACTTCCTCCTGCCAAGTCTTTTCGCTGGTTGTCACAGCTGTTTTGTGTATCTTTAATCACTTTCACTCCACACCTGCTTCATGTTTAGGTTTTTCCCGTACTATTATTTTAGCTTGCTTGGCGGAGGTCATTCCTCGCCATGACCTTGTCTTTTGCAAACAGGAATCCCCACGTCAGATTCCTGTTTAACTTCTGCTTTGTACTCAACCTCACCTGTTTATATGCAAGTTACCTTTCGTGTTTTTTTCATCGTTTGCATTTTTCTGTAGTCACCCTTCATGGTCCTTGTTGGATAGTATTTATGTTTGTTCCCATTCAATGTGCAAACTCATTGCTGACGATTGGTGCCTCTTTGATGCCCTGAAAAGGCCAATTATGACAGTAGGTTGCTGCCAGTAGGTGCCAGCGGCAGTCGGTTTGCCTTTTTTTTTCTTTTTCCCTTTCCCTCACCTTTTTCGTGGCTGGAAGGAGAAGCTGTCAGTATGTCCCCAGTGCACCGAAGGAGGTTGGCAGCCCAGGGCCCAAGTGTGGATAAACAGTGGGCAGCTGAATTCATCCGGGGCTATGTTGTTGAAGGCCTCACCTCCCGCGGCCCAAAGAAGGTTCTGGAGAGCATGGTGGCAGTGGTCGGGATTGTGGAGGCGCATCCCTGTATAGGTAATTATCCTGAGTTCACGGAGCTGCTGTCTACCGTCTCCGCTCTCCAACAATGATTTGGGGTTGGCGAGTGGATCGTCGTTGGCCTGTAGACGCCACCTCCCGGTGCAGACATCTACTCCTCTCTGTGACACGGCCATACCGAAGCGGATGGAGGAGAGTCACCGAGTCCAGTCGCCACAGCTCTCCCGCCATTACCCAGCCACGGGCTGTCGGAGGAACTCCTCGGTCTCTTAGACAGCAGTTCCATTATCGCCTCCTCTCACTGCTGATTCTTCCCTGGCTCCGCCCGTGACCGTGCTGCAGGGGCGGCTCCTCCATGTTCTCCAGAGGGGTCCACAACACTGCAGTCACAGAGAGAAGAAACTGGGCACGCTGCAGCAGGGACCACCATGCCCTGGGAAAACAGGCAAGTGCTTTTACACTCTATATCACCATCATATGAATTACCTTGCCTGATTCACGGGGGTGAGGCTAAGTTATTGCAGTCCACTGAGTCCTCACCGCCTGCTGTAGCCACAAAGACTTCACCTGCACTCTCTGTGTCTCCGCCAATGCCACCTGAGTGTCCACCCATTCCGGGATTAAGCCGCCGGACAGAGGAGGAACCTGCAGTCCTGGAAAACCTGGTTCCAGCCCCGCAGCCATGGTCCGAACGGAGGAAGAGGACTGCCTGCAATACGGAACCTGTGCCAACAAGGAAGTGTCCCCAGGCTTCAACTATGCAGGATTCAGCACCAACAGGGAGCGGATCTCCTGTCGCCATGGCGGGCGAGCCACCTGCGTGGGTCACATTTCCGGGGGGGTCTGGGACTGCTTTGTCCGTCATGCCTGCTGCTGGGGCCACCACAGCAGAGTCTGAGCTGGACCTCCAGAGGGCCGAGCTCGAGACATTGTCATCTGGATTGACAGAGTCCTGGACGGCGGTGGAGTTTGAACTCAGGCAAGTACTCTGCTACTCTGCTTTGTTTTCGTTGTTTCTGTATTGGAGAGATCTTGCCTGGCTCTTGGTGGTGAGGGCCGGGTGCAGTCGTCAGCTGCACCTGAGCTCACCTTGCTGGGTTCCACTACTGTAGCCCTGACCCTGTTCCTCTTCCTCTCCTATCCGAGTCTTTCCTCAGGGTCACCGAGGATCATCCAGCTATGCCAGAGGTCTCTGTGGGTTTGGGTCCGCCACCTGAGGTCTTCGTGTGTCCAGCTCCTCCGGCTGAGGTCGTCATTGAGGCTCCGTTCCAGTCCGGCACCTCCGTGGGTGCTGCTCCCCCTCCTGCTGAGGGCGTCATGGAGGCTCCGTCCCAGCCCGGAACCTCTGAGGGTGCAGCTCCTCCTCAGTCCGGGTCTCCATGGGTGCTACGTCCCAGTCAGGGACCGTCGTGGGTGCTGCGTCCCAGCTTGAATCCTACGTGGGTGCTGCGCTCCAGTTTTTTTTTTTTTTTGTTACTTATTTGTACCCGTAGGTAGATTTGGTTTGCAGTCTGGTGACAAGCCACCGGCTGCCGGTCGCTGCGTGCGCGAGCGCCCTAAACCTACATGTTTTTTTTGGTATGCAGGAGGAAACCGGAGAAATCCCGGAGTAAACCCATGCAACACGGGGAGAACATGCAAACTCCACACAGCTCACTGTTGGTCGGGGGCTGGGATCGAACCCACGATCTCATGATCCCCGCGATCCCCCAGCCAAGAGTAAACTGTGCTGCCACAGTGTTAAACCACTGCGCCACCGTGCAGTTTGTGCCCACTGTGGGCGCTACGCTCCAGCCCTGCGGCCATCGTGGGTGCAGCTCTGTCCTAGTCCAGGGCCACTGAGGGTCCAGCTCTGTCCCGGTCCGGGGTCACCAAGAGTGCCATTATGCCTCAGTCCGGGGCCACCAAGGGTGTTGTACCTATGTCCAAGGCTGCAGCTGGTCCTCTGTCCCCATCTGGGTCCGTCATGGTTCTTCTCCCACCATCTGTCTCATAGGGTGCACATCTTCTGGTTCCGGGGGTCCACGGGAAGCACTGGTTCCAGCTGCTGCCTCCAAGAGGGGGTGTGTGGTGCTCCGCGGCCCGCTGGCCCAGAGATGCGGGGAGACGGCCCAAATTTTCTCAGTTGCTGGGGTGATTTCTCAGTACTGGAAGACCACCTGATGGACTCCCTCATCCATTTTGGTGTCTTTGGAGACCTGGTTGGCCGCCCGACCTTTTCCACCTGTTGGTCGGGTGGAGCCGGGACTCTGGAAGGCCACCTGAACTGATCTGTTGTTTACCTTGTTTTGCTTGTTTTTTTGGCTCCTTATTTAGTTAGTATTGTAGTCACGTCTGTTTTGTTTTGTTGAGGTTGTGTCTCTCCCTCCAGGCCTGGATCCCCCCACCACCCTCCCGGGGTCTGTTTTTTGTAGTCATTCCTGTTGGGGGGGGGGGGGGTTAATTTTATCCCTTTGTTGTTATGGTGGGGTGTCAAGGGACCACCCCTTAAGGGAGGGGCACTGTAATGATGCCGAGCGCGGGTCTGTCCCCCGCTCAGGTCTTTGTGGTTTTACTAATTTTACTAATTTTCTGTATATGTATTTAGTCCTCATTCCTTCCATTATGGTTTGTGCTTTTATTTTGACAGCAGTTTGTGACTTCCTCCTGTCAAGTCTTTTCAGGGGTTGTCACAGCTGTTTTGTGTTTCTTTAATTACTTTCACTCCACACCTGCTTCATGTTTAGATTTTTTCCATATTATTATTTAAGCTCGCTTGCGGGGATCATTCCTCGCAGCGACCTCGTCTTTTGCAGACAGGAATCCCCACGTCTGATTCCTGTTTAACTTCTGCTTTGTATTCGACCTCGCCTGTTTATATGTAAGTTACCTTTCGTGTTTTTTTCATTGTTTGTATTTTTCTGTAGTCACCCTTCATGGTCCTTGTTTGCTAGTATTTATGTTTGTTCCCATTCAATGTGCAAACTCATTGCTGGTGATTGGTGCCTCTTTTCTACCCTGAAAGGGCCAATTATGACATTCAGAAGGTATGAGAAAAGAACCAGTCTCACCACCATGTGGATCAAGGAATTTTTTATATAGGATTTTCTTAAGGATGCACAATATATTGGCATGCTGTAGGTATTGGCTGATAAAGCATTTAAAGTTATTTATTGGCCATCAGCAAAAATAAATACTTACAGCCAATAGAATATTACAGTAGACAGTCTCAAGTGATGCTCTGCTGGTGACATTACACTTTTCCCTCAGGGGTCGGGGATGACTGACGTCATTACATCAGGCCAGTGTCTCAACTAACATATTGTAACTGCCCCCACACATCCGGCATGGTGCAGCTCCATACTCCCTCAAACAATGTTGCGTGATTATTTATATTAAAATCTGCTGGTGTTTGTCCACTGTGTTTTATCAAGTCCAAAGTCAGTGCAGCCATCTACAAGGAAATTTTAGAGCACTTCATGCTTCCCTCTGCTGACAAGCTTTATGGAGATGCCAATTTCATTTTCCAGCAGGACTTGGCACCTGCCTGTACTGCCAAAAGTATCAAAACCTGGTTTAATGACCATGGTACCACTGTGCTTGACTAGCAAACTCTCCTGACCTAAATGGTAAATGACATTCACTTAAATAGCGCTTTTATTCTCATCTCTTGATGGCCACAGTGCTTTACAGATCCTGCTATCCACCCATTCACACACACACATTCACACACTGATGGCGGCATGCTACCTAACATGGCGCTTCCAGACCCACCAGGAGCAATTGGGGGTGAAGTGTCTTGCCCAGGGGCACAACGGCAGGATATCCGGGGAGAGTGGGATTCGAACTGCCACCCATGGGGTTATTGGATGACCTGCTGTACCTCTTGAGCTGCTGCCACCCCCCAAATGTCTAAGTGAATGCCATTTACCATTTACCATTTAGGTCAGGAGAGTTTGCTAGTCAAGCACAGTGATACCATGGTCATTAAACCAAGTTTTGGTACTTTTGGCAGTACAGGCAGGTGCCAAGTCCTGCTGGAAAATGAAATTGGCATCTCCATAAAGCTTGTCAGCAGAGGGAAGCATGAAATGCTCCAAAATTTCCTGGTAGAGAATCTATGGACTATTGTCAAGAGGAAGATGAGAGATACCAGACCCAACAATGCAGACAAGCTAAAAGAATCTATCAAAGCAACCTGGGCCTCCATAACACCGCAGCAGTACCACAGGCTGATTGCCTCCTTGCCACACCACATCGATGCAGTAATTCATGCAAAAGTTGCCCTGACCAAGTACTGAGTGTGTACATGGACATACTTTTCAGTTAGCCAACATTTCTATTAAAGATCCACTTTTTTTAAATTCATTTTATGTAATATTCTAATATTTTGGGAAACTAATTAGGGGTTTTCATGAGCTATAAGCCATAACCATTTAAATTAAAAAGAAATGCTTGAAATATATCACTGTGAGTAACCATTCAGTTTCGCTTTATGAATTAAATTACTGGAATAAATTAACTTGATGATATTCTAATTTATTGAAATGCACCTGTATCTATGGCCAGTAAGGCTGTCATAGTCAGTCACAGCCAGTTGTGGGTTATTACAGATTACATTTACAATTACAGACAAAACCTGGGTTGATGTCATATGTCTGTACGAGTTGGGGCACGTGTGACACATCCTGGCCAGGAGGTCAGAATGTTATCTTTATCACCTTTAAGCATCAATTAAGCTGATGATAGCAAGGTTAAAGGAGAGCTACTGTCATGATACTGAAAACTCTTACTTTTGCTTGACCTTACCGCTCTAATACCTTAATGTTGGTTTGTAGTAGAGCCCTCAGGAGTGGCAAGTCCTCCAGCCAATAAGTAAAAATAGTTGAAGACCAGCTGCAATATTGAGGCGAGTTGTTATTTATTTAGAAAGAATCGAACAACTTTTATTAACCTCCACAAACAAGGATATGTTTGCACCTCTGTGTTTGTATCTGTGTGTTAACAACCTAACTCAAGCAGAGTGTGAGGAGAAAATAGCTGCCTTGGCAGAGGTTGCACTCTTTGAGTGCTTTGTACTTAAATCATTGATACTGTACTACAGGTTGAAGGCAACAACAAAATTACATACAATGTACTGGCATGTTCAGGTCACATCCTTTGTGAGCTCCCAGACAAGCTTCCAGATTGGTACTTCTCTCCAGGTGTTCTGCGGATGAGGGGAAACAGTAGAAATTGTAGCTCAGATAAAGTGGATGGAGTTGGGAACTGGGAAGACTGGAGGTTTAAACTGAATTTTGGGGGGACGAAATAAGTAAAAACAAACAACAACTTAAAGGAGAAATGTACTGATTTTTAATTAAGCTGAATTTGGTATGTTTACGCAGGAACTGATATAATTTCCTCAAATAGCACCATTTTTTGTAATAAGTTGTGATTGGAGAGAGGAAAAAATCAGCAAAACTGATGGTTTCAGATGACCAAAATTGGCTGGGAATGTCAGCCTGAAATGCGTGACGCCAGGAACTGAACAATGAATTAATTACCAGTCTTGCTACAATCTGAAAACGATGAGATCGCATTCATATTTTGAGGAAAATGGAAGAAAGCACTCTCAATCTGAATTTTGAAGTGGATACCAATGAAGAGGAAGACAAAGGTGAAGAGTGATTTAGCAGACAGCGACAATGATGATGGAGATTCGGGAGATTTTGATGCTGAAGCAGATGATGAAAACCAAGCTAGCGCTAACGCTGCGGCTGCAGTCTCTGTAGCTCACCTGCATGAACCGGGGGCCTCATGTACAAAGAGTACTTAGCCACAATAACATGGAATTCGTCCTTTTCCACGCAAAATTTCAGATGTATCAAGAATGAAATGACCGTGGAAATATGTGTAGCCCCACGCCAACTTCATGGCTGATGTACGTACGTTTCTACTGTTATTGGTCCATTGACGACACTTAGAGGTGATGTTGGGAGACTGATAATGACCTGAAAATGATTGTACACGCCAGAGACACATGATGAACAAACATCCACATGTGCACAATTAGATGAGTTGATATAAAAGCAAGCGCAAAGAAGTGCAGAAAATGCCTCCAACAACAATGGTGTTAGCATTATTAGAGGATATTGCAAATCGTGCAGTGAGAAGAGAAAGGGTACTGAGAGACAGAAGATTTTCTGGCCCAGGATGATGACTGGCTTGTCAGCTGGTTTAGGTTTCCACAGGCAGTCCTTGTGGAACTGTGCTACGGCTGCTCTTGGAGCGTGACACGGCAAGAAGCCGTGCGCAGCCTGTCCCAGTGCAGGTGCTGACAACACTGGGGTTCCTGGCAACAGGGTCATTCTAGAGGGAGCTGGCAGACCGACTGAGAATTTCCCAGTCGACCCTGAGCCAAGCTATGCCAGCTGTGTGGGATGGCATTGTCCGGCTGTCACCCAGGTTCATCATATTCCCATACAATGAAGTTGAACAGGCCAACATCAAAGAGAAATTTGCAGCGAGAGCTGGTTTTCTTAATGTAATTGGAGCTATGGACTGCACACATATTGCTATAAAATCACCTTCACAAGATGAATACATGTATGTTAACAGGAAACATTTTCATTCTTTCAATGTGCAAATTATTTGTGATGCACAAATGTAACTAACCAACATTGTTGCAAGGTGGCTTGGTTCAACGATTCATTCATTTTAGTGAACACTATTGTTGGGAATAAACTACAAGCTGGCACGGTGCGGATGGGAGGCTTCTCGGTGAGCAAATTCATGTACTGTGGTGGCATGAAATAATAAGCAGCGAACTGAGAGTTTAAAAGGGAGTTTATTTCATTCCGCCATCACGAGTGCAGGTGGCGGCGGAGGGAGGCGGGGTGGGGGTAGCAAGTGCCGGCCCAGGACAGCGAAATTGTCTGGGCCACGCAAAAATTGCCTGTGGATCCGCAATGTTGAGGGGCTGTCCCGTTGAACGTGCGGAGGTCCACAGCAGCTGTAAGAAGAAAAATTAGTCTCTGACTCCTCTCGCGGCCATGAAGAAAAACAGGAGCTGCAAGGCTGCGTAGCGGCTGTGAGAAAAAAGGAGCTGCAGCTGTGTGAGGGACTTGGCGTGTTGGCTTTAGGTGCATTCGCGGCCCTAAAGCCCTCGGGGACAGCTGACGGCTGGATTCCCGTCGTGCGCCGTGGCTGAAACCCATACAAAATCCTGTGTGCGGGCTGCGTGTGTGCTTCAGGTGTGTGAGCAGTCCTGTAGAGCCATGTGCAGCAGCGGGGGGATGATATATAAGTCTGTAGAGCCAGCCTGTCTCTGGTGCGCGGCACGCGCTGCGGCCACGTACCTTCCAGCTGCGCTGTTCTCATGCGGGGCTTCTGTGCATGACAGGTCCGCTGTCACAAGGCAAATCAGGGTCAGTGAGCTTGATGGAGATCAACGTCGTCGGCGCCGATGGTCCTCCCTGTTTGGGCTGTTGGTCGTCGCTCATGCCGGGTCATGGTTCGTGCACGCTTGTGTAGATGCAGAGGATTTGAGCGATCCTCTGTCTCTGGGATCCACAGCGCGATGAGAGGGAGCAGATGAGCTTTGTCCCTCGGCAGGTCTGAGCGTGGAGAACTAGAATCTCAGGCGAGGGTCGCAGAATGACGCTTTCTGCAGCTTTCCCGGTCGTGGATGATCTCCGAGGGAGTTCGCCTGGTGGTGGCTCTGCGTCGAGGTCTCCCTGTAGCAGAAGGGAGGGCAGTCCATTTGTGTCAGGCTGCTGCGTTCACTTGTCGTTGGAGTCACCGCCGAGAGCTGCGTTCATTGTCAGCGTGTTTTTTTCTGCGTTCAGGTCATGGTGCATTGGAGCGGTGAGAGGGATGAGGAGCGGTGAGAGGGAGAAGACGCTCTGTGTCCCTCGGCCGGTCCAGCGTGGATGTCCAGACCAGAAGGTTGCGTTGCACAAAGCGTGTGCTTTCTCGGGGTCACCAGTGTGGCTGTCCAGACCAGAAGGTTGCGTTGCACAAAGCGTGTGCTTTCTCGGGGTCACCAGTGTGGCGGCATGAAATAATAAGGAGCAAACTGAGAGTTTAAAAGGGAGTTTATTTCATTCCGCCATCACGAGAGCCGCTCCAGTGCTGTGAGATGCGCACTGGAGCGAGCCCTCAGCAAACAGCAATGCGTGTAGTCAGAAGCAGTTGTCAGAGAGAGAAAGAGTTACAGAGCGATATGCAGTTTAAATACCCCACTACAGACAATGCATGAATGGCACATTAACATCACAGTACAGAGCAGGAAGCATGAACACCTGCATTTGAGTCAACATAACAGCAGGATACTGGCAGGAAAGAGCTAGACAAAGAGAAGCTGCCTATAGATCTCAATACATACATCTCATTGTTCTGTTAATTGCTCCAGCTGAGCGCTCTGCTTGTCCCAGTCTGTTGTGGGGGTCACCCACAGTACAGTAATTGTCCTAAGCAACCCACCTCATGTGCAACGTACCTAGGCACCCCCAAATATCACCCTGTCTTCAAGGCTTCATTACAAGTCAGTAGTTCCAGTAAGTGACTCTTTTTTTGCTGATTAAACTACAGTTTCAGAGCATTCGACCAAGCCTCCAATTACCTCTCTGTGTACAGTAGTCAGTGGCATGAAAAAGTGTTTGCCCCCTTCTTGATTTCTCATTTTTTGTTTGTCACACTTAAATGTTTCAGATCAAACAAATTTAAACATTAGACAAAGATAGCACAAGTAAACACAAAATGCAGTTTTTAAATGAAGGTGTTTATTATTAAGGGTAAAAAAATCCAAACTTACATGGCCCTGTGTGAAAAAGTGACCCCCCCCCCGTTAAAACATAAATTAAGATTTGAGATTCAACATTCAAAAGGCTTTATTATCATGTGCACAGTTAAGAAATGCAACATTTCCTGAGCAATGAAATTCTTACTCTGCTGTCTGAACGAATGTCAAGGTAATAGGTACACAACAATACTAATGAGGTAATAACAGAGAACCAAACCACATAATAACTAGAGGAAACAAGGATGAATTTTGAAATTCCCTGGGTGACTATAGTGGACAGCGGTATATTGATATCAGAGATGATATGAACCTGAGGTGGCATCAGCTTATGAGCAGTGTGGAAATGAGCTGTATACAAATTAAAAATTAGCACCCAGTGTGCAAATTTCTCTGCAATGATAATACCAGTAGAATGTACATGATAATTAGCAGCAGGGTTGATATGGACATCAGATGGGGTGAGACTATGCACACTGTACAAGAGAGCAATGTGCAAATTTAGCAACCGGTTTGTGAGTTCCCATTTGCAAAGCTGTTGTTGCGGAGTTTTGGGAGTTTATTTGTTCAGGAGTCTGATGGCAGTGGGAAAGAAGAAGTTTTTCAGTCTGGTTGTCCTGCATTTCGCACTTCTGTACCTCCAGCCTGAGGGTAGAAGTGTGAACATTCTGTGCTGGGGTGGGTGGGGTCCCGGAGGATGGTGTCAGCTCTCCTTTGGACTCTGCAGTGGTAGATGCTCTGCAGAGAGGGGAGTGGAGTCCTGATGATCTTCTCCACTGTCTTCACCACTCTCTGCAGGCATTTGCGGTCCAGGGCAGTAGTGCTGCCGTACCACGCAGTGATGCAGTTGGTCAGGATGCTCTCGATGATGCAGCTGTAGAAGTTGTTGAGGATCCTGGGGAACATGCCAAACTTCTTCAGCCTCCTCAGAAAGTACAGCCGCTGTTGAGCTCTCTTAACCAACTCTGTGGTGTTGTGTGTCCACTTAATGTCCTCACTGATGAGGATGCCCAGGTATTTAAAGCTGCTCACCCTATCCATCTCAAGCTCCCAGATGAAGAGCAGCCGATGGGGTCTCCTCCTCCTCTTCCTCATGTCCACTATCATCTCCTTTGTCTTGTTTGTGTTTAGGGTGATGTTGTTATCCTCACACCATGACGCCAGGCTAGCTACCTCCCTCCTGTAGGATGTTTCATCATCACCAGTGATACATCCTATCACTGCTGTGTCATCCGTGAACTTTAAGATGATATTGTCCTTGTGGGAGGCAACACAGTCATGGGTGAAGAGGCTGTAGAGGATGGGGGTGAGAACACAACCCTGTGGGTCACCTGTGTTCGTTATGATGCTGGCTGAGGTCCTATTACTCATCCTGACAGTCTGGGGCCTGCCAGTTAGAAAGTCCAGTAGTCAGTCGCAGAGGGTGGGGTGCAGGTCATGTGAAGATTAACTGTGGTTTATCACGTCTTTGGAAAGCTGAATTCAATTTCTCTAGCCACACCCAGGCCTGATTACTGCCACACCTGTTCTCAATCAAGAAATCACTTAAATAGGACCTGCCTGACAAAGTGAAGTAGACCAAAAGATCCTCAAAAGCTAGACATCAGTGTGTGAATGTGTGTGTGAATGGGTGGATAGCAGGATCTGTAAAGCGCTTTGGTCATCAAGAGATGAAAAAAGGCGCTATATAAGTGAGTGCCATTTACCATTTTACCATCATGCTGTGATCCAAAGAAATTCAGGAACAAATGAGAAACAAAGTAAATGAGATCTATCAGTCTGTAAAAAGCTATAAAGCCTTTTCTAAAGCTTTGGGACTCCATCGAACCACAGTGAGAGCCATTATCCACAAATGGCAAAAACATGGAACAGTGGTGAACCTTCCCAGGAGTGGCTGGCCGACCAAAATTACACCAAGAGTGCAGCGACGACTCATCCAAGAGGTCACAAAAGACCCCACAACATCCAAAGAACTGCAGGTCTCACTTGCCTTAGTTAAGTTTAGTGATCATGACTCCACCATAAAAAAGAGACTGGGCAAAAATGGCCTGCATGGCAGCGTTACAAGACGAAAACCACTGCTGAGCAAAAAAAACATAAAGGCTCATCTCAATTTTGCCAGAACACATCTTTTTTTTTTTTTTCTTTTTTTTTTTTGTTACTTATTTGCACCCGTAGGTAGACTTGGTTTGCAGTCTGGTGACAAGCCACCGGCTGCTGGTCGCTGCGTGCGCGAGCGCCCTAAACCTACATGTTTTTGGTGTGTGGGAGGAAACCGGAGAAATCCCGGAGTAAACCCGCGCAACACGGGGAGAACATGCAAACTCCACACAGCTCACTGTTGGTCGGGGGCTGGGATCGAACCCACGATCTCATGATCCCCGCAATCCCCCGGCCGAGGGTAAAACTGTGCTGCTGCAGTGCTAAACCACTGCGCCACCCTGCAGCCAGTCTTGATGATCCCCAAGGCTTTTGGGGAAATACTCTGTGGACTGATGAGACAAAAGTTGAACTTTTTGGAAGGCGTGTGTCCCATTACATCCGGCGTAAAAGTAACACAGCATTTCAGAAAAGGAACATCATACCAGCATTAAAATATGGTGGTGGTAGTGTGATGGTCTGGGGCTGTTTTGCTGCTTCAGGACCTGGAAGACTCGCTGTAGTAAATGGAAGCATGAATTCTGCTGTCTACTAAAAAATCTTGAAGGAGAATGTCCAGCCATCTGTTCGTGACCTCAAGCTGAAGTGCACTTGGGTTCTACAACAGGACAATGATCCAAAACACACCACCAAGTCCACCTCTAAATGGCTTAAGAAAAACAAAAAAGACTTTTGAGTGATCTGGTCAAAGTCCTGACCTGAATCTGATTGAGATGCTGTGGCATGACCTTTAAAATGTGGTTCATGCTCGAAAACCCTCCAATGTGGCTGAATTACAATAATTCTGCAAAGATGAGTGGGCAAAAATTCCTCCACAGTGCTGTAAAAGACTCATTGCCAGTTATTGCAAATGCTTGATTGCAGTTATTGCTGCTAAGGGTGGCCCAAACAGTTATTAGGTTTAGGGGACAATCACTTTTTCACACAGGGCCATGTGGGTTTGGACTCCGCCCCCCAATAATAAACACCTTCATTTAAAAACTGAATTTTGTGTTTACTTGTGTTATCTTAGTCTAATATTTACATTTTTTTTATGATCTGAAACATTTAAGTGTGACATACATACCAAAAAATGAGAAATCAGGAAGGGGGCAAACACTTTCACACCACTGTATGTCAGTAAACACATGCGTAAAGTTTGAAATGCAACATTGCCATCCTTTCCCTGGCTTATTTCTGCATTCATTTGCAATAGTAGTGTTTGTACGTAATCCATGGTATGCAACTATAAAGGATGAGATTTGCATTTTGGACATAAAACCTATACTTGTCGAGTCTAATATGATCTGCTTTCAACTAACAGGTGACTGTGGCTACCTACTAAATACATGGCTGATGACCCCTCTCACCAACTCCCAGACTGATCGAGAGCGGTGATATAATGACCTCCACAGCCGGACTCAATCGGTCTTCGAGAGAACAATTGGCCTTCTGAAGGGACGGTGGGGCTGCCTGTACAGAACTGGCAGTGTGCTGCTCTACAGACCTGAAAAGGTTTGCCGCATTGTGATAGTGTGTGGAGCCCTTCACAATTTGGCACTCTGGCATGCAGTTCCACTGCCAGAGCAGCACATTCCCCCACCAGAAGAGTCAGACACAACACCCATCAATATACATCCCACCCAGGAGGCCATTCGGGACTGGCAACATTACTTCAGCTATATAAAGTGGCAAGGACACATACCATAAATCACTTGTTAACCAAAAAATTTAATGTTTTATTTATGTCTGCCAGAATGCCTATCAGTTGGTCAAGGCATTGATCCTGCCGATTCCTCCAACTATTTCTTCTTGTGAGTCCAGCACAGCATAGGTTAGGACACGGCTGGTGGGACGGACATCGGCAGCCGGCAATTGGGGCACAATGGAAGCACTTGTGATGCCAGAGGGACCGGGGATGGTGGAGGAATCCCCCGAGTCAGTGACACATGATTGCTGTGTGTCCTGTCCTATCTCATTGCCTAATGGGGAAATAAATGTATTAAAACATGAATCAGACTCTTTGATATTCTCTTTAATATCCTGTCATGTGAAGGCGTGCTGATCCACCTGGCTGGTCACAAATCACAGCGATCAGCTGACGCTTCTGAGGATAACTACAGACATCAGTGGAAACATGCCAAGGTAAAATAAACATCTCACATCTGGCTGAGTAAAGGAAAACAGTAAACTAATTTTATAGGGCTATGAGCAGGCTATTGAATTACCCATAAAATGAGGACATTTGAGTTATACAAGTAAGTATATTTACCTTGAGGGAAATCTGAATCCCCCACATGCTGTCCCACCACCCCTGTGAGGGCAGGGTCACTCACAAGACTGTCGACTCTGCTCAAGCTGCACCACAACGTGGTGTGGAAGCTGTACTGCCTCCTACTGGAAGACACTACAACGCACAGTGAATGCTGCCAGCAAGCTCATCAGTGCCCCTCTGCCCCCCCCCCGACATCTACCTCACCCGCAGAGCCATCAACATTGCAGGTGACAACTCCCTGTCTTCTGGGAAAAGGTACCAGAGCCTCCGGGCCCTCTCCACAAAACTGCTTAAAAGCTTTGCTCACCAGGCCATCGGGACCCAGAACTCTGTCCACTTCCTCCTCCTCCCTCCACACCCCTGGACCATAATACACTCGCCCACACAATAAATACCTCAGCTGTTGGCACAGGAAGACTGGCACACCAACAGTAATACATCTGCTGCTGTATGTCTCTGCACCTTGCTGCAACCATTTGCACAAATGCCATATCTGCTGCTGTCTCTTGTTGCAATATAGATCACGTGTAGTCCAATCTGTCACTGTCTGCAGCTATACTACCGCATCAAACTTGCAACTATGAGTATTGCTGCTCTACCTTTTCTGTATATAGGATTGCTGGGTTTTATCGCTTATCTTTATTTACACTATGAGCTGTCTGGGTTTTATCTTTTAACATTATTTGCACTACGGGTAACATTATTGTACATAGACTGCTGTTGTTTTTCCAGCCTTATTCCCCTTTTTGTTTATTTTTTATATTGTGCACACCACTGAAGAGAGAGAAATGGCATTTCAATTTTCTTGTATGTCCTGTACGTATAGTCGTATTGACAAATAAAATCTTTGAAATCAAATGGAGCAAGTTCAGCCTCTCCTTGTCAACCTCCTGTTTTAGCCACGCTTTGGCAATGGGCAGTCGTCCTCCGCTTCACTTGCCCCTTGATGTCTGACCATTTCTTTTTATTTCTGTGGGTGTGCACTGCTCCAAACCCACAGCATTGACAGCTGCACACACACACACACACACACACACACACACACACACACACTGTCCCATTCACTCCTCTTGCATTTGGCGCCAATATCTGAGGACAGCATGCCAAACAACACATTTTTACGTGCCTCTACCTCATTTAGGAGCACTTAAAACTCACAGTCCGTGAAATTTCTCTTTCCACGTGTAGCCATGATTTTTTGATCGTGGATACAGGAGAATCAAACATGTAGGGATTGTATATATCTATTTGCATTCAATTGCATTTTTAAATGGTGGCGTCTCAAGGGAGGAGTCCGGTATTTCCTCACATGTGTTCAATTTCAAGTAAATTGGGATGTACAAAGGAAATGTGCTTGGATTCTTGCATACGTACTATTTCATACAACTGGATTTTTTTTTTTTTTTTTTTTTTTTGCTTACGGTGTTTTCTTGATTTAAACATACATCATCTTTCAGTAGGAAATCCATGCATGTCTTTGTACATGAGGCCCCGGGTCCAAGATAGCCGGATGGTGAGTTCCTCTTTAATTCATCCTGAAGGATTTTTTCACAGCCAGCTGCTCCCTGTTCGCTCCAGTCCTCCTGCCCGGCTGCTCCTCCCTCATCGTCCTGCCAGTGGCTGAAGTGGTTTTTAAACTTCCATCAAACTGATGTCCGAGTCCACCGGTGGTCCCTCTTTCACATTTGAGCCCTGGCGACGTGAGCCCCGCGGCGTCTGGTCGATCCCGTGTGAGCCGCTGGATCAGAGCGGAGCAACCCGAGTCGGTGCGCCTCCTCCGGGCTGAACCTCTGTGATGATGACGACGAGTTGTAGCTTTACTGTAAAAACACTGTGAACCGGTACGTGCAAATGTACTTATTGATGTTTCTTGTCTTACTTTTATATTATAGAAAATTTAGAAATCCACTTTGCAATTGTTTCTCTAAATTAAAAAAAAAATGTGTAATAGTTGTCCCTGAGCAATTGGTAACTCACCCAAAATTATTCAGATTTTAGAGAAACTAGAGTGTTTCTTATTTTAATACAATTTTATTTTATTTTTTTTTATTTATGTTTTTTTTTTTACCAAGGGTAGACCTTAATCTTCAAATATATGTACTTTTCATCAGGATGATTCTTAGACAACTCTTGATCATCATTTTTGCTTCCTATCTTAAGATGAGATAAGATAAGCCTTTATTAGTCCCACAATGGGGAAATTGCAGGATTGCAACAGCACAGGGATAGCAACACTCAGAGCAATAATTTAGAAGATAAGAAAATAAGAACGGTGAATATACATGTGTACACATAAATATATAAATATATATACACAGTGCGGAGCATTGTAGCTAGATGGAATAAACAGCATAACCGTCTATTTAGTTACCCTACATGGTATGAATATGTACCCATACATATTGTCACCCTCCGTAGCGACTGATATTGTCCTAGTTGTATACTGGAGGGGACCATTTGTGTAAGTCTGTTGCGTCTTTTGCATTCAATACTATTAGGTCGTCACGTTTTTTTTTGCTATCTCTGCAAGCAGCCCTGCTTAGGTTATACAGTCTGACAGCTGTAGGTAGGAAGGACCTGCGAAACCTCTGGGTTGCGCACCTAGGATGATGTAGTCTACTGCTAAATGAGCTCCTCAGTGCGTTCAATATGTCTGGCAAGGCATTGCCCCAGGACAGAGCTAGCTTTCTTGATCAGTTTGTTCAGTCTCTTCTTATCGGCTGCTGTAATGCCGTTGCCCCAGCAGACCACTCCAAAAGTGATGGCTGATGCCACCACCGTGTCGTAGAATGTCTTCAAGAGCACCTCTTGTACACCAAAAGACCTGAGCCTCCTCAGTAGGAACAGCCTGCGCTGTCCCTTCTTGTAGAGTGCGTCGGTATTGTGTGACCAGTCTAGTTCTTCACCCTCTCCTTGCAAGTTGCATGCTGGCAATGAAAATATTGATCTCTACCGAGTGATCAAAATGTCATCAAAATCTTCACAAGGTTATTGTCCGCAATATTCGTTTATTTCTACAATTTAGATGCATAATCAAGATTGCGGGTTGGATCCGCTGGAGCCATTGAGCTTTTAGTTTGTTCAACTTTTAACGCCACTCAAAACAGTCAGCAAATATATAAGTCAGAGCCTCAACGTGGGTGCACAGCATCAATGGAAAAAATTCAGTTTCTTTCTAGACAAAATTAAGGTTACCAAAGTACTCTACTGATGTTTATTATGTTCTTAGCTTTCAGTAGAGGTATAATATACTTATTTTAGGATTCTCAATGAGTATTCCCTTTAAGGTTGAATTCTCCACACTGAAAGACATAGGATAAAATAAAACAACTCTCAACCACACCAAAATAAAACCCCACAAACACCCAGAGATATTGCCTTACTGGGTGCAAAACATTAACTGCCAGCCTAGAGCAGATTTCTTACTCAGATTAGGGAAATAAATACAGTCCCTGCATGTGCCGCAGCGTGCACAGGGAGCAGATACCCTCCCCACACATACCACATGTATGGGGATTAAATCAAGCCAACATATTTTCACCTCCCCTTTAATCCCGGACGAGCCCCTAATAGTTCCATCTGGGGAACCCAACAGGAGTTTTGACTTTGAATGGAGCCCTTAAGGACAGGCTGGTCTGGGTAATTTTACTGCTGAAAGGTTAACCACGTCAAGCTCAAATTGTTGAATTCTGGAGGACCTGTGGAACACTTTTTTTTTTTTCCATGAGACACATGACTGGATAATTCTTCATATACCCTCTCATTTGATCTCACTTACTTCTAAGAATTATGCCCATAATGCTTCCAAGTAGAGATTACATTAGGAGGGAGAAGGAGTAGAGACAATTTTTTTAATAGTTAAACTGTTTCAAAGTTATTTAAAAGCTACATGGCCAACTACATGTGCCTTTTAAATAAATAGTCTTCATGTAGCTGCTGTGCAGGAGAAGGAATCCTGTCTGCAAAGCTGACTGTCCAGCAGGCTTGTCCAACTTTGCAATCATCTTGTGCCATTCCTCAGTTTTCAGGGCAGCCAAGTAAAGCAGGGCAAATGCACCTGCCATCAGTCCGAAGCAAATGTTCTGAATTTATTAGTAAAAGTGTGATTTATTCTTTTGATTTGTGATAAATTTATACAAATTTTTGCTAAAAAAAATCCTTATTATTCAGGATTTGACAACTTAAGACTGATGGGCAGCTGTAGCAGTTAATGTAAATGTATAAGAGAACTCACTATTTTGTGAATTCACCACATGTGTTTTTGGTAGCAGTGAGGATTTTTCTTGCCATTAGATGATCTCTTGCAGCTGCTTTACTGTCTGTGCTGTCATCTGCCCGTCATCCTTGAGGGAGCCGGCGGCTGGCACCTCCACCGGTGTGGGCATGATGGGTTACAGTTACTCTGACACTGAGACAATGTCTGCTGGTGTGTGCGCGCATCTGCAAGCGTGAGAGCGTCACCGCGTGTGTGTATCCTCCTGCACACTCCCTTTGGCAAATTGCTTTGTGTAATATTCGAGTTGGCCACTTTGAATTTTCAATTTACGTAAAATCAAAATGAAAATCGATGACTAACAAGCCCGTATACAACAGATATACAGTACATGACAGGACAGAATGATGCATTAAATCTATTATTTCAGCACCCATCCTCTGCATGTTCTTGCTGTCATTTCAAATCTATGACAAGCACCAATGTAACAACTGCATATGACATTTTTCAAGCATATTTTGAGGAGAGTGGGTGCCGGATGCCTGTGGCACTTCTTTCCATTGACATATGTACGTTGCCACAAAACTAAACCTTCTGGCCACATTGCTATTCATCGCAACTGATTGGCAGGAAGCCAAGGAAGTCTGAAAGAGTGTTAGCTTTAGCAAATTGCCTGAAGTGAGGCTGCGTTGTACAATGTAACTTTTTAATCAAGACATTTCCTTTCCCCTTCCCTCCTCACTACATCTCTAGTTCTTGTGGGCTCTGCTCTCTCTTAGGACACCCGTGACTGGACATGTTAGTGTTTTGAGTTTGGCTGAAATACTGGGTGTCAGTTGCAGTGGATGAAACTGTCCAGTGAGACATAAACATGTGTTATCAGCTTTTTGGTGTCAACTATCAAGAATAAACTCTAGCAAGAAGTTTTGTTCCTGTACAATATGCTTGGTGTCAACTCACACTATGTTTGACAGATGATCCACACTTCCTACCAGCATCACATGATCACAGCTATGATCACTTACCAATGTGGCTCTGACTTCAATTTAGAATTTCTCCATTTCAGATAACTTGAGGAGTCTATTTTACAGCTTCAAGCACTGTGTGGAGTCAGTGTGCAAACAGACTTCGAACCCCCTTCGTTCATGTACAGTGGCCAAATTTCAACACTTAGTCTTCCTAAATCATCATAAATCTGGTTGTTATGCATCCCTTTTTGTCCAATATTGCTCCTTTTACTGACTGTGGAAGAAGCCTTTTGGCACTTTTTATTTAGTTTTCATTCACTGGTTATATTTTGGCTCTAAAAAGTATAAGGACAGATCTTTGATTTGGTTCAAACATGCCCCTTTACATCTGCAATTTTGCTCATTGTTCAGAGATGAGTTAAGTGTCTTACTAATGCCACGGCCCAAGCACATTTCCTATGTAATGAAGACATGCCACTGGCAAGGATCAAAATATGACTCCCCAAGAATGTCAGCCTGAACCTTTAAAGAATATTAAATAACTTTTCAGGCATTAAATTTAGGTTTTGAAATCCTCGGTCTGTAAAGTTGCCTTTAACGGTCGGTTTTCAGTTTGGTCACTAAAATGATTCAGCCCCTAATATGATATTGTTATGATCAGGTGAGCGTGCTTCCCCTCCCTTTTTGTGGGAGGTTCTCCATCAAGTTCTGGCTGCGCAGGTCATCAGCCCACCTGCATGAGTGGATGCACCTGCTGCCTCTTTCCTGCCAGCGCTTAAAAGGACCAGTTCGTGAATACACCAGCCCTGGCTCGTTGGGTATAGTTGCCTCAAGAGTGAAGTAAGTTTTTGTGTGTGTTGTTAAGGAACTCAGCCCTAAACCCTTTTTCCCCCTGTCTCTCAGGTTGCTGCCATCTCCATGGTGCATCTCCAGGGGTTGCTGCGTGCTCACCTGCCCCATCATCATCATCATCACCACTCCAGGCTACCTTCTCCACCCGGTCAGACACTCCTCCCAGCTCCACTCCCCCTCTACTCCCTGCCAGCTCCGCCTTGCTGGTTCCTCTGCTCTCTGCTGGGTTCCTCTGCCGGGCTGTCTGCTCACTAATCGTAAGATCTACCCTTGTTATCCTTTGCCCCTAGTCTCCCTCCTCATTGCTAATCTGCTCTCATCTCCCTCTTTTACGGGCTATGTGTTCCTCTGGCGAGTGATGCTTTTCCTTACTATCGAGTTTATTTGTTCAATAAAATTGTGTTTAAACATTGCCTCTGTGTCGTGTGCATTCACTGCTGTTAGCATCCTGCACGTGAGCTGATCCTTCTCTCAATCGTGACAGATGTAAGCAATCACAAATGAGAGGTAGCCTCAAGCAGAGGCAGATTTTAATAGCCAATACGACTATGATCTGACGAGTTTAAGGCAAGATTTTTTCATTTGTAACATCACAAAGCCCATGAAGTGCAAATCCACTTGTGTCCACTTTAACTAAAGACAGTGTGCATTTTGAAAGTTTTAATGCCTTTGGGTCCTATTTTGACAGTCTACAAGCTTTTGCACCACACTTCATGCCTTGCACCACTAGTTTTGTTAGTTTCTGTCAGCGCATTGTCTGTTTTTCACACTTTGCATCACACCATCTAATCACCAGTACACAGTGTGCACACTTTGTGCTGCATGGAGTGGGCTAAATTAAAAGAGGTGTGGCAGTCGTGCACCAAGTCGTGCAGTTGTGTCTTAAAATGCACCAAAATACTGCTCATCAGTATTTTGGTGCATTTTAAGACAATGCACTTTTGATCAGGAAAAAGAAGGTCTGTTGTCAGAAGTGCATTGTTGATGCTATTTCAGCAGCACATTTTGAAATCACATGCAGCTCCTACTGATAGGAGTACATGAGGAAACAAAGCATGCACTGGGATTTTCTGTCATTTTAACCTGGTCACCTGTCATTTTAATTATGAACATAACACCTAACAGTTTATTTTATTCCATCCACATTTTTATTTTAATTATAGACTTACAAGTGGAGTGCCGCCGATAGATTAAGCATTAAGGTATTTTTTATGGTAATGAATGAATTAACAGGGAGTGTGTGGAAGCGGTGCATGGAGGACGCATGCCAGGATGCTATCAATCTGAAGATTTTAAACTATAAACCTCTCTTCTGTGACAAAGTAGTGGGGCAGATAACAGAACAAATGTGCACTTTGAGATAAAAGCATGAAATTAGGTACACTTAGAGTCAGAGGCATTCTGAAAATAACTGAATATGGTTCTTGAACTGTCAATTGCAGCCATGGCAGCCATTTTTCAAAATGGCCACCAGCAACAACAGTTTTCTTATGTGTAACGGATATTTTTGACTCCGTTACATATGCATGATTGATATCATTCTATGTTGAGGAAATAATTAGTTAAATTTATTTACCAACCCATTCCAAATTGCCTTTTGTGTTCACCCCCCATTATGAAAAAAAATCAAGATGGCCACCAGTTTTCAGCTGTTGGGTGGACTGGTCAGCTATGGATGATCTCAGTGTAGAATTTTACATTTTTCTAGAAGCAGATTTTGAAAGACGAATGTTAGGAACAAGAGACTGCTTTGTTCAGAGAACTAAAACAGTCGATGATACCATACCAAGAAATAAGATCATGGTATTTGGTACTTCAACTGTGAGCAGAGTATCCAAGAAAAAACAGAAATTGGTCTCTCTAACAGGACATGGAGCTCTTTTGGAGCTCTTTTCAAGATTATACATTGCCTGCCAGACCAGAGAGGGCAACCATCACAAGTTCTTCCGGCACAAGAACCAGTCATGCCCACCAGCACTGTCTGATGGTTGAGGTCTTCATCTGGAGCTGAAGATGGCAAATGGCATTCACCTATATAGCCCTTTTTCTCATCTCTAGATGACCAAAGCGCTTTACAGATCCTGCTATCCACCCATTCACACACACATTTACACACTGATGGCAGTGGAGCTGCCATGCACATGTGCTGGCCTGACCCACCAGGAGTAACTGGGGGTTCAGTGTCTTGCTCAAGGACATGTCAACATGTAGACTGCAGACAGAGCAGGAATCGAACCCCTGACCCTCTGATTAGTAGTTGGCCACACTTCACCTGTGCCACAGTTGCCCCGGCTTGGAAGAATGATCTTCCATGCCTGGAACATGTTCATAGTTTTTACTCTAAGAAGCCAAAGATCACTTGCACTATTTTATATAGGGCAGCTATCATTCAAATGCTGAAATCACACCCAAAAGGTCTTCATTCCATATTTATCAAGAAAAACTTGAAAGTGTCTTGACTTGATATGGTATGCGACTGGTACTTCCACTAAGAGATCCTTTGACTGCATGTTATGGGTTCACAACAACAGCTTCCAAATGCAAATGCCACACTTGGGATCAACTCCAGACCTTTTCACCTGCTGGATTGATAATGAATTAATAAGCTAATAGCCCATGAAATAGCTTTTGAATCAATTGTACAGTTACTTTTGAGCCATGGAAATGAGGACTTTTTGTATAAAAATAGTTGCAATTCCTAAACTAACTCCAATTTGGATGTGAATACCCTCAAATTAAAGCTGAGACTCTGTCCTTTAAGATAAAATAAGATAAGCCTTTTAGTCCCACAGTGGGAAAATTACAGAAGCCCACATTGATTACAGAAGCCCATATTGATTATATAAATGTATCTTGAATATGTTTTTGTAAACAGCTAAACAGCAAAACTTGAGTCAGTGTGCAAATATATATGGACCTAACCATATATACAAACATGTATATTTTTATGTTTGAGACTGATCTCAGGGTTTTACAATTTTTTTTATTTTTTTATAATATCTTTGTATTGTAGGGAGTCATCTCCTGTGTGAGTTCTGCATTAAATTGATATTCTTAAAAAAGCATTTATTTTATATCGAATATGTATTACATTGTACAAACCCCAAGTTCAATGAAGGTGGGACACTGTGTAAAATAAAAAACATAATGCAGTTATTTGCAAATCCTTTTCAACCTATTCAATTGATTACACTACAAAGACAATATATGTATTTAATGTTCAAACTGAAACTTTGTTTTGGTTTTTTTTGGGGGGTGGGGGTTGCAAGTATTGACTCATTCATCTTTGATGTCTGCAGCACGTTCCAAAAAACTAGGACAGGGGCAAGATAAGAGTGGGAAAATTGGGGAATGCTCAAAACACTTTTTTGCAGCATACCACAGGTGAACAAGTTAATTGGAAACAGGTGAGTATCATGATTGGGCTGCACGGTGGCGCAGTGGTTTAACACTGTGGCAGCACAGTTTTACCCTCGGCCGGGGGACCGCGGGGATCATAAGATCGTGGGTTCGATCCCAGCCCCCCCAGTTTGCATGTTCTCCCCGTGTTGCGCGGGTTTACTCCGGGATTTCTCCGGTTTCCTCCCGCACACCAAAAACATGTAGGTTTAGGGCGCTCGCGCACGCAGCGACCAGCAGCCGGTGGCTTGTCACCAGACTGCAAACCAAATCTACCTACGGGTACAAATAAGTAACAAAAAAAAAAAAAAAAAAGAACATCCCTGAAAGGCTCAGCCATTCGCATAGATATGGGAGGAAGGGTCATTGCCAAGTCAATGGAAGGAACCCATCTTTGTCCCAATTTGTAAACCAGGCAAAGATCCAAGCTTGGCAGAGAGTAACCGACCAATTGCTTTAACTTTGTGTAGTAGTCTTAAGAATAAATATGTTCCTGCAGTAATGAACTTCCCAAAATGTCCGTGTTGTAAATATGTCAAGTGTTTCTGATGGGGCGATAATTAGTGTGACACATCTGGGAACTTCCTCACACGCTGGAAGCCTGGGAAGGGGTAAGTTGTGTGTAATTCCTCAGGGAACGAAATTGATTAATGTGATTGATTTACTGTAGTTTTCTTTAAGTTATTGTACTAATTTTGATTGTAAGATTTTCTGTTACATTTTCGTTTGCAATGTAAAATATTCAAAGTAGCGTCATAAATACCGATGATTGATGGCTAGTTAAGTAGGCGCTAACGAGTCCATTGTTCTGTAGGAATGCCAGCACTTGTCCCCATTCCTGTGTCATGTGTAAATTGTCTGCCCCAATCTGTTTCAGGTATGTTAAAATGTTAAATGTACTGTTGTAAAAAATAGAAAAAACGATCAGTCATGTAACTCTGTCATGTAATGCTGTCATGTATTTGGTGCTAAACTTTTTCTTTGCTTGTGGTATACTGTAACTATACGATCTAAAGTTATGTAGTCCAAGTAGCTGTAAGCTATGTCTCACACGCTGGAAGCCTGGGAAGGGGAATGCCAGCACTTGTCCCCATTCCCGTGTCATGTGTAAATTGTCTGCCCCAATCTGTTTCAGAAATAAACAGACTACTGACTGATCGAGACCCTGCCTGATGTCTACTTCTCTGCATCGGCCAAGATTTATTTTATTTTGTTATTTTAATGTAGCTGACTAGTTCGAGTCCGTTACATAAACTGGTGCCGTGACCTTTCAAGGATTCTTCTGATCAGCCACAGCTGATCTCCGGGGTCCAGCTGCCTGCTGAGTGGAGGTTCACAAGGAGAGTCCAGTCTTCATCAACACAACGCATCCTTCAGTTACTTAAGGTTTTTGACAGAAGCTCATTCAGTATTATTTGGCTTTGAATTTTATTTTATGTGTGTTATATCAGAGTAGCCTGTTTTGAAATTTCTATTTTGTGTTTATTACCATTAATTAAGCTAGTTTTTAGTAATGGATGGTGATATGTCTCATAGCCTTTATTCTCACACCCCTGTAGCTGGGGCAGGTAGAGGCAGGGGTCTTTTTTTGTTGAGGGGTGGGGGAGTTAAACAGTTAACTTTCACTGACATGGTGGGAGAGGGTGGTACTATGCATACACACCCAGTGGGGGCTACTTATGTTGTACAGACACCACAGCCACATATCAGTGATGGGGAGGGGGATTTACCAGCACAGGCATGTGAGGTAGGGCCCGCATCCTCCACGCCCATGTTTCCTCCTGGTAGCAATGACCCCTCAGCTGAGCTGCGTGATCTAATTACTGAATTAGGGAATCGAATTGGAGATTCCATAGCCAGTCGGCTGTTACCTTCTACTCAGCCTGTCACACAGTCATGTGACCCAGTCTCTCCAATGGCGCCAGACAGGCATGAACAATCTAGTAACATCAGTGGCACTCTTGATTTCACCAATGTCAATGTGGTAGTCAAGTCAGATGTTCGTGAGCCTGCTGTGTTCAGAGGGGAGGGGTCTGATAAATGCTCAGTACAGGAATGGATAGAGCTGATGGAAATGTATTTACGCAAAAAGAAATTCCCCACTTCAGATCAAGTTGATGAGATCCTGAGTCATCTGATGGGAAAGACCAAGAAAATAGTTAAAGTGGGAATAAGGAGTAGCTTAACCCCGGACCATGCAGTCCAGCCAGACATGATCTATGATATCCTGCGGAAGTATTTCAATGAGTCCCCTGCATCATGCTTACCGTTGGCTGATTTTTATGCCACTCAGCCCAGTGTGGGTGAGAATCCAGTGGATTATTGGGTGCGCTTGAATACAGCAGCAGAGCAGGCAGATCGTCTCCTGAAAAAGCAAGGCAGGAAATTGGAGAACATGAATGCTGAAATATCCATGATGTTTATTAGGAACTGCAATGATCCTGAGCTGTCCAGTGTATTTAAGAGTAAACCTATGAGCAAGTGGTCTTTGACAGAGGTGCAGGAAGCGATCGATGAGTATCAGAGGGAGTTCCTGTCCAAGAGGAAGCCAGTGGAAGTTAAACCATCTAAGGTGACTGCGGCTGTCGCTTACTCCATGCCAGACGTTAAGGAGGAAGTGAGTGTTCGTGAGCCTAGTGCGTCTAGCCCGTCCAGATTCAGCGAGTCCTCCAGTGCGGAGGGGGGTGCGTTTGAGCGTGTCCTGTGTATGCTGGAGAGGGTGCTGGAGAAGACAAACCAGGCCACAGCACCGGGTGTTGCGCAACCAGCCCAGTGGGTTCGAGTCACTCCCTGCCGCGTCTGTGGCGACAGCACCCACTCTACAAGATCGCACTGCATGAGAGAAAAGCGATGCCTTGCTTGCTTTGAAACTGGACATCAAAAAAAGGACTGCTCCAAGCGCAGGACAGCAATGCCCAATACCACTGCGCCTGTTCAGGGAAACTAGGCCACCCACATGTGGGAGGGGACGATGTGGGTGCATTTAGTCAGTCCCTCAGTTTTGAAGATGATGTGCAATCTACTTATGAAGAAAAATGCAAGTGTGCTCCTGCTGGAAATAAGATTGTTTATCAAAATGTGCACAAATTAGCAAATTCCGATTTCTCTTTTATACTGACGTCTCAGTGAAGAACCAAGTTTTGTTGCATGCATTAATTGACAGTGGGTCCATGGCCTGCACAATGAATGAAGAGGCCGAACAGAAACTACGTAGTGTGGGCTTATGTGCTGAGAGCATTACTGCAGACACAGGCATGGTACTGGTGGGGTGTGGTGGGGTTCAAGTGAAGCCGAAGTGCATTTATCAGCTGGAGATGACTGTGTATGGACAGGATGTGAGTGTTCCCACACTGGTCGTGCCAGGTCAGTGTGACGAAATGATCCTGGGCTCCAACGTGATAAAGCACTTGATTCATCACCTCAAACAAAACTCCAGTTACTGGAAAGTGATTGAGAAGCCTGAATCAACGAATGACCCAGGGGTTGAACATTTTCTTAACATGTTATCTGGAATTAACAGATGGAGGGGGAATGTGATTCCTGACATGATAGGTACAGCCAAGCTGACACAAGCCGTAACACTGCTGCCACATCATGAACACCTTGTGTGGGGTAGGCTCCCAGCCAACTCACCTGTTTCAGCAGGGAGCGCTATTCTCGTTGACGCTCCAAGTTCCAACACACAAGAAGGGTATCATGGTGGGGAGGGCTGTCGCTACAATGTCAGGGGACAGATGGGTACCTATTAAAGTGATCAATCCAAGTGACAAACAAATTACATTGAAGCGAAACACTAAGTTAGCTGATGTGTTCCCGTGTGTTGCGTTGGAAGACCTGGATGTACCCACTTCCAAAACCCCCCCAAATGACCTTCTGGTGAACAGCCAGAGCCTACATGATGCTGACTCATCCTCCTCTACCCCTGATTTCAGTGATGCTCTGAATCGACTCGGATTGAGTGACCTCGACATTGATTCATGTGATGTTACAGATTATTGGAAAGGCCAGTTGTTCGACTTGATACGGAAATATGAGAGCCTATTTTCTAGGAACAAGTTGGACTGCGGTGAGGCCACCGGTTTTGTTCATCGGATCCACCTGACTGATCCTCGGCCATTCAGACTCCCGTATCGACGTGTCCCACCTGGTCATTACCAAAAGCTGAGACAGGTGCTGTCTGAGATGGAGGAAAAAGAAATCATCCGTAAGTCTTCCAGTGAGTGGGCGTCACCTCTGGTACTCGTATGGAAGAAGAACGGTGATCTGAGGGTTTGTGTGGATTACAGATGGCTGAATTCCAGGACTATCAAAGATGCCCACCCATTGCCTCATCAGGCGGATTGCCTGGCTGCTCTTGGGGGGAGTGCATTCTTCAGCACCATGGACTTAACATCAGGATATTACAATATCCCCATGTGTGAAGAGGATAAGAAACTGACTGCCTTTACCACGCCCATGGGGCTGCATGAGTTCAATCGCATGCCTCAGGGGCTATGTAATGGGCCAGCCAGCTTTATGCGCCTCATGACAAACATCTTTGGCGACCAGAATTTTTTGACTCTGTTGTGTTATTTAGATGACCTCTTGGTTTTCGCGCCGAACGAAGGTGAGGCACTGAAGCGGCTCGATGTAGTGTTCAGCAGGCTAAGTGTGCACGGATTAAAGCTTGCGCCCAAAAAGTGCCATTTTCTTCAGCGCAGTGTGAAGTTTCTGGGCCATGTCGTTGACGAGAGTGGAGTAGCGACTGATCCGGAGAAAGTACAAGCAATTGCTGCCATGACTGAACAAGCACTAATGCATGAAGATGGCGTGACCCCATCCCCAAGAAAAATAAAGTCCTTTTTGGGCATGGTCATGTATTATCAGCGCTTCATTCAGAATTGCTCTAGCATTGCTAAGCCTCTCTTTGCCCTCACTGCAACGCCAAAGAAGAGTAAAGGCCAGACAAGGCATGTGGCTTTTAAGAAACTCAAGCTGAGTGACTGGACAAGTGACCAACAGAAATCTTTTGAGCAACTGAAGTTGGCCCTACTCGAGTCAGTCGTCTTAGCTCATCCAGATTTCAGCCGTCCCTTTATCCTGTCCACTGATGCGTCATTAGATGGGTTAGGGGCAGTCATCTCTCAAGTCCCGGAAGGGGAGAACAAGGCCCGTCCGATTGCTTTCGCAAGCAAGTCTCTGACGCAATCCCAGACCAAGTACCCAGCACATCGTCTGGAGTTCTTGGCCCTTAAGTGGGCAGTCTGTGATAAATTTAGTCATTGGTTAAAAGGGCATGAGTTCACTGTCTGGACGGATAATAATCCATTGACATATATACTGACTAAGCCGAAGTTGGACGCATGCGAACAGAGATGGGTTGCGAAGTTAGCCCCGTACAACTTCAGTATCAAGTATATTCCTGGCAAGAAAAACATTGTGGCGGACGCCCTCAGCAGGCAGCCTTTCGTTCAGGGCTGTGTCAGCAAGAGGCTTGTGTCTGAGCCATACGGAGCGCTGCTGGAAGAAGCACAGCTGATTAAGGACAATATGATACAGGAAGTCTTTAGACTGAGTGCCAACCACCAGGGGGTCAGTTGTCTCTCGCAAGTCTCCAGGCTGGAGCGTTCCTCACTCGACAGCGAAACAGTGAAGGCCGTGTTCGAGGGTCATGCTGAGTGGGAGATGGGATCAGCTGAGAGAGCCTCGTGTTGGCTTGTCCAGGACGTGCAGCAGCTGGCTGCCTGTGGTCAGAACCCCTTACCTGTGTTTTCCATTCAGGAGTTGCAAGGCCAGCAACAGCAAGATGCCTGCCTCTCCAGAGTCATCTCTTTTGTGACACGCGGGAGACGACCGTCGCGAAGAGAAAGGCCTCACGAGACAGATGGCGTCTTGAGAATGTTGAAGCAGTGGGACAAACTCAAGATGTTAGATGGGCTACTGTACAGGGTGAGCAAAGATCCACTGACTGGCAAGAAAAGACACCAGTATGTTGTTCCAGCTTCATTGGTTCAGCGAGTGCTGCAAGGCATCCATGATGACGCAGGCCACCAGGGCCAGCAGAGAACTTTATACTTGGCAAGGCAGAGGTTCTTCTGGACTGACATGGAACGGGATGTCCGTGAATATGTGAAAACATGCAAGCGTTGTGTGGTCAGTAAGACTCCTGAACCGGAAGCCAGAGCGCCCCTCGAAAGCATTAAGACAACGAGCCCATTAGAACTTGTGTGCATTGATTTTTGGTCCGCGGAGGACAGCAGTGGGAAAAGTGTGGATGTGCTAGTGGTCACTGACCATTTTACTAAAATGGCCCATGCCTACCCCTGCCGTGACCAATCTGCAAAACAAGTTGCCCGCCAGCTCTGGGACAAATACTTTTGTATGTATGGGTTCCCTGACAGAATTCACTCAGACCAGGGTGCCAATTTTGAAAGTGAGCTGATCAGGGAATTGTTGCAAGTTGCTGGGGTCAAAAAGTCCCGAACTACTGCCTATCACCCCATGGGGAATGGGAACGTTGAACGGTTCAATAGAACTTTGGGCAGCATGATAAGAACCCTTCCCCCTAGAGCAAAGCAGAAATGGCCGCAGATGCTACAGACTCTAGCGTTTGCTTACAACTGCACTGCACACGAATCCACCGGTTACGCGCCATTCTTTTTAATGTATGGCAGAGTGCCACGTCTACCGGTGGATGTCATGTTTCAGAATGCTGTAAGGGACTGCGACACTGTGGACTATGACCAGTATGTTGCTAGGATGAGACAAGATCTGAAGGAGGCTCTGTCAGCTGCTCAGGCCAACGCTCTTTCAAGCCAGGAACGTCAAGCAGACTTGTACAATAGGAGAACTAAAGGACGTGACATTGTGGAAGGTGATCGAGTCTTGTTGGCAAACAAGGGTGAACGGGGGCGCAGGAAATTAGCAGACAAGTGGGGGTCCACCCCGTATGTCGTCGTCTCTGCCGACCCTAGGTGCCATACTTACCGTGTCAGGAACACAACCAATGGGCAAGAAAGGGTTGTTCACCGCAATCTGCTTCTCTTGGTCAACTTTCTGCCAATTGAAATGGACAGTGCTGCTCATGAAGTGACCCTGAGTGAGTCGTATGAGTCAGGTGATGATCTTGATTCACATGTTGCTGTATCAGAGATCGACAGGACTGCTTGGACAGCCAGTTGGGTGGCAGGGGCCTCTGCCTCCAATCAGCTACAAGAGGCTTCATGCACACAAGATTTTGACCTGCCCGTGCAGTTGAACACAGCGGAGACTGTTCAGTTGACCAATGATCTTTCAGAAATGCCCTGTCTATCTGCCAGTTTTTGCAGTGACCAAAGATCTGAAGTGTCCATGCCGCCTTCCAGCATTGGGAGTTCCCCTAGTAGTACAGTGGGCGCAGTGAGAACCAGGTTAGGGAGGGTAGTTAAACCAGTGAATCGGCTGATTCAGAACATGGCCCAACAGTATACTCAACGCTCAAACAGTTCAGTTCTTAGTTTGGCTAGGGCACTGATGCCGTAGGGGAAGACACACACACACACACACACACACACACACACCACATAGGCCTTCTGTCCAGTTGAAGAATGACAGATTTGTTCTTTTTCTTTGTTTTTTCTTCTCTTTATTTCCTTTTCTCCAATTCATGTGAAGTCAACTGGTGGTATTTAGTCTGGTATGATATGGGTAGTGTATACGGCACTCCTGTAGCAAGTACACTATGGAGGGGGTCTGCGCAGCCCTCCGTAGTTGCTTTCCCTTTGAATTGGGTGACATACATGTTGCAGTATACTGTGGGATATACAGTACTTATCCAGTGGTTTTTTGGTGGTTGACTTGTAGTGGTATTTTGGTGAAGTTCAGAGGGGAGTATGTAGTAGTCTTAAGAATACGCTGGAAGCCTGGGAAGGGGAATGCCAGCACTTGTCCCCATTCCCGTGTCATGTGTAAATTGTCTGCCCCAATCTGTTTCAGAAATAAACAGACTACTGACTGATCGAGACCCTGCCTGATGTCTACTTCTCTGCATCGGCCAAGATTTATTTTATTTTGTTATTTTAATGTAGCTGACTAGTTCGAGTCCGTTACATTTGCATGTGGGCAAAATTTTGGAAAAATGATAAATAAAAGATTAGTATATTATTTAGAATCTAGAGGAGAATTAAAAAGTTATCAAAGTGGTTTTAGAAAAGGTAGGAGTACTTTAGATCCTCCATTATGTTTAGAACATGAAAATAGGAAAGCATATGTAAACAAGGAAAGTGTAGCGGCTGTATTTTTTGATGTTGAAAAAGCATATGACATGATGTGAAAAGAAGGATTGTTAGTTAAGTTGTATAATATGGGAATAAGAGGGAAAATGTATAAATGGATTAAACAGTTTTTTATCAGAAAGAAAGATTTCAATGAGAATAGGAACACAATATAGTGAGAATTACTTGGCGGATAATGGAACACCGCAAGGAAGCATCATAAGCGCAATTCTTTTTTCAGTTATGATAAATGAAATTTTCAGTAACATAGATGAGTCAGTGGGGGTTTCATTGTTTACAGATGATGGAGTTATGTGGAAGAGGGGGCGGAAAGTAGCATTTATGTTTAGTAAATTGCAACAAACAATGGGAAAAGTAGAGGCATGGGCACTTCAATAGGGGTTCAGGTTTTCTGTGGCAAAAAAAAAGGTAGTTTTATTCACTCAGAAAAAAGTTGATAGCATAATCTCAAACTGTATGGGCAAAATTTAGAGATAGTCGAGTGTTTTAAATATTTGGGGATTTGATTTGACAAGAGGATTACCTGGAAAATGCATGTTGACAAAATAGTAGAAAAATGCAAAAAACAAAAAAAATTGAACATTATGAGGTGTCTGGGGGGAAAGGAATGGGGAGTGAATAGAACAGCTTTGAAAAAGATATATTGTGGAGAAAAAGGAATGGGCGCGAGGCAACGAGCTGGAATGAGACAAGGTTTATTTTCTCCAACATACTGAAACACGCTTCATAGCTCGTGTGACCGCTGCTTCTGGTCTCCGCGGCTCCCGGTCATTCCCTCCTCGGGGGCGCTTAACTTAGCAGTCCAGTCTGATTGCCCCCCGGGGCTCTTTGTCCGTATCTCTATTGTCCTGCCCTTCCTCCTGCCCTGATGGGTGTGAGAGGATGTCCACCAGTTGAGTCAGGTGTCCACCACACAGGCCCCCCCCCCAAACACCCAGAAAGGGCTGTGAACCCCCGGTCCTTTGGGCACAAGTCGGTGCCCCTGGCAGCTGCAGCGGGGGGGTGCCGCGCCGGTCGAACTGTCCTGCTGGTGAGGAGTGTCGGAGGGCCTGTAAGTACGTGGGGGAAAAGGGGGAGGGGTGAAAAACACTGTCTGCTTCGCTCCAAGTTCCAACACGTAATGGCTGTGGTTCGTGGGCGCATGGGGTCCAGTGCACGTTGCACGTAATGGAACAAAGCTGGCAATCGGCAGGCTTTTGGGATGGAGGTGCGGGTATAGCAATGTGGAGGGGGAGGTGGGTAGGAAGCAATCGAGTGCTGGCCCGGGACATCAAAAGTGCCTGGACCATGCAAAAATTGCATGCAGATCAGCCTCAGGTGAGGGACTTTCCCAGTAAACCTTACGGTGATCTGCAGCGGCTGTGAAAAAAACATTGAAGTCTCTTACTCCTCCTTGTGAGGGCCCGGTCCAGCGAGGATCTGGGGAAGGCGATCGGCCCAATTCCCCGAGGATGCATAGCGGCTGTGAAAAAAAATTGAAGCTGTGTCAGGGAACGTGGCAATCTTGCTTTAGGTGTGGGAGCAGCCCTAAAGGCATCGAGGAAGCAATCGGCTAAATTCCCGTTGTGCGCAGCGGCTGAGAAACAAACACATGTCCTGTGTGCGAGGCTGCACATCTGATTTAGGTGCAAGGGCAGCCCTAAAGGTTCCAAGGATGGCGATCGGCCATGTTCCCCGGGCACGTGCAGTGGCGGAGGACGATGTATAAGTCTGTGAAGCCGGTTTGTCCCTGGTGTGTGGCGCGCGCTCTGGCGCAGTACCCACATAGCTGGAAGATGCACTGTCCTTGTAATCCTGCGATGTGCACACGGGGTTTCTGTGTGCCGAAACTCCGCTGTCTGGAGGTGACGTCATGGTCGGGGCTTGGTGGGAATCAACACAGATGGCGAAAATCTTCACCTTTCAGGCTGTTCTGTCAGTTTGCTCATCCTGCCGATCATGGTGCGTCTTGGCCCTTCGGGTAGCCATTGTGGAGAGGGGAACAGGCGAGTGTGCTCCAGTGTGGGTGAAGAGGGAGTCCACAGCGCGGCGAAAGGGAGAGATAGTGTCATGACCCGAGTGCCGGTCTCGTTCGTGCTCGGGTCATACATTATCTTTTCCAGGCTTTGACAGCAGTGGGTTCCTTCTAGCTCCCCGGGCTCTTATTGTGACAGTGCCCAGTGGAGCTCCTGGCTGTCAAAGTCAACAGCTGTGCCGCATTCGGGGACATTAGTGACCGGTGTTAAAAGCGGACGCTGAATGCACCCCGATGCAGCAGTCTCGGTTATACTACCGTCTGTTATACTTCCGTTGACAGAATGTCTCATCGTCTGATGCTTCGGGCGTCACCGGCTCAGACGCTGTTCATTCATCGTCAGTCTTTTAAGTTACCCTGTGATTATCCTACCCTCATTGTCGTGTGTATTTTCCTCTGTTCCTTCATTCCCCAATAAAGCATCACTGCAACTCACCGGTGACTGCTGGTGTCTTATGGTGGCTCGCAAGGGCCACCGTGACAGTAGACTGCTGCCAGAACGTCTAGAGAGAGGCGTCGCACCGAGACGCCATTCACCGTGAGTTAGCATAATTGGACTGTTGTTCCTACCCGTCTGGGTACCGTGCTGAAGCATGCCATCGTGGAGGTCCCGCACTCAGAGTCAGAGTGATGTCCTCGCAGACACCCTCGAGTGCATGGACGAAATCCTCATCACCGCCTCCCTCCTCGACTTCAACAGCGACGTGCCCTGGTACCTGGACCAAGCCGAGGATATCCTCAATCATCTCCCCCGCTTCGCCGACCACCCTGAGGTAAGCATGAGGAGAGATGACATCGCTGCACAGCGTGAGATACTCCGTGGGCTGGAGGGAATTCCCTGCAGGAAGCCGAAGAGGAGGAGACGTCGCCCCTCACTTCGGGATCCCGCTCCTGCCTCCGCTCCGGCCCGGGAGTTTGCACCACCCGGAGGTCTTTCCCCGTCAAGCATGTCATCACTCGGGATTCCCCCAGAGGAGCTGCAGCTGACAGCAATCAGGATCTGGGACCGAGTGGCTGCTGCTCACTCCGCTGTGCATCCATCGTTAATCATGAAGCATGTGGCGGCGGCAGTTAGACTGGTGGAGAGGAATCCAGAGTTGCGTGAGTTCCCTGAGTTTGCCGACCTGCTCGCCTCTGTCTCTGCACAGGAACGGCGATTCCCGGATCTCACCTTCGCCTCGCCCCCTGCAAGAAACCGTCGTCACACCGGCTGTCAACCTCGGCTTGAATCCCGTCCGGATCCAGTTCCAGGTCGCCGCAAGGGCTCAATCCCCCACACAGCTGCCACTCCTGTGCCTCGTCAGAGGGGAATTCCCGCAGCCTCTCCCCCTGGGCCATCTTGTCCTGCTGTTCTGTCAGCGTCCCGTGCCCGGCTCGTCTCGGCTGTCGCCCCCTCCTCCTTGTCGCCTATCCCGGCTGCTGTGTGTCTCTGGAGTCCCGTCCTGGCGAGCTCCGTTCCGGAACCATCACCAGCGGTTCCCCATCGTCCTCCCAGGGGGCCCGTTGTTGCCGTCCGGCGGGGAAAGGGAGGAGTAACGTCTGCTGCAGCAGGCACCATCCAGCCTCCAGGAGACAGGCAAGTCCAAGTTTATCCTTATTCTCATGATTGTGATTTGCCTTGTCAGACTCCTGGGGGTGGAGTTCGGGGTTTGCAGCCCCCCGAGCTCCCACCACCTGCTGTGGCTTTAATTATTAATCCCGCATCCTCTGTGTTTCCCTCCGTTGAGCAGTCCTTGACGCCAGGCCAACGTCACTGGATGAGGAGGGGGCCTGCGGTTCTGGAGAGCCTGGTTCTGGTCCCGCAGCCACGTCATGGGCGGAGGAGGAGGGTGGACTGCAACGTGGAACCTGCGCTGACGAGGAAGCATCCCCGGGTCTCCACGGACGAGCGGTCCGGTCCAGCGGGTCGAGGGTTCCCTGCCACCACACCGTGCGGCCATCGGCGTGGGCTTCTGTGCCGAAGGATCCAGAGGCTGCAGACACCACCATGCCAGCTGCGGAGCCTGACATAGCTGAGTGGGAGCCTGACGACGACCTCCTGCCATCTGAGCCCGGATCTTCGCAGTCCTGGACGGCGTCAGAACCCGAGATTAGGCAAGTGCTCTGTTTTGACTTTCTCCTTTCCGTCTTAGAGCACTTTAGCCTGTCTCTTGGGGAGATGAGCCGGGTGCAGCCGCCCACTGCGTCTGAACTTATCTCGCCGGGTTCTGGCGCTGCCGGTGATCCCGATCCCGGTTCTTCTCTCTCTCCCGAGCCTTCTCCCAGGGTCGCCAGCGAGGATCTGCTTTCACCCGCTGTGCCAGAGGTTCCAGGTTTGGGGTTGGAAGTCGGTTCTGGTGCGGCGCCAACCCAGTCGGGGTCCGACGCGGGTGCAACCGAGACCCAATCGCGGTCCGTCGCGGGAGCAACCGCGACCCAATCGGGGTCCGACAAGGGTGCAGCATCAGCGGTTTCTAGGTTCGGTGAGGGAGCTGCAGATCCCCTGCCGCCGGATACTGGACGGGCTCGTCTCCTTCTTCATCCTCATCATCACCGTCACCCTCCTTGTCCTCCTGAGGAGTGCAACCCATTTCCACCTGGGGCCATTGGGGTTCCGAATGCTCCACCCGGTTCTCCCTCGTCTTCCCCCTCTCCAGGGAGGCCGCCTTCCACTTCCCCCCTACGGTCCTGGTGGTCAAGCGATGCAGGTCGGCCGCCTGAAGGACTGCCGTGCCCATTTGGCTCTCTGGGCCGGCCACCCGACCCACTGGGCTACCTGTTTGGCAACCTGGTCCGGCCGCCTGAAATTCCTTATTTCCGGGCGTGGGACTGGGGTAGGCCGCCCGAACTATCAGCCTCCATGCTTCAGAGCCAGGACTGCCGTCATCCCGGGTTTTTTTTTTTCCCATCATTGTCATGTCTGTAAACTTTTGGGATGTGCGGGGTGGGGGGGGGTGGGGGGGGGCTGATATCTGTAATTTTGTGTCTCACCTTTTTCCTTAGTCGGTGATTTGTGGGTTTTTTTTCCTCCCCTCTGTCTAATGTCCATCTACTGGTTGAAACTGATATATGTATTGCCTGTTGGGTTCCGTCCTTGTGTTACCCACACGTTATGGAGTATTGTGTGTGTTTTTTTTCTCTCTCCCCACGGTACTCTGAAATTGCGTTGTTGGTCCCCTGTCATCATTTTGGTTTTTGCTTCTCCTCTTTTTGACTCTCTCCCTCCTGCCGGCGCCCATCCGCCCACCCTAGGTGGGGTGCGTGGGGGGGCTTGGGTGTTAATTGGCCGTTCAGGAGCTCGGCCTTGAGGGGGAGGTACTGTCATGACCCGAGTGCCGGTCTCGTTCGCGCTCGGGTCATACATTATCTTTTCCAGGCTTTGACAGCAGTGGGTTCCTTCTAGCTCCCCGGGCTCTTATTGTGACAGCGCCCGGTGGAGCTCCTGGCTGTCAAAGTCAACAGCTGTGCCGCATTCGGGGTCATTAGTGACCGGTGTTAAAAGCGGACGCTGAATGCACCCCAATGCAGCAGTCTCTGTTATACTACCGTCTGTTATACTTCCATTGACAGAACGTCTCATCGTCTGATGCTTCGGGCGTCCCCGGCTCAGACGCTGTTCATTCATCGTCAGTCTTTTAAGTTACCCTGTGATGATCCTTCCCTCATTGTCGTGTGTATTTTCCTCTGTTCCTTCATTCCCCAATAAAACATCACTGCAACTCACCGGTGACTGCTGGCGTCTTATGGTGGCTCGCGAGGGCCACCGTGACAGATAGTCCATTTCATGTCAGGTCGCCAATGTGGAGAAAAAGGATTGCTGGTGGAGCATGGTGATCTTGATTCCACAGGGTGGTGAAATGGAGAGACGCTCCATGGCACGTCCAGGGTCACCAATGTGGAGAAAAAGGAATGGGCGAGAGGCAACGAGGCGGAATGAGACAAGGCTTTATTTTCTCCAACATACTGAAACATGCTTCATAGCTCGTGTGAGCTACTGTGCTAACCGGGTTTCTGTACATAGGTCTTTTATACTGTTGCACCGACAAAGAGAATGTGTGACACGTTAGCATAGTGATTGTCAGTCAATACACATCATTAGCATAACATCAGCTGGCGCCACTTTGACGGCTGCTTCTGGTCTCCGCGGCTCCCGGTCATTCTTTCCGTCCTCGGGGGCGCATAATTTAGCAGTCCAGTCTGATTACCCCCCGGGGCTCTTTGTCCATATGTCTATTGTCCTGCCCTTCCTCCTGCCCTGATGGGTGTGAGAGGATGTCCACCTGCTGAGTCAGGTGTCCACCACAGTATCTTAGTTTAATCAGATCTTTCTTGAACTGTGGTAGCATTATAAATGAGTCAGCATCTAAATCTTTACTTAAAAAAACTTGGATGTAGTTCAATACCAGGCCTTAAGGCTGTGCTGTGGAGCAATGAAAACCACACCAGTGTCGGCACTGGAGTTGGAGATGGGTAAAATGCCACTGGAATTAAGAAACAACTTTCATTAGTATACTGGGCTAATTTAAAAGGACGTGATATCAACCACCCTGGGCAAAGCATCATCACGCCGAGTCAAGAGATAATTAAGGGGAAAGCGAAGAGTTTTGGGTGGACAATAGATAACAGGTTCAGAGAAGTAGGTTTAGTTGGCAAAGAAATCAGCCCCTTGGTGCCGCTTGCTAAGGTTCCACCATAGATGCTGGAAGGGATTAAAACAGATCTAAAACTAGTACAGGGAAAAAAGGGAAAAAAATCTAACTAGGAATATAGTCAACAAATATATTGGAATAAATTACTCAGAACATATTAAAATTTACACAGATGCTTCAAAATCACCATACCATAAAGTTGGAATAGCATTTATAATCCAGGAGCTATACTTTGTAATGAGTAAGAGAATTAATGACAAATTGGCAGTCTACACAGGAGATCTTTTGGCTATACAGCTGGCATTAACTTGGGTAGAAGAGGTCAGACCAAAAACTGTTTAAATAGCTTCAGACTCCAGTAGCGCACTAATACGTATTTGGAACATCCAATCGGATTTGAGTGACGACATAATATTCGAAATAGTACAAACATTATACAGAATTCAGCTTGCAGGAGTAACAGTCAAGGCACTATGGGTTCCAGCACATACTGGTATAGAAGGTAATGAATTGGCAGATAGATAACCAAAAGGAGCTACTCATAAGGCAGAAATAAACATGGTGGTAAAATATAGTAAGGCTGAGATAAAAAGCATAGTCAAATCAGAAATGAAAAAGAAATGGCAGGAAGAGTGGGATCGAGGGAGTAAGGGCAGTCATTTATATACTACTCAAAAGAAAGTTAAAGATTGAGGGAATGTAACAGAAGCAAGAAGGAAGAGGGCATCATTTCAAGATTGAGGTTTGGGCATACAGGACTTAATAGTACTTTATTCATAATAAAGAAACACCCTTCATGAAGTTGTGATCATTGTGGGTCACCAGAAACAGTAGAGCATATTTTTGTACAATGTTCCAGGTACACACTACACAGACAAATACTCAAAACAGCGCTGGAGAGAAGTCAGACTATACTAAATGTTAGGGAGCTACTGCAGAAAAATTCAGGGGATGTGGTTTTTAGGGCCATCTTTAGATTTTTCGGGGGTCAAACAGGGCTAGTTAAGAAGGTATGGTGTAGTGGGTAGTGTCATGTCTATTCTACTCCACACTCCAGTCCAAAAGGTGGCGGAAATGCACTTTTAAGTTGCTTCCGCCATTAAACAAAAGAAGATCAGTCATTCACAAGCAAGGGTGGGGTGAGGTTGATCACTTGGTAAATAACTGTGTGGACAAGTTTTTTTTTGTTGTTTTTTTTGTTTTTTTTTTTTTGTATTCTTTCCCCAGACAGAAATTACAGGGCATCTACTTGGATGGATGAGGCAGCCACGGTACGACACCAATCCCTTCACCATTCACACCTAGGGCTACTTTAGAGTCTCCAATTAACCTAACTTGCATGTTTTTGGCCTGTGGGAGGAAACTGGAGTACCCGGGGTACACCCATGCAAACTCCACACAGAAGGGTCATCGATGGTCAGGGGTAATATGATCAAAAGGAGAAATTTCTGCATGTAAGTGGCAAGGCAAAAAACCAACATTGAATGCTCATGACCTTCAATCTCTCAGGTGGTACTGCATTAAAAACCAACATTGTTATATAAAAGTGGGTTCACACTGCAACGTTTTGGAAAACATCTGGCCCTGCTGGCAAAAGTTAATGATAGTTGGTGTTTGTTGGCAAACGCTGGCGAAAGTTGTGTTCTTTGAAAATTTTCTGCATGCTGAAAATTTACCAACATTTGGAAATAAACATTGGCGAAAGCTGTACTCAATTTGTAAAAGTTTCTCAGCGCTTGGGTAAGTTATGTGCAGTTTACCTAAGTCAGCCTAAGTTAAAGCTGGGTTCGCTCTATAGCATTTGGACGACTTGTACAGACATTTTGAAAAATCAGAGAAATACACATGTGGACAAAATTGTTGGTACCCCTCTGTTAATGAAAGAAAAACCCACAATGGTCACAGAAATAACTTGAATCTGACAAAAGTGGTAATAAATAAAAATTCTATGAAAATTAACCAATGAAAATCAGACAATGCTTTTGAATTGTGATTCAACAGAATTATTTTAAAAAACAAACTCATGAAACAGGCCTGGACAAAAATGATGGTACCCCTAGAAAAGATTGAAAATAATGTGACCATAGGGACATGTTCAACCAAGATGTGTCCTCTAATTAACATCACAGGTGTCTACAAACTTGTAATCAGTCAGTCGGCCTATTTAAAGGGTGACAAGTAGTCACTGTGCTGTTTGGTGACATGGTGTGTACCACGCTAAACATGGACCAGAGGAAGCGAAGGAGAGAGTTGTCTCGGGAGATTAGAGAGAAAATTATAGACAAGCATGTTAAAGGTAAAGGCTATAAGACCATCTCCAAGCAGCTTGATGTTCCTGTGACTACAGTTGCACATATTATTCAGAAATTTAAGATCCACGGGACTGTAGCCAACCTCCCTGGATGTGGCCGCAGGAGGAAACTTGATGAAAAATGGAAGAGACGGATAATAGGAATGGTAACAAAAGAGCCCAGAACAACCTCTAAACACATTTTGTGGTGAACTCTAAGATCAAGGTACATCAGTGTCAGATTGCACCATCCGTCGTTGTTTGAGCCAAAGTGGACTTCATGGGAGACGACCAAGGAGGACACCACTGTTGAAAACAAATCATAAAAAGCCAGATTGGAATTTGCCAAACTGCATGTTGACAAGCCACAAAGCTTCTGGGAGAATGTCCTATGGACAGACGAGACAAAACTGGAACGTTTTGGCAAGGCACATCACCGCTATGTTCACAGACGCAAAAATGAAGCATACCAAGAAAAGAACACTGTCCCTACTGTGAAACATGGAGGAGGTTCTGTTATGTTCTGGGGCTGCTTTGCTGCATCTGGCACAGGGTGTCTTGAATCTGTGCAGGGTACAATGAAATGTCAAGACTATCAACGTGTTCTAGAGAGAAATGTGCTGCCCAGTGTCAGACAGCTTGGTGTCAGTCACAGGTCATGGGTCTTGCAACAGGATAGTGACCCAAAACACACAGCTAAAACACCCAAGAAAGGCTACAAGTGAAACATTGGACTATTCTAAAGTGGCCTTCTATGTGCCCTGATCTAAATCCTATTGAACATCTGTGGAAGGAGCTGAAACATGCCATCTGGAGAAGGCACCCTTCAAACCTGAGACAACTGGAGCAGTTTGCTCATGAGGAGTGGGCCAAAATACCTGCTGAGAGGTGCAGAAGTCTCATTGACAGTTACAGAAATTGTTTGATTGCAGTGATTGCCTCAAAAGGTTGTGCAACAAAATATTAAGTTAAGGGTACCATCATTTTTGTCCTGGCCTGTTTCATGAGTTTGTTTTTTAATATAATTCTGTTGAGCCACAGTTCAAAAGCATTGTCTGATTTTCATTGGTTAATTTTCATAGAATGTTTATTTATTACCACTTTTGTCAGATTCAAGTTATTTCTGACCATTGTGGGTTTTTCTTTCATTAACAGAGGGGTACCATCAATTTTGTCCACAGCTGTACTTGGTGCAGATCAGCTGACATCAGCATCAAGTGACACTCAAATAAAGATCAGTGTTTATGGAGGCTTCCTGCCTTACTGCTTTTGGCATGAACACATCTCCTTTGGGCATATGTTTCAGTACTTTTTCGTTTTATAGTCCTATGTAGTTACTTCTGCATACCCTTTTCCCCATTCATTCATTCATTCATTCATTCATTTAAAAAAATAATAAAATGATGCTGTAGACTCCAACACTAAGTCCGCAATTAATGTGAATGTGGATGGAATAAAGAAAAACTGTTTAGTGAATCATCATATAAATAAAATGATGGATGATTATATTTTGACAGTTGCAACTCTCTCCATTAAAATAACATAAAATCATGTTAAATGACATTTACTTTTTGACACCACATCAGCATGTTTGATTCCCACAATGGAAGTCGAACCAATAAATCCTGGAGAATGATTATGCACGGAGCAGAAGCTTAATAACAGTGAATTTCTGATTGACAACATTTTATTTTTCTTTTGGCTGTCACATTTTTTGGGAGATTAAATATATATATATATATATATATATATATATATATATATATATATATATAAATATACACGTCACTGCAGCAACGACATTGAGTTGCTAGCTGTTAGCATGCGGCCTACATATCTCCCGAGAGAACACTCACACATGATCTGCATTGCTGTTTATGCAAATCCGACGGCGAACGCTGGGACAGCGCGTGACGTCATCCATTCAGTAACCAGCAGGCTGCAGACAGAACACCCAGATGCTCTTCTCCTCATCTCAGGTGATTTCAACCATGTTTCACTGTCTCCCATTCTACCCACGTTTACCCAGTATGTCACATGCCACACTAGAGACAATAAAACACTGGACTTATTCTACGCAAACACTAAGGAGGCGTACACCTCATCACAACTCCCCCAACTCGGGAGATCGGATCACAACTTGGTTCATCTCCGGCCGGTGTACAAACCCCTAGTGCACAGACAACCCCCGGCCATGCGCACAGTGATGTTATGGTCTGAGGAGGCAATGGACACTCTAAAGGGCTGTTTTGAAGCCACCGCCTGGAAGCAGCTCTGCGATCCACATGGTGAGGACATCGATGGCCTCATTCACACCTTCACGGGCTACCTCAGCTTCTGTGCGGACAAATCCGTTCCCACCAAGACCATACGGTATTGCTCAAACAACAAACCCTGGATCAACCCTGAGATTAAAACACTTCTGAGAGAGAAGAAGAAGATCTTCAGGTCGGGGAACAGGGAGATGCTGAAGTCCGTACAGAGGGAGCTGAGGAGAAAGATCAGAGAAGGCAAGGACAGCTTCAGGAGGAAGATGGAGGACAAGCTGCAACAGAGCGACATCAGCGGGGTCTGGAGAAACCTCAAAACCATCTCTGGGCTCCAGAATACCTCCCCCCAGGCCACGGGGGGCAGGGAGTGGGCGAACAATCTGAATTTGTTTTTCCATAGGTTTGACCAACCGCCCTCCCCCCTGACTGCACAACAACCACTGCTGCCTGTAAAGACATCAAGTCCTGCTGCTCACTCCCCACTCCACCAACACCCCCCCACTCCCAACACACAGCCCCCCATCCTGACCCTGACCAGGACCCAGGTGAGGACGGAGCTAAGGAAGATCAAGGCGAGGAAGGCGTCGGGACCGGACGGCATCAGCACAAAGCTCCTCAAGTCCTGTGCAGACCAGCTGTGTGGGATTGTGACGTACATCTTCAACCTGAGCCTGAAGCTGGGGAGGGTACCACAGCTGTGGAAAACATCTTGTGTGGTACCTGTACCAAAAACTTCCCACCCCAAAGATCTGAACAGCTACAGACCGGTGGTCTTGACGTCCCACTTGATGAAGACCCTGGAGAGACTGCTCCTTGATCACCTCCGCCCCCTGGTGGAACCAGCGATGGATCCACTCCAGTTCGCCTACCAGCATGGCATTGGGGTGGAGGATGCGGTGATCTTCCTCCTTCACCGTTCTCTCTCCCACCTGAAGAAGCCCGGGAATGTGGTGAGGATCATGTTCTTTGACTTCTCCAGTGCTTTCAACACCATCCAACCGATGATCCTGAAGGACAAGCTGCTGTGCGCAGGGGTGGACCAGCACCTGTCATCATGGATCCTGGACTACCTCACGAACCAGCCTCAGTTTGTGAGAACCCGGGACTGTGTGTCCGACACGATCATCAGTAGCATGGGGGCCCCCCAGGGAACGGTGTTGGCTCCCTTCCTGTTCACTCTTTATACTGCGGACTTCTCACACAACACAACACACTGCCATCTACAGAAGTTCTCTGACGACTCTGCGATCGTTGGCCTCATCTCCAATGGAGATGAAACTGAGTACAGAGGGCTTATCCAGGACTTTGTGGACTGGTGCCATCGGAACTGCCTCCAGATCAACGCGAGGAAAACTAAGGAGCTGGTGGTGGACTGCCGCAGGCAAGGACAACCCCTCACAGCACCAGTAAATATACAGGGAACAGACATTGGGATGGTGACATCCTACAAGTACCTGGGTGTTCATCTGAACAATAAACTAGACTGGTCACACAATACTGATGCACTCTACAAGAAGGGACAGCGCAGGCTGCTCCTACTGAGGAGACTCAGGTCTTTTGGTGTACAAGGGGCGCTGCTGAAGACATTCTATGACACGGTGGTGGCATCAGCCATCACTTTTGGAGTGGTCTGCTGGGGCAGTGGCATTGCTGCAGCCGATAGGAAGAGACTGAACAAACTGATCAAGAAAGCTAGCTCCGTCCTGGGGCAGCGCCTTGATCCGGTGGAGGAGATAGGAGAGAGAAGGACGGTGGCTAAACTGTCATCTCTGCTGGAGTCCGAGTTCCACCCTATGCAGGACATACTGAATGCACTGAGGAGCTCATTTAGCAGCAGACTACATCATCCCAGGTGCACAACCGAGAGGTTTCGCAGGTCCTTCCTACCTACGGCTGTCAGACTGTACAACCTAAGCAGGGCTGCTCGCAGAGATAGCAAAAAGACGTAACAACCTAATAGTTTTTTTGAATGCAAAAGATGCAATAGACTTACACAATGGTCCCCTCCGGCATACAACTAGGAAAATACCGGTAGCTACGGAGGGTGAGAATATGTATGGGCACATAATCATACCATGTAGGATAACTAAGTAGACGGTTGTGCTGTTTCATCCCATCTAGCAACAATGCTCTGCACTGTGTGTGTTTATACATTTATATATTTATTCCATCTAGCTACAATGCTCCGCACTGGGTGTGTTTATGTTTATGTTTATATTTATATATCTATATATTCATTCCATCTAGCTACAATGCTCCGCACTGTGTGTTTATATATCTACATATTATTCCATCTAGCTACATTGCTCCGCACTGTGTGTTTATATATTTACATATTTTTTTCCACCTAGCTGCAATGCTCCGTACTGTGTGTTTATATATCTACATATTATTCCATCTAGCTACATTGCTCCGCACTGTGTTTATATACTTACATATTTATTCCATCTAGCTGCAATGCTCCGTACTGTGTGTTTATATACTCATATATTTATCCCATCCAGCTACAATGCTCTACACTGTGTGTCTGTGTATATATATATATATTTATAGTAATATGTACATATGTATATTAGCTGCTCTTGCTTGCTTGCTTTTTTTTTTTTCTTGCCTTCTGATTGTTGCTCTGAGTGTTGCTATCCCTGTGCTGTTGCAATCCTGGAATTTCCCCGTTGTGGGACTAATAAAGGCTTGATTCTAGCTTTAAGTAGCCTCACAAATAAAAATTTGACATCAACATCATTCTCAACATTCTCAAGTTTTCTTCTCCGGCTTACATAGATAGCCAACTTTGCCTGCCCTAAAACAAAGTTCAGGAGTTGATATTTCTGCTTAAAACGACAATTGTACATAAAACCACAAATGAAAACCTGCTTAGAGATAACTTCCTTAAAAATGTGAAAAAGTTCTGTGAGAAGTTCAAAGAGACCACTCAGACGCTGACATTCAGTAAAACAATGAAAAACTGTCTCCCTAGAGGAACAAAAAACACACTGATCACTGACAGTGCTGTTAATCACAGAAACAAAAGCACTGACAGCTATAATGCCATGCAGGCCCCTCCACTGTAAATCTCCATGCCTCTTAGGGAGAGGGGCTTTATAAAGAGCCCTCCAGGCAGGCCAGTGCCCTTTTTCTAGTCTAAAATAGGCTCTCCATGGAGTGTCCACACAGGTGTTCAATCTGTCCTTGTTGAGTGCTATCACCACCAGTCTGTAGAGTGCCTTACCACTGGCTCCTCCAAAGTCCACACCAGTGGGAGCACAGAATGCCAGTAAGGAGCAAGGAGAAACGTCAAAGACCACATAAAGCGTGAGAGAGGGAAAAGGGTCCGTGCTTTCTGGCTGCAGCGTGCCATTGCTAAAGTCCATGAGTAGGGAGCTCTGAAGTCCATGAATGTTTCCAGTGTGCAAGAAGACCACCGATGAAACGATTTGATCTAACACCAAGATGAGCTGCTAAAGCTGAGGCGTTGTTGAGGCCAGGACCAGCCAGTTCCACCACTTGCTTCAGAGTGAGAACATTCCTGGAACACAGCCTATCAAGGAAGGTCCTTCCAACTCCCGGCAGGACACCAAGGCGACCACCAAAAACCAGTGGCTCCCTCAACAACCAGTGGAGGGAAACGCATAGGTTTCCCTGCTTAAAAGACTGTGGTAAAAACGGGGCAAAGACAGTGCACTAGAGTTCTTAAAATCCATTAAAAACACAGGGAGGTCTAGCCCAAGCCCAAGGACTCTCTGTAAAATAACACAGGCCAAAGGCCTCCATACCAGGTCCTGTGGGCCCGTCAGCAGTCTCTGTATGAAAGTCAGTCTAAAAGCAGCACCTCTACTAGCTGAATGAACCACTCCTTGCCCCCCTTCCTCTTTGGGAAGAAATAACAGGGCTTGAGGGACCCAGTGGAGTCCACCCCCCCAAAAAAGTCCACCATAACAGCCTGAATTTTTGACAACAAACCAGCAGGGGGATCCATGCACATGAGGCGGTGCCACAGGGATGAGGAAACAAGATTATTTAAAATGAGCACTCTTCCTCTAAAAGATATTTTTGGCATTAGCCACTTCCACTTATTTAGTCTCCCGTTGATTTTCTCTATAACCCCATCCCAATTTTTTTGCTCAAATTGTTGATTTCCAATAAAGACACCAAGATACTTGAACCCTCCTTTTTTCCAAATCAGCCCTCCAGGCAGCGCTAAGCTGATTTTCTAGTTTCTCCCCCGCCATCAGAGCCTCGCTTTTTCCCCAGTTTATTTTTGCAGAGGAAAGTTGGCCAAAAAGATTAACACTCCTAACCAAAACGTCAATGTCACTCTGCTTGTTTAGCAGAATGACTACATCAGCTGCATAGGCTGACAGCTTGAACGTGGTGTCACAGCCAGGAAATGTGACTCCTGATAAGTTCCTTCTCAAGCAGTGAAGCAAAGGCTCTATGGCGAGGGAGTACAGCATCCCTGAGAGAGGGCAGCCCTGCCGAACCCCCCTCTGGACTTTTAAAGGGGCAGACAGGCCCCCATTTATCTTCAGCACACTCTCAATGTCACTGTACAAGGCCCGTATCCTGGCTATGAAGCCTGGGCTGAACCCAAAAGCTGCTAAAACTGTCCATAAATATTGGTGTTCAACCCGGTCAAACGCCTTTTCCTGGTCAACTGAAATCAAACCAGTTTCCACCGCCAATGAACCAGAGACCTCCAAAACATCCTGAATTAAAGTGACGTTGTCACTTATCAGCCTGCCAGGCACACAGTAAGTCTGGTCTACATGAATGAGCTCACTCATCGCCTTTCTCAGTCTTTGGGCCAGAGCTTTTGAAAGAATCTTATAGTCCGTGCAGAGCAGAGAGACTGGCCTCCAGTTCTTTAGGCTCTGTAGGTCCCCTTTTTTTTTGGCAACAGTGTGATGATGGCCCTCCTGCAGGTCGTGGGTAGGGTCCCCTTTTTCAAGCTATCTTGGAGAACCTCCAGCAGGTCTGGACCAAGCAGGGGCCAGAATTCCTTAAAAAAGTCCACAGAGAGACCATCTATGCCTGGTGATTTTACATTCTGGAGGCTCATTAGCGCCGTATGCAGCTCAGACAGAGACAGTGGAGCATCCAAGCTGGCAACAAGGTCCTCTGAGAGCACTGGAAGACCATCAAGGAACACCTGGCCCAGTGACGTGTCCTCCCTCCACTCTGCTTTAAACAATTCACTGTAGAAACTAGCAGCACATTTCCTGATCTCTGCTGCTGTGGAGATTGTTCTCCTGTCATCATCCAGCAAGGAGTGAATGAGTTTTCTCTGTCCATTTTTCCCCTCCAGTCCAAAAAAGTACTGGGAGGGCGAGTCCATCAGAGCTACATCCATGTAGTGCGAGCGGACCAGAGCACCTTGTGCAGTGACCCCTAGCAGGCTAGCCAAGGCTGACCTTTTTGACTTAAGAGCCTCTTAAGTCAAAAAGGGAGAACAAGAGTACTCTTGTTTTCCTCTTGTTTTCCTGTAGAACTGAGCAACTCCTCTAGCTCTACCACCTCAGTCTCTAGAACTTTCAAGGATTGGGTCATGCTACGAGTGGCATTTCGAGTGTACTGTTGGCAGAGTTGTTTTATCTGTGCCTTACCAAAATCCCACCACATTTGGAGAGAACTAAAAGAGGGTTTTTGTTCCCTGTGTGACTTCCATACATCATGAAAAACTCCTTTAAAAAACACATCATTTAAAAGTGTATTATTAAAATGCCAAAAAGCACTCTTACACTTTACATTTTCAATAAACACAGAACAAAACAGCAAGCAGTGATCAGTGAAACCAACAGGACAGATACAAGTATTTTTAAAAACACTCATTTGATGTTTAAAACCATAAAAACGGTCTAACCTAGCCATAGATAAAAGGTTATCTTTAACATGGCTCCAGGTGTACTGCCTCTGGTCCCCATGATGTGATTTCCACACATCGGCCATTTCGTGTGTCTTCACCAGTTCCCTCAGCCTATTGGCAGAAGCAGGGTGAGGCGCCTGATGGTTCCTGTCTAGTCTGTGGTTTAATGTACAGTTAAAATCACCCCCCAGAAATAAAAAACTATTCAGATTACAGGACTTAACCGTATCCGATAGCACATCAAAGACCCTGATCCTCTCTGCCCTCTGTGTTGGCACATACACGTTTATAAAAACCAAGTTCACGTTTTCAAACAGTAACTTTAATGAGAATACATGTCCTTTCACCACCTCTTCTACCTCATAAGAGACAGGCACACAACCCCGAGAGAAAAGTACAGCAACCCCCCCACTGCTATTTGATTTGTGGCTAAAAAAAAATGCAGCCATCCCACTCTTTTCTCCACTGGCTTTCGATGTCTACAGTACTGTGAGTCTCCTGGAGCATCAGCACGTCAAGTTTCTTTAAATTAAAAAGCTTGTATAAAGACGCCCTTTTTACATCATCCCTAGCCCCATTTATATTAAGAGTGCCAATTCTAAGGTGGGGCATTAAAAAGGATAAAAATAAGGTACAGTAAAAAAACACACACATAGCACAAAAGGGAAGAAACAAACTAAGAGTCAACATGACTGTCAGTAATTTGTGATTTCAGTTTAAGAACCAGTTTCTTTAAATGATATATTTCCTGATCAGTGAAAGTCTCATTCCCATCATTCAGTTTCATAAACTTGCGAGCTGATGCCATGAATAACTCCAGATCTGGAAAGTAATTTTCCACTTTCACAGCTCTGCTCCCCTTAGTCACCTGAAGAAATTTCCTAATCTTGGTAAAGCAATAGGAGCTTTGCTCCTCTTGCGTCTGCATCGGTTCAGACTCAGCTCCACTTTCCTCAGAAGCACTCCCGTCCAGTATTTCCAAATTCCCAACCCTACTAGATTTAGCAGAGCTCTGCAAGTTTTTAGCACTTTTTCTTTTTTGTGCAGCTTTAAAAGGATCCTCCTCAACAAAATTACATTCCTGCATTTCTTCGTCAACTGCAACGTTTGTCATGCAGTGTTTACCCTGTGTGTCCGCCACAGCCTCAGTCCGCTCCTCCCCCGCCTGCAGAGTCTGTTCATTTACGTTCTTTCATTTAACTGCTCTCATTTTGCCCTCCACCTCTTTACTCTGGGTGACAGGCTCGTCACAATGATCAGAGCTGCCGCCAGACAGAAACTCCCCACCATCACTGTTTGGAGGGGCAACTACCGTGCCCGCCGCGGCCGCTCCAGCAGAAGCGGAAGCGGCCGCGGCCGCCCCAGCAGAAGCAGACGCCGCAGCGGCATCCGCGGCACCACATGTAGCGCTACCCTCCGGACCACCAGAAAACCCGGCGTCACCTTTCTTACTGCCAGTGTTCTTCGTGTTCACCTTTTCAGGACATGATCTAATAAGATGGCCTTCTGCACCACACGCAAAACTCTTCATGGTTTCAGATGTTGCAAAGACTAAGTAGCTAAAGCCATCAATCCTTAAGTTAAAAGACATGTTCAGTTCAGCAGAGCTGTCTTTTAACACCATGAAACACTGCCTCCTGTGACACACGACATGCTTCAGCAGGGGTGATTTACTACCCAGAGAGACCATTCTGATGGGGGAAACAACTTGTCCAAAACGGGATAACTCTCTGATCAGCTGATCATTTTTAATGAAAGGAGGAGCGTTAGAGATGGTGATCCTCCTACAAGGGTTCACCAGCGGTAAAACGGGAGGAAAAGTGTCATTTATGACAACTCCCTGTTCCACCACCTGATCAGCTTTTTCAGCTGAATCCAGAAAAATGACAATTGCACTGTTCATCCTCGATGCTGATTTTATGCTGTCATGCCCAACCACCTGTCCTACAGTGAGGCCGGCCTCCTCCACAGAACAGGAAACTGTCGGGAGGATTCTCACGCCATGCCGCCGGGTCAAGCACTCGAACTCCACACCACCGTCAAACACCGGCATGATGCCGGTCGGGAAAGCAGAAGCAGCAGAAGCTACCATTCCCCGACACACTCACTCAGACACTCACACCCCAGCACACACACACTCAAACCGCTATATAATAAACACATACACCTCAACACACAAGATAGAGAAAAGTTAGAAAAACAAAGTTTAGAGTACTCACTCGACACCACTCCACACCCCTGCTCTCACAAACGCTCACGCATGCGCACGAGAGAGAGAGAGACTTTGACTTTTAAAAAAGGCTTTATTGTACAATTCAAAAATGCCAAAACACCAATATCACGGCCCCAAGTGTGTCACATCTCAAAAGTGCCTGCACCGTGGCTGCACGGTGGCGCAGTGGTTTAGCACTGTGGCAGCACAGTTTTACCCTCGGCGGGGGGATCGTGGGGATCATGAGATCGTGGGTTCGATCCCAGCCCCCGACCAACAGTGAACTGTGTGGAGTTTGCATGTTCTCCCCGTGTTGCGTGGGTTTACTCCGGGATTTCTCCGGTTTCCTCCCGCATACCAAAAACATGTAGGTTTAGGGCGCTCGCGCACGCAGCGACCGGCAGCCGGTGGCTTGTCACCAGACTGCAAACCAAATCTACCTACGGGTACAAATAAGTAACAAAAAAAAATAATAAAAAAATAACTCATCCCCCTGACCCACAGAACACAAAACGTTCCCTACAGTCCATCTATTGATGAATGCCTCCAAATTGTCCACCATTTGATAGTAAGAGAACTCCACCTGGAGTCTGACTTTCAACAAGACCTTGAAAGCAGACACAGGATCCACATTGCCAGCGTTGCTAGCCCGATTTTTCCTCGTCAGCCAGATGGCAAGTTTAGCAATACCAGATAGGAAGTTCATCAAAGTGTGGGCAGCCTTCCTTGCCACTTTATACTTTGGACCGTAAATGAACAGACCAAAAGAGAAACGTTCACCCAAAGCCTGAAACCACTCACGCAAAATATCAAAAAGTCCAGATAAATGAAAACATTGAACAAACAAATGCTCCAGGGTCTCAACTTGGGAACAAAACACACATTCCTCCCCCCCACAGTCGGATCGAGGCGTGCTCTGTATTTATTCATAGCTATTGCCCCATGCACAATCCTCCACTGGAGATCTGCTGTCCGTTTCTCAATAGGTAGCTTGTACATGCACCGCCAGCTGCCTTTCGGAATCAGAATCAGAATCAGAATCAGCTTTATTGCCAAGTATATTTACAAGTAAACACACAAGGAATTTGACTTGACATTGGGCGCGCACGTTAGGCGCATCCAATGACACGGCAGCCATAAAGGCGCCTGTCTGCAGTGGGGGTAAAGGGGGGAAGGGGGGGGGGGAAACACAATAGGCAGAGAGAAAAAACATAGTTATCAGAATCACGCTCGTATAAGCTCATATAAGCTCATGAGCCAAATTTTGATTACACAGAAAAAAACCCTCTATGCACATTAGCAGACAATAGATACAATCACACAGCAGAGGGAGGGAGAGCAGTGTGTGTATATTTGCATGTCATTGTGTAGTGTGAGTGTAACAGTTGTTAGTGAGCAGCAGAGGGTGCCTCCTGGCAGTGAATAGATGTTATAATCATGTGACTTATAAACAAGTCCAGAGATCAGAGTCTGTCTCTCTTTTCCTCTTCCTTGCAGAAGGCACATGGGCATTGTCCCTGAGAGACCAATCCGCTGACGACAACAACTGATTGTTGATGTATGGGTAGACATAAGTCACTTCTCCGGCGTTATCTTCATCGAGGAGGAATGTAAACAAGGGCACCAAAACACAAGGTCAAATCTGCACAGTGCACTCAGAGAATACAAAATTTCTCTCTCTTCGATTCTGTGCTTCAATTTCATACAGGCTTGAATCATACTTTAGATCATTCTCTGGAGAGCACTCAGCGATCCACAGATGTTATCCACCTACCGAAACACAGGTAAAACATGTCCAGAGAGTTCGTTCTCTCTTCAATGCATGCCAGATAGTAAATTCCATTCTCCTCCTTTCGGGGAGACCTCTGGCCCAGAGAGAGCTCAGAGAGCGCAGATTCAGAACCCTCACACAGATGTGATACACCACCCTTGTCCTGACAACCTGGAACTTGCCCAGGCGAGGATTTCTGAAGGTCAGCAGGTGATCCTCTCCTCCCTGCCACTCCCCCACAGCTGGAGTTATGGAAATGGCAGGAAAGGTGGACACAGTGTTGTCATCCCATTGATTGGAAAGGGTGCGGTTTGTCACAAACGCTCGAAGCGGTTGTGGCAGGGCAGCACACATGTCCCCCACCACCCTTTGCAGCAGTCTGACAGATGTAATGTTGGCACTCCGCCTCAGTGTATCCATCGATGTGGTCGACATCTTCATAAGATGACCAAGCTTGGTACAGCGTGCCTCCCGCAAACAAGTCCGCAGACTGACCAACTGCAGCACCTCAGCGTCGATGAATCGATTGAAAAACAGTGGTTCCTCGAACAGCCACATGCCCGGTGTCTCGTCATGGAGGCGGACTACGGTGAAGACTCGCCATGCATGCAAGACGGACGTGTAAAAAGCAGACAGTCCAGTAAGGTCCACCTCCCCAGATGTCACGAGGAAGAGCTGCTTATCATAGCCCAAGCGACCAAGTCTCCTCAGGAGCAGTTTAGCAGTGTCCATCCAGCAGGGTCCGCATTCGTAAAGGAGGCGTTGTGCAGTTCGAAGCCTGAAGCAGGCGATCTTGGAGTGTATGTCCACCAGGCCCTGTCCCCCCTCGGCCACAGGCAGGTAGAGAACAGGCGCACGGACCCAGTGCCGACCAGACCAAAAGAAGTCCATGATGATCTTCTGAACCTCCTCCACGAGGCTCCTGGGCGGTGTCAAAGCCACAAGCCTATGCCAAAGAGCCGAGTCGACCAGATTATTGGCGACCAGAACCCTGCCCCTATATGACAGCTGTGGTAGCAACCATTTCCATTTTGAAACGCAAGCACACACCTTGTCCTTAACACCCTCCCAGTTCTTTCGTTCAAAAGCCTCCGATCCCAGAAAAACCTCCAACACTTTGAGACCGGCCGTCCCCCACTGAAGACCGCCGGGTAGGCGAGGGACGTCCTGACACGACCACTGGCCCACCAATAGACCCTCACTCTTGGCCCAATTCACCCGTGCAGAAGATGCCCTTTCATAAACTGACAAAGTGTCCACCAGACGCTGCACAGCCCCGTGGGAGGTGATGAAAACGTTGACGTCATCCACATAAGCAGACAAGACGATCGGGCGGCAACAGCTTGATGGCCCCAGCAGAACCAGACCACCCAGCCGAGTGCGCTACCTGCACAGCAAAGGCTCAATAGCCAAGCTGTACAGCTGACCCGAGAGTGGACACCCCTGGCGTATTCCCCGGTGTACAGGGATTGGCCGACTCAGGCCTGCCCCCATCTTTACCAAACACTCAGCTCCAGTATATAGCAGATTGACCCACCTCAAAAACATATTGCCAAAACCAAACCCCCTCAGGGTGGAAAACAAATAGGAATGGTCAACCCTATCAAAAGCCTTTTCTTGGTCCAAAGACACAATCCCGAACTGTAAGTCATGACATTTACTGACCTGGAGAATGTCACATATGAGGAAAACATTGTCCATAATGTTTCGGTCAGGAATACAATATGTTTGATCCTTATCCACGATCATACCCAAGACAGTGTTCAGTCTGTTTGCCAGGGCTTTAGAAAGCACCTTGTAGTCCATGCAAAGAAGAGCCACGGGCCTCCAGTTTTTCAGCAGGGCCAAGTCCCCCTGCTTAGGCAACAGAGACAGCGCTGCACAGCGGCAGGAGACAGGTAATGTTCCCTTTCTGTAACAGGCAGTCAGAACGTCATAGAAGTCTGATCCAATAATATTCCAAAAATGCTTGAAAAATTCTGAAGAAAGGCCATCAAGTCCAGGTGCGCATCCCAGAGCCATCTGATTAACAGCCACAGTTAACTCATCCAAAGTCAGGGCACAGTCCAGAGCGGCCCTGTCCTCCGGGCTGAGCACCGGAAGGGCTTCGAAGAGCTGATTTTGAGATTTTTTGCAACACGTTCCCGCAGCAAACAGGGCCCCGTAGTAATCCACTGCATTGCGCCGCATCTCGGATGGGTTCGTAGTCAGCCGACCATCTGGGAGTGTCAAGCAAGCCATCAACTTCTTTTTCGCAGTAGACTTCTCCAAATTGAAGAAGAAGGACGTTGGTGCATCCATGTCCTGCAGGCGAGTGAAGCGTGACCTCACTAGCGCCCCCTCCACTCTTCCCTGCATGAATGTGCACAGGGCCGATCTCTTCTCCTGCAGCAAAGGACCAGCGGTAGAATCCTGACCCGTACCCAAGCTGGCCTCCAGCCTCTTGACAGCGTCCTCAAGTTCACTGACATTGGCCTTGATGATGGCAGTTGAGTTCGCAGCGTACCGTTGACAAAAAAGGCGAATTTGCACTTTGCCAACGTCCCACCACTGTTCGAGGGAACTAAAACAAGCCTTTGTGGTCCTCCAGTGTTCCCAGAAGCACACAAAATACTGACAAAAGGCGTTGTCCTGAAGGAGCTTGTTATTGAAGTGCCAATAAGATTTTGCCCGTTTCCCTGGTGAGTTCAGTAACACCGCAGTAGCCAGGTGATGATCCGTGAAACCGACGGGACTTATGTTACTGTGAAGGAGTCCGGGGCTAAAGGTTCTAGAAACTCCTGTCTAATCTAGCAGCACTGACAACACCGTCAGTGACCCTGACCCAGGTATACTGTCTCACGTTTGCATTTTTAGACCTCCACGTGTCCACTAAGTCGAACTGCACAGTGAAATTTTCCAAGATTCTAGAAGACTGCAGATGGGGTTCTGCATTAGTGCGATCTACAGTGAAGTCCAAGGTACAGTTGAAATCACCAGCAACAACAAGTTGTTCTTGGTGATAGCGCTGCAATGAAAGGTGGAACACCCGAGACGGTGATAAGCGTTGATGGAACTGATAAGATAAGATAAGATAAGATAAGCCTTTATTAGTCCCACAACGGGGAAATTCCAGGATTGCAACAGCACAGGGATAGCAACACTCAGAGCAACAATCAGAAGGCAAGAAAAAAACAAGCAAGCAAGAGCAGCTAATATACATATGTACGTATTACTATAAAATATATATATATATACACACACACACAGACACACAGTGCAGAGCATTGTAGCTGGATGGAATAAATATATGAATATATGAACACACAGTGCAGAGCATTGTAGCTAGATGGAATAAATATGTAAATATATAAACACCCACAGTACGGAGCATTGCAGCTAGGTGGAATAAATATGCAAGTATATAAACACACACAGTGCGGAGCAATGTAGCTAGATGGAATAATATGTAGATATATAAATATATAAACACACCCAGTGCTGAGCATTGTAGCTAGATGGAATAAATATGTAAATATATAAACACACACAGTGCAGAGCATTGTTGCTAGATGGAATGAAACAGCATAACCGTCTACTTAGTTATCCTACATGGTATGATTATGTGCCCATACATATTCTCACCCTCCATAGCGACCGGTATGTTCCTAGTTGTATGCCGGAGGGGACCATTGTGTAAGTCTATTGCATCTTTTGCATTCAAAAAACTATTAGTTTGTTACGTCTTTTAAGGGGGACACCTGTACAGACATGTCCCCGATTACAATACCGCTCGCAACCAGAGCGTGGACATTCTCCTCAGTAGCCAGAAACACAACTACAGCTCTATTCATCCTGGACGCATAGCGGATCGCATCATGGCCCACCTGGGCACCCACAGCCATAAGGACCCCCTTCACAGTAACAGTGGCGTCTGGGGGAACGATCTGCACCCCCTGGCGGATAGATGGAGGTGGCATTTCCAAGGTCGCCATCCTCCTCCCCCAAAAAACAAAAGTTTATTATGCAGGCAGTGATAGAGAAAGAGAGAGAGAGAGAGAGAGAGAGAGAGAGGGAGATAGAGACAGAGATGGCAGAGAGTAGACAGACTCTGACTGAAAATTTCATGAAAATAAACTTTATTCCACGTACCAAGAAAATGTTTTTTTCAGACAGCAAAAAAAAAAAAAAAAAAAGGATTGGTCTCTTTTTCCAAGGCAACCAGTAATCTGTACTGACAAAAGACACATTTACGCAACAGCATAGCCTAGTGGTAGAAAAATAACACTGCAAAGACACGAAACCCCAAACCACTCACCAGTCCACACCCATCACACATCAAATGCCCGTAATATATATGTGTATATATATATATATATATATATATATATATATATATATATATATATATATATATATATATATATATATATATATATATATATATATACTGTATATGTATATGTATATAATCCCGTAAATTCAAAAAAACATGTCATACACACCTTGTTATCACCAAATACTGTACATTGTCCTCTAACATATATATTTTCTTTTTATAATCCCCCCTTCTCTCTATTTCTCTTTCCTTCATGAATATCATCTGCTACCAGCATTTCAGGCAACGTTTGCCAAAGGAGCTTAACTTAGGTTTACTTAGGCACACTCTGCATAATTTAGCCCAGTGCTCAGCAACTTTGACAGAGCACAATTTTCACCGTTTATTTCCAAACGTCGCCAAATTTTCAGCATGCTGAAAATTCTCAACAAATACAAGTTTAGCCAGCGTTTTCCAACAAATACCAACTATCATTAACTTTTATCAACTTTTGCCAGCAGAGCCAGACGTTTACCAAAACATCAGTAAAAGTTGGTCCAAACGTTGTAGTGTGAATCCACCCAAAAAAGCATGTCCAGGATAGCAGGAAGCCTCCACAAACGCTGATCTTTATATGAGTGTCATGTGACGCTGATGTCAGCTGAACTGCGCTGAGTATTCTTAGCTTAAGTTAACCTTAGTTGGCAACTGCTACACATACACTAGCCTAAGCTGGCAAAAGTTTGACAACGCTGAATGCAACACTGGGAAAGGCTAGCAAAAGTTTGTAAAAGTTGGTGTGCGCATGATCAAACAAAAAAAAACAAAAAAAAAACTGCTCATGAATGTAATTTCACCAACGTTTGGACTGATTTCTCTTATTTTTCAAAACATCAGTAAAAGTTGGTCCAAACGTTATAGTGTGTACCCTGTGGGCTCAGGAACACTTTGGAAAACCATTGTCAGTTAACAGTTTGTCACTACATCTTCAAGTGTAAGTTAAAACTCTATGTAAAGTGAAAGCCATATATCAACAACACCCAGAAATGCCACTGGTTGTTCTGGGCCCAAGCTTATCTGAGATAGATTGATGCAAAGTGAAAAAGTGTGCTGTGGTCTGACAAGTCCACATTTCAAATTGTTTTTGGAAATCATGGACATTGTGTCCTCCGGGCTAAAGAGGAAAAGAACCAGATTGTTATCAGCACAAAGTTTTAAAGACAGAATCTGAGGTAGTATAGGGGTGTGTTTGTGCCCATGGTATGGGTGACTTTCACTGTGAAGGCATCACAATGCTGGTTTCGAGGCAAAATATGCTGCCATCCAAGCAAAGGCCATAATTTTATCATAGCAAGTTACAGTATATTGAGCAGTTCAACCAGTCAGGTTGATGTTTGCCTTGTGTTATATTTAAGAGTTTTGACGAATGACTTTAAAGACTAAAGAGGGTGTAGTTAGTAATTACTAATGCTTTTTCCATATTTATGTCACTGCACCCAATATTAAAACAGATTTAAGCAGAATAAAAAAAGAAAACTAGTTTTTTGATGAAATGCAAGAAATTGAATTTAGTCTGATTTTTTTTTAATCATTACAGTTGAGCTGCATGTTTGTTTGTTTTTTTATTACTGCAATTGTATGTGTACTGTAAGGAGTCTATTGTGACTGTTAAAATAATATTCTAAACAGTATTTCTTTCAGTTTTCTGTTATGTAGTACAGTATCTCAAGTTATCCCTTACAAGTTATCCATTACCTAAACCACAGCACAACTTTACATTCAGAAGTGCCCGGTTGAGGTGATAAGCTGCATCTGGGTTAAAAAAAACAACAACAAAAAAAAAAATGCTCTGGATTGGCAAGAGAAATTCAGAATAGCAGAAAGATGGGAGGAAATTATTTTTATTTTGCCCTGTGCATTTCTACACATGACAGAGCACGATGACATGATGACAGAGAGTGGCTGAGCAGAGCCAATGAGCACAGCGCACGTCAGACAGCCGTTCTGGAGAGGGGACCTCTTTCTGCATCGCTCTTCACTCTATAAAAGCAAGAAATCTGTGTGTGTGTGTCTGTGTGTGTGTCTGTGTGTCACGCTTCATAGGACATCATAGGACGGCCTATGAGCACTGCCTGAACATCATAGGACGTCCTATGATCTCAGGCATCATAGGACGACAAATGTGTCTTTATGATGTCACATAGACCAGAGATCATAGGACGATTTGTCTTTATGATGTCACACATAGATTTTATCTCCCCCTCTCCCTTTCTCCCTCTCTCTCTCTCCTTCTCCCTCTTTCCCTCTCTCCCTCTTTCCCTCTCTCTCTCTCTCTCTCTCTCTCTCTCTCTCTCTCTCTCTCTCTCTCTCTCTCTCTCTCGGGCGCATGCGTGGGCGTTTGTGGGAGCAGGGGTGTGGAGTGGTGTCGAGTGAGTACTTTAAACTTTATATTTTCTAACTTTTTCTCTATCTTGTGTGTTTGAGGTGTGTGTGTTTAATATAGTGGGTTGAGTGTGTGTGTGCTGGGGTGTGAGTGTTGGAGTGGGTGTGTTGGGGAACGGTAGCTTCTGCTGCCGGTTTTTCCCGGCCGGCATCATGCCGGTGATTGATGGTGGTGTGGAGTTTGAGCGCTTAACCCGGCGTCATGGTGTGAGAATCCTCCCGACAGTTCCCTGTTCTGTGGAGGAGGCCAGCCTCGCTGTAGGACAGGTGGTTGGGCATGGCAGCATAAAATCAGCATCGAGGATGAACAGCGCAATTGTGATCTTTCTGGATTCGACTGAAAAAGCTGATCAGGTGGTGGCACAGGGAGTGGTCCTAGGTGACACTTTTACTCCCGTTTTACTGCTGGCGAATCCGTCTAGGAGGATCACCATCTCAAACGCTCCTCCTTTCGTTAAAAATGATCAGCTGATTAGAGAGTTGTCCCGTTTTGGCCAGGTTGTGTCCCCTATCAGAATGGTCTCTCTGGGTAGTAAATCACCCCTGCTGAAGCATGTTGTATGTCATAGGAGGCAGTGTTTCATGGTGTTGAAAGACAGCTCTGCTGAACTGAACGCGTCTTTTAATTTCAGGATTGACGGCTTTAGCTACTTGGTGTTTGCAACATCTGAAACCATGAAGTGTTTTGCGTGTGGCGCAGAAGGCCATCTTATTAGGTCATGTCCTGAAAAGGCGAACACAAAGAGCACTGGCGGTAAGAAAGGTGACGCCGCTGTTTCTGGTGGTCCGGAGGGTAGCGCTACATGTGGTGCGACGGATGCCGCTGCGGCGCCCGCTTCTGCTGGGGGCGGCCGCGTCCGCTCGTGCTGGGGCGGCCGCGGCCGCCTCTGCTGGGGTGGCCGCGGCGGGCGCGGTAGTTGCCCCCCCAAACAGTGATGGTGGGGAATTTCTGTCTGGCGGCAGCTCTGATCATTGTGACGAGCCTGTCGCCCGGGGTAAACAGGTGGAGGGTGTAAGTAAAAGTGCAGTTAAACGAAGGAACGTGAATGAACAGACTTTGCAGGCGGGGGAGGAGCGGTTTGAGGCTGTAGCGGACACACAGAGCAAACACTGCATGACAAACGTTGCGTTTCATGAAGAAATGCAGGAATGTAGTTTTGTTGAAGAGGATCCTTTTAAAGCTGCACAAAAAAGGAAAAGTGCGGAAAACTTGCAGAGCTCTGCTAAATCTAGTAGGGTTGGGAATTTAGATTTACTGAATGAGAGCGCTTCTGACGAAAGTGGAGATGAGTCTGAACTGATGCAGACGCAGACGCAGGAGGAGCAAAGCTCCTATTGTTTTACTAAAATTAGGCAATTTCTCCAGGTGACTAAGGGGAGCAGAGCTGTGAAAGTGGAAAATTACTTTCCAGATCTGGAGTTATTCGTGGCATCAGCTCGCAAATTTATGAAACTGAATGATGGGAATGAGACTTTCACTGATCAGGAAATTTATCGTTTAAAGAAACTGGTTGCTAAACTGAAATTGCAAATTACTAACAGTCATGTTGACTCTTAGTTTGTTTCTTCCCTTTTATGCTATGTGTGTGTTTTTTTACTGTACCCTATTTTTATCCTTTTTAATGCCCCACCTTAGAATTGGCACTCTCAATATTAATGGGGCCAGGGATGATGTAAAAAGGGCCTCTTTATACAAGCTTTTTAATTTAAAGAAACTTGACGTGCTGATGGTCCAGGAGACTCACAGCACTGTGGACATTGAGAGCCATTGGAGAAAAGAGTGGGATGGCTGCTTTTTTTTTAGCCACAAATCCAGTAGCAGTGGGGGGGTGGCTGTACTTTTCTCTAGGGGTTGTGTGCCTGTCTCTTATGAGGTAGAAGAGGTGGTGAGAGGTCATTTCCTCTTATTAAAGGTACAGTTTGAAAACGTGAACTTCGTTTTTATAAACGTGTATGTGCCAACACAGAGAGCAGAGAGGATCAGGGTCTTTGACGTGCTTTCGGATACGGTTAAGTCCTGTGATCCAAATAGTTTTTTATTTCTGGGGGGTGATTTTAACTGTACATTAAACCACAGACTAGACAAGAACCATCAGGAGCCTCACCCTGCTTCTGCCAATAGGCTGAGAGAACTGGTGAAAACACATGAAATGGCCGATGTGTGGAGATCACATCATGGGGACCAGAGGCAGTACACCTGGAGGTAAGGAAAATATATATACACAATATATATACACAGTATATATATACGTATATATATATATATATATATATATATATATATATATATATATATAGATAGATAGATAGATAGATAGATAGATAGATAGATATAGATATATAGACACAGGTAAGCAACATAACACAGAACAGTGACAGGCAGGAGAAGAAGTAACAGCCCCAGATGGCAGGGCATATTATGTGTGATTTTTATGTTTTGTTGCATACAAAAGCCGTCACATGTGATTGCCACTTAGTGCTGTGCTGCTATACCAGCTGTCCTGTAACTGGCAAGAATTCTGTTCCAATGCATCCCCTCTACGGGCATGCACGGGTTTCTACAGGCATGCATGAGTATGCATTAGTTTTTAAAAAGTAAGTAATAAATTCTCATGTCTGACAAGTATGCTTTAAAATGATAACGGACAACATTTAGTTTAACAGTCATCGAAGTAAAACTATAGATGTCTGTGAAACAGGGACCAAAGTGCAGAGGACAAAGTGCATAAAAGAGAGGAAGAGGGGCTCAAGGTACCAGGAGTACAGTGGCCTGAAAGACGTAAGTTTGGGCAGAATATGGGTAAACTAGGGCAGGTAACTGAGAAATAGTGATATTATATCAGGAAAGTAGGGTGTTAAAGTAAAGCATGCAATGGTGATTTCCTCATTTCAAACAATTTATTGAAGCAAAAGCCAACAACAGTGGTGGGTATAACACAACAAAAAATGTCAGTGTCTCAATAACTTCAGTGTTTCCTCTGGCATAAAGACCTTGGTGCGGTGGCAACATATTTTTTTTTGGGAGGGGGGCAGAAAACACATGACACTATTGTAACCGGAACATGTTTATTTTATACTGTTTATTTATTTTTTAAAATTTTGCACAGTAACTTTGCATAGGGAACTTATTATTTGAAGTATTGTACAACCAAGGCGAATGTTGGAGTATTGGGCCAGTTGGGGTCCCACCCAGACGTCCTGTGTTTGGACTTTTTACTGGTGTTGTGGAAGATGAAAGCAGATGAGGCAGCGAGCTGAACGACACACAGACTTTATTCCTCTTCCAACATAAAACACAGAAACTCTGTCTCTGAGTGCCTGAGTGAACTCTTTTATACACTTTTATTCCTGCCTCCAGCACAAAGGGTAAACACATTACCATACAGACGTGAAAGACATGCACAAACATCAACGTAACATTGAGCCACATGTCACAGAGCAGGTCTTGGTACAATACATTTGCACCCCTGCGTCTTCAGGTGTGAGCCTGGCATGGCGGGGGGGGGGGGGGCGAAAGACATATCTTTGTTTGTTTGTCTACCCTCACCTTTCTCCATTAGCATCCCTAACTGTCTTCTCCCCCCACCTCCCAAACACCCAGAAGGGGCTCTACCCCTCTGGCACCTTGGGCTTGAGCCAGCACCCATAACAGCTGTAGCGTGGAGTGGCCGGACTGGCCGAAGCATCTTGCTGTTGAGGTGGGCATGAGACAAACTCAGCCTCCGGCACGCATTCCTGTAGAGGGGGAAAGGGTGGGAAGGGAAAAGGCCTAGTCTGTGGCCAACAGTTCTCTGCAGGGGGAACACCAACTTGCGGAGCCACTGTAGGTGGGCGTCCGCACCATGGAGTTTGAACCAGCACCATCTGTTCATCTGCCAACAGATAAGCTGGCTTAAGCCTGTCAATGCAGACCGTTTCCTTACACCCCCCCCCAAAGTCAAACACAAAATGCTTTGCCCCGGTTTCCAGCACTCTGAATGGTCCGTCATACTGGCCCTGTACCGTGAAAAAATTGTGTGGGCATGTCGGTCCCTGGTGTGGGGTTTTCAGGTGAAAATTCCCTGGGGATCCGCAGCGGCTGAGGAAAAACGACTTCTGCCGGGGAGGCTGCCAGATCCTCCTTAGGCACAGAGCGCAACCCTAACAGAACCCAGGGAAGGCGGTCGACCCAATTTGCATCTGTGAGTGAAGCTCTGAGCGCTGCTTTAAGTGACCTATGAAAACGTTCGCATAACCCATTAGCCTGGTGCTTGTATGCTGTGGTGTGGTGGATTTTGACCCCCAGGCTCTGGGCCATCGTGGACCAGAGTTCCGAAACAAATTCCGGACCCCTGTCGGAAGTGATGTCCGGTGGGGATCCGAACCGTGCACCCTAAGCCATCAAAAAAGCACGAGTCAGTTCTGCAGATGTGGTGGAAGCCAGCAGGACCACTTTGGGCCAACGCGTAGTGTGTTCCATGATTTTCAAAAGGTGCGTGAAACCTCGTGATGGCAGGAGCGGGCCTACCAAATCCATGTGGACGTGGTTGAACCTCCTGGCCAGAATTTGGAACGGCTCGAGGGGGGCTTCAGTGTCAGAATCAGAATCAGAATAAACTTTATTGCCAAGCATGTAAAAAACACACGAGGAACTTGACTTGACATTGGTGCGCATGCGCGCGACACAACGACACGGCAGCCATAATAGGCGCCTCATCAAACAGAGATAGATGAGAAAGGGAGGGGAGGGGAGGGAACGACACAAGGGGGGAGGAGAGAAAAAAAAACTTCGTTATCAGAATACAGCTTATAAATATTTAAGCAGATTATGATTACAATGAAAAAAAATCTCTCAATAGCACAGAGCAACAATCAACCACAAAAAACCAAAAGACCAAAAGTCAGAGAGAATCAGTGAATGGATGGGTGTAATTCAGTATTATGAATCAGTGTGTTCGTGCATGTTGAATGCAGGTGGGTGTTTATCAGTTACTGGAGGCAGCAAAATCTCTCCCAGCCGAGATGTTATGTCTTAGTGTCTGAAACTCGGAAGCATGTCCTTGAGGCATGGCAGATGGAAATTTCCTGAGCCAGTCACATGTCAATGAGAGTTCAGATGCAGTCCCAGTATGTTTATGAAAGAGAAGCACAATCTTCTGTTTTGTCTTAATCCAGGAGGAAAATAGAAAACAGGGCATCGAATTCAAGGTCTGATAGACACAGATCACAGAGCATAGAATTTTTCATCTCCAACAATCCTGTGTTCATAATTTCCATACATAGGCTTTAAATCCATTCCTTGGAGGCACCAAAGACGACTCCAGATGTTTCCCTTCTAAAACATGGGTAAACATGTCCGGTAGAGTCCATCCCTCTACAGTGCATGCAGATGGTAATTTCCATGTTATCATTGCCGATAGTTAGTGCACTCCCCCGTCTAGTCGAATTGTTGAGAAGCAGCTATGCCGGGACCGCTTTTAATTAGCTCTTCCAGTTAATTTTCGATACACCAGGAAAAACTCCAGAGCCAATCAGCAGAAAATCCTGTGATCCTAGCCAAACCAGGTAGATGTTTCCACATCCTCAGTCGAATCGTGCAGACACATGCGTTCCAATCCATGGGTCTCTCCATAGGGGCTCCCCCTGGCCCGAATTTATATAAAATGTTGTTAATTTTATTAAAGCCGCTCACCAAATCCATTTTTTTTCGTTTGGTTCAAGATTCAGCCAGAAGACAGCGACACAGACAAGACAGCAAGCTGGGATTCTCAGTTAGGGAGGGAAGGAGGGTAAAAGAGGGAGCAAAGAAAAAGGTGTCTGTTCTCTCTGAAGGGCAGAAGCAGGAAGGGTTGAGGGGGGCTCGAGGGGGGCTTCAGTGTGCTTGTGCACTTTGGCCCGCTGGCACACGATGCATGCTGCAACCCACTCTTTCACGTCCCTGCGTAAGTGCGGCCAGACAAATTTCTGCCGCACCAGTTTAACCGAGGCGCACACGCCAGGGTGTGAAAGGGAGTGGACAGACTAAAAAATGCGGCGGTGCAAAGAGCTTGGAACCACCAAGAATTGGCAACTGATGGAGACGTCGCAGAGCAAGGGAGGGCACCCTTCTTGCACCGCCCTGCTCTCCAGTTTTAACCCAGTAGGCGCGAACTGGAGCACACAAATGTCTGTGTCCCCGGTTTGCTCCATGGCAGGGAAATCTATTCCCATGTAGACCGGTTAGAATAGCGCACGCGACAGGCAGTCGGCCACGACATTAAGCTTACCGGCTATGTGCTGGATGTCAGCCGTGAACTCCGAGATCGCGGCCAAATGTTGTTGCTGCTGGGCCGACCATGGTTCAGAGACACTGCGTACGTTAGCGGCTTATGATCAACGAACGCAGTGAACTCACGCCCTTCCAGCCAAAACTGGAAGTGATGCGTCGCCAGGTGGAGGACCAACAACTCTCTGTCAAACGTACTGTATTTACATTCATTGTCGTACTGCTCCACCACTGCCCCTATGGCAACGTCAGATGCATCAGTGGTGAGTGCTATCCGTGCTGACAGGGCAGAGTGGGCTAGCAAAGCAGCATTAGCGAGTGCTGTTTTGGCATTTGCGAAAGCCTGGACTCGCTTGGGGGTCCAGTCAATGTTTTCCGCGGGCTTCTTTTTCTTGAGTACAGTGTACAATAGCTGCAGCAGCTGGGCTGCTCAGGGGAGGAAATGATAGTAAAAGTTGACCATGCCCAAAAATTCCTGCAGGGCCTTCATGGTCTGCTGACATGGAAAATCCAACACGGCACGCATCTTATCAGGCAATGGAATCGTGCCCTCCGGCAAAATGCAGTGACCCAAAAGATCAATCACTGGCACACCGAACTGGCACTTCACCACGTTAACGATAAGTCCGTGCACCTCTGGAAAACTAGTTTGAGATGGGCGAGGTGCTCCTCCTCGGATGTGCTAGCCACCAGAATGTCGTCTAAGTAGACAAAAACAAAGGGCAGGTCACAGAGCACCGCGTCCATCATTCTTTGGAAGGTTTGTGCCACGCCCTTTAACTCGAACGGCATGTGTAAAAACTCGAAAAGGCCAAAAGGAGTTTTTACCGCTGTTTCGGGAACATCCTTCGCACACACTGGTACCTGGTGGTAACCGCGGACCAGATCCACTTTCGAAAAAACACGAGTCCTGGCCAGGTGTATGGAAAAATCCTGGATGTGCGGGATGAGATACCGATCATGTTCTGTGGGATTGTTCAAGAGCCTGAAATCACCGCACGGTCGCCACGACCCATCGGCTTTATGCACCATGTGTAGTGGGGATGCCCACGGGCTGTTGGAGCGCCTAACAATGCCCAGCTGCTCTAAGTTGGTAAACTCCTTGGGTGCGCTGGCTAGTTTAATCGCATCCAGGTGCCGAGGTTGCGCAAACACCAACGGGCCTTTTGTAGTTTTGAAATGTTTGACCCCGTGTTTGGTTACTGTAGCAGAAAATGTCGGAACCGTGAGTGCTGGGAACTGTGGAAGTAAATGCTGGTACTTACCCCCTGGATCTATAATGTTAGCCTGTGTTGTTGGCCCAACACCCTGAGCTGTGCAGGGCATGGAGGAAAAAGAGACAGCATCCACTAAACGTCTATTGGCGACATCGACTAACAACCCATATAAGCACATAAAAAATCTGCGCCTAAAATGGGGACAGAACATGCCACTACCACAAAAGTCCCATTGGTAATTGCATCCATGTAAGCAAACCGTCAACGTCCGTTCACCAAACGTCCTGATGTTTGATCCGTTGGTGGCTGTGAGCTCAGGACCGTTGCATCCTGCCGATCTGTCTGCGCTGACCAGCAGAATGAGGCTTTTCTTGGAGCCGGAGTCCACTAAGAAACCTCAACTGTGATGAAAAGCAGCTTGTATCTGTCACCAGCAGTCACAGCTGCTACTGACTTCTGACCGTGCCGTTTCCCTGGCTTCTTGAATTGGCACAGCGGCAGACAGCATTGGGCATTCGAGCCAAAGCGATGGTGATAGAAACAGAGCCTCCCATTCCTGCGTCTCTTGGCATCGGTCCGAGCCACCACCAACAGCTCCTTGACCTCGCTGAAGCCCTTCCTGGATGCCAGTTTCATTGTGTGCACGCTAAGAGTTCTGGTCAATAGGATGATGCGGTCTGCTTCCGGTGCCAGAGTGTGGTAGTTCTTGGTTACCAGCAGCAGCAGCAAGTTGGCCAGAATCACCCTTGCTTTAGCACATAGGTTCCTGAGGAATAGGTGGGCGAACAGGAAGGATTTGTCATTCTTTCCCATCAATGCTAACATGCTCTCCATCAGCTCCACAGCTGATCTGTCACCTAACTCTGAGCGCATTAGGAGTCTCTCTGCTCTCTCACTGTCCGACAGGGTATACCGCTGAATTAGCATCTGCCTGAGCGTGACATATTTCCCCTGGGCCAGCAGTTCCTGGAGTAGCCTCGTCACTTGCTCCGTGGCGCGCACATCCAGCGCAGCAGCCACATGATAATATTTGGTGTTGTCTGTTGTGATCCCGCGGAGTGCAAATTGGGCTTCCACATATAGAAACCAAGCGGTCAGATTGTGAAGCCAGAGGTCTGGGAACTTGACTGTGACAGCGTGTGCCGTTCTGGTGTTCTCCCTCTGGATTGTCTCTGGGGTAGTGCTCGGCTCATTCTCCATTGCACGTCTTAGGGTCACCAATGTGGAAGATGAAAGCAGATGAGGCAGCGAGCTGTACGACACACAAACTTCATTCCTCTTCCAACATAAAACACAGAAACTCTGTCTCTGAGTGTCTGAGTGAACTCTTTTATTCACTTTTATTCCCACCTCTGGCACACAGGGTAAGCACATTACCATACAGATGTGAAAGACATGCACATACATCAACATAACATTTAGCCACATGTCACAGAGCAGGTCTTGGTACAATACATTTGCACCCCTGAGTCTTCAAGTGTGAATCTGGCACTGCGGGGTGCGAAAGGCACATCTTTTGTTTGTTTGGCTCCCCTCACTTGTCTCCATTAGCATCCCTAACTATCTTCTCCCCCACCAACCCCTTTGTCCTGGGTGGAGTGCCATGTGTACTGCGTCCACCAAAGTGTAATCCTTCTCTCCCTCTGTTTTCACCTCTCCTGGACCCTCTGCCTGAACACTTTCCTCTCCTTTGCTCCTCTCTTCTGTCTCATCTTGCCCCCTCTAAGCCCTGTCTAATTCAGGTTCTCTCTCTGTCTATGGTGGTATACAACCAGGTTAGAAAATGCCAAGTGTTGCGTTTTGTCCTGCAGGATTTTTTTTTGTCATGGTTTACATAAATGACAAAAATGTGTATTTTTTTGTATTTTTATTCTAGTGTTGTTTTTTTTCCATTGAGAAAGAGAAGGGATGGAAAAAAAAACATTCATAATAGTAATTTACTCATGCATATTTAAAATATATGATCAGAGGTGGGTATAGTAGCCAGAAATTCTACTCATGTAAAAGCAGTGCAATGAAATTAATAATTACAAGTAGACCACTAGGGGTGTAACAGTATGCTAAAATCATGGTTTGGTACGTACCTTGGTTTTAAGGTTATGGTTCGGTTCATTTTTGGTACAGTAAGGAAACAAAATGCAAAACATACAACTACTTATCTTTTGAATAGGCAGGAACAGCTTTGACAAAAAAAAAAGACAAACTCCAAACTGCCAGCAGTCAATTCTCCAATAAATAAAATATATCCATCCATCCATCCATCCATCCATTTTCTACCGCTTAATCCTTTCGGGTCGCGGGGGGGCTGGAGCCTATCCCAGCATCTTTGGGCGAGAGGCAGGGTACACCCTGGACAGATCGCCAGTCCATCACAGGGCCAACACAGAGAGACAGACAACCATTCACTCTCACATCCATACCTAAGGACAATTTTTAGAATCCCCAGTTTTGATGCCAATTAACCTAACTTGCATGTTTTTGGCATGTGGGAGGAAACCGGAGTGCCCGGAGTAAACCCACGCAGACACGGGGAGAACATGCAAACTCCACACAGAAGGGTCACCGATGGTCTGGGGGTGGGATCAAACCCACGATGGTCAAGGGTGGAATCGATCCCATGACCTTCTTGCTGTGCTGCCAATATATACAATAAAATAAATAAATTCTCTTTTTAGCAAATGAATGATGTAGACAAGTGCAACAATAGAAGTTTGAATAGTCTGACGTATTCTTTTATTCCTTTTTTCCTGAAGCAGTGATTTTAACACGGGTGGTCTGGTATGTTCAGATTTCTATGAGAAATTAATTATCTAATTTCATTTGTTAATTGGTCAAAACAATTGCAAATTTGTCATTGTTGTGTATAGGTTCTGAATGCACCCATGCACAACAACAGCAAAGTATTTGTAATTTTTTTGACAATTAAGAAGGAACATACCAGGGCACCCTTCAAAAACACCTGCCTAAAGTGCAGCATTTACAGCTTTAGCTTGTTCTTCAAAGGATGGAATTATTTTCTGGCTGAAGAGGGCACAACAAGGAACTTCATACAGGGGCTCAATTACTTTCAGCATGTGTTTAAACCTGGTGTTCTCAACAACTGAATATGGCCTTAGATCTGCTGCTATAAAAACACCAGTGGCATTTGTTATTACTTTTGCTCGATCTGAAAAGCCCCGAGAGCCTGTCTAAATGCCATTGTAAGCTGTGCTTGTACCGCATTAGGTTTCTTCTTTTATTCGTGCTGCAATGAATATTCACGTTTTTGTAGTGTCATTTCAAATGAGTTAACAAGTTCAACATACTGCCAAAAGCATATCTGATGCTGTTTTCATCTTATTCACTAGCCTTTGTCCGTTCGCATATTTCACCGGAAAGCCAAAGTGTTCCCAGACAGGAGACTTGTGAAGAGGGTCTTCAAGCTCTGGCTTCTCCGTACAGCCAGCCATGACGTTCGCTAGTAGAGCAGCCACAAGCTGCACTGTTTGTTTACTTGTATGGCGTGAGGCAGTTACACTTCATGTCTGTCACTCAACATGGTCCATGGGGAACCTTGGTACGCCTCTGCACCGAACCAAAGGTGCCGTACCGAAAAATACAAATATACAGTGGGGCAAAAAAGTATTTAGTCAGCCACCAATTGTGCAAGTTCTCCCACTTAAAAGATGAGAGAGGTCTCCAATTTTCATCATAGGTATACCTCAACTATGAGAGACAAAATGAGAAAAAAAAATCCAGAAAATCACATTGAAGGATTTTTAATGAATTAATTGGTAAATTCCTCGGTAAAATAAGTATTTGGTCAATAACAAAAGTTCATCTCAGTACTTTGTTATATACCCTTTCTTGGCAATGACAGAGGTCAAACGTTTTCTGTAAGTCTTCACAAGGTTTTCACACACTGTTGCTGGTATTTTGGCCCATTCCTCCATGCAGATCTCCTCTAGAGCAGTGATGTTTTGGGGCTGTCGGTGGGCAACACGGACTTTCAATTCCCTCCAAAGATTTTCTATGGGGTTGAGATCTGGAGACTGGCTAGGCCACTCCAGGACCTTGAAATGCTTCTTACAAAGCCACTCCTTCATTGCCCGGGCGGTGTGTTTGGGATCATTGTCATGCTGAAAGACCCAGCCACATTTCATCTTCAATGCCCTTGCTGATGGAAGGAGGTTTTCACTCAAAATTTCACGATACATGGCCCCATTCATTCTTTCCTTTACACGGATCAGTCGTCCTGATCCCTTTGCAGAAAAACAGCCCCAAAGCATGATGTTTCCACCCACATGCTTCACAGTAGGTATGGTGTTCTTTCTCCTCCAAACATGACAAGTTGAGTTTTTACAATAAAGTTCTATTTTGGTTTCATCTGACCATATGACATTCTCCCAGTCCTCTTCTGGATCATCCAAATGCTCTCTAGCAAACTTCAGACGGGCCTGGACATGTACTGGCTTAAGCAGGGGGACACGTCTGGAACTGCAGGATGTGAGTCCCTGGTGGCATAGTGTGTTACTGATGGTAGCCTTTGTTACTCTGGTCCCAGCTCTCTGCAGGTCATTCACTAGGTCCCCCCGTGTGGTTCTGGGATTTTTGCTCACCGTTCTCGTGATCATTTTGACCCCACGGGGTGAGATCTTGCATGGAGCCCCAGATCGAGGGAGATTATCAGTGGTCTTGTATGTCTTCCATTTTCTAATAATTGCTCCCACAATTGATTTCTTCACACCAAGCTGCTTACCTATTGCAGATTCAGTCCTCCCAGCCTGGTGCAGGTCTACAATTTTGTTTCTGGTGTCCTTTGACAGCTCTTTGGTCTTGGCCATAGTGGAGTTTGGAGTCTGGCTATTTGAGGTTGTGGACAGGTGTCTTTTATACTGATAACGAGTTCAAACAGGTGCCATTAATACAGGTAACGAGTGGAGGACAGAGGAGCCTCTTAAAGAAGAAGTTACAGGTCTGTGAGAGCCAGAAATCTTGCTTGTTTGTAGGTGACCAAATACTTATTTTACTGAGGAATTTACCAATTAATTCATTAAAAATCCTTCAATGTGATTTTCTGGATTTTTTTTTCTCATTTTGTCTCTCATAGTTGAGGTATACCTATGATGAAAATTGGAGACCTCTCTTATCTTTTAAGTGGGAGAACTTGCACAATTGGTGGCTGACTAAATACTTTTTTGCCCCACTGTATGTACTGTTACACCCCTATAGACAACCAAAAATTTCTGGTTAAGGATACAAAAGTCACCCACTTCAAAACTTGATATACTATAGCGCTTTATCATAGACACTCAAAGAGTGACTGAAACGTGGCGGCCAATCCGCACCAGCAGCCTCTCCGGCCACCACCGAACATTTAAACATTTTTACACATTCATACCCAGTGTTATGGGCACTGGAGGCAATTGAGATATCCTGCCGAGATATCCTGCCAGATATCTGGGGAGAGTGGGATTCAAACTGCCAACCATCGGGTTATTAGACGACCTGCTCTACCTCCTGAGCCACTGCCGCCCCACTTTTTCCTCAACTTTCCCTCTTTAGGAAAGCTATGGAGGCTTACCTCGCTCTCTTTATTTCCCTTTGATTGGAAACTACATCCAAAAGCCGCGCAATGTGGCATTTTCACTGACAAATGGCAGTAGTTCGTAGCTTCGCTTCTTGGCTTGTATAAGACAGAAAAAACGGCTGCAACCATTCTACGTCATCGCCCCCAGAATGCATTGCGCACCTGAAAACATGGCGGCCGCCATGTATCGATTTACATTGTAAACAAAAAAGATTTTTATAACTACAATGAATGTATATATAGTTCTAACAATGTATTTTAATAGTGGAGGCCAGTGTTTGTATTTTTAAATCCATAAGTCATTATAATAGGAGTTCCTTTTAAAGGTTTGAGGTTTTTCTCAAATTTGTAACAGTTTTCTTTGTTGTCTACTTTTCTCTGTAAATTTATCTAAATTTGAACCAGTTTCCTAAAATTTGTAATTTCCTCATGTAAAATTGACTTTTCTTGTACATTTGAGACTTGATTATAAATTTGTGGATTTTATGGCTATTTTTGTCTATTTTCGAAAATAAAATTACATTTTTTTTTCATAAATTTGAAACAGATTCTGGTAAAATTTTGACTTTTTGTCCATACACAAGTTACACTTTTGACCATAATTTTGCAGAGCCAAAACAGAACAATAATTTAACTCTGATTTCAAAGAAAAAAAATCAATAAAATTATATTTTATGAAATAAATTAGCTTAAACACAGAAACTCAGAGCTTAAAACAGAAGACTCATCAGTTAGAAAGAAAATGGTGCTCCACTAAATTAAATGAAATCTTTTTAGCTTGGAGAAATCATCTTCTAATTTATAAAAAAAATCTCTCAGGAAAGTTAGATCAAATTATTATTCTGCATTAATAAAAGAGAACAAGAATAATCCCAGGTTTCTTTTCAGCACTGTGGCCAGGCTGACAAAGAGTCAGGACTCTGTCAATCCTAGCATTCCCTAAGAGCTTACTAGTCAGGACTGTATGAACTTTTTCAATAATAAAATTTCATCTATCAGAGATAAAATCTTGATAGATTAGAACACCATGTTGGACTTAATGGAACTTCTTTGCAGTGGTTTAGATCTTATATATCTGATATCTTCCACTTTGTTCATGTCATTAATGGGTTTTCTTCCAACTCAAAGCTCAGTCACGGAGCTCCACAGGGATCTGTGCTAGGCCCTATTCTTTTCAGTTTATACAGTGATCCCTCGCTACTTCGCGCTTCACCTTTCGCGCCCTCAGTGCATCGTGGATTTTTCAAAAATTCATCAAAAATTCAAAATTGAGAAATAATGGGCGGACGCTAGCAGAAGGCAGGGAGACTACATTAGACCATCAGGTGTCAACACGGAGAGCAGCACAACTCTCTGTTCGCTGTTCTTGTGTTTGCTCGGCTCGGAAATCTCGCAAGCTGATTGGCCGAGACGTTTCACCCCGCAAGCTGATTGGCTTGCGGGGCCAATGATTAAAATTAACCAATGAAAATCAGACAATGCTTTTGAATAGTGGTTAAACAAAATTATTTTAAAAAACAAACTCATGAAACAGGCCTGGCCAAAAATGATGGTACCCTTAACTTAATATTTTGTTGCACAACCTTTTGAGGCAATCACTGCAATCAAACAATTTCTGTAACTGTCAATGAGACTTCTGCACCTCTCAGCAGGTATTTTGGCCCACTCCTCATGAGCAAACTGCTCCAGTTGTCTCAGGTTTGAAGGGTGCCTTCTCCAGACGGCATGTTTCAGCTTCTTCCACAGCTGTTCAATAGGATTTAGATCAGGGCTCATAGAAGGCCACTTTAGAATAGTCCAATGTTTCGCTTGTAGCCATTCTTGGGTGTTTTTAGCTGTGTATTTTGGGTCATTATCCTTTTGCAAGACCCATGACCTGTGACTGAGACCAAGCTGTCTGACACTGGGCAGCACATTTCTCTCTAGAACACCTTGATAGTCTTGACATTTCATTGTACCCTGATGCAGATTCAAGACACCCTGTGCCAGATGCAGCAAAACAGCCCCAGAACATAACAGAACCTCCTCCATGTTTCACAGTAGGGACAGTGTTCTTTTCTTGGCATGCTTCATTTTTGCGTCTGTGAACATAGCGCTGATGTGCCTTGCCAAAACGTTCCAGTTTTGTCTCGTTTGTCCATAGGACATTCTCCCAGAAGCTTTGTGGCTTGTCAACATGCAGTTTGGCAAATTCCAATCTGGCTTTTTATGATTTGTTTTCAACAGTGGTGTCCTCCTTGGCCGTCTCCCATGAAGTCCACTTTGGTTCAAACAACGACGGATGGTGCGATCTGACACTGATGTACCTTGACCTTGGAGTTCACCATAAATGTGTTTAGAGGTTGTTCTGGGCTCTTTTGTTACCATTCCTATTATCCGTCTCTTCCATTTTTCATCAAGTTTCCTCCTGCGGCCACGTCCAGGGAGGTTGGCTACAGTCCCGTGGATCTTAAATTTCTGAATAATATGTGCAACTGTAGTCACAGGAACACCAAGCTGCTTGGAGATGGTCTTATAGCCTTTACCTTTAACATACTTGTCTATAATTTTCTCTATAATCTCCTGAGACAACTCTCTCCTTCGCTTCCTCTGGTCCGTGTTTAGCGTGGTACACACCATGTCACCAAATAGCACAGTGACTACTTGTCACCCTTTAAATAGGCCGACTGACTGATTACAAGTTTGTAGACACCTGTGATGTTAATTAGAGGACACATCTTGGTTGAACATGTCCCTATGGTCACATTATTTTCAGTCTTTTCTAGGGGTACCATCATTTTTGTCCAGGCCTGTTTCATGAGTTTGTTTTTTAAAATAATTCTGTTGAACCACAATTCAAAAGCACTGTCTGATTTTCATTGGTTAATTTTCATAGAATTTTTATTTATTACCACTGGTGTACCACAGGGCTGTGTGCTCAGCCCATTCCTCTACTCCCTCTACACCCATGACTGCAGGCCTATGTATGGATCCAATTCCATCATAAAGTTCGCAGATGACACCACGGTGATTGGACTCATCAGGGACAACGACGAGTCAGATTACAGGGCAGAGGTTGAGCACTTGGCTACTTGGTGCGCTGACAATAACCTGCTCCTTAACACCAGCAAAACCAAGGAGCTCATAGTGGACTACAGGAAGGAGAGGGAAGAGACACATGACCCCATCCATATCAATGGCATAGCTGTTGAACATGTCCCCAGCTTCAAATTCCTGGGGACCCACATCTCGGAGGACCTGTCCTGGTCAGTTAACACCACCAGCCTGATCAAGAAGGCCCATCAGCGCCTCTTCTTCTTGAGGACATTGAAGAAGAACCATCTGTCAACTGACATCCTGGGCAACTTCTACCGCTGCGTGATAGAGAGCACCCTGACCAACTGTATCACACTCTGGTATGGGAGCTGCTCTGTAGCTGACCGCAAGGCGCTGCAGCGGGTGGTGAAAACCGCCCAACGCATCACAGGGACTCCACTTCCAGCTATAGAGGACGTCTACAGGAAAAGATGTCTGCGCCGGGCACGCAGCATTCTTAGGGACTCCAACCATCCTGCTCATGGACTGTTCCAGCTTCTCCCCTCCAGAAGACGTTTCAGAAGCCTTCGGACTAGAACCAGCAGGTTTAGGAACAGTTTCTTTCCAACAGCTGTCACGTTATTGAACTTAGTTCCCCGCTGACTCTCTTACAATCATCTTTTACCATCCTCACCTGTACATAACTGCATAACTACATAACTACATCTAACTTATTGCACATTATTTGCACATAACAGTACTTTTAACTTTCTGCACTGCTGCATATATTTGCATATATTTGCTTAAATTGCACATACTGTTAATTACCGTAAATACTGCACTGCTGTCCTTTGCACTTCTGATTGGATGCTAAACTGTGTTTCGTTACCTTGTATTTTTTTACATGTGTAATGACAATAAAGTTGAATCTAATCTAATCTAATCTAATCTTTTGTCAGATTCAAGTTATTTCTGTGACCATTGTGGGTTTTTCTTTCATTAACAGAGGGGTACTAACAATTTTGTCCACGGCTTCACCTTTGGCGTAGACAAAACACGGGGAATGACAGTTACCGGTTATAAGCCACTGCTCAATTGGCGTAGATCGTGGCGCCAGGGGTTGTTCCCGACGGTGGGAGGGATCATCAGATCTCACTGGACAGCTACCGCCCGCCTCAAGCTGGGCAGCCCCCAGCCAATAAGGTGTTGTCCCGCCACAGCTTGCTTTCCTCATTGGGTGCATGGGGATAAGGAGAAATCCAAACAGCAGGCTGAGAACCTTCGCACCAGGCAAGACAATAAAACAAAAGAGACCAACTCTAAAACTGGGAACTTGGAACGTCCGCACTATGATGACAGGACTCGCTGCTAACCTCAAGGACATCAACGACACCAGGAAGACTGCCATCATCAATAATGAGCTGAAGAGACTGGGAGTGGATATCGCCACTCTCCAGGAAACACGGTTAGCTGACGCAGGCACACTGAGAGAGAAGGACTACACGTTCTACTGGCAGGGAAAGGGCAGTGACGAACACAGGGAACACGGAGTGGGCTTCGCAGTGAAGAACACTTTGCTGAAGATGGTGGAACCGGGCAGCACTGGCTCTGCACGACTCCTCACCCTCCGCCTGAACACCACTCAAGGCCCAGTCACCCTCGTCAGTGTGTATGCCCCAACACAGACAGCCACACCAGAGGCAAAAGACGAGTTCTACGAGAATCTCGCAACAACTGTCAGGATCATCCCCAACTCTGAACAACTCATTCTCCTTGGAGACTTCAATGCCAGAGTGGGTGCTGACCACGACTCCTGGCCCTCCTGTCTTGGACCTTTTGGCGTGGGCAAAATGAACGACAACGGACAGTGGCTGCTCGAGTTCTGCACATATCACGATCTGTGCATCACAAACTCGTTCTTCAAGACCAAGCCCCAACACAAGGTTTCCTGGCAACATCCGCGCTCAAAGCACTGGCACCAGCTAGACTTGATCCTGACCAGGCGCATCTCACTGAAGAACGTGCTAATCACCCGTTCGTTCCAGAGTGCAGATTGCGACACAGACCATTCATTGGTGTGTTGCAAGGTCAAGCTGCAGCTGAAGAAATTCCATCGTGCTAGACAACTTGGAAAGGCACGGATTGACACCAGCAAGATGGCCCAACCAGAACTTGTTGAGCAGTTTGCCTCCACCTTTGAGAAGGAACTTGGTGTACCACAAGGAGGAGAATCTGCAAAGCAGAAGTGGGAAGAGCTGCGAAACACCATCTACCGCACAGCCTTGGCTACCTTTGGGAGGAAGACCTCGAAGTCACAGGACTGGTTTGATGCCAAGTTGACCGAGATGACCCCCGTCATTGAAGCCAAGCGCTCAGCACTTGCTGAGTACAAGAAGTACCCAAACGAGAAGAATCTCCAGATTCTCAGGGCTGCGAGAAGCAAAGTTCAGCAGACTGCTCGGCGCTGTGCCAACGAGTACTGGACTCAGCTCAGCCAAGACATTCAAACCGCTGCCATAACAGGGAACATCCGTGGTATGTACGATGGCATCAAGAAAGCACTTGGTCCGGCTCAGAGCAAGACGGCCCCCCTCAAATCTTCCACTGGGGAGATGATCACAGAGAAGAACAAGCAGATGGAGAGATGGGTGGAACACTACTCCGACCTCTACTCTAGACAGAACACCGTGACACCGTCAGCCCTTGATGCCATCGACTGCCTGCCATCCATGGACGAACTTGATGCCGAGCCAACCATCGACGAACTCAGTAAGGCCATTGATAGCTTGGCCGCTGGCAAGGCACCCGGCAACGACGGCATACCCCCTGACCTGATCAAGCACTGCAAGACCGCCCTACTGCTGCCATTGCATGACGTCCTCTGCCAGTGCTGGAAGGAAGGTGCCGTACCACAGGACATGAGGGACGCCAAGATCATCACCCTCTACAAAAACAAAGGGGAGAGAAGCGACTGCAACAACTACAGGGGCATTTCCCTCCTCAGCGTTGTTGGCAAAGTCTACGCACGAGTTGTTCTCGTTCATCTACAGAAGCTTGCCGAACGTGTCTACCCCGAGTCTCAGTGTGGCTTCCGCGCTGAGCAATCGACGGTAGACATGATATTCTCCATCCGCCAACTCCAGGAGAAATGCAGAGAACAGAACATGCCTCTGTACGTCGCCTTCATCGACCTCACCAAAGCGTTCGATCTGGTCAGCAGAGAGGGCCTTTTCAAGATCCTGCCAAAGATAGGATGCCCACCAAAGTTGCAAAGCCTCATCGAATCGTTTCACACCAACATGCAGGGGATAGTGCAGCACGATGGCAATGTCTCAGAGCCATTCAACATACGTAGCGGAGTGAAACAGGGCTGTGTACTTGCGCCAACCCTCTTTGGGATTTTCTTTGCTATGCTCCTGAGGCATGCCTTCAGCACAGCAACAGAGGGAATCTACCTGCACACAAGATCTGACGGCAGGCTTTTCAACCTCGCCCGCCTGAAAGCCAGAACCAAAGTACGCGAGGCTCTAATCAGAGACATGCTGTTCGCAGACGACGCTGCAGTCGCAACCCACACACAGCAGGAGCTTCAGACCCTGATGGACCACTTCTCCCAGGCATGCAAGGACTTTGGGCTTACCATCAGCCTGAAGAAGACTAACGTCTTGGCGCAAGGCACGGAAGCACCACCAACCATCACCATTGATGACTACAAGCTGGAGGTCGTGAATCAGTTCACGTACCTGGGGTCCACGATCAGCAACAACCTCTCCCTTGATACAGAGATCAACAAGAGGATTGGAAAATCAGCCTTCACACTCGTTCGCCTCACCACACGAGTGTGGGAGAATCCCAAACTCTCTGTCAAGACGAAGATGGCAGTGTACAACGCCTGCGTCATCAGCACACTGCTCTATGGGAGTGAGACGTGGACAACATACGCCCGGCAGGAAAAGAGACTGAACTCCTTCCACTTGCGCTGCATTCGCCACATCCTGGACATATCCTGGCAGGACAAAGTGCCCAACACAGAAGTTCTGTCCCGCGCCGGCCTTCCCTCCATGTTCACTCTACTCAGGCAGCACAGGCTCCGTTGGCTAGGCCACGTTCACCGTATGGAGGATGGCAGAATCCCCAAAGACGTCCTCTATGGAGAACTGGCAACTGGCAGGAGAGACGTTGGCCGCCCACAGCTGCGCTTTAGAGACGTCTGCAAGAGAGACATGAAGGCCCTGGATATCAACACAGAGCGCTGGGAGGACCTTGCAATGGACCGCTCCAAATGGAGAGGCACCCTGACCAGACAGCTCAAGGCGGGTGAAGAGAGACTGACTGCTGCAGCAGATGAAAAAAGGACCCGCAGGAAGAACCGCCATAGACCCAGCAGCACGGAGACCACCCACAAGTGTGACCTGTGTGACAGGGACTGTCATTCGCGCATCGGCCTTTTCAGCCACAGGCGGTGCTGTTCCAGCAGAGTAGACGTTTAGGATTCTCTTCCATGGTCATCATAGACCGACGGAGGCCGACAATGTATCTCACCGGTTCTGGCCTCCCTTCATAGGCTTCCCATAGAGTTTAGAATTAAGTTTAAAATCCTTCTTCTTACTTACAAAGCTCTAAATAGTCAGGCCCCTTTTTATTTAAATGATCTGATACTACCCTATTATCCTAACAGAGCATTACGCTCCCAAAATGCAGGATTACTTGTAATACCTCGAATCTCCAAAAGTACAATGGGAGGCAGAGCCTTCAGTTATCAAGCTCCTCTCCTGTGGAACCAACTGCCAATCTGGATTCAGGTGTCAGACTCAATCTCTGTTTTTAAGAATAGGGTTAAAACTTTCCTTTTTGATATAGCCTATAATTAGGGAGGGATCATGTGCCCCTGAACCCTCCCTCAATTATGCTGCTAATAGGTTTAGACAGCCGGGGGACCTCCAACAATGCACTGGGCTTCACTCCTTTCGTCACTCTCAATGAAATATTTTTGCTGGTCATTAACATCTGTTTGTTCTCTCCCATAGACTGAGTCCCCGCCGTGCTGTTTGCTCTCTACATGTCTGTTCTTTTCTTCTCCTTCTCTATCCCCTCACCCCCCAGCCAGTCGCAGCAGATGACTGCTCCTCCCTGAGCCTGGTTCTGCTGGAGGTTTCTTCTTGTTATAAGGGAGTTTTTCCTCTCCACCATTGCCAAGCGCTTGCTCACAAGGGATTGCCTGATTGCTGGGGTCTTTTCTCAATTGTGGGGGTTTCCCCTACAGTTGAAAGTGCTATGAGATGACTGTTGTTGTAAAATGATGCTATATTAATAAAGTTGAATTGAATTGAATTGAATTGAAAACCGATCTTTGACCTCTGGGGTGGATGAAAGGGTTGGAGCATATACAGAAATAATTGTCATAAATCCTGATGCTGTCTTCATGCAGAGAGCGAGTATCCTCTCAGAACCTCCTGTGGGAGTTTCCATGGAAGCGATCAGCAAATTCTTCACAGCAAATCCTACACCGTGCTGCCTGGGCTCGTCCTGAAACAGGCCCTGCTAATAGAAGGTGTAGTCTTTTTTTCTAAGTGAACCACTGTCTGCTAGGCGAGTTTCTTGGAGATAAGCGAAGTCGATGTTGAGTTGTGCAAGTTCCTTGTTGATGATGGCTGTCTTACGCGAGTCGTCCATTTGTTGGAGATCATCAGAGAGTCCAGGGCACATTGTGTATACCTTCCAGCTTGCAAATTGAAGAGCCGGAGTCTTTGTTGTTTTTTCTTTTGAACTGCCTGGTGCGGATTAACGCTTGCTTGTCAGGAAGGTTCCATAAGCTCTACGCACCCACTAGAGTAGGCAAGCCATGGCAGGGCAACACCTTACTGGCTGGGGGCTGCCCAGCTTGAGGCGGGAGGTAGCTGCCCAATGAAGCTGCAATGACTTCTCCCACCGTCGAACGAGACCCCAGGCACTCCTTCCTACGCCAATCGGTTGGAGCTTTTAACTGGTAGATTGCCTTGTCCCGTGTTGTGCTGGAATCTTGTAATGCCGCTGGAGTGACCTCTCCAGTTTGTGCTTCAGGCCTGGGCAAGTGAATAAGGAGACATTGGGCTGCCCATACGTCAGTGTCTCCCTCTCGGTGTCACTGGCAGAATCCAAAGGAAAGGATGAACCAATACAATTTGGGGCCAGATTCAACCACGGTCAGCTAGGCGAGTTTCTCGGAGACAAGTGAAGTCAATGTTGAGTTGTGCAAGTTCCTTGTTGGTGATGACTGTCTTATGTGAGTCGTCCATTCTTTTGAGATCATCAGAAAGTCCAGGGCACATTGTGTGTACATTCCACCTTGCAAATCAAAGAGCCGGAGTTTTTGTTGTTTTTTTCTTTTGAACTGCCTGGTGCGGATTGACACTTGCTTGTCAGGAAAGTTCCCTAAGCCCTTCGCACCCAGTAGAGCAGGCAAGCCATGGCAGGGCAACACCTTACTGGCTGGGGGCTGCCCTGCTTGAGGCAGGCAGTAGCTGACCAATGAAGCTGCAATGACTTCTCCCACGTCAAACGAGACCCCAGGCACTCCTTCCTACACCAATCGATCAGAGCTTTTAACTGGTAGACTGCCTCGTCCCGTGTTGTGCCGGAATCTTGCAATGCTGCTGGATTGACCTCTCCAGTTTGCGCTTCAGGCCTGGGCAAGTGAATATGGAGACGTTGGGCTGCCCACTATATATTTTTCACTTCTTACAATATAGTCAATTTCTTCTTTGGAAAAATTTCTAATTTTAATGTCTTGTTCCGCTCTGTCGTAAATTCTGGGGTGAGATGTGGGAATGCAATCCAAATGATGGTCTGATCCATCCATCAGATTTATGAAAGAGTAAATGTTTGTAAAATGAAATTGACCAGATATGCACAGTTTCATAAAAACCATGTAGACCTTTTCGTACAATCATATTTACACACAAAAGTGTGCCAGTTTCTCTAATCCAGAGCTGTCTCCCACTGAAAAATGTGTGGTGCATTATGTGACTGGTACATACTGTATTTTTTCACTATATTCGCAGGAAAATGACAGGTGTTGTTCTCCTCCTTAACAGCAGATGATGCTTAGTTTATGTAGTGTTCACATTTTCCAAAAGGTCATATCTCACCTTTAAAATGTAATATAAGGTAAGCCACTTCAGTGTGAAAAAAATGAAATCATTTTTGTAAAATATTATACTTTTGTTATTAAAGTGCTTAGTTTGAAAGGTTGTGTCATGATGCTGAGCACGGTGAGCTCACCATGCTCATACTTTCAGGTTACTGCGGAATACTTCCTCTATTTCCTCATTTCAGTGTTATCATTTTATTCTGTTTGGTTTTGGGATGTATTATGTGTGTTGAGTGTGCCAGTTATTTCTTTTTATGCAGTTTGTATTCTTAGTCTTGTTATTTGCACTCTGCCATTTACATTAAGCGTCCCCAACCATTTTGTGTTCAGCATTATTATTATCATCTGCCTGGTGACATGAGCTCTCACCTTTTCCTTTAGTCACTGTTTGCCATTTCTGGTCTGGGCTCTTATTTTGACAGGGTGCTTGTTGACTTCAGTATTAGCCGCGTTCCTGGTCTTGCACAGCTGTCATCATTTGTTGGACTAATTACTCCCTGCTCATGTGGCCCACAGCTGTTACCATTTGTTGTCAATTCCTCCTTGCCTTACTTAAGGGGCTGCTTCACGGTCCTTCTCAGAAGCTCAAACCTAAGTTCCATATTTGAATGCTATGCTGTACTTCCCTGTTTATGCTGCGTCTCTCTGTGTTTGGCGTGTGCTCCACGTCTTAGCTTCATGTTATTCACCTTGGCTATTTGGTCTTACCAGCGTGAGTCCCACGCTTCAGCCACCTCCTCTCCCTGACGTGCGTCCCATAGCATAGCATCAAGCTGCTTTGCCTAATCATATCCTGCCTTTTGTCTATCGTCTTTGTAAGTGTTTTTGTGCTTGTTATATTTGCATTTTTGTGTTTATTAAATTCACCAGCAACTCACAGTTCAGTCCTTGGTGTCCTCAATCCGGCCCAGAAAAAGCTGTTTATGATGGGTTGGGATGCTCTGAAATTTAAATATCAGCTGAGTACTACAATTTCCAGTCCATTTAACCCTTATGCCGTGTTTTTTTTTTTGTTTGTTTGTTTGTTTGTTTGTTTGTTTTTAAAGTTGTTGGAACTGTTAACTATACAAGATTTGTATTCTGAACTTTAAACTGCAATAAAATTTTAAAAGAGCAATATTTTTCTAATTTTTTTTTCTTCATGAAGGGGTTCTTGTTTAATTTCTATTTCTATTTAATATCTATCATGATTTAATGCCAGTTGTGGTCATCATCTGATGTGATCGTGTGTGAATGTGTGTGTGAATGGGTGGATAGCAGGATCTGTAAAGTGCTTTGGTCATCTAGAGATGAGAATAAAAGCGCTATATAAGTGAATGCCATTTACCATATACCACTATCCGCTTTTTTTGAAAAATGCAATATAATCCATTCATTCATTCATTCATCTTCTTCCGCTTAATCCTTTTCGGGTCGCAATTCTAAAAACAAATTTGACATTGATTATTATTAATATCACTTGGTGACCCATCTGCATACTAAGTGAGAAGATTGAGTTTGGTGCATTATTACTTTTTGTATGCCATATTGGGGAAAAAAAGTTACACTGGGACTGTTCACTACAAGATTTGCACCATAGACTTTCATTGTAACCCCCCCCCCCCCCCAAATTAACATGAAAAAAAATATTTTGCTTTTCACTTCCCATTTTTACAGCAAACTCGGTGCAACTTTATAAAATCTATCTATAAATTCATGAAATCTCTGTCTGTCTGTATGTTTGTGTGTCTGTCTATCTGTTCCATGCATATCTCTTGAACCGTTTGTCAGACTGGCCTCAGATTTAAATGTGGTTTCCTGAGGTTACGAGGGTTTGCATCCCCGGATATGGAGTCGCTCAGTCAAAATATGTAATTTTTATCAATAAATGTTTTAGCCACTGCTCTGTGTCTCTTCATGAGCTGGCTTCAAGAAGTGTGGGTGGGGTTTCAGATTGACTCCATGCTTATTGGACAATATGCGGCATCACGACCATGCTGATTGGATAACGCGCAGCATCACGACCTGTCAGTCACCATAGTGTTCCCGGGAAAAAACAAGGAAATGAAAGCTAGTAAGATAGAAGAAGATAATACTGAAGATGCAATGGTTAAAAAATTATATCATAGAGTTGCAGTGATTGCATAGGTCTAAAGGATAATTTGCCACATGTGGTGAATGAGGCGCGTAAGCAGATTGGGCGGAGCGTCAGCGGGGACCGGGTCTGAATAATCAACATAACATGCCGGGAGAAGCAGCAGCCAGATGCTGGCTCAAAGGCACACTAACTAATGGCGATTCAAAAAAAAAAAAGTTACTTTCAGTAAAGTGAAAAAACAGATAATGCATGGAGTGTATTTTTGCCCTGAGGCTGATTTATCACGGAAAAGAGCTGAGCTCTGTGGATTGACAGCATACCTATCAAAACAGCTGCAGGACATACAGGAGAATTGAAATGGCGTTTTTTCCCTCTCTTCAGTGGTGTGCGCAATATAAAAAAGAAAAAGCAATAAGGCTGGAAAAACAACAGCAGTTCATATACAGTAATGCTACCCATAGTGCAAATGCTGACAAAAGATAGACTTAAGGTTTAATGCTTAAAGAATTACACCATAAAGTTGCTATGATTGCGTAGGTCTAATGGATAATTCAGCATGAACACCAGGTGTGCCGGGGGGAGCAGCCACTCAACGGGTGGATCGCAGTCCTTTGGAGGCACACGGGTAAAGCAGCAGCCAGTGGGTCTCAAATATTTGTAAATGTGTCCTGTTATAGTACTGCATTACTTTATTGACGATAGAAGAAATTCAAAATTACGTTCAACACCATCACTGAACAGTGATATAAGCTAAAATAATTATAACGATGACTGAACAACTCCTATTCTCTAAAGTGCAAGGTACACTATTATCTTGAATATAAGTGATAAAAGATCACACAAATAAGTGATCTGACAAACAAATAAACAAGGGATCTGAAACAGTCGCCAATATTGGATGTCCCATTCATTTTCAATAATTAGGTGTTCTGTAATTAATATTCAAATGATCAAATAAATCTTAGTGCCATTTACTCCCTTTTATATTTGTCAGAGTCTAGCATGTGATTGCCTGCATATAGGCTACACCTCTTTGTATTCCACTTTCAAACACAGCCTGCACTGGGCCTGTAAAGCCTGACTGGGATACCTGTTTCAGACAGGAATGCTTGCGTTCTACGGGCAATGCACTAGTTAAAGTGAATTACAAAATTCACCCATTTTTTTTTATTTTTTGATTTTGTATACTTTATTGATCCCCAGAGGGGAAATTGAGGGCATCCACCTGGATGGATGAAGCAGCCACGGTACGGCACTATCCCTTTACCATTCACACACACATTCACACCTAGGGCCACTTTAGAGTCTCCAATTAACCTAACCTGCATGTTTTTGGCCTGTAGGAGGAAACCGGAGAAATCCCGGAGTAAACCCACGCAGATACAGGGAGAACATGCAAACTCCACACAGATCACTGTTGGTCAGGGGCTGGGATCGAACCAGTGATCCCATGGCCAAGGGTGAGTTGCTGTGCTGGTGCAGTGCTAACCACTGCGCCACCGCACCGCCCATTTTATCACCTCTGTCATCATAAAAGCAAAATTTATGATGATACCACTACTTAAAACTTACAAAGTAATAGCATTTATTATAGCATGAACACACACACACACACACATCAACACACGTGTGTGTGTGTGTGTGTACATTGCACACACACTAACCTTATCAAAACAAATTTGTCATTTTTTAGATTGTTTTGTCACAATGGCCTGTAATTCTGAAGTTTGACAGAAATTATGAAATTTCTCAATTTTTTTCTTGTTTGTGTCATGTTTGTTCTTCAGTGGGGAACCATATAAAATGCATCAATAGATATGAATAAAAATATAAAAGTTAAGGCCTTACCTTCAACATGAATGCAAAACATGATTGAAATCCTGATTTTTATCCTGCAATGGCATAGGAATAAAAAAAATCCTGGTTTTATGGTTTTTATCAGTTTGCAAAATTGCATTTTTGCAATTGCATTGCATTTTTTTACATAAGGATTTCAGTGTCTGTGATTTGGTGACACAGACACACTCCTGGAAAATATTTTTTCACTTCAACCATTCTGACTAAAAGGGGTTATCACTGACTACCCAACAAAATCATTTTAGTAAAAAAATGAACTGGCCATGAATTATACAATGATGACAATTTGTAAAGGGTCACCATAGAGATTAGTGGCCGAGGGGCTAATTTTTTGTGATTAACTTAATTTTATAGAGAAATGGGAAATTACAGGCAAAATCATTTTTCATTTTAAATTCATCATATTTTTCTGTTAGGTTTTGCTATATATTTTTCTGAACTTCCGTTATTGTATTTAAAATGTGAGAGCTTTTGGTTTAAAATGAGTCTATGATTTAAGGGGTAGGATTAAATAAGTGTTGACTTCATCCTATTCCTTTTTAAGCATGTAGATTGTGATGCATCTGAAGAGAGAAAATCCTATTTTATTATGTTCTATTTTTGCCTTGTGTTTTACTGATTTTACATTTAAACGTTTGAAATAAAAATATTCAATCAATTTAAGGTGGGGGGGTCAAAAAGTGTGGTTATAATGGAAGTCTCTGGTACAAATCTTGTAGTTAACAATCCCAATGTAACAAAACTTCTCATGTAGTCAAAATACAGTGGATATGGATGAAACTCAAAAGTTCCAAAATTCATTGAAATGCATATTTCCTTACCAATTTTCATGGCTAGTGAGCAATCACAGCCAAAACTATGTCAAAAAATGCACCCTCAGCTGTCATGATTAGCTGACAGCTCACATGCACGATGCAAGCACAAGACGAACCCACACAAGGGAGGAACGTTCAATAATTTATTAAATGTGGAAAACAGTGCTACGTTAGAGAAACAGCCACTCGCCAGAAGATTCAATCCATCTGCGGAGAGAAAAGCGAGAGCTGTCAGTGGAGAAGCAGAGAAAGGGAAAGGGTCATTAATAATTCGGGCGATGGGAAATGGGCCCAGAAAGCGGGGAGACAGCTTCTTCGATTTCTCCTTCAGTGGGACCTGACTCGCCACCAGCCAGACTTGCTGTCCCATGGTGTATTTGGGAGCCGGGACCCGTTTCCTGTCTGTGACGGCCCGTATGCGTTCCATGGAGCATGTCAAGACAGCCCGGGCAGACCTCCAGACGCATCGGCAGTGATGAGCATGGGCCTCCACAGATGGAACTGCCGCCTCCCTCTCGGTCATGGGGAGAAGGGGCGGGGTGTAGCCCAGGGATGCCTCAAATGGAGTGAGTCCTGTGGCTGCCGAAACGGCCGAGTTGAGAGAATCCTCCGCCCAGGTCAGGTGCAATCTCTATGAAGCCAGGTTCACGGCTGCTACGCACCACAGGGTGGCCTCCAGGGACTGATTGGTGTGCTCTGCCTGCCTGTTACTCTGAGGATGATTCCCGGATGAGAGACTCACAGTGGTGCCCAGTGTCCGACAAAAGGCCCTCCAAACCTGGTACGTAAATTGTGAACCCCGGTCAGACACGATGTCGATGGGGATGCCGTGGACCTTGATCATGTTGTCAGTTAGTAGGACCGCCGTCTCCAAGGCAGAGGGGAGCTTCGGGAGGGCCACCAAATGCATCGTCTTGGAGAAGCGATCCACGATAGTCAGGATTACAGTCTTCCCACGGGAGGGGGGGGAAGTCCGGTGACAAAGTCCACGGCGATATGAAATCAAGGACGACCCTGGGTGGGAAGGGGGTGGAGGAGTCCAGAGGGGGGAGAGGAATCCAATTTCCCCCTGACACAGGTCTGACAAGCTCTAACGTAGTCCTGTGCATCCCACCGCACCGTGAGCCACCAGAATGCCTGCCGGACGAAGTCCACAGTGAGGGCGATGCCAGGGTGGCAGGTGAAACGGCTGGTATGGGCCCACTGGAGACCGTCAATGCGGAGGGTGGCCGGGATGTAGAGGCAATTCCGTGGGCACCCCACTGGCACGGGATCTCGGGACTGGGCCTCATGGACCCTCCGCTCGATGTCCCAAGTAAGGGCACCAAGGACACACGAAAGTGGAATGATGGTTTTTTTTGGGGGGGGGTCTACCTCCCCGGAGTCAAACTGGCGTGATACGAGTCTGGTTTGACGTTCCGAGCGCCAGGCCGGTAAGTGATGGTAAAATTGAACCGCTGGCAGAATAAAGACCAGCGGGATTGCCTGGCATTTAATCGGCGGGTTGACTGCAAGTATTCAAGATTCTTGTGGTCAGTCCACATGATGATGGGGTGAATGGCACCTTCCAACCAATGTCTCCACTCCTCCAGTGCCAACTTAATGGCCAGCAGCTCTTTGTCCCCCACGTCATAATTTCTCTCGGCCAGCGTAAGCCGACGAGAGAAATAGGCGCATGGGTGGAGCTTCTGATCCGAGGACGTGCGCTGCGACAGCACAGCGACAACCCCCGTGTCAGATGCCTCCCCCTCGAGGACGAACTAGAGCTGCTTGTCGACCTGTGCCAAAATGGATGTGTCCGTGAACAGGCATTTTAATTTGTTAAATGCCTGTTCTGCTGGCTCAGTCCAGTGAAAGGGGACCTTAATGGAGGTCAGCTGAGTTAAAGTCAGTGCCACCCCAATGTAGTTCCTTATGAACCAGCAATAAAAGTTCGCAAACCCGAGGAAGCGTTGGAGCTCTTTACAGGAGTGGGGAGTTGGCCAATCCAGCACTGCCTTCACCTTGACCGGGTCAGCAATCAGTCTCCCCTCAGCTACTATGAAGCCCAAGAAGGTGGTGGATGGAGTTGAAAACTCACACTTCTCGGCTTTTACGTAGAGTCGGTTCTCCAAGATCCATTGCAGAACGGACTTACATGGGCTTCATATTCTTCTGGCAAGCAGGAGAGGATTAAAATGTCATCAAGGTACACAAACACAAATTGCTACAGCATATCACAGATGACATTGTTAATTAACCGTTGGAAGACGGCAGGGATATTGGTGAGCCCAAAGGGCATTACAAGATATTCAAACTGCCCCGATGAGTCTTAAATGCCGTCTTCCACTCATCACCCTTGCAAATGCGGACCAAATGATACGCGTTACTGAGATCCAATTTGGTAAATACCCGTGAACGCTGAAGGAGCTCGAACGCAGAATTGATTAAGGGTAGAGGGTACTTGTCCTTAATGGTAATTGCATTAAGCTCCCGGTAGTCGATACACGGGCGCAGCAAGCCATCCTTCTTTCCGACAAAGAAGAACCCAGCTCCAAGAGGAGCCGAAGATGAACATATTAGGCTGGCATTCAGGGACTCCTTTATATACCTCTCCATCGCCTCCCTCTCCAGCCCAGAAATGTTGTATAGCCAACTGAATGTCAGCCTTGCCCCCGGGATGAGGTCTATAGCACAGTCATAAGAGCGGTGAGGCGGCAGCGACAACGCTCTAGACTTACTAAAGACCTCTCCAAGATCGTGATAAGCCCGGGGAATGAGGCTGAGGTCCGGCGGCTCGACCGGAGAGGGGGAGACGGATAAAGAGAGGGAGCACTCCGCTGAGTGCAAACAAAAGGCCGTACAAAAGGGACTCCAGGAGGTGATTGTGTTTTGGACCAAGTTAATCATAGGGTTATGCCTCCGGGTTATGCTCTCCCGTTGTCATAGCCAGGAGCGGCAATGGGGTTAAGCTCCCAGTGCTCATAAAATGCTCCTTATGGCGTGCGTCTCGAAAAGCCTCTGACAACTAAGTCCAACTCCAAGCCTGTCTGTGTGGTTTAGTCTCTAAGCCCGGCGGAACTGCTTTTAGTAATAGGAGAAGGGGTGAGGGCGGATCTCTGGCGCCTTAAAACCAGATGCTTCGGGTAGATGGTGGTTCGTCAACCTGGGAAGGTAGCCCATCTATGGGAAGGTAAACCCTGATTTCAAACCTCCGCTGCCTTGCGGCATACCCGGTCACGTGAAAGGCTTCGGGAGTCAACCCTGAGGAAAAATCCAGAGTCGGAGCCCCTAAGGCAGTTCTATGTTGTGCTCAACATCATTCTGGCAGCTCCTGCAACGGCGCTGGTGCCAAACTGTAGCAGCCCTGCTGTTCCTTTGGATTCATCAGTGACGTGGAGAGGGGGGACATGCTGCATGGGCAACATCTTGTCCTCCATATCTTCCTGCCCAGGCTTGAATCCTACCAACGCCCAACGCTGGAAGGTAGAACACCGGATCACTGGAGAGGACACTCCAGCTTCGCCTTTGGCATAGACAAAACACGGGGAATGACAGTTACCGGTTATAAGCCACCGCTCAATTGGCGTAGAGCGCGGCACCAGGGGTTGTTCCCAATGGTGGGAGGGATCATCGGATCTCACTGGACAGCTACCGCCCGCCTCAAGCTGGGCAGCCCCCAGCCAATAAGGTGTTGTCCCGCCACAGCTTGCTTTCCTCATCGGGTGCATGGGGATGAGGAGAAGTCCGAACAGCAGGCTGAGAACCTTCGCACCAGGCAAGACAATAAAACAAAAGAGACCAACTCTAAAACTGGGAACTTGGAACATCCGCACTATGATGACAGGACTCGCTGCTAACCTCAAGGACATCAACAACACCAGGAAGACTGCCATCATCAATAATGAGCTGAAGAGACTGGGAGTGGATATCGCCACTCTCCAGGAAACACGGTTAGCTGACGCAGGCACACTGAGAGAGAAGGACTACACGTTCTACTGGCAGGGAAAGGGCAGTGACGAACACAGGGAACACGGAGTGGGCTTCGCAGTGAAGAACACCTTGCTGAAGATGGTGGAACCGGGCAGCACTGGCTCTGCACGACTCCTCACCCTCCGCCTGAACACCACTCAAGGCCCAGTCACCCTCGTCAGTGTGTATGCCCCAACACTGACAGCCACACCAGAGGCAAAAGACGAGTTCTACGAGAATCTCGCAACAACTGTCAGGATCATCCCCAACTCTGAACAACTCATTCTCCTTGGAGACTTCAATGCCAGAGTGGGTGCTGACCACGACTCCTGGCCCTCCTGTCTTGGACCTTTTGGCGTGGGCAGAATGAACGACAGCGTACAGCGGCTGCTCGAGTTCTGCACATATCACGATCTGTGCATCACAAACTCATTCTTCAAGACCAAGCCCCAACACAAGGTTTCCTGGCAACATCCGCGCTCAAAGCACTGGCACCAGCTGGACTTGATCCTGACCAGGCGCACCTCACTGAAGAACGTGCTAATCACCCGTTCGTTCCAGAGTGCAGATTGCGACACAGACCATTCATTGGTGTGTTGCAAGGTCAAGCTGCAGCTGAAGAAATTCCATCGTGCTAGACACCCTGGAAAGGCACGGATTGACACCAGCAAGATGGCTCAACCAGAACTTGTTGAGCAGTTTGCCTCCACCTTTGAGAAGGAACTTGGTGTACCACAAGAAGGAGAATCTGCAAAGCAGAAGTGGGAAGAGCTGCGAAACACCATCCACCGCACAGCCTTGGCTACCTTTGGGAGGAAGACCTCGAAGTCACAGGACTGGTTTGATGCCAAGTTGACCGAGATGACCCCCGTCATTGAAGCCAAGCACTCAGCACTTGCTGAGTACAAGAAGTACCCAAACGAGAAGAATCTCCAGATTCTCAGGGCTGCGAGAAGTAAAGTTCAGCAGACTGCTCGGCGCTGTGCCAACGAGTACTGGACTCAGCTCAGCCAAGACATTCAAACCGCTGCCATAACAGGGAACATCCGTGGTATGTACGATGGCATCAAGAAAGCACTTGGTCCGGCTCAGAGCAAGATGGCCCCCCTCAAATCCTCCACTGGGGAGATGATCACAGAAAAGAGCAAGCAGATGGAGAGATGGGTGGAACACTACTCCGACCTCTACTCCAGACAGAACACCGTGACACCGTCAGCCCTTGATGCCATCGACTGCCTGCCATCCATGGACGAACTTGACACCGAGCCAACCATCGACGAACTCAGCAAGGCCATTGATAGCTTGGCCGCTGGCAAGGCACCCGGCAACGACGGCATACCCCCTGACCTGATCAAGCACTGCAAGACCGCCCTACTGCTGCCATTGCATGACGTCCTCTGCCAGTGTTGGAAGGAAGATGCCGTATCACAGGACATGAGGGACGTCAAGATCATCACCGTCTACAAAAACAAAGGGGAGAGAAGCGACTGCAACAACTACAAGGGCATCTCCCTCCTCAGCGTTGTTGGCAAAGTCTGCGCACGAGTTGTTCTCGTTCGTCTACAGAAGCTTGCCGAACGTGTCTACCCCGAGTCTCAGTGTGGCTTCCGCGCTGAGCGATCGACGGTAGACATGATATTCTCCATCCGCCAACTCCAGGAGAAATGCAGAGAACAGAACATGCCCCTGTACGTTGCCTTCATCGACCTCACCAAAGCGTTCGATCTGGTCAGCAGAGAGGGCCTTTTCAAGATCCTGCCAAAGATAGGATGCCCACCAAAGTTGCAAAGCCTCATCGAATCATTTCACACCAACATGCAGGGGATAGTGCAGCACGATGGCAACGTCTCAGAGCCATTCAACATAAGCAGCGGAGTGAAACAGGGCTGTGTACTTGCGCCAACCCTCTTTGGGATTTTCTTTGCTATGCTCCTGAGGCATGCCTTCAGCACAGCAACAGAGGGAATCTACCTGCACACAAGATCTGACGGCAGGCTTTTCAACCTCGCCCACCTGAAAGCCAGAACCAAAGTACGCGAGGCTCTAATCGGAGACATGCTGTTCGCAGACGATGCTGTAGTCGCAACCCACACACAGCAGGAGCTTCAGACCCTGATGGACCGCTTCTCCCAGGCATGCAAGGACTTCGGGCTTACCATCAGCCTGAAGAAGACTAACGTCTTGGCGCAAGGCACGGAAGCACCACCAACCATCATCATCGACGACTACGAGCTGGAGGTCGTGAATCAGTTCACGTACCTGGGGTCCACGATCAGCAACAACCTCTCCCTTGATACAGAGATCAACAAGAGGATTGGAAAATCAGCCTTCACACTCGCTCGCCTCACCACATGAGTGTGGGAGAATCCCAAACTCTCTGCCAAGACGAAGATGGCAGTGTACAACGCCTGCGTCATCAGCACACTGCTCTATGGGAGTGAGACGTGGACAACATACGCCCGGCAGGAAAAGAGACTGAACTCCTTCCACTTGCGCTGCATTCGCCACATCCTGGACATATCCTGGCAGGACAAAGTGCCCAACACAGAAGTTCTGTCCCGCGCCGGCCTTCCCTCCATGTTCACTCTACTCAGGCAGCGCAGGCTCCGCTGGCTAGGCCACGTTCACCATATGGAGGATGGCAGAATCCCCAAAGACGTCCTCTACGGAGAACTGGCGACTGGCAGGAGAGACGTTGGCCGCCCACAGCTGCGCTTTAGAGACGTCTGCAAGAGAGACATAAAGGCCCTGGAAATCCACACAGAGCGCTGGGAGGACCTTGCAACGGACCGCTCCAAATGGAGAGGCACCCTGACCAGACAGCTCAAGGTGGGTGAAGAGAGACTGACTGCTGCAGCAGATGAAAAAAGGACCCGCAGGAAGAACCGCCACAGACCCAGCAGCACGGTACGTGTGACTACCGTGACCTCCCGACCAGATATGGTTGTGATTCTCTGATCACGAGGGAATTTACGCGTGGGAATACCCACCTGCTTAACGAATTCAGCAGACACAAAATTACCCTCCGACCCCGAGTCAACCAGCGCCTTAACCCTCCTCTCGACCCTCGGCAGCTTCACGAGGGCTGAGATAGACAAATTACCCGGTGGAGTGTTTTTGGTCCCACCCGCCAGACCCCCCATGGTGACTGACAGAAGGTGTCTTTTAGGCCGCTGGCGGTATTCATCCCAACTGTGGCTCAGCGAACTGTAGCACATGCCAGCCTCTCACCTTTGCTGGCGCTCATCGTCGGTCAGATGCTGAGAGAGCTTCACCGACTTGGGCGAGGAGCCAGCACTGCCAGTGTCAGTAAGCACGGCGGGCTCCCGCACAGCACGCAGGTGAGAGGAGGCTTCGCGCTCCCTCGTGCGCTCACGGTGCCGGTTGTCCAAACCGACAGCTTGAGCTATAAGATTGTCGAGGGTCTTTGGGACAGGGTGAACCGCCAGTTCGTCCCACAGCTGTTCGTTCAACCTGTGGAGGAGTGCACTGCGCAGGGCAATCTCATTCCAACCCGAGTATGTGGCAACAACTCGGAACTCCACTGTGTACTCGGCTGCTGACCAGGTAACCTGGAGGAGCGTCAATAGGCGGCTCATCACATTGCCCTCACTCTCAGACCAATCAAACGCGCAAGTGAAGGCGTCAACAAATTGGCCAAATGTATAGCGCCGCTCCTTGGGGTTGTCTAGTGTAGACCATGCCCAATCAAGGGCTCGGTCCCTAAGCAACAGTATAAAAAACTGTATCTGGGCTGTATCTCCCGGGTACTCCTCCCTGGCCTGCTCCAAATACATATGTACCTGGATAAAAAAAAAAACTCTTGCATCTCCCCACCTCCCCCGCGTACGGAGTAGGTGTGGAGATGGAAGTGGTATGCCGCACCGTAGCGTGGGGAGCAGGCTGAGGAAGTGAAGCCGGGGGTGGTGGTGACCGAGACCAAAGCTGGATTAAGTTACAAACCTGTTGCGTCAGCACAGTGAGCTGGTGCTCGGTCGCTGACAAGTGATCCATGGCTGGCAGCTCCTGTGACGAGGCACCGGCTGAGCGATCGTCTCGGCTGGCTTGTTCTGTCATGATTAGCTGACAGCTTACATGCACGATGCAAGCACAAGACGAAACCACACAAGGGGGGAACGTTCAATAATTTATTAAATGTGGAAAACAGCGCTACATTAGAGAAACAGCCACTCGCCAGAAGATTCAATCCACCTGCGGAGAGAAAAGCGAGAGCTGTCAGTGGAGAAGCAGAGAAAGGGAAATGGGATAGCCAAATTGCCACTTACTTGGGACTCCGAGCGAGGACCGGCAGGACTCCAGCAGGGAATAGACAAACCAGTAGGGAAGGAGGAATGAGCTTGGAGTGCCTGACTCGGGTGAAGATCTGTTGCTGGGGAGGTGATGAGGTGGCAGGAGAGTGCAAGCAGTCCCGAGACACACCCACACGATGGCAGCAACCTGAAACAACACAAGAAAGAGCAATTTAGACGACGTTTCTAAAGCTTGCACAAAATGACCTGCTTGCCTGAATTAAGGGCAGTATACCCAGACAAGCCAGTGTTGACTACGTGGAGGTCTCCTTGAGTACGCTGGCTGATGAGCGGGTGCAGGTGTGTCCTCTGCCTCAGGCTGTCACCATGGGGTGAGATGCCGTCTCAGCGCTCAGCCCATGTTTCCCTTCACTCCTGCTTCTCATTGAGCAGCGTCTCAGCAGGCTCCCAGCTGGTAGCATTACGGACGGCTGGGGCCAATTAATCCTCATCAGCTGGGGCGCTGCCAATGAGAATAAATAGGAGCAGCCTCGATGACTCGGGGCTGCGACATAAGCACTGCTAGGCTGAAGCCCCTTCGTCTGGTGTCAGCCTCTACTCCCCTTACAGCATTCCTGTGATTGTAACCCGCTGTGAGTATGAATGTCTTGTTACCCCTATGTCCGGTACGAGCTCCCTGCTCCTGCGCTGCGCAACTTGTGAGTGAACCTCTGTACGAGTACCTGTGCTTTCCTCATCCCTCACCCCCTTCCTTTAATAAAACATCACGACTCACTGGCTCGCCCTTGGCTCTTATTGCGCGGCTCCCTAGAGCCGCACGTGACAGTATGTCGCAGCCAGACGAGTTACCGGCGGCCGTGAGTCGCTGTGGAATTGTACCTTTCTGTCCGGGTGTCAGCACTGCTAGCATGCCGTTTCCCAGGAGTCACTCCCGGCGCCAGGGCGACGAGCTGAGGTCCATCTCGGGGGCTGTCGACGGGACGCTCTTCACCCTGCACAACGCCTCCAACGCGAGACGCTGGCATCCGGGCCGTGCTGAGGAACTCCTGGACTGTTACCCTCATTCTGTGTTCCATCTCGAGGACAGTGCCAGGATAGATGCCACAGGTACACAGCGAGAGAAGCTCCGCGTGTTGGATGGAAATCCCGGCAGAAAGCCGAAGTGGATGACGTTGCCCCCCGCTTCGGGATCCCGTTCCTGCTGCCATTCCAGTCCGGGAGTTCGCGCCAACCAGAGGGCTTCCCCCGACCTGCGCCACGTCACTCAGGATTCCCTTCAAGGAGCCGCAGCTGACAGCAGTTACGTCTGGGGCCGAGTGGCTGTCGTGAGCTCCACTGTGTGTCCTGTCACCATCTTCAGGCATGTGGCGGCAGCAGTGAGATTGGTGGAGAGGACTCCAGGGCTACGAAGCTTTCCCGTGCTCGACGCCTTCCTCGCCTCGATCTCCGATCAGGAGCGGCGATTCCTGGGTTTCCCCCTCGCTTCGTCCCCTGGGAATAGCCGTCATCACATCGCCGAGTCACCTCTGCACGAACCTCGGCCGGATCCAGTTCTGGGCTGCCGCCAGGACCGTTCCCCCCACGCAGCTGTCACCTCTTCGTCTCGTCAGCGTGGAGTTTTCACAGCCTCGTTCCCTGAGCCTCATTCCCCCGCTGTCATTCCTGGACATTTGGGCTGGCTCACCCCGGCTGTTTCCCCCTCCTCCTCGACGCGCTTCCTGACTGCAGTGTGTGCCTGGAATTCCGGCCTGGTGAGCTCTCTGCTGGAGACAACGCGAGCAATCCTCAGACGATTTCCCGGGGGGTCCTCCGTTATCGCCGGGGGGGGGGGGGGGGGGGGAAGAAGCAGTATCCACCACAGCAGGCGATATTCTACCTCCAGGAGGCAGGCAAGTCATAGTTTTTTCACATCTGCTTAATGATTTGCTCTGTCACATTCCTGGAGGAGGAGTTCAGGGCTTGCAGCTCCCTGCACTCCCCCACCCTGCTGTAACCTGTGTTCCTAATCCTGCATCCTCTGTGTCTCTCTCCGCCGAGCGATCCCCAGCTCCGGGTCAACGTGGTGGGATAAGGAGAGGGCCTGTGGTTCCGCAGCTACGTTGCGGACGGAGGAGGGGGACTGACTGCTGTGTGGAGTCTGCGCCGACGACTAAGCGTCCCCGGGTCTCCGCGGAGGAGCGGTTCGGTCCAGCGGGACGAGATTCTTCTGGCTTCACGCCGAGTGGGTCGTCGGCGGGGTTACCGAAGCTGAAGGAACCTCAAGCTGCGCTGTCCATCGTGCTGGCTGCGGGGCCCGACGCGGCTGGATGGGAGCCTGACAACGACCTCCTGACGACAGATCCTGGATCTTCGCAGTCCTGGACAGCGTCAGAACCCGAGATCAGGCGAGTGCTCTCCTTTCTTTTCTCCCTTTATATCTTTGAGCACTTTAGCCTGTCTCTAGGGGAGATGAGCCGGGTGCAGCCGCCCGCTGCGTCTGAGCTCGTCTCGCCGGGTTCTGGCGCTGCCGGTGATCCTGATCCCGGTTCTGTTTTTTCTTCTGAGCCTTCTTCCAGGGTCACCGGGGAGGAGTTGCTGTTCCTCGTGGTGCTGGAGGGTCCAGGTTCAACGGTGGAGGTCGGTTCTGGTGCGGTGTCCAGCATGGGCTCACCCGAGACCCAATCGGGGTCCAACGTGGGTGCTGCTCCAGCGGCGTCCAACGTGGGTTCGCCCGAGACCCAATCGGGGTCCGACATGGGTGCTGCTCCAGCGGTGTCCGACGTGGGTTCGCCTAAGGCCCGATCGGGGTCCGACGTGGGTGCTGCCCCAGTGTTGTCCAGGTCCGGTGAGGAGGTGGTCGCTTCCCTGCGGCCTGACGCTCGTCACCCTCGTCATCGGCTCTCCCCTGAGCCTCTTCCACCGGGACCTGCTTTGACCCTTCGTCCGTCTCAATGGTCCTGGTGGTTGAGTGATGCGGGTCGACGACCCGACCCGCAAGACTTTCGGTTCGGTGTTCTGGGTCCCCCCGATGATCTGTGTTTGCATCTGGGTGGCCTGGTTCGACTGCCGGTGGACTGGGTTCCTGGGATCTGGGTCCAGAGTTTGCCGTCCGAACATTTCCCTTTCCCCGGTTCGCCAACTGGACAATGGGCGGGGAGACCTCAGGAGCCACCTCGGCCATTTTGGACTCTGCCTGCCATATTCCTCAGGTGTCGCTTTTCTTTTATCATTATTAAGGTCACTCGGGTGTAATATTTTGTCCTGTTGGTGGATATACAGTATATTCATAGTGCTGTGTGTTTTCCATTTCCCGTACTCAGCATTTTCCTTTTTGTGCCTTGTTTTTAGCCTTGTCCTTGCATTATAGAGTTATGCGTTTTGTTTCTTATCTAACCATACTCTGCAATTGTCCGTTTGTCCCAGTCACTTTCGCTCCTTTAGGTGATTGTGTATTTATATATTCGTAGTGCTGTGGGTTTTCCTTTGCCCGTACTCAGTATTTCCTTTTTGTACCTTGTTTGTAACTTTGTCTGTTCGTTATAGAGTCATGCACTTTGTTTTCCATCAAACCATGCTCTGTAATTGTCCGTTTGTCCCAGTCACCTTCACTTCTCTAGGTGACTCTGTGTGTGTGTATATATATACTATATTAGTGCTGTGTATTGCGTTTTCCCCTTATTAACCATACTCAGCTTTTTATCTCATTGTCTTCCTATGTACCTGTCACCAGTATTTCCCTAGGGGACCTCCCATAGATTTAGCGCTGTGTATTGTGTTTTCCCCTTATTAATCATACTCAGCGTTTTTGCCCTGTTACCTTTTTAGTGTTTTTTTTTTCTTGCTCTGGGTCACGCATTGTTGGTACTCTCTGAGTAGTGTGTAACCGGCGTTCTGACTCAGTTTTCTCCCCATCTGTACCCTGGGTTAATTATTCCCTGTTTTGTACAGTATTGTATTTGGGTTTTTTCCTCTTTTTTTTTCTTTTTCCCTGCTACCCTACATTGTCCCATTGGTGTTGTCCTTCCCTTTGTTTCCCCCCCCTCCGGTCCTGCCTCCCTTCCTCCCACCCCAGGTGGGGGGGGAGGGGGGGGCTGGGATGTTCCTGGTCGTTCAGGAGCCCGACCTTGAGGGGGAGGCTCTGTCACCATGGGTTGAGATGCCGTCTCAGCGCTCAGCCCATGTTTCCCTTCACCCCTGCTTCTCATTGAGCAGCGTCTCAGCAGGCTCCCAGCTGGTAGCATTACGGACGGCTGGGGCCAATTAATCCTCATCAGCTGGGGCGCTGCCAATGAGAATAAATAGGAGCAGCCTCGATGACTCGGGGCTGCGACATAAGCACTGCTAGGCTGAAGCCCCTTCGTCTGGTGTCAGCCTCTACTCCCCTTACAGCATTCCTGTGATTGTAACCCGCTGTGAGTATGAATGTCTTGTTACCCCTATGTCCGGTACAAGCTCCCTGCTCCTGCGCTGCGCAACTTGTGAGTGAACCTCTGTACGAGTACCTGTGCTTTCCTCATCCCTCACCCCCTTCCTTTAATAAAACATCACGACTCACTGGCTCGCCCTTGGCTCTTATTGCGCGGCTCCCTAGAGCCGCGCGTGACACAGGCACAGTGATGAATTGGTGAACGTATGACAGGAGGGGAGGGGCGCGCTGCCCATGACACTCAACTACACAAATTTCCACTTACAGAGCATAAGGGTTCATCATTGTTTGAATAAAAAGTAACACATTGGAAAAAAATGTCATTTTGGTGGGAAAAAATAACCTGGACAAATAGCATTCATAAAAATTAGAGTTACTTAGTAAAAATATGGCTCATTTTTAATGGGGACTGTTAATGCCACATGATAAATGTTTAGGAGGAACATAATCTGCTGTGGGGCAACACAGTGACTATTATGGAAAACATTTTGGCACAAGGCATTCTTCACAGTACTCTCACTCCATAAACACAGTTTGTTTCCCAAAGCTGTGAGGCGACACCTTTCTACAGTTTACGAGATGGTGGATTTTTGGGCTTAATGTGCTACCAGAATTTTTGCTGTTGTAGTGCACTTTTTTGTTTAAGTAATTTATAGCTTTCTCTTTGCCTTATTTTATCTTCTGTTTTTGCTAGCATGTCAAACAGCTGTCAACAATATCCTGCAGATTTCGTACTTGCTTTCCATCACTGTTAACACATTCTTAGGTTGTGTAATTGAGGAGTTAAAAAAACAACTTCCACTGCCACTCACTGTAGACTTTACAATTTTCCAACATGCCAGCAAGTCCCTCTTATCAGCGAACTCTGACATGAGCAAAACCCTGGGTAGTTGGGTTTCTGCCAGACATGCAACATGAGTGTCATTTTTACATCGTGGCTCGACATCGCAGTCCCACCGCAACACAGCAATTTGTGTGATAAAGGCAGCCTGTAAAACCCTGAGAGGGAAAAGGGCACAGGAACAATAAGGACCCCACTCTGCTTGTTCTTCTCAGCTTGAGAGTTTGTTAAATTTAGTTTAAACACCCTGGGAAGGTGGCAGGTTGCTTTCAATCCCCTGCAATGAAGTGGATGAATATTTTCATCGAGAGTAGAGTACAATTTTGGTCAGGCTCAAGTCCCCCTGCGGGTTTTTGGAGGATGCATTATTCTGTCTGCTTCCTGCTAAGTGCACGAACAAGTTGTCGGTACAGGTTGGGTGACGTAAGTTTTTAAGAGGTGCATAAAGACAGGAGATGGTTAAGGAAGTAATAATCAAAAAGCAGAAATGTAGAAATTATACCAGAAGATGATAAAAAGAAAGTAATGGGTGTTTAAAAAACGGCTGCTGAGTAGCAAGGAAAGCAGGGAAGAGAAATATCTTGTAATTAATAATCTGCCAGGGAACCTACAAACGGGTCACTAAGGAAGACAATGAATTCTATGTTAGAGTACCTAGCTTACTTTTTCAGAGTGATAAATAATATATAGTTAAGTCCATATATATTTGGCCACTGACACAAGTTTTGTTATGTTTTTAGCTGTTTAAGATAAGATAAGATAAGATAAGCCTTTATTAGTCCCACAACGGGGAAATTCCAGGATTGCAACAGCACAGGGATAGCAACACTCAGAGCAACAATCAGAAGGCAAGAAAAAAACAAGCAAGCAAGAGCAGCTAATATACATATGTACGTATTACTATAAAATATATATATATACACACACACACAGACACACAGTGCAGAGCATTGTAGCTGGATGGAATAAATATATGAATATATGAACACACAGTGCAGAGCATTGTAGCTAGATGGAATAAATATGTAAATATATAAACACCCACAGTACGGAGCATTGCAGCTAGGTGGAATAAATATGCAAGTATATAAACACACACAGTGCGGAGCAATGTAGCTAGATGGAATAATATGTAGATATATAAATATATAAACACACCCAGTGCTGAGCATTGTAGCTAGATGGAATAAATATGTAAATATATAAACACACACAGTGCAGAGCATTGTTGCTAGATGGAATGAAACAGCATAACCGTCTACTTAGTTATCCTACATGGTATGATTATGTGCCCATACATATTCTCACCCTCCATAGCGACCGGTATGTTCCTAGTTGTATGCCGGAGGGGACCATTGTGTAAGTCTATTGCATCTTTTGCATTCAAAAAACTATTAGTTTGTTACGTCTTTTTGCTATCTCTGCGAGCAGCCCTGCTTAGGTTGTACAGTCTGACAGCCGTTGGTAGGAAGGACCTACGAAACCTCTCGGTTGTGCACCTGGGATGATGTAGTCTGCTGCTAAATGAGCTCCTCAGTGCATTCAGTATGTCCTGCATAGGGTGGAACTCGGACTCCAGCAGAGATGACAGTTTAGCCACCGTCCTTCTCTCTCCTATCTCCTCCATCGGATCAAGGCGCTGCCCCAGGACAGAGCTAGCTTTCTTAATCAGTTTGTTCAGTCTCTTCCTATCGGCTGCAGTAATGCCACTGCCCCAGCAGACCACTCCAAAAGTGATGGCTGATGCCACCACCGTGTCATAGAATGACTTCAGCAGCGCCCCTTGTACACCAAAAGACCTGAGTCTCCTCAGCAGGAACAGCCTGCGCTGTCCCTTCTTGTAGAGTGCATCAGTATTGTGTGACCAGTCTAGTTTATTGTTCAGATGAATACCCAGGTACTTATAGGATGTCACCATCTCGATGTCTGTTCCCTGTATATTTACTGGTACTGTGAGGGGCTGCCCATGCCTGCGGCAGTCCACCACCAGCTCCTTAGTTTTCCTCGCGTTGATCTGGAGGCAGTTCCGATGGCACCAGTCCACGAAGTCCTGGATAAGCCCTCTGTACTCAGCTTCATCTCCATTGGAGATGAGGCCAACGATCGCAGAGTCATCAGAGAACTTCTGTAGATGGCAGTGTGTTGTGTTGTGTGAGAAGTCCGCAGTATAAAGAGTGAACAGGAAGGGAGCCAGCACCGTTCCCTGGGGGGCCCCCGTGCTACTGATGATCGTGTCGGACACACAGTCCCGGGTTCTCACAAACTGAGGCCGGTTCGTGAGGTAGTCCAGGATCCATGATGACAGGTGCTGGTCCACCCCTGCGCGCAGCAGCTTGTCCTTCAGGATCATCGGTTGGATGGTGTTGAAAGCACTGGAGAAGTCAAAGAACATGATCCTCACCATATTCCCGGGCTTCTCCAGGTGGGACAGAGAACGGTGAAGGAGGAAGATCACCGCATCCTCCACCCCAATGCCATGCTGGTAGGCGAACTGGAGTGGATCCATCGCTGGTTCCACCAGGGGGCGGAGGTGAGCAAGGAGCAGTCTCTCCAGGGTCTTCATCAAGTGGGACGTCAAGGCCACCGGTCTGTAGCTGTTCAGGTCTTTGGGGTGGGAAGTTTTTGGTACAGGTACCACACAAGATGTTTTCCACAGCTGTGGTACCCTCCCCAGTTTCAGGCTCATGTTGAAGATATACGTCACAATCCCACACAGCTGGTCTGCACATGACTTGAGGAGCTTTGCGCTGATGCCGTCCGGTCCCGGCGCCTTCCTCGCCTTGATCTTCCTCAGCTCCGTCCTCACCTGGGTCCTGGTCAGGGTCAGGATGGGGGGCTGTGTGTTGGGAGTGGGGGGGTGTTGGTGGAGTGGGGAGTGGGCAGCAGGACAACATATTCATATTACACATATTACAACATATTACACATATTACAACAACATATTCAAGATACAGTTATATTAAACAATATGGGCTCAGACTTTCACCTTTAATTTGAGGATATTCACATCCAAATTGGAGTTACTGTTTAGAAATTGCAACCATTTTTGTTCAAAAGCTATTTTATGGGCTGCATGGGCTATTCCCTCATTAGTCCATCATGAGTCAGGCAGGTAAAAGGTCTGGAGTTGATTTCAGGTGTGGAATTTGCATTTGGAAGCTGTTGCTGTGAACCCACAACATGCGGTCAAAAGAGCTCTCAATGGAAGTGAAACAGACCTTTTTTTTTCTTTTTGGTTGAGCACCTTTTGTGTCTGTGCACATCGCTGACCTCATTGGTTTTCAGGTTAATCTATTTCTTAAAGCAACACTACGCAACTTTCTTGTTTCAGGTAGGAGCACAGAAAAGACTATAACTGGTGTTTATTGATCTGATTTATTTCAAACAATAATAAAGAAAGTTAAACACAACAAAGAAGAAACAGCAAAAAGCCAGTACATGATAGCCATGCAAATAATGCCGACTATGTTTGAAATGAAGCAGGAAGAAGTAAAGCTTATCCAATCCTACTATGACTTCAGTCCCAAAAGCCAATCACAGGGTGTTTAGTTGTTAGTGACTCCAACTGTGCCCTGTGATTGGCTGTTGGGACTGAGGTAGGGCTGGGCGATATACTGAATATACTGTATTCATTGTATTGGTACATTTGGCCACCCATGATACATAAATGATTATATCGTGCATATTCAAATATTTATCATGATAATATGAGCTGCTGCTGCAAGACAGGTCTGTTTGCAGCTTGCTGAAGTCTGAAAGTAAAAGCTCACTTGCCCCTTGCCCCTGCAATGCTCACAGAGAAATCTAAACTGCAGCAAGCAGAGATGAAAAGGAAGATAACAGAATAAAAGTAGGGTTACCTTAAGAACAGGAAATGGGGGGAGGGAAGGAGAAGATAAACATTTCGAGTCTGAACTCTGCACGTTCATTCACTAAGTGAATGAAGTTAGCAAATGAACTTTCAAAATAAAAGCTCCTATGCGGTCTTGCAGCGCTTCAAAATAAAAGTGAGTGGCTGGCCAAATAAACAACTGATCAAATGTAGACACATAAGAAAAGTGATAAATTATACTTCTATCACTTATTAGACCACCAAGTATGTGTGGTAAACTGAAACATTCCTGCTCATGTGGATACACTTGATTACTTGATAATGTGAGTTCTGTTCATCATCATAGCAGTCTGTCAGGGGCGACATTGACTGTTTCATTTAGGTCTGATCAGATTCCTCCACGCAGCTCTGTTCTTTGCCCTCCGCTGCCAGAAACTCCTGACCTTGTTAACCCAGGTGACGTCCTAGCCAGTAGGAGTCGCTTTCAGAAGAAAAGCAATAAATTATGCTTCTATCACTTATTAGACCACCAAATATGTGTGGTAAACTGAAGCATTCCTGCTCATGTGGATACACTTGATTACTTGATAATGTGAGTTCTGTTAACCACTTGAACTCCGGGCAATTTTCCTAAAAGTTCCAAAAAATAACGTGCCCAAAGTAAATCGAAAGCTGTTCTTCAACCCTTTGCAGCATCTTCATGGGGTTGGTCTCATTTAAAAGAAAACACTTTGAATTTTTTGGCAAAAAAACCATAATCTCTCTACGTGCTCCGGCCACTGAGTTAGAGTCATCTAAACATACTGAACTTGAAGAAAAAAAATTTGGACACAGTGTTTTTTTGGATACAAATGCTTGTAAATAACACACAGCTGTCCGATCCGGCTGGAAAATGCAACAGAAATGTAGAACCAAGTGTTATCCAGCTGAGATCCAAATTTGGTAATAATACCACAAAAAATGAATATTTTACACAGCTTTGTTCTCAGGCTGTTCCCAGGCGTTTTGGAACTGTGCCAAATTGTGCCAAATGGCACAGTTTGGAAAAACGTCTGTAACTTTTGAATAATTCAATGTAGAAGCTTCATTTTAGGCTCAAAGGAAAGGTCACACTCAGGGCTGTGTCTGTGTGTGTGTGTGTGGGGGGGGGTCGCCCCCCCCCGCTCGCTAGGGAGGATGGACTTTAGCCATCGCTACACAACGGATTAGCCTTATGTGGTGATGTAGGACAGCAGTGCAGTCACAACGGCCCCCCCCCCCTCGCTGCAGAAGAATAGCGGGGGTGGGGGGGCGTTCACAGCCTGTACACTGCAAGCAACCCCTTGTACCGCGGCGCACGAACTTCAGACTTCGTGAACCGCACAGCTGTAATTTACTGATCGGTCAAAAGTCATTTTGGATTACAATTTTCAGGGATAGAGAATAATTTAGCTTATAACACCTTACCTCTTCACAGCGGAGTCTGGGCGAACTTGTCTCCTCATTGTCAGACGAACGCGACGCTGGTCCGCTCTGGTTCTGGTCTCGCGACTCGATCAAAACATAATTCCATTATTGCGGTTTTGTGCTTCCATGATTGCGGTTTTTGGCGAACGATTTTTCAAAACAAATAACAGTAGTAATTAAAAAAAGACCGGCGAAGGCGTGTGTGTCACTCAGCCTTCATCGTCAGCCTCCGTCGGTCTATGGTGACCATGGAAGAAATCATAACGTCTACTCTGCTGGAACCAATACAAAATAAGCACCGCCTGGGGCCGAACATGCCGATCCACGAATGGCACTCCCTGTCACACAGGTTGCATTTGTGGATGGTCTCCATGCTGCTGGGTCTGTGGAGCTCTTCCTGTGTCCTTTTTTGATCCGCTGCAGCAGTCAGTCTTCACCCAGCCTTAAAAAAAAACAGCTCACCGACTTCTCTGCTTCAATTGGCTCACTGCATTCAAAGCGTTGGGAGGCGGGTCCTCCTTCCTAGGTTTTCATTCATTGGTTCGTCAAGGTTTCAGAAACCCAATTCAAGGCTCTTATTAGTCGAATGAGAGGTCAATCAAATGAACTAATCTGTTCGCGGCTGTGTTTGCAGATTTTTTTTTCAGTGGCGCTTGGAGGGCACACCACCTACACCATCACCATCAATATCCTTATCATGCGTCATGCGCACGAGGGCGCACGAGCGCGCTCTCGTGCGCCCTCGTGCGCCTTAGGACGCAGAGACTTGCCCGCCCGCGGAACAACGGAGTGCAAGTGGTTAACAAAGCAAAAAAAGACACTTTGCTCAGTTACATATTGTTGTGAAGAATTTTCTGACATAAGTTTTAATTTTATTTTATTATTCAGCTTTTTATAAGTGAAATAATATATTTATATATGGGGTGTATGGAGTGTCAGGGAGGGATAGTACCTTTGATGGGGCAACAGTCGCACCTCCGGGTGGTTGGTCTGCTTTGGTTCCCACTTGGCACTCAGTTCTCACTTGTGGCTCCAAGTAACTGTTTGCATGCCACACCCCGGTAAACCGCTTCGACTGGCGGGCGAAACCAGGTGAGGGTAGCCGACGAGTTTGAAACCCTTGGTGAGGTAGGGCTTGTCTACCTACGCATGCGTAGACTGGACCTGGGGGACTGCTCGGAGGAAACCACCAGATTGGCTCAATGGGCAGGAAGGCAGACCCAGCAAAGCGTTGTGGAGCGCAACTAGGGCACAGTGAGACATGTACGCCACTGCCGGCCATCCACTGCATCCTAACCTATCTCCAGCCATCTTGACTACATCTTGCCACTGGATCTAGATAGGCTGGGACAAGAGAGTGAGGCTGATGACCCTGCGCAACTCTCCCTCACTCAAATCAAATTCACGCGCAAGTCAAGATATCACCCCCCCCCCCAATTTCCTTCTCACCCCCCCTTCCCCAAGTACTGTGGCAATGGGCAAGTGACGAAGCAGCAGGTGTGGATACACTGGAAGCTGTAGCCACAATCCCACACACAGGCAGCCCAGGACATAGGGTCGCTCTCTACTGGACCGAAGCAGCAGTGAAGTTCAGCAGCCCCATGGGTGTCTGAGGAGCCATCTTTAGGATTCTCTCTGCTCACCTCCATGGCCTGAAGAAGAGGATAGAAAAGGTGCCCTAAACATAGCCTGCTTCGCTACACCCTGGTCAACAAGCCGTGGCCGGCAGGGATCCCACCTTAACGGTTGAAATTCTCAGACGAAATCAACTAAGGTGACATCACTCACCATTGGCACTTGGTATGTGCGAACACTCATGGACAGCTCCAAAGTGGACAGACCTGAGAGACAGACAGCGCTTGTCACAAGAGAACTCAGCAGGTACAACAGCCACATCACAGCTCTGAGCGAGACCAGGTTTGCAGACGAAGGTCAGCTGACAGAAGTCAAAACCGGCTACACCTTTTTCTGGAGCGGCCGAGGCAGCGAAGAATGCTATGAAGCAGGAATTGGTTTCAATATCAGATCCAATCTGATCAGCAAGCTTTCCAGCCTCCTCAAGAGAAACCAACGACCGCCTCATGACCCTGCAGCTCCCCCTCCGAGGAAAACACCATGCCACATTCATCAGTGCATATGCCCCCACCATGACAAACCATGATAAGATCAAAGACAAGTTTTATGAGGACTTAGAGACTCTCATTGAAAGCATATCAAAGGAGGACAAACTCATTGTTTCTGGAGACTTTAACGCCAGAGTTGGTATAGACTACCAGACATGGGAGGAAGTCCTTGGGAGAAATGGAGCTGGAAAGTGCAACAGCAACTGTCTTCTCCTGTTGAAGACGTGCGTCTCTCATGACCTTCTAATCACTAATGTCGTCTACCGCTTGTCTAATCGCAACAGTACCTCCTGGATGCATCCACACAGCAAGCAGTGGCATCTGATCAATTACATCATTGTGAGAAGGAGAGACGGACAAGACGTTAGAGTGGCTACACCTTTTTGTGAGGAAGGCGATGTGTGGCGCAGACTGCTGGACGGATCACAGACTCATTCTCTCAAGGCTCAACATGCATACCCAGCCCAAACGGTGTCCACAGCGGAAAAAGGCAAACAAGTGACTCAATGTCAGCAAGCTGGAACAGCACTCTGTGCGACAGAACCTCAATGAGGACCTGGACAGCAAGCTTAGTCAGCTTGACCTCGGGGTATACGGAGCAGAAGAAGACTGGGCAGCTTTCAGAGACATGGTGTACGATACCTCACTCACTCATCTGGCCAGAACCAGCACAAAAACCAAGATTGGTTTGATGAAAATGATGAGAACATCCAAAAGCCGCTTGACGAGAAGCGTGACACCCACAGAGTGTAGCAGCAAAACAGCAGATCTGCCTCTCAGGCAACCTTCAACTCCATCAAAGGAAAGGTGCAAGCAAAGCTTAGAGAGATGCAGGACTTCTGGCTCAGCAAAAAGGCAGATGAAATACAGCAGTACGCTGACAGCAACAGCTTCAAATGCTTCTACGATGCCCTTAAGACCATCTACGGGCCTCAGTCTTCTGGAACATCACCACTGCTCAGTGCTAACAGGTCCACTCTCCTCACCAACAAGTAACACAATCCTGGAAAGATGGGCAGAACATTTTAGCAGCATCCTGAACAGACCTTCGTCCATCAATGCAGAAGCCATTACTCGCATGCCCCCAAATAGAGGTTAACATGTCTCTGGCAGAATCTACAACGGAATAAGAAGTCCAAAAAACAATCAAACTCCTTTCAAACGACAAAGCACCAGGCTCTGACTCCATCCCAGCTGAAATCTACAAGGCAGGAGGACCAATTCTAATACAGCAGCTCACCGAGCTCTTTCAGACAATATGGCAGCAGGAAGTTATCCCCCAGGAGCTCAAGAACGCTTCCATTGTCCATCTCTACAAGAGAAAAGGAAACGGGCAGTCCTGCGACAACCACCATGGGATCTCTCTCCTTGCCATTGCTGGCAAGATCCTCACGAGTCCTTCTCAACTGCCTCATTCAGCACATGGAAGGCGGTCACCTGCTGGAGAGCCAGTGTGGCTTTAGACAGGGTCGTGGAACTGCTGACATGATGTTCACCACCAGAACAGGGACCTCAACACAACATTTGTAGACTTGACCAAGGTTTTTGACACCATCAGTCATGAGAGGCTGTGGAAGATCATGGCGAAGTTCAGCTGCCCGGAAAAGTTCATCAGCATGGTGCGCCAGTTCCACGATGGCATGCTTGCTCGAGTACTGGACGATGGACACTCCTCCAAAGCTTTCCCAGTCACCAACGGGGTAAAGCAGGGCTGTGTACTTAGGCCCACAATTTTAAGCATGATGTTCACAGCCATGCTGTCTGATGCCTTCTGCGACGATGAAGAAAGTGCCATCAGGATCATGTACAGGATGGATGGCAGGCTCTTCAACCTGCGGAGGCTCCAAGCCAAAACCAAGGTGGAAGGGGACTCAGTGCGTGACTTCCTGTTCGCAGATGGCTGCACACTCAACGTCACTACAGAGGCCCAGTGCAGCAGATCACGAACTGCTTCTCCACTGCTTGCAACAACTTTGGGCTCACAATCAATACGAAGAAAACCGAGGTCCTGCACCAACCCGCACCGCACAAGACTTACGTGGAACCAGCAATCACTGTCAACTGGGAGACCCTCAAGGCTATCGACAAGTTCACGTACCTTGGCAGCACACTCTCCAGGTCTGTCTACATCGATGACGAGGTTGATTCGTGCATTGCCAAGGCAAGCTTAGCATTCGGACAGCTATGAGCAACAGTGTGGTCTGATCTTCAAGAGCTTTCTGAGGCAGTTCATGTAGAAGTGGTTTAGCTTTCTGGGATGGTGCTTGTAGACTGTCCAGGTCTCGCAGGCATACAGTAGGTAAGGCAGAACGACTGCTTTGTAAATCTTCAGTTTTGTGGTCAGCCTGATGCCTCTCCTTTCCCACTGGCAGGACAAAATCCCTGACACAGAGGTCCTCTCCCGAGCTGAGCTACCTTGCATCCACACCCTGCTCAAGAGAGCCCAGATTAGGTGGGCTGGCCACCTTGTTTGTATGCCTGACTCACACCTACCAAAGAGACTGTTCTCTGGCAAACTAGCAGAGGGCAAGCACTCTCAAGGTGGTCAGAAGAAGTGCTACAAAGACACTCTTAAGGCCTCCCTGAAGAGCTTTGACATCAGTCCTGACACCTGGGAGATCTTAGTGCTAGACCGACCAAACTGGCGTAGCCGTACCAGCAAAGGTGCTGCCTCCTTTGAGCTGAACAGGATTTCCAAAGCCCAGAGAAAACGTGAGCTTCACAAGTCCAGAGCCACCCCTGTATCTTCTGCCTGCGCAGACCACCTGCGCAGACCACCTGCGCCCGACCTGTGGTAGAGCCTTCCGTGCCTGCACAGCCGGACACACCACACTCAGTTGTCTTCCCTGTGATGTCCTTGGTCATCGTCGAGAATGACGGACGAACAACAGAACAACAACTCTCTCTCTCTCTCTCTCTCTCTCTCTCTCTCTCTATATATATATATATATATATATATATATATATATATATATATATATATATATATATATACTGTATATATATATATATATATATCCATCCATCCATCCATCTTCTACCGCTTTTCCGGAGGTCCGGGTCGCGGAGGCAGCAGTTCAAGCAGAGAAGCCCAGACTTCCCTCTCCCCAGCCACCTGCTCCAGCTCTTCAGAGGGGATACCAAGGCGTTCCCAGACTAGCTGGGAGACATAGTCTCTCCACCGAGTCCTGGGTCTGCCCCGGGGTCTCCTCCCAGTGGGACGTGCCTGAAACACCTCAAGTGGGAGGCGTCCAGGAGGCATCCTAATCAGATGCCCATACCACCTCAACTGACTCCTTTCAATGTGGAGGAGCAGCGGTTCTACTCTGAGCCTCTCCCGGATGACTGAGCTCCTCACCCTATCTCTGAGGGTCAGTCCAGCAATCCTACGGAGAAAGCTCATTTCAGCCGCTTGTATCCGCGATCTCGTTCTTTCGGTCATTACCCAAAGCTCGTGACCATAGGTGAGAGTAGGAACGTAGATTGACTGGTAAATCGACAGCTTTGCCTTAGAACTCAGCTCCCTCTTCACCACAACAGACCGGTACAACGTCCGCATCACTGCAGATGCTGCTCCAATCCGTCTGTCGATCTCTCGCTCCATTTTCCCCTCACTCGTGAACAAGACCCCAAGATACTTAAACTCCTCCACTTGGGGCAGGAGCCTGTCCCCAACCCGGAGAGGACAATCCACCTTTTTCCGGCTGAGGACCATGGACTCGGACTTGGAGGTGCTGATTCTCATCCCAGCCGCTTCACACTCAGCGGCAAACCGTCCCAGCAAGAGCTGTAGGTCATTGCTGGATGAAGCCAACAGGACAACATCATCTGCAAACAACAGAGATGAGATCCTGTGGTCACCAAGCATGACACCCTCCATTCCCTGGCTGCGCCTAGAAATCCTGTCCATAAAAATTATGAACAGGACCGGTGACAAAGGGCAGCCCTGGCGGAGTCCAACTCTCACTGGGAATGACTCCGACCGAGTGTTGGCAATGCGAACTAAACTCTCACAACGGTCGTACAGAGACCGAATAGCTCGTAACAACAAGCCCGATACCCCATACTCCCGAAGCACCCCCCACAAAAATCCACGAGGGACGCGGTCAAATGCCTTCTCCAAGTCCACAAAACACATGTAAACTGGTTGGGCAAACTCCCACGAACCCTCAAGAATTCTCGAGAGGGTAAAGAGCTGGTCCGATGTGCCACGGCCAGGACGAAAACCACATTGCTCCTCCTGAATCCGAGGTTCGACCAACGGCCGGACTCTCCTCTCCAATACCTTGGCATAGACCTTCCCAGGGAGGCTGAGGAGTGTGATCCCTCTAAAGTTGGAGCACACCCTCCGGTCCCCTTTTTTGAAGAGAGGAACCACCACCCCGGTTTGCCATGCCAAAGGCACTGCCCCCGACCTCCACGCAATGTTGCAGAGGCGTGTCAACCATGACAACCCAACAACATCCAGGGCCTTGAGGTACTCGGGGCGAATCTCGTCCACCCCCGGGGCCCGGCCACCAAGGAGATTTTTAACCACCTTGGCGACCTCAGCCCCTGTGATAGGCGAGTCATCCCCCTCGTCCCCAATCCCTGCTTCCTCTGTGGAAGGCGTATCAGTGGGATTGAGGAGATCCTCGAAGTATTCCTTCCACCGCCCGACGATATCCCCAGTTGAAGTCAACAGTGTCCCATCCGCACCATACACAGTGTGGACGGGGAGCTGCTTTCCCCTCCTGAGCCGCCGAACAGTTTGCCAGAATCTCTTTGAAGCCGACCGAAAGTCTTGTTCCATGGCCTCACCGAACTCCTCCCATACCCGGGTTTTTGCTTCAGCAACCACCCGAGCTGCACTCCGCTTGGCCTGCCGGTACACCTCAGCTGCTTCGGGAGTCCCACAAGCCAACCAAGCTTGATAGGACTCCTTCTTCAGCTTAATGGCCCCCCTCACCACTGGTGTCCACCACTTGGTTCGGGGGTTGCCACCACGAGATGCACCGACCACCTTGCGGCCGCAGCTCTGGGCTGCCGCTTCAACAACAGAGGTGGAGAACATGGCCCATTCAGACTCCATGTCTCCAGACTCCCTCGGAATGTGGTTGAAGTTCTTCCGGAGGTGGGAGTTGAAGACCTCCCGGACAGGGGCCTCAGCCAGACGCTCCCAGCACACCCTCACTATACGTTTGGGTCTACCAGGTCTGAATGGCTTCCTCCCCTGCCATCGGATCCAACTCACCACCAGGTGGTGATCAGTTGACAGCTCTGCACCTCTCTTTACTCGGGTGTCCAAGACATACGGTCGCAGGTCTGATGATACGATAACAAAATCGATCATCGACCTGCGGCCTAGGGTGTCCTGGTGCCAGGTGCACATATGGACACCCTTATGCTTGAACATGGTGTTCGTTATAGACAGACTGTGGTTAGCACAGAAGTCCAATAACTGAACACCACTCGGGTTCAGATCGGGCAGGCCGTTCCTCCCAATCACCCCCCTCCAGGTTTCACTGTCGTTGCCCACGTGCGCATTGAAGTCCCCCAGTAGGACAATGGAGTCTCCAGGAGGAGCACCCTCCAGCACCCCAGTCACAGACTCCAAAAAGGGTGGGTACTCTGAAACATCATTGCGATATGTATTTTATGAGAAATATATATATATATATATATATTTCTCATAAAATACATATCGCAATACATTTTTTTAGCTATACTGCCCAGCCTGAGACTGAGGTCATACCCACCACAGTTGTAGTCCTTTCTGTTCCTACCAAGACCAGAGCTGCTGCAGGCAAGGAAGGCCCACTCAGGCTATGGGGGAGGTGACATTCATCAGGTCAAAAGTTGATGCACCATTACATTAGTCTTGGAAACTTTATTTAAAAATGAAAATCTAACATCTTTTCTTTAAGAATTTTTTTAAGATAATTATTTTTTTAATGCCCTAAAATTTCACTGAGAAAAAAATCACTTTATGTGAGGTAGAGTATTCTGGTTATGAACCTTATTCTGGCTGTGATCATATTCCATTTATGAGGTTTACATGACATAAGCAAAATTTCATTATCTAACTTCTCTGTATACAGGTTATTAAAAAATATTTTGTTGCATTTTTCACATCCACATTTATGTTTACCACACCAGCTGGTGTGGTAAACATAAATACACACAGCTAGTATCCCTGTGAGTGTAACAGCCATGGTTAAATGTAAGACAACTGTGAGTTATAGTGGGTTTAGCTAAATATGAACGTTGCCTTTTGGGTTTGGCTTACTCACCTTATTAGCAATGAGAGAGGACAGTGACAGAATATACAGATCATTTTGACAGCTGTCAGATGCCGTCATTCCCATGATGGATGAGAAAGCAGAGGACGAGGATACAAAGTCGTGAGTGGTGGGATGGCATCATCATGATCAAGTTCAGCAATTTTGAGTGGAGAGAAACCCTCCATATGTGTAGAGGATCCTTTCACTGCTTTGCTCACAGCCACTTGCATCACTTGCCGTGTGACTGATGTTTGTATGTGTTACATGTATATCTCTATAATATCCTGGTTATTGTTGGCAGACTCCAGCTAACATGTTTGGATGTCATAAATGTTATAAGGGCTTACCCTGAATTCTAAAATTGGGATATGATGTTTACTTGCACATTAAAGAGACACTTCAAAAACACTTCCATCAAAAGGATATTGGTGATCATGGAAAAACACTCAGTTACTGTCTTCCCCCACCTTTCTGTGCTCAACACAAAGTCAGCTGATTTGCAGAAATGTTTTAGTTTAGTTTTTTTTTTTTTTTTTTTTTTTTGCCAGGGTGATAAAACAATCAGTTTCTACGCGCAGCCAGGGGACGGAGGGTGTCACGCTTGGTGACCACAGGATCTCATCTCTGCTGTTTGCAGATGATGTTGTCCTGTTGGCTTCATCCAGCAATGACCTACAGGTCTTACTGGGACGGTTTGCCGCTGAGTGTGAAGCGGCTGGGATGAGAATCAACGCCTCCAAGTCCGAGTCCATAGTCCTCAGCCGGAAAAAGGTGGATTGTCCTCTCCCGGTTGGGGAAGAGTTCCTGCCCCAAGTATCTTGGGGTCTTATTCACGAGTGAGGGTAAAATGGAGCAAGAGATTGACAGATGGACCGGAGCAGCATATGCAGTGATGTGGATATTGTACCGGTCTGTTGCGGTGAAGAGGGAGCTTAGCTCTGAGGCAAAGCTGTCAATTTACCAGTTAATCTACGTTCCTACCTTCACCTAGGGCCACGAGCTTTGGGTAATGACCAAAAGAACGAGATTGCAGATACAAACGGCAGAAATGAGCTTTCTTCATAAGATTACTGGACTCACCCTCAGAGATAGGGTGAGGAGTTATAATCCGGGAGAGGCTCAGAGTAGAACCGCTGCTCCTCCACATTGAAAGGAGCCAGTTGAGGTGGTATGGGCATCTGATCAGGATGCCTCCTGGACACCTCCCACTTGAGGTGTTTCAGGCACGTCCCTCTAGGAGGAGACCCCGGGGAAGACCCAGGACTCACTGGAGAGACTATGTCTCCCAGCTGGTCTGGGAACGCCTTGGTATCCTCGCTGAAGAGCTGGAGCAGGTGGCTGGGGAGAGGGAAGTCTGGGCTTCTCTGCTTGAACTGCTGCCTCTACGACCTGGACCTCCGGAAAAGTGGTAGAAGATGGATGGATGGATGGATGGACAAAACAATCACAATTACTGTAGGTGATGATATAAACTGAATGCTCATTTTGTGGTTTCATATTGGGACACTGTAAACCAATGAATGATGTCATCAAAATTACACTTATGTTTATATACTGTTTATGGTCTGAAGCTCACAAGAAGAGACTGAAGCTCACAGAACCTGTTGTGAGCACTACGAGGAAATGGACCAGTGAAGCTGTGGAGGAGCTGCGCACATGCTTGTAAATAACTGACTGGGACATATTTAAAGGAGCTACACATGATCTGGATGAGTACACGGACACTGTGACCTCATATATCCACTTTTGTGAGGAGAGCATTCTTCCATCGCGCACCAGGGTGAGTTACTCCAACGACAAGCCCTGGTTCATAGCTAAGCTCAGACAGATCAGGAAGGAGAAGGAAGCAGCGTTGAAAAGTGGAGACAGGGACTGCTACAGGGAGGTCAAATACCGGTTTAGCAGAGAGCTAAGGAGAGCTAAATCTGTGTATTCTGAGAGACTCCAGCAGCAGTTCACTGCTAACGACTCTGCTTCTGTGTGGAGAGGACTGAGGCAAATCACCAACTATCGGCCTCAGGCTTCTAAGGGACAGGATGACAAAGCCCTTTGTCAAAGACTGTCCCAACACTATGCCCATTTTGACACCTCGTCAGCTGTGTCCAACTCCCCCCCTCCCCCCAGCGCCACTGCCTCCATGGTCCCCACTTCATCAAAGGCGGCCCCCCCTCCTCCCCCCCTGCCCTTGCCATCAGTGAGCAGGACGTGCACAGACAGTTCTCCAGACTGAACCCGCGCAAGGCCCCCAGTCCGGACGGCGTGTCTCCCTCCACCCTGAGACACTGTGCAGAGGAGCTGACTCCTGTCTTCACGGACATTTTTAACACCTCCCTGAAGTCATGCCACGTGCCGGCCTGCCTCAAAACCTCTACCATCGTCCCTGTCCCCAAGAAGCCACGGATCACTGGACTTAACGACTACAGACCTGTAGCGCTCACCTCTGTAGTCATGAAGTCCTTTGAGCGCCTGGTCCTGCCCCACCTCAAGACCATCACCACTCCCCTCCTGGACCCGCTGCAGTTCGCCTACAGAGCCAACAGGTCTGTGGACAACACAGTCAGCCTGGCCCTCCACTCCATCCTGCAGCACCTGGACTCCCCGGGAACCTACGTCAGGATCCTGTTTGTGGACTTCAGCTCTGCATTCAATACCATCCGCCCCACTCTGCTCCAGGACAAGCTGTCCCTGCTCAACGTGCCTGACTCCCTCTGCAGGTGGATCACCGACTTCCTGACGGACCGGAGGCAGCATGTGCGGCTGGGAAAGACTGTCTCAGACTCTGTTAGCATCAGCACCAGATCACCCCAGGGCTGTGTACTTTCCCCCCTGCTCTTCTCCCTGTACACCAACTCCTGCACCTCCAGCCACCAGTCTGTCAAGCTGATCAAGTTTGCAGACGACACCACCCTCATCGGGCTCATCTCCAACGGCAACGAGTCCGTCTACAGGAGAGAGGTGGCCCAGCTGGCGTCCTGGCGCAGCCACAACAACCTGCAGCTGAACGCTCTGAAGACAGTGGAGATGATTGTGGACTTCAGAAAAGTCACAGCTCCTCTGCCCCCCCTTACCCTCACAGACTCTCCCATCACCACTGCGGATTCCTTCCGCTTCCTGGGCACCACCATCACCCGGGACCTCAAGTGGGAGCCGACCATCAGCTCCCTCATCAAAAAGGCCCAGCAGAGGATGTTCTTCCTATGGCAGCTGAGGAAGCTCAAGCTACCCACTAAGATGATGGTGCAGTTCTACATGGCCATCATCGAGTCCATCCTCACCACCTCCATCACCGTGTGGTACGCAGGAGCCACCGCCAGGGACAGACTAAGGCTGCAGCGCGTTGTGTGCGCTGCTGAGAAGGTGATCGGCTGCAAGCTCCCATTCCTCCAGGACCTGTACATCTCCAGGACCCGGAGGCGTGCAGGTCGGATCATAGCCGACCCTTCACACCCTGGACACACACTGTTTGCCCCCCTCCCCTCAGGCAGAAGACTTCGGTCCATTCAGACTAAAACCTCCCGCTACATGAACAGCTTCTTCCCCTCTGCCATCAGACTGCTGAACACTAAGTGACTTATTAGACTCTCGTGCACTACGTACAGCAGCTCAACCGGACTCATGACAATTATCACTGTTTTCTTTTTGCACTACCGACTGCACTATGTGGAACTCCACAATATCTGCTGCTTGTTAATATATTTAAAAATTGCATAGATTAGTATTACTTATTCATATTCTACCTTTTATTGCATGCATATTTTTTTTTATCTTTAGTGCTACTCCATGTTTAATGTTGTAGCATTGCACCGAGACAAATTCCTAGTTGGTGTACTACATGAACAATGGCAATAAATCTCATTCTGATTCTGATGGTATGTGGCATTTAGGAGCAGTAACATACCTGCATTGTGGTTTCTTTCCACAAATACAGCAGAGCCATTATTCATGTTTATTAACATGTTGCTTGAATAAATTTCATTTCTTTTGTTTTAAGGCATGAGAATGATTCCTATTTCCAGGCAAATGTGAACTGATCCATGTGATGACTTTCATTTCCTGACTTTCCATCTAGTATTAGGGTTCACTGTTTCTATCGGCTGTAATTTCAGAACCATGACATCTTCAGACGCATTGCTCGGGGCAGTGGTCTGAAACCTAAGCCAGGGATCCAAATATAAAAAAAAAAAAAATCCTTGTGATTCTGTCAAAGTAATTGAGGTAAATAGTACTGCAGCAACATTCTGTTGATGTGTTTACAAAGCAACTAAGACTTACAGGCATTTAATTAATCGTGTGCTGATTGTATTTTATGTGCATAACTTTTATTCCCTCATGTGTTTTATATTGGTATCTATTCTTTTAGTTACTTTTGTTTATTATATTTTATTATTTTATTCTCCACAATTTTTATTTGGACTTTTTTTTCTCTATTTTTTTCTCTATTTTATTCTGTTAAGCACTTTGTGACCCTGTCTGTGATAACCAGTGTTGGGAGTAACACATTACTGTAATGCCACTACTTTTGTAGTGCCTAAATCAGGCGCCAAGTCCTTTCATTTGGAAACCAAGATCCCAGAGTCTGGAGGGAGAGGGGAGAGATACAGGATCAAACTTGCTTGAGGTCCAGTGTAAAGTTTCCACACTCAGTGATGATTTGGAGAGCCATGTCATCTGCTGGTGTTGGTCCACTGGGCTTTATCAAGTCCAATGTCAGCGCAGCTGTCTACCAGGAGGTTTTAGAGCACTTCATGCTTCCCTCTGCTGACAAGCTTTATGGAGATAATGATTTCATTTTCACAGGACTTGGCACCTGCCCACACTGCCAAAAGTACCAAAACCTGGGTTCATGACCATTGTATCACTGTGCATGATTGGCCAGCAAACTCTCCTGACCTAAACCCCATAGAGAATCAATGAGGTATTGTCAAGAGGAAGATGAGACACCAGACCTGACAATCCAGACAAGCTGAAGGCTGTTATCAAGCCAACCTGGGCTTCCATGACACCTTAGCAGTGGCGCAGGCTGATCACTTCCATGCCACACCTTATTGATGCAGTAATTCATGCAAAAGATTCAAAGATTTTTATTTGTCAATACTTCTATATGTACAGGACATACAGGAGAATCAAAATGCTGTTTCTCTCTCTCTTCATAGTGTGTAATATATACTGTAAGAAAAGGAGTAAGATGAAAACAACAGCAGTGTATGTACAGTAATGCTACCCATAATGCAAATTTAAAGATAAAAAAAGAAGAAACAGCAATTCTATGTACAGTAATACCATAATACCTGTAGTGCAAGTTCAATATGGTGGAGGGGGTGCAAACAGTGAGAGTTTGGAATGCGCATGGTCAGTCGTGCAATAACAGACAGCAGCAGGTATGGCGTTTGTGCAAATGGTTACAGTAAGGTGCAAAGGCATACAGCAGCAGATGTGGTACTGTTGGTGTGCCGGGTCTATCTGTGCAAACAGCTGAGGTAGAGTACTTGTCAAGGTGAGTGTGTTACAGTCCAGGGGTGGGGGGGGGAGAAAGTGGGCAGAGTTCAGGGTCCTGATGGCCTGGTAAACAAAGCTGTTTAGCAGTCTTGTGGAGCGGGTCTGGAGGCTCCAGTACCTTCTCCCTGAGGGCAGGAGGCTGGAGAAGGAGTGTGAGGGGTGAGAGGTGTCACCTTCGATGGTGATGGCTCTGCCGGTGAGGCGGGTGTGGTAGATGTCCAAGAGGGAGGGCAAAGGGGCACCAATGATCTCGCTGACTGGGTACATCGTGCTTTGTAGAGTCTTCTGGCAGGAGGCGGTGAAGCTTCCGTACCACACAGTGATGCAGCTAGTGAGGACGCTCTCAATGGTACCCCAGAACTCCATTCACCATGATGGTAAATGGTGTTCACTTATATTGTGCTTTTTACTCATCTGTGGATGACCAAAGTGCTTTACAGATCCTGCTATCCACCCATTCACACACACATTCACACGCTGATGGTGGCGGAGCTGTCATGCTCCAGCACTGGCCCGACCTACCAGGAGCAACTGGGGGGTGAGTGTCTTGCTCAAGGACACTTTGACATACAGACTGCAGACAGAGCGGGAATTGAACCACTGACCCTCCGATTAGTAGTTGGCTACACTACACCTGCGCCATAGCTGCCCCCCACACTCCCACCCCCCATCATGGGGGATGGGAGAGTGTACATGGACTTGCTTTTCAATTGGCCAACATTTCTATTAAAAATCCACTATTTTTTTTAACTGATCTTATGTAATATTCACATTTTTTGAGAAGCTGAATTTGGGGATTTTATTAGCTGTAAGCCAGAAACTATCAAAATTAGAAGAAATAAACTCCAAATAGATTGCTCTGCATGGAACAAATCTATATGCATTTCACTTTTTTACTTTAATCATGCAGTAATTGTAATTTAGTTACTTCTGAAAAGTAGTAACTGTAATTAATTACTATTTTCAGTAACTTGTCCGACACTGCTATGTGCTATATAAATAAACTTTACTTTCTTACTGCAGATTTTGTGAGGCTCCAGAGATTATACGAAAGACTAAAGGGGAATTTAGAGAAACTGCAGATTTAGATATTACATAGAGCTGCACCCTTGGAATTATTGATCTTACCGCTCAGTCTTTTAGGAAGACAAGAGTTCAGATCAATTTTAAAGATGATCGAAATTGAGTCAGACCCTTCTAACCATAAAAAAATTGTTTCACAACTTATAACAGTCCCTCAAGGATTTTGCGATGTTGCAATCGCACCAATTCACGCGAAATCAGCCAATCAGCGCAACTATCGCACGACCTTGCAACTTTGTCCAATCACCGCAATTTTTCCGCAATTTTGGCCAATCCTCGTCAACTTCCGCCAATTTCACCAATCAAATTTGTCTAACTGGCGCTGAAACGCTTAGTCTAACCAAAATCAAATGCATCGTTGCACCACGTTCACTTCCGTGTTTACAGTGAGCAGTGAATTTATAGTTTACAGTGAGCAGCGGAACAAATCTGCAGAGTGTGTGATTTAAAAAAAAATCCACTCACCCGTGAGGTTTTCAACACCATCCCTTCCTCCATCTTCTCCAGTCTGCTCGTGGACGCCTCGCCATGTCTCTGTACTGACCACATGTGCGAAGCGCTGGGTTTGTGTTGAAAAATATGCACCTGCTCCAAAAGCACCCCGTTGCAGGAGCGCGCGTGAGGAGAGTGCACTACATTACAGCGAGTGTTTGAACATCTTTAGAGGTAAAATCATTACTACATCTGGTCAATGAGCTATAAAACTGAATCTCCATTGTGGACGGACAAACGCACCCACCCATCCTTCCCCCCTCCTCGCCATCCCGTTGTGAATGAAAGGTGTGTGTGTGTGTGTGTGTGTGTGTGTGTGTGTGTGTGTGTGTGTGTGAAGCCCGACATGCAGCAGACAGGTAGGCATGGAAAAACAGAGAATATTATGTATTAAAAAAAGCAAAAAAAAAACAGACTCCAATAGCCAATACAGTGCAACAGAATCATTTATTTTTTCCTCTCCACTCGGTACTGAGTGGTTGGGAACCGTAGGGAGTTTCAAATGAAGGTGCTGCCAATAATTTCCAAATCTATACTCTTAAACATGAATGAGTTTTTCTGCATAGCAGAAGTTTCTGCTTAATTTACAAATCGCTATAATAGGAAATTTTTTACAATCCTGTGCTTTTCTTGTATTGTTATACAGAATATCACTGCAGTAAACTGGAAAAAAAAGCATCTGCTTTAAAATTTGGAATTCTTCCCACAACTTTTAGTGCAGAAAACACTCCAAAAACATCACAACTTTTCCCGCAACTTTTTAAAAAAGCTCCCACGAATTCAGGCTTTTTGGCCCGCAACAATCATAAAAACATCCCGTATCATCCTGGACGGACTGTTATAAGTAACACAGAGTACTAAATCACATTCAGTTTTTAAAGGCTTTCTAACTTAAGTTTTTGTCATTACAAAGAGAAGGGGGGAGGGAATCAAGGCTCTTGCAGGTTATCACAGGGTTGACTATACAATATACTATATTAGAGTGGACTTATAATAAGGGGCAATATGGCATTCTGTACCTGTAGTCCTAGATTTTTGTAGCATGAACTACCCAACAAACTTGTAACATTATATGACTGTGACAGAACATTGTGTAGAGGGAAACAAAAATTGTTGGCATCTAACAATGTGCATGCTTTACTTTGTTTCCTAGAGGAAAAGGACAAATGACATTATTGGACAGTTGGCAGTTATACTTATAACTGGAGGTTATACCCCTGCCAAAGCAAACTGCTCATCTGGCAAAAAAATATTGACAGTGCTGATAACTGAGTAGCTGACAGTGGGAAATGAGAAGACAGCTGGTGGTTTGTTCTGGGCAGTAACTCATGAATCTAATGTAGCTACCCATTAGATCATCTATTGCCTTGGCTGGCTATTAGAATGTCTGTGCTAGTGAACCACTGGATTAGATACTGTCTTTGCACAGTGAGGCTAGCAATGAGCATATCAAGGTTAGCAATCCACTGAATTGTTTACTGCTTTGGTTACTGGTATGGTGAAGCTAGTTAAGATTAGCTGCTAATTTGGCACTTTTCTTTTTAGCAGCAGATTATGTATAATACAGACACCAACTGAGGATATGGCTGTTACCGCAGTCTACTGCTGCTACGATAAACCTGAAATCAATTGCTGCAAGGTCTCTCTCTTTTGCAAAACAGATATTTGATATCAAGGATTTCAGCGCTACCGGAGTGGTGGCCTAGTTGGTAGAGCATCCGCCCCACAACTGGGAGGCTGAGGTTCAAATCCCGGCTGGGTCATACCAAAAACCAGGTGAAAATGGTACTTTCCGCCCTCTAGCTTGGAGCTCAGCATAATAGAATGGGAAAAAGGTGGGCAGTGAGGAGTGGTGACCCCTGTCCTGTATTAACTTTGTAATGCGACCGAGATGTGGTCACTTGCCTCATAGGTGACCAAATAATAATCTCAGTGCTAAAATAAATATTGATAATAATTTCATTTATTATTGTGTGTCTCTTCTCTACCGTAAAACCCAAAAGCAGACAAAGCCAGAACACAAGAGTAGCCCATTTTGTTTTGGCCTTTTTTTTTTCTTCCTTTTCTGGTTAATTTTTGTCAAATTATTGCCACTAGCTTTCTCCAGAAAAGCCAGTGACCTCTACCATTTGATTGTGTTCATAGACTTGGATCTTTTTTGATTTACTAGATTTGAACCCAAGAGCAAGCACAAAATCAAAGAGCAGATCAGTGTTCAGTTTAAAAGTTTTTATTAACAGGAACAACTGCACTGAGTTTGGACCTGCACCACTGGGAGACAACCCAAGGTTTAAAAGGAAGCAGGAATGAGCAACATTTCAGATAATGCAGATTTAATTTCAGAAATCTTGAGAATGGACTTAATGCTGAGCAGACTGATGGATCTGGTAAGTGTCTGTGTGAGCAGATGCCGTGGCAACTTGCAGGCAGAGGTTAGTGTCTTCTGATGGAGGTGGCGATTAGGGAATGATTTGATAATGCTGAGAGGCTTTCTTGGGGTGAGGCTATGGAGACAAGATCCAGGTGGGATTTGCAGGTGAGTTTCTTTTCCATGCATGTGCACAGATAGACCCCAGGTGATGCTCTAGCACCTGCCCCTTTGCCCTCTGAAGTGCCCTTATGACATAGTCCTTTCTTCAAGCCTCAAGCCCCAAAATGAGTACAAACGGTCCTGAAAAATAATAACTGGGACTGGAGGATAAGTAAGACTCGCAGTCTCACTTTTGTTTTTGAGCACCTGCCCGCCCCCCGAAATGTCTGTGCATGTCACCATTCCTTTCCTTTTCCTTTCTCCAGGTTCCAGTTTCTCCAGAAGGAGTCCAACAAACAGATGAGTCCCTGTGACGATGTGACTAGTTCAGGATGAATATGCAAAGTCTTACATATCCTTTTTATCTCTCCTTATGCAGGGCCAGAATTGATCCAGGAGCCGGGTCACAACCAAGGCAGGTGGAGGTAGCGACAAGTGAGTTTCTCCAGAAAATCCTCAAAAGTACTATTGCATGTGCCAAAAACAACAGAACGCCATGGCTCAGTAACTGTAGCTCTCTTCACGACAACAGACACAGGTTGGTTCTTTTAAACGGGCGTTTATTGGGACTTATGCACCTCCCTCATCGTCACGCCGTGAGAACTGTATGGGGAAACGTAACGCATAACCATATATACAGTACAGAGCGAAATAATAAACAAGTTACAAAACAAATACCTCGTTGGCCGCTTGTCATGAAAAGAGTTCTGAAGGTAAAACAAACTGCTTGGCTTCAATCTTCAATCAAACTTAAGTGCCAGATAGCTGAATAACGTGGCACAGCGTTCTTCTCATTTCCGCTATGTGCTACAATAAAAACAATCCCAGCGGCACTCCAGACGGAAACATCAGTTCCAGTCAGGAAACAATAAATTTCAACAAACTATACAGTTGCAACAACCAACATGTAACGTACAGAAAATATATAATTTTATAACAACACTTACACTCCCACCAAATCACTCATTGATTTAAATGCGGGATTTCTTTTAAACACAGATTATAAATGGAATCAATGGCTTGGGTTATTTGAACTCTGAAAGAATGTGACCCACTTTGTTTAATTTCTACTTAATTTGCCTCAAGCAAGGTAACCACCTTGTGAATGGGCCTTTGAAGGTAAACCAGTCTAGGTTATACCTCTTCCTTGGTGGTATACACGCTCATGATGATGCTTGACAAGCAGTGTTGAAACATGGGATTTCTTTGGAAGGATCGCCGGATGTTTTTCCTGTCAATCAATGTTTCAAAAGAGAGTCGCCAGTCCTTGAATCTCAAGGGGTCTCCAGTGAATAATGCAGGCTCTGGTGTTGGAAGACGATTCGCATTTATAGCTTCCGTTAGCATGCGGACCAAATCTGAGGTGTTCTGTACTGTAGGAATGGGTGGAGCTTGAGCTGTGACTGGCAGGGACTGAGGAATGAAGGAGGGACTTAAAGCACTGAGGGCTTGTGTGGTGACTGGCAGAGACTGAGGGATGAAGGAGGGACTTGAGGCATTGAGGGCTTGTGTTTCTCCAAATTCAACATCATACAGCAATTCAGCTGTTTTAAAATTTTCTTCAACTTGATCATAGACCATAACTCGTGCTCTTGCAGCATTTAACTTCTTCACTTCTTCCAAGCGTTTAAGCCTTCTACGTTTGTCTTGCATTTCTTGTTGTCTGGCAAAGGTTTCAGATTCAAATTGTGCAAGCCGTTGTTTATCTTCAGCCTCTAGCCTTTGGAGTTCAGCCTCTTCTCTTTCTTGTTCATCCAATACTGCTAAAACTTCCTGGGATGCGGCAGCCTCCGCTGCAGCCTCACATCTTTTGGCTGAGTTAGTACTAGAACGAATAGAACATTTTGATTGATGAGATGGTGGCCTTGATAAGGAGCAAGTTGAGTTTAGAACTGATCCAACATCGGGCCAAGGTTCATCCTCTTCTTCTGTTTTAGGCTCCTTAAGCTGCCCTTTTGCCTTTTGAATAATTAACTCTGAGAGTGAAACGCAAGTGTCTACTCTGCGTCGCAGATCTGGCTCAGGAGTTTGTATTTTGCGTAATGTTTCATATATGGCTTTTACCTCGGAGCAAGTGCTGCTTATATTTTCAATCAGCTCACTCAATTCATCCTCTGAGGCTTCATTGGTCAGTATTTCCTTGCCTATTCTAGCATGGTACCTCCATTTCTCATAAATGATTCTGTACCGTCGTTGGATACTTTTCATCTTGTCTTCTTGAAGTTCTCTCCCCTTCTCTGAGAGGGTTCGAATTCTTTCGCCTCTTCGCAGCCCTTCTGCTTCTGCAGATTTGGTAACTTCAGGTTGGGCAGATGAGTCAGCCATCTTGTGGCAGGTCTCAGTGTTTGTGTCAGACATTTTGAGATAACTTGAACAACAGTGAAACAACTGGATGATGTCTAGTTTGTAATTATACTGACTTCAATACTGCATTAAGATAACTGTATAAACATTTAAACTTAGCCACTTTTCAGCTAACTTCAATTTCAAAGCAAGAATAAAAACAGTGAAATTACCTTAACACAATATGTAAATATGAACTTTAACAGATGAGATAATATGTTTAGAAATGCATTAAATTGCTTATTTTACAAAATAGGAAAAAACAGAGTTGGGTTAAGTGCCCTTTAACTTCACTGAAAATGCCCTTTAAGCTTGTTGAAATTTTATAGACACAAAGCTTGCATAAATCTTAGTTTCAGATTAAAATGCCATTTTTTAACGTTCATCAAAGATTGTTAATTTACATATAAATTTAACATCGACTTTAACCTTGTAACATGAAGCAACTGTGAAAATCAGGACATCTGATAATCTCCAACCACAACAGCTAAATAGCACACAAGCTGATAGATCTGAGTCCTTATTGCAATGTCCAAGTTAAACCACTTCTCACACCACCTTAACTTGAAACTTGAGGTGGAGCGCCTTTTGGCTTTAACTTGTAAAGTTGCGCTTTAACACAGTCTAACGGCCGTTACTTGCGGTTGCTATGACGACAGTGCGGTATGGACTTGCTTAACTGACGACCTGGATCTTCCTCTCCTCGCTACCCGCCGTGATCTCGGAGTCCTTGTTACCGTGTTGAGCAGGCGAGTTCTCACTGTAGCTCTCTTCACGACAACAGACACAGGTTGGTTCTTTTAAACGGGCGTTTATTGGGACTTATGCACCTCCCTCATCGTCACGCCGTGAGAACTGTATGGGGAAACGTAACGCATAACCATATATACAGTACAGAGCGAAATAATAAACAAGTTACAAAACAAATACCTCGTTGGCCGCTTGTCATGAAAAGAGTTCTGAAGGTAAAACAAACTGCTTGGCTTCAATCTTCAATCAAACTTAAGTGCCAGATAGCTGAATAACGTGGCACAGCGTTCTTCTCATTTCCGCTATGTGCTACAATAAAAACAATCCCAGCGGCACTCCAGACGGAAACATCAGTTCCGGTCAGGAAACAATAAATTTCAACAAACTATACAGTTGCAACAACCAACATGTAACGTACAGAAAATATATAATTTTATAACAACACTTACAGTAACATCATTGCAACACAACTCAGCATCTACACTCCCATATCAAACATCCACTGCTTTTAAGCAGCTCAACACAAAACAATGGACCTTGTGTGTCACAACAGACACAATTTCCCTTTTAAAGGCCAAATGTCACGTAACAGGGTACTTTAAATGTCTTGAAACTAGATATAAAAGGGAACCGATCCGTTCGGGTCTTGGTGCATATGCTTCAGTAACGCCGGAATATTCGTTAATTTAAAACTGCCGCGCTTGGCCTGACGTTCCTACTCACGGCCCCTGGAATCGCCTGGGGAAGAAGGCGGAAGTGACGAAATAGATTGTACCCTAGTTTGATGCTTGGGGTATTTCGATTGATTGTTTATATGGAGACTGGAAGATTGAAGTGAGCAGCAAGAAAGAAAAAATTGGATATTTCACCCATACCTAAAACGGGACTATCAGGGACAGCTGGGTAATAAGGGACATTTCTCTGGGAAATGTTTTCATACCTGTCAAGTGATACGTTTTCGCCGTATTTTAATACCGTAAAACGCGGCTATAAGGGACGGCGGAGTAATAAGGGACACTTTTCTGGGAAATGTTTTAAATGTAATTCGTGTTGTTATTGTCAAATATTTTAAGGATTCATGGATATTTGACAATAACAACACAACTCAGCGTCCGGCGCAAAATAAAAAAAAGCAGAATTCTGTATTTGTAAGGCGATTCCTCTCTGTTCCGCAGCCGCAGCACAGCTGAAAGTGTTAAACCATTATCCTAATGACTTCTCATTGTAGTGATAATAGCTCCCGCTGAGCAATCTGCCCGCCCCGACAATCAGCCTAATGATTGAGTCCACACTTCTCATTGTAGTGATAATAGCTCCCGCTGAGGGATCTGCCCGCCCCGACAATCAGACTAATGATTGAGTCCACACTTCTCAATGTAGTGCGAATAGCTCAGGCTGAGCCATCTGCCAGCACCCTAGCTGTGGGGGATCACACACACGACGTGCTCCTCAACACACTCAATTTTTTTTCCCGTATATTTTTCTTTTGGGCGTACAGAAATGGCAATACGCCCGTATTTGCTAAAATTGCATTTTCCCCGTATTTTCCTTAAAATATTTGACAATAACAACACGAATTACATTTAAAACATTTCCCAGAAAAGTGTCCCTTATTACTCCGCCGTCCCTTATAGCCGCGTTTTACGGTATTAAAATACGGCGAAAACGTCTTACTTGACAGGTATGCGCCTCCATTTTCATATTGATCTGGTCAATTTCTTGACAGCAGCGGCTCTCCTCCACTGTAATAATAATGGCTTCCGAAAAATCAATATTTATGGGGCGCCCTCGACAGACCCCCTCCGGCTTCGCAATTCTGGAGGCGATTAATGTCCAGTTCAATGACATTTTCCACTGGTTCTGCTCTCTGGTCATCGTTGGAACTGTTGTCATCAGACAAAGCATCTGATTCCGTCTCGGACGGCTCGAACCTGTAAAGTTCTATGCCTCTGTCACTGTCTGAACCACTGACAAAAAAAAAGACCAAAAAAAAGACAAAACTAAACTAATTTGTTCACAATCGCTGTCACTTTCCGTCATGATTGTCCAATGTTGATAAGTGTGAATGTGGATAGGCAGGGCAGCCAGGGTACAACTTGTGATGTCAAAAACATGGGCGTGGTCTGGACTGGCTGTCACAAGCCAGCGAGCAAGGTGGGGCCTTCACCTGGTGTATTTTGTGCAATTATGTAAATACGGGTGGGTGATATGGTCTCCGGTATGAATATTTGGTTTAAGCTATGTGTATTTTATCTAAATTCGTTGTCATTTAGAAAAACAAATTACGTGACATTTGGCCTTTAATAGAAAAATTGTAAACATAAACAAACAACTGTCTTGCCCGTGATGTCACCAACTATGCAGCAAAAATAGGGTGGGGGAGTGAGTGGACATTACGAACACAACTTGAGAATTTTAGACTGCTACTCACCTACCAACAGTTAGTGACATGATTTGAAGTTAAACCCAGGAGCAGACAACAGACTTGATAAGGAATACAATGATCTTTATTGGACATGAGTGTGTGAGTGTGTGTGAGTGTGTGCAGAATGGGAGCAGTCTGGAAACGCTGCAAGGAAGAGAGAGAAGAAGATATGAGTAATCTTGCAAAAAAATGGCTGAATTAGTGGAATAAATTATTGTCTTATGGAGCAAGGGAGTGTAGGAGAGCAACTACTTGCAGCTTAGTCTTTCTCCAGGTTAACAGGGTCCCGAGATGGTGAGGAAGTGCCAGTGCAGATAATTACAGTGAAGCGTGCAGGGGAATCCTCAGCTGAGGGGGGAAAGAGAGAGTTCAGTCATGGTGCTGAGGCACTTACGGAGAGCAGGTGAGCGAGTTGAGCCTCCGGCTCATGAGGAGAGTTCCGGTCCGCCGCCTGGAGCTGGATTGGTCCGTCTGGAGGACGGTCCACCTGTGCACAGGTATAGAGGGCAAGGAGCGGCAGATGCAGATGATGAAAACTCAGTTAACTGGTTGCTTACGGTTGTAAAGTGGGAGGCGAAACTCCCAGCCGGCGAAGAGCAGAGTAGTCGTAGTTGAAATGGAGGCAAAACAAATCAAATCAAATCAAAAACTCCCAGCTGACGAAGAGCAGAGCAGCCATAGTTGAAATGGAGGCAAAACTCCTAGTTGACGAGAAGGGTAAACTCGAGTTGAGGAGCTCTTTCACCCTGTTGGAGCGTTGATGTCTCCGTGCAGGAGTGGAGGACCCCACTCCTAATAAAGGCAGTCTAACAAAGAGACGCAGGTGTGAGTAACTAACTAACTAACTAACTAACTAACCTGCACTTATATAGCGCTTTTCTAGTCACAAAGACCACTCAAAGCGCTTTCATTAATACTAACCCTCTATTCTAAGGGCCTATAGGAAACAGATATCTAGGGACAATTTAGAACAGCCAATTAACCTAACATGCATGTCTTTGGCATGTGGGAGGAAACCGGAGAAATCCCGGAGTAAACCCACGCAACACGGGGAGAACATGCAAACTCCACACAGATCACTGTTGGTCGGGGGCTGGGATCGAACCCACGATCCCACGATCTCCACAATCCCCCGGCCAAGGGTAAACTGTGCTGCCGCAGTGCTAACCACTGCGCCACCGTAAGACTGCAGCTCTGGAAGATAATTAGAGAGAGAGAGAAAAACAACAGCTCGAATCACCACAGTTGGACCCAAAGCTATAAAGATGAAACAGGTGAGTGTCTGTCCGTGTCAGCTGCTGGCAGCCACTACATCTGTATATTTTTATTTTTATTTTCATACTGCTAGACGGCTAGCCGGCTTCCAAAATAGAACAATCGACATCCAGGCGAAGTTTTGGAAGAGGCTGTGACAATTATCCAGGTGAGAGCTCAGACAAATAACGTAGTAAACTTAAACATGACAGCGCTTTGGGGATTTTCATGGCAGTGATCCAGCTTGTTTGACTTTGCAATGTCTGTATGACGCACACAGTATCTGTATGGCCAGAGCAACTTGCGTAGTTCTGTACAGACTGCAGCTGGGCCAAAAAAGTACTGTTTGTGCTTTCTGCCATTAACTGTAGTTAACCGCAATCACAAAAATTAGTTACCGTTAACGGGGATGAAGCATTAACAAGCAATTAACGCGATAACGCCAACAACTGGCATAGCCGTACCAACAAAGGTGCTGCCTCCTTTGAGCTGAACAGGATTGCCAAGGCCCAGAGAAAACGTGAGCTTCACAAGTCCAGAGCCACCACTGTATCTTCTGCCTACGCACACCACCTGTGCCCGACCTGTGGCAGAGCCTTCCGTGCCCGCATCGGACTGATCAGCCACAGCCGGACACACCACACCCAGTCCTCTTCCCTGTGATGTCCTTGGTCATCGTCGAGAATGACGGACGAACAACATATACAGTATATACGCATTTACGTATATGGGTATAATAATGGGGGTATTTTCATCTTTTACTTATAATATTTAACAAAAAAGTACCTGTCTGGTATCATTTAGGGGGAGTTTCTGGCTCCTGAAAACATCACTGCATCAAAAGTAACCTATGTCACACTTCCACCTTTGGTCGATGGGCACAAAAACAGTGTATTGACATACCTTCAGAACAGATAAGCAGCTACTCTTCTCTACTGTATTTTCTTATTAGTATTCTATGTGCAGAGTGCTTTGTTGCCAGTCCTATCAATATGAGGTGTGGGTAACATACCTGGCACACATCCAAGTATCTACTGCAGCAAAGCTGGCAGAGAAATAAGAATATTGACTTTTCATAATTTACAGCATGGAGTTTTGTGCCAACCATGATTGCATGCTAAAGATCAATAAATAAATAAAGATGTCAGCAAACAAATAGAATACACTGGGAGCCAGACTGACAGGAAAGATGTTTTTGCACCCAAAGCACACTTTGTGAGTTGCATGTTCCAAAGGATTTATTTATTTATTTATTTTGGCATCTGTCAGAGCATTCATCTGACCTGATCTAATTTCTATCAGATAGAATTTGTGCACTTTAAAAAGAGATGAAACTTCTTGTACTTTTTTTTTTTTTTTTGTCTCTGAACCTTGCAGACGTGGTGTCTCATCTGCTGCAGCAGAAGCAATAGATCGCACCTGATGGTTGCAGTGTAACTGGAATAAGTGGATTCTACTTGCAGAGGAACATTTGACTGGCATACTAGCGACTGCATCGTGACAAGCTCTCCACCACATACTGCTGCTTTTCATTTACTTAGTGGGCTCCCCGTCACTTAAATTTGCCATATGTGGCAGTTCACATGGTTATAGACAACTTTTCTTCAAATTAAAAACAGAAACAGTACAGTCTGTCATGATATATATCCTAAATGTTGTGTTTTAAACCGAGTAGCAGTTGATGCACTTTAATCACAGTAACAGCACTAACGTCACATTTAGTGTCAGTTGTCGTCACACCTCCTGTGCTGTGATGACAGTTAACTTTGAGCCATCTGGGACCTGGATTTGAAAGAGTCTACACAAACCGCATAAAGATTAAGATACAGGGCACACAAATATTTATGAAAATATATTATTTACAGTAATACATAATACATATAGCTTTGACCCTATGCTGTACAGAGTTTTGCAGTGGTGTGTAAAATGTGGAATTGATTGGTTGCCCATTGCGTATGTAGTTGGGCAAGGCTGTCTACAATTTTTGTTTCTTTTATGTTTGTCTTTCTTTTATGTTAATGTTTGTTAGTAAAAAAATAAAGAATTCTTATTTATAGTGTAACTCCTAGTACAGTATCTTCCCTTAATATTCTGTGGCCACAGAGACTTGTTAGAGTCAGAGATTTATTCCTTAGTTGTGGTCTCGGTTTGCTGTACTCCAGCCTTTATGTCATGCTTTCAACCAGTCTGTGCCAACAGTGCATCACACATTGCAAATCTACTGTTTTGTTTTAGGGCTTCATAAATGAGTCAGTCAGTGAGCAACACAAATGGTCAAGAACTAAGGATGCCATGTAAGGCATGTGGGTTTTATTGTGAGTGAGCAGTCCTGGTAAACTATTCAAAAAGTTGAATTTGAATGTGTTAACATGTCAGTGTGTTTTGATTACACATGGATGTCAGTTTAAGTAGACTGTTGGAATTTAATCACAACATGAACTACAGGAGGCCTATTCAACTAAATAGTGGTCAGAGTGGGATTTTTTTTATTTCCTACATCATGCAAAAACCTTTGAATCACAGATATATGTGACCTGTGCTGGCAAAATGAGTCACTTTGAGGAAATAATCAAAACTGAGGTAACGTTTTTTTCCATATTCTGTATTGAAAGACCTTCGGGCTGCACGGTGGCGCAGTGGTTAGCACTGCCGCAGCACACCCTTGGCCGGGGGATCGTGGGTTCAATCCCAACCCCCGACCAACAGTGATCTGTGTGGAGTTTGCATGTTCTCCCCGTGTATGCGTGGGTTTACCCCAGGATTTCTCCGGTTTCCTCCCACATGCCAAAAACATGCAGGTTAGGTTAATTGGAGACTCTAAAGTGGCCCTAGGTGTGAATGTATGTGTGAATGGTTAAGGGATAGCGCCATATCGTGGCTGCTTCATCCATCCAGGTGGTGGATGACCCTCAATTTCCCCACTGGGGATCAATAAAGTATACTAAATCTAAAAAAAAAAAAAAAAAAGATATTTAATCTGTAGGAAGTGCGCAAAAATGGAGTCGGAAAAAGCTGATTTGTTTATATTTTGGCTAGGTTTAAAACTCGCATTCGATCGGTTGGAAGTTACATCTTCCACCAAAACGTGTATTTTTTAAAAGTGCGATTTCTAAGCTTTACAATGATATCGGGCACTCACGGGTGTTTTCCCGGGACTTGCTGCTAGCAAACAAAGAGTCATGATTCATGACTTCTCATGCCTGTAGCTCGTAATGACGTGTTGCACATTCCGACTCATTTTGCCAGCACGGGTCACATATGGAACTTAAAACAGGAGGACTGTATGTGACAGGCTGGGTATATTTCAGTCAGTGGCCAGTTTTTCTCTATTAAGTCTAATGTTTTCACAGATGCATAGTCACTTGTAAGGACCTGCGCTTATACAGTATAGCTTTTTCTACTCTCAAAGACCACTCAGAGCGCTTCACTAGTAGCTATACATTAACCCTCTATTCTATGAGCCTATCAGAGACAAATTCCTATAGTGACAATTTAGAATCTCCAATTCAATGCAGTTTGCCATGTAGACTGATAACGGTAAATTAGGAGCAGAGTGGGGACTGTTGCATCTTTCAAGCAGTCACATTTGCGTAGAACAAGAATAAGCTGCATTTTTTTGTCTCAAATGGGTATTTTTTTGTTGCCAATCTGTGAATTTATTTTTAGAAAACTGTTACTGTTTGTCTTGCAAATTCATGTTTTTGTAATATATTTACTTTTCATAACTATAAAACATTTTTTTATCATCATAAATTTACTGCTGTTCTCAAATCTGAGCTTCTTTCCAACAAACATACAGATTTTTTAATAGATTTGTGATTTAGTGACTACGCTTGTCATAGATCTGCAACTTTATGGGCCCTATTAGGACAATCATCTGCAGACTTCCGCAAGACTTTCCACCGTACACCAGTGTTTTTGTTAGTTTCTGTCAGCGCATTGTCTGTTTTTACGCATTGAATCCCGCCATCAAATTACCAATAGACAGTGCACTCACTATGCACTAGCAGGTGGAGGCTCATTTCAAAGAGATGAGGCGGCATGCGATCTAATGTGCATTACTATTAGAGTGCATTCCATGAGAATCCGCTTTTGAGCAGGAAAAAGGAGGTCTACTGTCAAAAGCGCATTGTTTAGTGATATTTCAGTGGCGTGTTTTGAAATCACGCAGCTCCAGAGCTCATGAGGAAACTGTATCTGTTGGGTTTTTCTATTATTTTAATGGACAGAGTTGTAATTGTCATCATATAATTGCCTGTCATTTTAATTATATGATGATCACACTCTAGTTTTTTTTTTTTTCTAATTCCCTCGACACTCTCATTTTAATTACAGACTTACCATTAGAGTCTATAGATTAGGTGTTAATGTAGGATTTTTTTTAGGGGAATGAATGAAAGAACAGGCAGCATGTGTGTACACTGGGGGAGACGTGTCAGTTTGAAGATTTTTATTCCATCCACATTTTCATTTTCATCCCAGGTTAATTAAGCATTAATGTGTTTGTTTTTTAGGGGAATAAATGAATGAACAAGGAGTGTGCAGTGTTTCATTTTTCACTATAACTCCCCACAGGAGATGCGTCCACACATCTGCCTCGGCCACAAGCCCCGGGTTTCCAGGTGGGTGCTCGCACCGTACCTAGGGTTGCGATTCTCCACCAGCAAGCTCCCCGTCTGCCACTTTTCAGGGGCCAGCAGAAGCCGCCGAAAGCGGGCTTGCTTTGTGGCCAGGGTCACCACAGACGGGAAGCTGTGCCAGATCTCCTCCTTTCCTCCATCTCTCCACGGGCCGGGAGTGACTTCCACATCATCGTTAATTAAAGTTTATGAAAGTTTGCACAAGCATCATCCTCTTTTTCTGAAGTTTCAAACCCATTCATGTCTGTGTGTTGCATCTCTGCGCACTATATTAAACAATTCAGCTGATTTTTCAGCCCATTCTTTACAGTTTATTCTTTCTAACATAACTGGGCATCAACTGTGATTGATGTCTTTCTTATTAAAAAGCAGCATTACTATCACATGCATTTGTGCTCACACACTTGGACTTTGGTCAGCATAAAACCCATCTTAAACAATTATGATCACAGTTCACTTTAGATAATGTGCCTCCTTGCATTAAAGGGATTGTGTAACGGGTGGTGAGGAGTCGGCGGAGAGCTAGCAGCCCAAGGCTTACACATTAGCATGAGCTCCGGAGTAGCTAATGGCACAAAGAGCCACCAGACACAGAATATATACTTCGACTCTGTGCTTTATTCTATGTTCTAAAAAAGACCATATTAACCCTTCTTGTGTCTTGGTTCTATGGACATGGAAAGCGCCCTCACTGTCTTTGTTGCAGTTCTGCGTCTGTCATGTGATGTGGCTATAAACCATAAAAAAATCCCCAGTTGTACTAAGTATTCCACCTCACAAGGTGGCAAACACGTATAACTTACTCCTCTTGCTTTGGAGGACTTATGCCTCCCAAATAACGATCCAAAAACCTCACTTCTGGGACACCAACAAAGAAGAGTTTGTAAACAAATGTTGATGTGCTCTATCGCAACAGGAAGGAGGCATTTGCTCCCAAATTTGCCAACTATGATTCTAAAAAGAAATTATTTAGCTTATGAAGGTAAAGATCTCCTTTTTGTTATAACAGAGGGTGGCCGAAGCTGGTTAATTTTCACTTGCCATTGACCTCAGCGCCATGTGACTGGATAGAACAATTGCGCCCGTTCCGTGTCATCATATAAGATAAATTGCGGCAGAATAAAAGCAAAATTGAGGTGGAATAATCATAAGAGTTTCTGGATGTGGGAGAGAAAACAAAAATGACCGAGAGAAGACAAAATAATGATGAAAATGGACAAAAAGAGCCACCTGGCCAGCGGTAAAGCTGATGAATTTCTTTGTTTACATTGTACTGTTTTCTGGTTCCTATGCTTTGAAGATAAGCTAACAAAAAACCCAAAACAAAAAACAGTGACAAAAAAAAAAAAAACATCCTTTGCGTAAATATGTCCAAAGTCCACTTTTTGACTGAAAGTTATGTAATTTGATATGGCTGCTGTGGCATTATGCAAATTAGATGTGTACATTTACTCCTATCTCAAACTTTGGATCATATTCTACATCTTTCTAATTGACAGTAAGCCATTATCTCTTACCACATTCAAGTTATAGCCTTGGAAATTTCTGACATCTGAGCTGAATTTTTTCTTGAAAAAAATCTTGACCACCGGGGGAGAGGTTGCTGGAGCAAAAGTGCACCACAGACAGTTACCAGGTCTCCACGGCACTACATACCCTAATTCATACATGAACTAGAAAAGCACTCGGAGAGCACAGACCTCCGCCAAGCGCCACAGTTCCCCCCCATACAGTGTTTGTGTGTACGTTTTCAGATTCCTTGACCATGAAAACATATGACTAGCAATTGGATTCACAATGATAGGATTAGTGGTTCAGTAGCAAAAGCATTACCTCATTGGCGGAGGTAATAAACTGAAGTGTTGGTGTTGTGTCCATCTCCTCCATGTGCAAAGTGCCAGGCTGCGAGCGTTTTCATAGATGACTGAAAGCAGCACTGAGGGCTTCACTGACGGATGCAAATTGGGTAGACAGGTTGCCGTGGGTTTTATTGGCTTTGCGCTCCGCCGCAAAAGAGGATTTGGAAGCTTCCCCGGCAGAGAGCTGTTTTTTGCGCAGCCACTATAGCTGCCCGGGGAATTTCTGCCAAATAATCTGGCACCGGACAGCAGCTCAGCTTTTGCAGCGTAGCGCAAACACAGGCACGCTGCCGGGCCCTGCCCACCACTGTTTTCCGCGTGCTTGTGTGCCTAAAACTTTGAATAACGCGGAGTTTGTGTTCGTCAGACACGACGAGCAGCGCCCTCTATTGCCCCTGCACACATGTTGAAAATGGCCGTATCTCACAATGTTAAAGAATCATTTAAAAAATTCCTGTATCCAGACGGTGATCCGGATCATCCCCAAAATTTAATCAGTTCGTCCTTGTACCATTTCCAACAACGCCTGAAAGTTTCATCGAAATCCGTCCAAAACTTTTTGAGTTATCTTGCTAACCAACAGACAGACAAACAGACAGACAAACAGACAAACGCTGGCAAAAACATAACCTCCTGGCCTGCGGCCTGGCGGAGGTAATTAGCAAGACATGTGCAACATAACTGACACTTACCAGTTACTAAAGAGTTCTCCTACTGTGTGGCTTAGCTCTAAGCTATTACACTGCCAACACCAAAGGTGAGTAGCACTGCCCTGTGGCATCCTCTTGTATTACAGTACAACTGTATAACGTGAATGTTACAATGGGCATGAGCACTTTGGATTGGATTATCCAAAACACACCTCTGAATGATTAGACTGGCCTCTTTGTGTCATGTGCCGGGGGAAAGTTCATTTTTACATGGTTGCGATAACGGAGTGAAACTGGAAATGCCCATAACTGCATTCTGTGTCACTGACATCTAACTAACTGACAGCGTCATTGCAATATGGCCCAAAAACTGCAAATTTGAATAGTAAATTTAGGACTTCTTTGCCATCTGCAGAAGTAGTCATGGAAGTGACTGAGCTACAGGCCACAGTTGAATTCTACCATTTGACTGGTGGGCAGGTGATATTGTCAGAGTCTGTATTCCATAGGTCTAGTTTTGTATTAAATACATGGACCTGCAAGGAAAAAAAAATCTCCTTTTTACTACATGTAACTTTTAAATACAATCCTTTGTCAAGCCTTGTAACCATAAGGTCCTTCTTTTCTAATTATAGAGTGACAGCTGTATAGAATTGGTTTCAATACCATGAAAGTGAAAAAGTAGGAAGGAATATATCTGTTCAAATATAAGTCATTGTTGTGGTTCTGGTGAGCACAGCAATACATTTTCTTTATCAAATCATCCCTTGGCAGTGTCCTCTGCATAATCCCCCACCAGCTGCATGTAATGAGATCCCACATCTTAAAAGCTGCAGTGTCGAAGGGAGAAGCAGTGTGAGGGTTGAGTTGGTAAAACCTACCCGCTGTCACCAAGTCTTGCTTTGTGAATCTTCTAGTACTACACTCTTGGAGACAAAACAGTTCTGTTCTCGTGACTAAGATTATTTTGTACGTTCTGGAAAACCTAGCTTGTAGCCACTGCCGCTGCACTCCACTCTGGATCTCTGTGCTCAACTGCTCACTGCTTCACCTGCTCACTTGGCTGCCCGCTCATTCCCCTTGTAAATGAGAAAGTGATGTCATTAATTCAGAAAAACAGAGCAAAATTTAGATCCCACAAAATATATATCATGATATACACATATATTGTGTAACGGAATATAGACATTTTATCAACAAACATTTTTGAGCTATATCTCTCAGCCCTAATTACACACACACACACACACACACACACGTGTGTATATATATATACATATATATATATATATATATATATATATATATATATATATATATATATATATATATAAAAAAAAAAATTGGTGTATCATGTGGGGTTCTTACTGTAACCTCTGACTTCTTCCCCTCCAGCATCCAAATGTATCTCCTGGATTTTTCATAAAGGGCACAGCCATTGTGACTCTTCTATCCTCGACCCATTTAGAGTGATCATTAGTTATTTACTGACAATGTCAACTCCTCAGCTCACTCTCCCAGGAATGCACATCCAGACACACATGCCTAATTTGTAAAGCTTCAAAAACAGTATTGATTTTTTTTTTTTTTTTTAGTGGAAGTACACATACAGCGATTCTGCCTATTTTTTTTTTTTTTTTACAAAAATAATTGACTGGAAGGTAGAGGACAAAACACAGGCAGCCTGCAAAGAAATCTGACGAACAGCAATAGAAATTATAGATAGATAGATAGATAGATAGATAATCTTACCGGGCATTGGGCCGGTGGGCCGTCTGTGGCGTATGTGATGTGTGCAGGCTCACGCAGGTGATGTCAGCATGTCAGTGTTGGGGTTTTGATTAGTTCAGCAAGACTGCTTTAGTTGTGCTAGGCATTCAAGCTAAATAAAGCTAAAGTCAACAAATGGTCATTGTCCCCCCCATTTTTTTCAGATATAACATTGGCAACAAGGATGATAGGAACTTTACTGACATCACTGCCACTGTTCTTCACGCTGCCTGTTGAACCACCTATCCCTTGATCCCACTGTTATGAATCTTTCGAGACTTTTATAGGTGCTATCGACCTAGCCAAGGCTAGCAAGGCGAGGCTATGGGCATGCTAATTCATTACCTTGGCAACGAAGGACACTGTATCTTTCAGACCCTCTGACCCACGGACACATACGACGACTGCATGGCTTTGTTGGCCAGACATTTTGCTGCTACACAAAGCGTAATGGCCCAGAGAATTACGTTTCGCCAGCGCTGACAGCCAACAGACCGATCAGCCCAGCAATACGTCACTGACCTTCGCTGTTTGGCTAGTGCGTGTGAATTTGGCTACTTGGAAGATAAAATGGTCCAAGAGCAGTTAGTGGAGCACACCACAAATCGGAGGCTGCAGGAGAAGCTATTGATGGCACCAGATGGCCTGCTGTTAGCCAAGGCAGTGGAAATGGCATCCCAACTAGAAGGGGCTGCCTAGTTAGCATCACAGTTAGGGGCTCCCGACCCGTACTCTCCACATATTTTAAGTAAAGTTTGTTATGTATTTCTAGTAAATTTTATTCTTTTTATTGTATATATATGTTTGTGATCTTTTTTTTTTGCTTGTAATTTTGTGTTTTTTCTCAAAATGTTTTGCACTTTTGGAACGTTTTGAGACTTTAACATTATGACAAAATATTTGTGCAAATTAGATAACTAAGTAACTTTCTTTCTTTCTTTCTTTCTTTCTTTCTTTCTTTCTTTCTTTCTTTCTTTCTTTCTTTCTTTCTTTCCTTTTCTCCAAAATCACATCGAGTCACTTGTCAAGGGCAAAAGTGAGATAATTCTGACCTCTGTTAGACCATGTTATGAAATTATTCCTAGTTATGCCTCTTTTAAACAGGAACTAATGTGGTCATGTGACTAATTATTCTATTCACCTTTCATATTCTTTTGCCCTGTTTTGCATGTACTACTCAGTTTTACTATTGCTTTGTGGAATGGCACAATATGTGCACATATTTAACTGGAGTGTCTGTGCTGATGTTGTTTGACGGATCACGGCGGACCGCCTGGGCCAAAAAATGCATGTTTTTTTTTTTCTTCCCAGTCCAGCCAATCAAAATTATTCAGTCCCCACTGAATTTTAAGTTTATTTCCAAAATGTGAAATTATTTGTGTATTTGCAATAAACAAATTACACAAGAACAGTTTAAATAGTTATATAAAACTAGTATTACATGGATTTTATCTAAATTCAATACTAAATCCTGCTTTCAAAGACTACTGCCATCTTAAAATTATTCAACCCCCTGAAAAGAATTTCTCATAAAAGCACACATTTGCAAATCAGGTGCTGTCTCAAACACACCTGATGTAACCAATCAAGAGCTTCATTAGCTGCATCAGGTGTGCTTGAGATGGAACACCTCAAATACCTGGACTGTTGACGGTGACATCTGATTGCATCTTAGAAATATGGGTAAGTCGAGAATTGTCCAAAAAGTTCAGAGAAGAGTTCATTAGCTTGCACAAACAAGGAAAATGATACAAAATGAAGTAAAGATAAGATAAGATAAGATAAGATAAGCCTTTATTAGTCCCACAACGGGGAAATTCCAGGATTGCAACAGCACAGGGATAGCAACACTCAGAGCAACAATCAGAAGGCAAGAAAAAAAACAAGCAAGCAAGAGCAGCTAATATACATATGTACATATTACTATAAAATATATATATACACACACACACACACAGACACACAGTGCAGAGCATTGTAGCTGGATGGAATAAATATATGAATATATGAACACACAGTGCAGAGCATTGTAGCTAGATGGAATAAATATGTAAATATATAAACACCCACAGTACGGAGCATTGCAGCTAGGTGGAATAAATATGCAAGTATATAAACACACACAGTGCGGAGCAATGTAGCTAGATGGAATAATATGTAGATATATAAAAACACAGTGCGGAGCATTGTAGCTAGATGGAATAAATATATAGATATATAAATATAAACACACCCAGTGCAGAGCATTGTAGCTAGATGGAATAAATATATAGATATATAAATATAAACACACCCAGTGCAGAGCATTGTAGCTAGATGGAATAAATATGTAAATATATAAACACACACAGTGCAGAGCATTGTTGCTAGGTGGGATGAAACAGCATAACCGTCTATTTAGTTATCCTACATGGTATGATTATGTGCCCATACATATTCTCACCCTCCATAGCGACCGGTATGTTCCTAGTTGTATGCCGGAGAGGACCATTGTGTAAGTCTATTGCATCTTTTGCATTCAAAAAAAACTATTAGTTTGTTACGTCTTTTTGCTATCTCTGCGAGCAGCCCTGCTTAGGTTGTACAGTCTGACAGCCGTTGGTAGGAAGGACCTACGAAACCTCTCGGTTGTGCACCTGGGATGATGTAGTCTGCTGCTAAATGAGCTCCTCAGTGCATCCAGTATGTCCTGCATAGGGTGGAACTCGGACTCCAGCAGAGATGACAGTTTAGCCACCGTCCTTCTCTCTCCTATCTCCTCCATCGGATCAAGGTGTTGCCCCAGGACAGAGCTAGCTTTCTTAATCAGTTTGTTCAGTCTCTTCCTATCGGCTGCAGTAATGCCACTGCCCCAGCAGACCACTCCAAAAGTGATGGCTGATGCCACCACCGTGTCATAGAATGACTTCAGCAGCGCCCCTTGTACACCAAAAGACCTGAGTCTCCTCAGCAGGAACAGCCTGCGCTGTCCCTTCTTGTAGAGTGCGTCAGTATTGTGTGACCAGTCTAGTTTATTGTTCAGATGAATACCCAGGTACTTGTAGGATGTCACCATCTCGATGTCTGTTCCCTGTATATTTACTGGTGCTGTGAGGGGCTGCCCATGCCTGCGGCAGTCCACCACCAGCTCCTTAGTTTTCCTCGCGTTGATCTGGAGGCAGTTCCGATGGCACCAGTCCACAAAGTCCTGGATAAGCCCTCTGTACTCAGCTTCATCTCCGCTGGAGATGAGACCAACGATCGCAGAGTCATCAGAGAACTTCTGTAGATGGCAATGTGTTGTGTTGTGTGAGAAGTCCGCAGTATAAAGAGTGAACAGGAAGGGAGCCAGCACTGTTCCCTGGGGGGCCCCCGTGCTACTGATGATCGTGTCGGAAACACAGTCCCGGGTTCTCACAAACTGAGGCCGGTTCGTGAGGTAGTCCAGGATCCATGATGACAGGTGCTGGTCCACCCCTGCGCGCAGCAGCTTGTCCTTCAGGATCATCGGTTGGATGGTGTTGAAAGCACTGGAGAAGTCAAAGAACATGATCCTCACCATATTCCCGGGCTTCTCCAGGTGGGACAGAGAACGGTGAAGGAGGAAGATCACCGCATCCTCCACCCCAATGCCATGCTGGTAGGCGAACTGGAGTGAATCCATCGCTGGTTCCACCAGGGGGCGGAGATGAGCAAGGAGCAGTCTCTCCAGGGTCTTCATCAAGTGGGACGTCAAGGCCACCGGTCTGAAGCTGTTCAGGTCTTTGGGGTGGGAAGTTTTTGGTACAGGTACCACACAAGATGTTTTCCACAGCTGTGGTACCCTCCCCAGTTTCAGGCTCATGTTGAAGATATACGTCACAATCCCACACAGCTGGTCTGCACAGGACTTGAGGAGCTTTGCGCTTATGCCGTCCGGTCCCGACGCCTTCCTCGCCTTGATCTTCCTCAGCTCCGTCCTCACCTGGGTCTTGGTCAGGGTCAGGATGGGGGGCTGTGTGTTGGGAGTGGGGGGGGGGGGGTGTCGGTGGAGTGGGGAGTGGGTAGCAGGACTTGATTTCTTAGAGGCAGCAGTGGTTGTTGTGCAGACAGGGGGGAGGGCGGTTGGTCAAATCTATTGAAAAACAGATTCAGGTTGTTCGCCCACTCCCTGCCCCCCGTGGCCTGGGGGGAGGTATTCTGGAGCCCCGAGATGGTTTTGAGGTTTCTCCAGACCCCGCTGATGTCGCTCTGTTGCAGCTTGTCCTCCATCTTCTTCCTGAAGCTGTCCTTGCCTTCTCTGATCTTTCTCCTCAGCTCCCTCTGTACGGACTTCAGCATCTCCCTGTTCCCCGACCTGAAGATCCTCTTCTTCTCTCTCAGAAGTGTTTTTATCTCAGGGTTGATTCCAGGGTTTGTTGTTTGAGTGACGCCGTATGGTCTTGGTGGGAACGGATTTGTCCACACAGAAGCTGAGGTAGCCCGTGAAGGTGTGAATGAGGCCATCGATGTCCTCACCATGTGGATCGCAGAGCTGCTTCCAGGCAGTGGCTTCAAAACAGTCCTTTAGAGTGTCCATTGTCTCCTCAGACCATAACTCCAAAAAGGCACTGAATGTTCCTCGAGATACAGTTGGAAGCATGGTTTCCAACTTTACAGTTAAAGGAACAGTGGCTACACTACCTGGACATGGCAGAAAGAGGAAGCTATCAATGGCTGCCACCAAAGTCCTGAGGAGGCAGGTTGGTCAAAAACCCTTGACTGACAGCAAAAGACTTGAAGCAAGATTTGGTGGTAACAGGCACTGAGGTTTCAGTTTCCACAATAAGGTGCATACTAAATGTTGAAGGACTCCATGCCTGAACTCGAAAGATGTACACCAGTACCGACCCAAAAGCCCAAGAAAAGACTGCTCCAATTTGCTCAAAACTATATAAATAAGCCAAAATGGTTTGGCGATTCTGTTCTCTGGAGCAATGAAACGAGAACTGGAACTTTTCGGGCCTATGGCTCAGCAGTATGTCTGGAGGAAGAAGACTGACACATACGCCAAAAAGAACACCCTGCCTACACTGAAGCATGGTGGTGGCTCAGTGATGCTCTGGTGCTGCTTCACTTCCTCTGGCACCAGAAACCTGCAGCATGTGGCGAGTAAGATGGATTCAATCAAGTACCATTAAATCCTGGAAGAAAATGTCATGCCGTCCGTGAGGAAGCTGAAGCTTGGGTGTCATCGGACCTTCCAACAAGACAATGATCCCAAGCATACTTCAGAATTCACCAAGGCTTGGTGTCAGAAGAAGTCTATCACAGGCTATCCCAGTCGGCTGACTTTAACACCACTCAAAATTTCTGGTGGGATTTGAAAAAGGTGGTTACAGCACGCAAACCCAAAAATATTAGTGAACTGGAGGCCTTTGCACATGAGAAATGGCCTAAGATTCCTCAGGAACACTGCCAAAAGCTGGTGTCTGGCTATGCAACACATTTCAAGACTGCATGAGTCATTAAAAGTGGCATCTTATGTTGAGTTTTTAGAGACCACTTGTAACATTACTTATAGTGAGCTATATAAATTTGATTTGTTTATTGATTGTTTTTTATTTGATTTGATTTGATTATTGCAAACAACTGCTAGTTTGTACATTTTGCTAAGAAACCTAATTTTTAGTGGAGGTTGAAAAATTTTGATTGCAGCTATAGCACCTCATATTAAGGCATAATTTATTTGCAGCAGTGTTAACGTTCATATTTTCACTGAATTAAGTCTCAAGGCTCAAAAGCATCATAAAGCAAGGGAAGTAAAACCCACCAAACAAAACACCTACTCTGTGGAGTTATGAGAATTTTAGGACACCACAAAAACAAAAGAGTCGTGATTATTAGCAAACCATCACTCAAAATCAGTGTGGCTTTAATAAACTAAATTTGATACCTTTGATGACCAAACAGCTCCCTAAAGAGCACTTCAACTGGAATTTTACACCTCAGAAAATCCAGCAGTTTCATTTGATTACAATCTCTGTTTGTCCAATTAATTTACAAAAGTATTTTATAAAGTGACAAAAAATGAAGCAAATAAAAGCCATGAAAGAGCAATTATGTGTTAGTTTGGGGACACTACAAACACAGATTCATCATCAGAACCATTAAGACAACCAGTTAAACCATAGTTTTAATAAATGATTCTATAAAACTGCTAAAAGTTTTTGCAAGGTCCTTAAAGAACATTTTAATTTATAGACATTTATCATATACATATAGCCTTACAGAGTGGCCCTCATTTTTACTGCACGCATGGTTGTGTTTACCTACTGTGTTGCAGCCAGAGGCAGTCAGTGCAGGCAGGCAAGGCTTGAGGTCCAAGGCCAGAAGGGGTGCCTCGAGAGCTGACCAGCTTTGAATCACTACAGCGGTGACAATGTGGAGAGTTTGCAATGACAGTGGTAGACTGGCACAGAACTTCGGAAAGGGGCCCCACCCCCACCTCTCACTCTCACAAGTACTTGAGCTCGTCTCATGGTCTTATGTAAACAAACAAGTGAGAGTGACTGTATCAAAATGAAGCGAAGTTATCCATCTGGCAGTAACAAAAGAAAGAAGAAAAAGAGAAATAGGAGAAAAGAAAGCAAGACACTGGGCTGCACGGTGGCGCAGTGGTTTAGCACTGTGGCAGCACAGTTTTACCCTCGGCCGGGGGATCGCGGGGATCATGAGATCGTGGGTTTGATCCCAGCCCCCGACCAACAGTGAGCTGTGTGGAGTTTGCATGTTCTCCCCGTGTTGCGCGGGTTTACTCCGGGATTTCTCCGGTTTCCTCCCGCACACCAAAAACATGTAGGTTTAGGGCGCTCGCGCACGCAGCGACCAGCAGCCGGTGGCTTGTCACCAGACTGCAAACCAAGTCTACCTACGGGTACAAATAAGTAACAAAAAAAAAAAAAAAAAATGACAGTGGTAAGTAGTGCAAATAATACAGTAGTTAATTTAGCTCAGTAGTTAATTTAGCAGGTTAGTGTGTCCTGCCTCTACTGGTCCTGATGTGACCATGTTATCTGTGTGTGCTGGTAAGGACACAAGTACTCATCTTGTTTTCTCAGCTAGTAAGCTGAAAATAAAAACACCTAGCTTAGACAACACGTTTTCTTTAGTTATCAAATGAAAACTGTGTCAGGCCAAGCTTAACTGTTAAGCTAAGAATGCTAAGTTATATAATTTATATGCAGGAAATTTGGATAATGCACTATTAAGATGCACTGATGGAAGTTACTGTGTGCTGTGTGCAAGTAAGATAAGATAAGATAAGATAAGATAAGCCTTTATTAGTCCCACAACGGGGAAATTCCAGGATTGCAACAGCACAGGGATAGCAACACTCAGAGCAACAATCAGAAAGCAAGAAAAAAACAAGCAAGCAAGAGCAGCTAATATACATATGTACGTATTACTATAAAATATATATATATACACACACACACAGACACACAGTGCAGAGCATTGTAGCTGGATGGAATAAATATATGAATATATGAACACACAGTGCAGAGCATTGTAGCTAGATGGAATAAATATGTAAATATATAAACACCCACAGTACGGAGCATTGCAGCTAGGTGGAATAAATATGCAAGTATATAAACACACACAGTGCGGAGCAATGTAGCTAGATGGAATAATATGTAGATATATAAATATATAAACACACCCAGTGCTGAGCATTGTAGCTAGATGGAATAAATATGTAAATATATAAACACACACAGTGCAGAGCATTGTTGCTAGATGGAATGAAACAGCATAACCGTCTACTTAGTTATCCTACATGGTATGATTATGTGCCCATACATATTCTCACCCTCCATAGCGACCGGTATGTTCCTAGTTGTATGCCGGAGGGGACCATTGTGTAAGTCTATTGCATCTTTTGCATTCAAAAAACTATTAGTTTGTTACGTCTTTTTGCTATCTCTGCGAGCAGCCCTGCTTAGGTTGTACAGTCTGACAGCCGTTGGTAGGAAGGACCTGCGAAACCTCTCGGTTGTGCACCTGGGATGATGTAGTCTGCTGCTAAATGAGCTCCTCAGTGCATTCAGTATGTCCTGCATAGGGTGGAACTCGGACAGTAAAGTAGTGTGTGTTTTTTATTGTATTTCCCATGTGTGTCTAGTAGGCTTTGTGGTTTAGTGATATTGAAAACTGTATCTTTTATATTATGCTGTTGTGGAGAGAGAAATAATCAGGCAGATACAGTAGGTCCAGAGTAGAGCAGGCTTTATTCATCTCTCTCTCTCACATTTTCCAGAATCACAAGCATCAAAAGAATCACAGGTCACAGGCACCTCTCCTTTTATATCATACCACTCGATCAGCCTTCTGTGGTGCTGCATTAACTGGTGTTGCCTTTGCAACTCCCATTCTCTTTGTCACTGTTCGCATCAACACACCAACCCCCGCATCAACAGACAAACCCCCCATGACGATTCCCCTTGTCCTACCGTCTGAGTGGAAACATACTGACATACTGAGTGGGTCCCCCCCCCCCCCAGAAACTCAGACTGAGCCTTAGCCCTCATGTCCTTTGGGCTTCAGCCTACGTCCATAGCGGCTGTAACAGGGGGTCTGTGGCTCAGTGGTGCTGCTGTGCCGGTGGGAGACTCTTGGGGGTGCGTCCATCTGTGGGGGAACATTGGGAGGGGGGAAATATCTTTAGCATGCCATTGTGACTGATCTGACTAGTCATTTACCTGGGGAGTTCTCAGTGGGGGTCGTCCGCGCTGAGGAGCTCGGGCCAGCACCACCTGCTCGTCTGCTAAAACGAAAGCGGGCTTAAGCCTGTCTATACAGACTGTTTCCCTGCATCCTCCCAAGTCTAACACAAAATGTTTCTCTTCAGGTTCCAGCACTCTGAACGGGCCATCATAGGGCGGGCGCAAGGGGGTCTGGTGGGCATCGTGCCTGACCAATATGAACGCTGCGTCCTTCAAGGCCTTTGACACAAAAACGCGTGGAAAACAGTGGTGGACCGGACCGGGTACTGTCCCTGCCACTGCGCTATGCAGTGAAAGCGGGGATGGATCGCGTTCGGCGCGGGGCTGTACGGCAAAAATTCCCCTGGGAGCCACAGCGGCTGGGAAAAAAAGCATCTCTGCTGGGGAGGCTGCCAAATCCTCCTTCGGTGCTGAACGCAACCCTAATAGAACCCACGGCAACCGGTCCACACAATTTGCATCCTTAAGTGAAGCCCTGAGCGCTGCTTTAAGTGACCTATGGAAACGCTCATATAACCCATTGGCCTGGGGGTTATATGCGGTCGTGCGATGAAGTGTGACTCCCAGGCTCTGGGCCATGGTGGACCAGAGGTCGGAAACAAACTGCGGGCCCCAATCAGGCGTGATATCCGAAGGGGCGCCAAAACATGCCACCCATGTCATCAAAAAAGCACGTGCAACGTCAGCTGAGGTGGTGGAAGCTAGCAGGACTGCTTCGGGCCAGCGTGTGGTGCGGTCCACCACTGTCAGGAGGTACGTGAACCCCCGCGATGGTGGGAGGGGGCCCACGAGGTCCACGTGAACGTGGTCGAGCGTCTTACCCGGGATATGGAACGGCTCCAAAGGGGCCTTTGTGTGCCTGTGCACTTTGGCTCATTGGCATGCTACGCAGGCTGCAGCCCACTCTTTCACCTGCTTGTGCAGGCTCGGCCAGACGAACTTTGCTCCCACCATTTTCACTGATGCGCGCACTCCTGGGTGCGCCAGAGAGTGAACCGACTCAAAAACGCGGCGGTGCCAAGCATGTGGGACCACCGGGCGCGGGCAGCCCGTGGAGATGTCACAGATTGGGGGGGAGGGGGAAAATTCGACCATTGTTCCGAAACCTTGGCCATAGCATACGTTAGCGGCTTGTGGTCAATGAAAGCAGTGAAGGTGCGCCCTTCCAGCCAGAACTGGAAGTGGCATATGGCCAGGTGGAGAGCCAGTAACTCCCTGTCAAACGCATTGTATTTACGCTCACTGTTGCACAAAGATCAGCTAAAAAAAGCAAGCAGCTGCCAAGAACCTGCGACACGCTGCTCCATGACGGCCCCTATGGCCATGTCCGACGAGTCGGTAGTGAGCGCTATCCGAGCCGCCGGGTCTGGGTGCGCCAGCAGTGCGGCGTTCACCAGGGCTGTTTTAACCTCGGAAAACGCCTGCTCTCACTCAAGAGTCCAGTCGACTCTGTCCGCCGGTTTCCGTTTCTTAAGCATGGCGTACAATGGCTGCATGAGCTGGGCTGCACGGGGGAGGAAACGGTTGTAAGTTATCCATCCCCAAAAACTCCTGCAGCGCCCTGACCATCTGAGGGCGGGGAAAATCTGCCACTGCATGCACTTTGTCCGGAAAGGGTATCGTGCCCTCCGGTGAGATGTGGTGGCCCAAAAAATCGATTCCCGTCACCCCGAACTGGCACTTTGCCGGGTTGATTATTAATCCGTGCTCCTCCAACCTCTGGAAAACTGTCCTGAGGTGGGCTACGTATTCATCCTCGGACGTGCTGGCCACCAGGATGTCATCCAGGTAGACAAACACAAACGGCAGATCACGCAACACCGCATCCATAATGCTTTGGAATGTCTGCACCACGCCTTTTAACCCGAAAGGCATGCTTAAAAACTCAAAAAGACCAAACAGGGTTATTACTGCCATCTTAGGTATGTCCTCAGCACGCACTGGGACCTGGTGGTAACCGCGGACCAGGTCTATCTTGGAAAAAATGTGTGCCCGGTTGAGGTGAATGGAAAAATCCTGAATATGGGAGATCGGGTAGCGGTCGTGCACTGTGGCATTGTTCAATCTGTGGAAATCGCCGCACGGTCGCCACGATCCCTCGGCTTTAGGAACCATATGTAGCGGGGATGCCCATGGGCTGTTTGAGCGTCTGATGATGCCCAACTTTTCCAAATTGGCAAAGTCCTCGCGTGCTATGGCCAGTTTAGCTGCATCCAGGCGCTGAGGTCGTGTGAAAATGGGTGGCCCCATGGTGGTAATGAAGTGCTCCACCTCGTGTTTAGTGACGGTCGCCGAAAACGTCGGAACCGTGAGTGCTGAAAACTGGGTGAGTAGTGTGTTCAACTTACCCCCTGGAGCTGTGACGTTGGCTAGCGTTGTTGGCCCGGCTCCTCTAGCTGTACAGGGGAGAGAATTAAAAGACATTGCGTTAATCAGGCTTCTGTCAGCCGCCTCGACTAGTAGACCGTGTGCACACAAAAAATCAGCGCCCAAAATGGGGAAGCTGCATGCCGCTATGACGAATGCCCATCGGTATGTTCGGCCATGCAAGGATACAGTCAGTGTCCTCTCATCAAAAGTCTTAATGTCTGAGCCGTTTGCGACCGTCAGCTCGGGGCGGCTAGTTCCCGCCAGCCGGTCTGCGTAGGACGGTAGGATGAGACTCTTTTGGGAGCCAGAGTCCACAAGGAACCATCTCCCCGAGTATGAGTCTGTCACATAGAGCAGCTTGCTCACTTCACCGGCGGTCGCAGCTACTACCGACTGCCGGCCCTGGCGTTTCCCGAGCGCTTGAATTGGCACAGTGGCATGCATCGGCGTGCAAAACGGCGGTGGGAGAAGCAGAGTGTGTCTCTCTGGTGCTTCTTGGCCTCTGCTGCAGCCACCGTCGTTGGCTCCTTGCCCCCACTGGCCGTCTCGCTGGGTTCAGACGCCACTGCGTTCACTGCGAGGGCTCTGGTGGTGAGGATAATCCGATCTGCCTCTTGTGCTAGCACCCGGTAGTTGCGCGCGGCCAGCAGTGGCGAATTGGCAAGGACCGCCCTGGCCACCGTCGGGAGGTTCCGGAGGAAAAGGTGGGCAAAGAGGAAATGCTCGCCATCTGTGCCCATCAACACCAACATCTTCTCCATAACTCGACTGCCGACCCGTCTCCCAACTCAGAGCGCTTCAGGAGCCTTTCCGCTTTCTCGCAGTCTGAGAACGTATAGCACCGGGTCAGCGTGGTTTTGAGAGCCTCGTATTTGTCGTGGGCTGGGGGCCGTTGGAGCAGGCTCGCCACCTGCTGAGTTGTGCATGCGTCCAGTGCTGCAACCACGTAGTAGTATCTGGAGTCATCTGACGTTATTCCCCGGAGCGTGAACTGGGCCTCGGTGTGGAGGAACCAAGACTTCGGGTTGTGTAGCCAAAAGTCTGGGAGTTTGACCAAAACAGCACATGCGTTGCTGGCACCTCCCGTCCGGGTTGTCTCCAGGGTGTTCGCCTCGAGTTCCATTGTGCATCAAGGGTCACCAGTGTGGAGAGAGAAATAATCAGGCAGATAGGTCCAGAGTAGAGCAGGCTTTATTCATCTCTCTCTCTCACATTCTCCAGAATCACAAGCATCAGAAGAATCACAGGTCACAGGCACCTCTCCTTTTATATCATACAACTCGATCAGCCTTTTGTGGTGCTGCATTAACATGAAAACCTTTGCAATTCCCATTCTCTTTGTCACTGTTCACATCAACACACAAACCCCCCATGATGATTCCCCTTGTCCTTCCATCTGAGAGGAAACATACTGAGTGGGTTCCCACACTGTATTATTTATTACATAATAATAATAAAAGTAATAATAATAATAATAATAATAATAATAATAATAATAACTACTTCAGGGCACTCAGAGAGCGCATACCACCGCCAAGGCTCTGTCCCTCCCTCCCTTTGCCCTCCCCTCCATCCCTTTGTCCATCCATATCACCATCCATCTGTACATTGAGAGATAGGACCTTGGTAGAAATATGCACTCACGATCACCTCCAACATCTAATGAGTTTATCTTTGTGCCGAGGGCCACCTCTGGTGGAAATGTCATCCAAATCCATCCATAAGTTTTGGACTATTGTTGCTAACACTGTGAGAAGATAAGAGCCTTGGCGAAGGTATGCATTTTGAGATCGTCACCAAAATCTAATCACATGTTCTGTGTGCTATTACACACCTTTCCTGAAAATCTGAATGAAAGCCGCTGTATAAATGCAGTCCATTATTATTATAATGCTCTGCACTGTGTGTGTTTATATATTTGCATGTTTGTTCCATCTAGCTGCAATGCTCCGCACTGTGTGTTTATATATTCATATATTTATTCCATCTAGCTACAGCGCTCCACACTGTGTGTTTATATATTCACATATTTATTCCATCTAGCTACAATGCTCCGCACTGTGTGTGTTTATATGTTCATATATTTATTCCATCTAGCTACAATGCTCCACACTGTGTGTTTATATATATCTATATATTTATTCCATCTAGCTGCAATGCTCCGCATCGTGTGTCTATATATTTATGTTTATATGTACATATGTATACTCGCTGCTCTTGTTTTTTCTTGCCTTCTGATTGTTGCTCTGAGTGTTGCTATCCCTGTGCTGTTGCAATCCTGGAATTTCCCCATTGTGGGACTAATAAAAGGCTTATCTTATTACCTCCGCAAAGGAGGTTATGCAATCAGGGTGTTTTGTCTGTTCGTTCGTCCGTCTGTCTGTCTGTTAGCAGGATTACGCAAACGTTGCTGGATGGATCCGGATGAAATTTTCACCAGAGGTAGCCCTTGGGCCAAGGATAAACCCATTAAATTTTGGTGATGATCTGAGAGTGCATATCTCCACCAAGGACCTTGTTTATATTTGTGCAGCAGGAAAAACTAAAACTGAATGAAATTTTCACCAGAGGTTGTCCTTGGACTAGAGAGGAACCCATCACATTTTGGTGATGATCCCAGAATGCATACCTCCACCAAGGTTCTTATCTTCTCACACTGTATTAGCAAGAATACCCTGAAACAAATCCATTGCTGTCATGAACCTGGGTTTGGTGGTCCCAAACCCAGTTCTGACCCGTGGTTATTTTGGCCCGCTTCTCTATTTATTTTCCATCAGGCGCTTCAGGGAGTCCTTTGGGTCCTTGCTCCCTGACAGCTCGGGCACAACCCCTCCTCCTGTCAGTATTGCCAGCTGATCCTCATTATGGGTGTTTCACACACTTACACACACACTTCATTCACTCCCATTCACACGCTCATGCACTCACTCATGCACACATGATTTCAATTATGTCCAGCCCACGCATCCTCACACCGATGGTCTCTTCCCTTGTTAGTATTATGATTAGTTAAACGCTGTGTTACTAGGAAGAGACCGCCGGAGCATTGCACTTCACACACAGTAGCATGTTCCTCCATGTATGCAAGTTACCATTACCTACGGATTATCTTCTGCATGTTTCGGCTGCACCGGCTGCACGGTGGCGCAGTGGTTTAGCACTGTGGCAGCACAGTTTTACCCTCGGCCGGGGGATCGCGGGGATCATGAGATCATGGGTTCGATCCCAGCCCCCGACCAACAGTGAGCTGTGTGGAGTTTGCATGTTCTCCCCGTGTTGCGCGGGTTTACTCCGGGATTTCTCCGGTTTCCTCCCGCACACCAAAAACATGTAGGTTTAGGGCGCTCGCGCACGCAGCGACCAGCAGCCAGTGGCTTGTCACCAGACTGCAAACCAAGTCTACCTACGGGTACAAATAAGTAACAAAAAAAAAAAAATGTTTCATCCTCATCCACCGGACTACACAGACAGCCCCGGATCGCTCCAGCACCGTAAGTTCATGTTTGCCTTTCACCCCGTGCCGACAGCAGCTCTGTGGCGCTAGGCATTCCCCTCCCCGGGCTGTAGAGCATCCAGGAGGTGTCCCTGTATGTCTGGTGGCCTCATTATCATCATTCCAACGCTCTGTATATTCGTGACCGTTTGCTGGACTTGTTATTTTGGGGTTTATGTTAATAAAATGCACGAATCTACTCCTGCGTGTGGGTTTATCTTTCCTCCTTTGGTGCGCTGCGTAATGGCGCACAAGGGTTCATAACAGAATGCTCTGGCCAGCAAGAAAAAAAACCCAGTGGAGCAGACGTGCGTTTTCTTTTCTTTTTTGACCCGCTTTTTTCTTTTTTCCTGAGTGTTATGGCGGATCAAACAGAGAGGGAGCTGCACTCGCTGTGCCTCTTGGAAGTAATTTTTTCATCAGAATCAGAATCAGAATCAGCTTTATTGGCCAAGTATGTACAACACATACAAGGAATTTGACTTTGGCTAAAAAATATGAGAATATGTTGGACTTAGTGTACACAAACACAGATGCATATAAGGCGATACCCCACCCCCATCGCGGCCTTTCTGATCACATATCCGTGATGCTGCTGCCTGCCTACAAACCTTTATTGAAGCACAGCAGGCCAGCAGTGAAACAAATCAGAATTTGGCCAGAGAGTGCAACCTCTGCACTGAAAGACTGTTTTCTGCACACAGACTGGGAGGTCTTCAAAATAGCAGCCTCCCAGGAAGACAAGACAGATGTGGAGGAGTATGCTGAAACGGTCACCAGCTACATCGCGAAGTGCACAGAGGATGTCACTACAGTGAAGACCATCACTATGCGGGGTAACCATAAGCCCTGGATGACTGCAGAGGTGCGCTCGCTGCTTACAGCCAGAGATGCAGCCTTCAGAGCGAAGGACAGGATCGCCCTGCGCTCAGCCAGGTCTACAAAAAGGTCTCAAAGGGAATTAAGGCGGCAAAGCGCGCCTATGCGGAGAAAATCCAGGGACACCTCTGTGACACTAGGAACACCAAGCAGATGTGGCAGGGAGTTCGGACACTGACGGGCTATAAGTCTAGGCAGGGGGTCGATGATGACGACGCTTCGCTTCCAGACAGGCTTAACGACTTCTTTGCACGTTTTGAAGCATCAAACTCGACAATCAGAGGGAGGGCTGGCCCACCCCCACCATCGGTCGGACCAGCTTTTACCATCAACACAGCGGACACAAGGAGGACCCTAACCAGAGTCAACCCACGCAAAGCTGCAGGTCCGGACAACATCCCGGGACGTGTGCTCCGAGACTGCGCAAGCGAGGTGGCGGATGTCCTGACTGACATTTATAACATCTCCCTGAGTCAGACCATCGTTCCCAGATGCTTCAAGACCTCTATCATTGTACCGGTGGCAAAGAAACCAGTTGTGTCCTGTTTGAATGACTATCGTCCTGTTGCACTGACACCAATTGTGATGAAGTGTTTTGAACGGCTTGTCAAACCACACATTACAGCCTGCCTCCCTGCATCACACAACCCGCTCCAGTTTGCATATCATTCAAACCGCTCCACGGAGGATGCTATAGTCAACACCCTACACTCTGTCATCACCCACCTGGACCAGAAAGACACCTACGCCAGACTCCTGTACATTGATTTCAGTTCAGCATTCAACACCATTATTCCCCAGAGACTGATGGAGAAATTACTCCTTCTCGGTCTGAACACCGCCACATGTCTCTGGATCCTGGATTTCCTGACTGAGAGACCTCAGTCTGTCCAGGTTGGAAACAACATCTCCAACTCTGTCACGCTGAGCACTGGATCTCCTCAAGGCTGTGTACTCAGTCCACTGTTGTTAACACTTCTAACACATGACTGTGTAGCCAGACACGAGGGGAACCAGATTATTAAGTTTGCAGACAACACCACGGTGGTGGGACTTATTCAGAGGGATGATGAATCAATGTACAGGGAAGAAGTGAGAGACCTGGAGGGCTGGTGCAGGGAGAACAATCTGGTGCTCAACGTGGACAAAATGAAGGAGATGATTATCGACTTCCGGCGGTCACAGCCTGAGCACGTCCCCCTCAGCATCGGCGGCCGTTTAGTGGAGAGAGTGGAGAACATCAAGTTCCTCGGAGTGCAGATCTCGCAGGACCTGACCTGGTGCAAGAATTCCTTGGGGATCAGGAAGCGGGCTCAGCAGAGACTGCACTTCTTGAGGAAACTCAAACAGGCCTCTCTCCCCATCTGCATCCTCAGGACCTTCTACAGAGGTGTGGTGGAGAGTGTTCTGACGTACTGCATTGCTACATGGTACTCCAGCTGCAGTATGTCAGACAAAAAAGCCCTGCAGAGGATAGTCATGGGGGCTGAGAAGGTAATTGGAGTCTCCCTCCCCTCTGTCCAAGAACTTTTTCAGAACATTTGTAGGAGCAGGGCACTGAACATTGTCAAGGACCGTTCTCACCCTCTGCATAAACACTTTGAACTTCTTCCATCTGGTAAACAATTCCGGAGCATCAGAGGCAGAACCACCAGACTGATCAACAGCTTCCTTCCACAAGCTGTCAGGATGCTGAACAGTTGACCCGGAATCTCTCATACACACTACTGCACCTACGGACATTTTGTATATTATTTGTATATTATAGTTAGTTAGTTTTTTCCCCAAGTATGTCTCAGGGATGTGTGAATGGATGGGGGGGTGGGGGTGGGGGGTGAAGCTATGTGTGAGTGTGTCTTAAATCATGCTGCTTCTATTTATATGGATGCCGAGAGAAACACAATTTCATCTTGCCTGCACTACAGTTGTATGTACAGCAATGTGACAATAAAGTTTGATTTGATTTGATTTGATTTGATTTGATTTGAAAACTTGCTCTCGTTGTTCAGGTGGAGGATTTAAATAAGATTTAAATAAGGATTCAATGACAACAGAGCATGTACAGTAAATTACAGTCTGTCCACGTTTCTGTAAAAGGATGCAAATATATACAGGAATATATGCAGTTATTTACTCAGACTATCCACACTTTGCAGAAATATATGAAAAAATATACAGTCATACAGTATTTCAATGTGAACTCAGATTCGGTGATGTAATGTGAATGAAGTAAAAAGCAGTGTGAGAGTTATGTGCAATGTAAGAATGGATGAAAAGTCATGAGTACAGCAACAGGTAGGACTAGGTGAATGTTAGGAGTTCATCAGAGTGATGGCTTGAGGAAAGAAACTGTTCCTGTGACGGGTGGTTTTGACCTTCAGTGATCTGTAACGACGACCAGAAGATAGAAGTTCAAACAGTTTGTGGCCGGGGTGTGACGTATCAGCACAGATGTTTCCTGCCCGTTTCCTGGTTACGGACGGATATAAGTTCTCAATGGAGGGTAGGTCGGTACCAATGATCCTCTCTGCAGACTTAATGATCTGCTGCAGTCTGGTCTTGTCCTGTTTAGTGGCAGATCCAAACCAGACAGTGATGGAAGAGCAGAGGACAGATTGGATGATGGCGGTGTAGAAGACAACCAGCAGCTCCTGAGGCAAATCAAACTTCTTGAGCTGACGCAGAAAAAACAACCTCTGCTGGGCCTTTTTCCGGACAGTGTCTATATGGGAGGACCACTTCAGGTTCCGGGAGATTGTGGTACCCAGAAACTTGAAGGAGTCCACAGTGGACACTGTGCTGTTGAGGATGGTGAGTGGGGTGAATGAAGGATGATGTCGCCTGAAATCCACAGTCATCTCCATTGTTTTGGCTGGGTTAAGTTCAAGATGGTTCTGGCCGCACCAGAGGATCAGCTGCTTCACCTCCCACCTGTATGCAGACTCATCACCATCCCAGATCAAACCGATGACTGTGGTGTCATCCGCAAACTTCAGGAGCTTCACCGAAGGGTCCTCTGAGGTGCAGTAGTTGGAGTAGAGGGAGAAGAGCAGTGGGGAAAGGACACACCCTTGGGGGGCGCCAGTACTAATTTTTCGGGAGCTGGATATAAATCTCCCTAGCTTCACCTGTTGCCACCTGTCAGTCAGAAAGCTGGAGATCCACTGGCAGGTGGAGGGGGCACCTCCACCTCCACCTTCATGGACACAGAAGCCCTGTTCTCCCCAGCCAGGCCGTTCGACAGGCTCAGGACACAGCGATGAGGGTAATGGAGAGAGACAGCCACTGAAATCATCCCGAGGCAATGGACATTCTCCAGGACATCTTCTCCCAGCCATGTGGGGAGCCGGATGAGGAGATTCCCTGCATATGGTACACGCCGCCTAGTGAGGGGCTTATCGTGGAGGACGGTCCCATTTCCAAACCGTCAGCAAGGAGGAAAAAGAGGAAGAACTCCTGCTGTAAGAAGCTTCCAGCCTCGCCGACAACAGCCCTTTTTCCTCGTCCCAAGCCGTGTCCCGCTCCATCCCCGGAGGAGCTGGAGGAACACAGACTGGCTCTTCAGGCGGAGACAGACCTCATCTTGGATGTGAAGCCGTGGTTCCTCCCAGAGATGGCCGGGAGATTGGAGGAATTTTCTCCAAGGGAAGGGAAGCCACAGCTCAAGGAGGAGCATGCTCAACCCATGGAGTCTCCACACTTCCCTGACACTGAGACAACAGCTGACGTCATCACTTCTCAGGAATTCAGGCAAATGCATATTCATTCTCTTTTATTGTCACCTGAAACTGCCTGCCTGATTCCCGATGAACTGTCAGCTGATGATCGTGTTTCCCCTGTTTCTTCCATGCCATTGCCTATGTCGGGAGATGAGTCTCAGAAGCAGGAGAGGCTGTCAACAGGGAGAGTGGAGCTCCCGCCGCCTGTCTCCACTTGTTGCCGCCATTCCCGGAGGACCCGCCACAAGAGTTCTGCTGACCTGCTGCCCATCTCATCCACCTCCGTCACTATGGAGATGGCTCCTCCACTCTCCACAAGGGGGCCCAAATCCAATTTGGGCACGGAAAGAGACGGTTGGCTCCCATCTGCAGCTGTGGACATCAGAGACCAGGAGGACAAGCAAGTGTTTTGTCTTTTGTCTCCATCTAATTACGATAAGCCTTGTCTGTCTCCCCACGAGGAGGTCCAGTCTCAGGAGTCCGCTGGGTCCTCTCCTCCAGCTACAAAGATCGAATCTGTTCCTACTCTCTCCGTGTCTCCTCCATTTTTCCCTGAGTGTCCGCCGGCCTCTGAATTTAGCCGCTGGATGATGGAGGAGCCTGTGGCCCTGGAGGAGCTCAGACCAGCGCCAGCACGGAGTGAGCCCCCTGCTTCTCCATTGGATCAGTCTCCAGCATTGGAGTCCTTGTCTGGGGGCACCTGGACTGCCGCCACCACCAGACCAGCTACTGAGGTTGTCACAGCGGAAGAGGAACCCGAGCCGGACAGCCTCAAGGTCGGGCCAGTGTCGTTGTCGGGATCGATGGAGTCCTGGACAGCGGTTGAGCTCGAGCCCAGGCAAGTGATCTTGTTTGTTTCTCTCTCTTCTGAATTACAGCAACCTTGTCTGGCTCTTGGCAATGAGAGCCGGATGCAGCCACCTGCTGCACCTGGTCTCGCCTCACCGGGCTCCGCCGTCCCGGCAACCCTGACTCTTTGTCTCTCTGTCTTGTCTCTGAGTTCTCTCTCAGGGTGGCTGGAGAGCTGCCAACACCATCTGAGGCTGCCCGGGATCTGTATTCAGTGCCGGGGATCATGGAGAACCCTACCTCCCCCGCTGGGGAGATTATCACAGGAGCAATGAGGTCTCCAATGGGGACCACCACAGGTGCAACAGTGCTCCAGCTGGAGCCCACTGCAGGTGCAGCAGAGCTCCAGCCGCAGTGCACCGCTGATGCAGCAGAGCTCCAGCTGGAGTCTACCGCCGGTGCAGCAGAGGTCCAGCTGAAGTCCACCGCCGGTGCAGCAGAGCTCCAGCTGGAGTCTACCGCCGGTGCAGCAGAGCTCCAGCCAGAGTCCACCACTGGTTCAGCCATGTCCCGGACCGGGACCATGGTGGGTGCTACGGTTCCCCTGCTCCAAGCTTCAGAGGGTGGGGGGGGTCCTATACCTCGGTTTGGCCACCGAAGTTCCCCGGTGGCTAGGCTGCCTCTCCGCTTTCCCCTTCGGTCCTGGTGGCTCCGCCACAGTGGTCAGCCACCCAAAAGACTTGGCCTTCGGGTCGGGTGGCCCATCGGCCCGGGCAGGCCACCAGACGCTGTTCAACGGGCTGCCTGCTGGGCTTGGGACTCGGCAGGCCACCCGATCAGCCATCCCTTGCCATGCCTGGGGCCTGGGACTCTGGTCAACCCCCTGAACTTTGGACTCAAGGGGAGGGGGGTAAGGGTCCGAGGTGGGGGTTGTTAGAACGGTCACAGAAGTATATTTGCATAATATTTTTTTGTATTATTCACCGGTTGCTTCCCTCCTAACCTGTTTTCCCCCACCTCCCACCCTGGGTAATTGTTTGTCTCTGGAAGGTGGGGGTGGGGGTGGGGGTCCCTAGTGGTGTGTTTGGTGTTTTAGCTGGTGGTACGGGAGTGTCTAGTATCCACCCCTAGAGGGGGGGGCCCTGTCATGAACATGGGTTTGGTGGTCCCAAACCCAGTTCTGACCTGTGGTTATTTTGGCCCGCTTCCTATTTATTTTCCATCAGGCGCTTCAGGGAGTCCTTTGGGTTCTCGGTCCCTGACAGCTCCGGCACACCCCCTCCTCCTGTCAGTATTGCCAGCTGATCCTTAATATGGGTGTTTCACACACTTACACGCACACACTTCATTAACTCCCATTTACACGCTCATGCACTCACTCATGCACACATGATTTCAATCATGTCCAGCCAACGCATACTCACACCGACGGTCTCTTCCCTCGTTAGTATTATGATTACTTAAACACTGTGTTAATAGGAAGAGACCGCCAGAGTATTGCGCTTCATACACGGCAGCGTGTACCTCCGTGCATGCAAGTTACCATTACCTACGGATTATCTTCTGCCTGTTTCATCCTCATCCACCGGACTACATGGACAGCCTTGGATCACTCCAGCACTGTAAGTTCATGTTTGTCTTTCACCCCGTGCCGACAGCAGCTCTGTGGCACTAGGCATTCCCCTCCCCGGGCTATAGAGCATCCAGGAGGCGTCCCTGTATGTCTGGTGGCCTCATTATCATCATTCCAACTCTCTGTATAATTGTGACTGCTGGACTTGTTATTTTGGGGGTTATGTTAATAAATTGCACGAATCTACTCCTGCGCGTGGGTTTATCATTCCTCCCTCGGTGCGCTGCATAATGGCGCGCAAGGGTTCATAATACATTACATTTTGGAGGTGATCCATGAGGGACAGAAGGAGCCTTGGAGGATGTATGCACTCTCTGAGTTGTTATCTCCACCAAGGGAGAAGGTAATGTTTTTAGTGGCGTTGGTTTGTTGGTTTGTCTGCTGGTTTGTCTTTTAGCAACATAACTCAAAAAGTTATGAATGGATTTTGATGAAATTTTCAGCAAAGGTATGTAATGGCATGGCAAACAGATGATTAGATTTTGGTGATGATCTGCGAGTGCATACCTCTACCAAGGGCTTTGTTTGTATTTGTGCAGCAGGATGACACAAAAACTATCGGATGCATTTTGATGAAATTTTCACCAGAGGTGGTTCTTCGGCTAAAGAGGAAGCCATAACATTTTAGTGAGGATCTAAGAATTTATACCTTTACCAAGGCTCTTATCCTCTCATAGAGTGTGAGCAACAATACTCCAAAACTACTGAATGGATTTGGATGAAATTTTCACCAGAGGTAGTGCTTGGGCTACAGATGAAGCCATTATATTTTGGTGATGACTTGAGAATGCATACCTCTGCAGAGGCTCTTTTCTTCTCACAGTGTGCTAGCAGCAGTACTCCAAAACTAATGGATGGATTTGGATGAAATTTTCACCAGAGGTGGTTCTTGGGCTACAGAGGAACCCATTACATTTTGGTGATGACCTGAGAATGCATACCTCTGCAGAGGCTCTTATCTTCTCACAGTGTGTTAGCAGCAATACTCCAAAACTAATGGACAGACTTTGATGCAGTTTTCACCAGAAGTGGCTCTAGGCCTACACACAAAATCATTACATTTTGGAGGTGATCCATGATGGATGGAAGAAGCCTTGGCAGAGGTATGCACTCTCTGAGTGCTTTTCTAGTTATTATTATTATTATTCACAGAAAGAGAAATGACAGCAAAAACAATATGTTTACATTAATATGATTACATAATAATAATAATAATAATAATAATAATAATAATAATAATAATAATATGTATTTATATTATAATAATACTTGTCATACTTGTATTGACCATACACTGGGCAATCAGCATCATGGTTTATTGAATTTTTCAGGTTGGTTTTCTTTTTTTTTTCTCCTCTGTTCTCCGTTACAGTTTACTGACAAGGTTCATAATTATTTAACAATATTACACAACAGTGCAGTATCATACCATTTTTTTGCAGTTATCAAATACAAATTCACATAGTATCCATATTATCTACCGTAACAAACTTGTAAGAAATATGACCATGACAAAGGCACAAATGTTCACCTGGCACGCTGACAGATGCGGACATGTTCCTCAAAGTGTTTGCTTTAAAATTTTGATCATGATATGCTTTTAGTGTCAGATCAAAGAGTACCAGGTTGTTTGGTGCAGCAAAGTTCAGCCTCTCCACTGTCCGTCACCTATGTTGTTGTCTTCCTGTACCGGCACTGTTGTCAACTCCTCAGTAAGGAAAGTAGCTATTGGCTGTCCTAAAAGTCACTAGAAGTTGCAAAATTATGTCATTGCCTAATTTGCATAATTGGTCATTTGCATGTAATTGTAATGGGTGCTGTAGGACAAAAGAATTATGTCCTGGGAGAGACAAAAAGTAAGTAAAAAACACTCTAAATATTTTTAGAACTACAACTTAACTTTCTTCTGTTGATTCTTGGTTTGTTTGTTTTATTTTGGCATTTAAATAGGCCATCACTTCTGTATCATTTCCAATAAATAGCTTCAACCAGCCTTTGAATTCAGGGTTTGATTCCCACTCCTTACTGTATTTTTGAGTGTACATTTTAGACTGTGACATGACTAGCTAAGCTGCGAGATTTTTAGCTTATCTCACAGACACACAAACACACACACATACACACAGTGGACAAAGTGAGTATGTAACTGAAGCTTTTAGTCAAATGCAGTGATTTATTAGTGTGACACTGACAGTGAAGAAACATTTACATCGATTGGGGGGGTTGTGCAGGCGCAATTCATTTGCAGTCTGGATGTGAGTGGCATTGGAGTAGGTCTCCTCTCTGACTGCAACTAACTGCCGCACGAGGCTACTGTAAGACTGACCGCTATTGAGTGCTTTGGGATGGGGAGAAGCTCACCGTAGCACTCACTGCTTGTTGAGGATAGTAACTGCAGATCAATAGTGTTTTCACGTCAGCAGTTACTGTGGCTAATGATCTTCCAAAGTTACTAGCCACTCAGCCTTTTCACTAGCCACAATTTTGTAGTTGGAAAATTATGTTTAATATGATCAGATTTGATTATCGCATGCTAAAATGTAGTTGAATTAAATGTACTGTCATGGATGGCCCTCACGAGCCATCAAAAGACGTCACATATCAACCAGTGAGTTTGCACAGTTTATTAAAGGAACAGAAAGATGACAAAATAACGAGCCGCGGGGGGCTAAAACACACTATAACGATAACATAGGCAAAGACAAGAAGAACGGATTCATAATGAAACACACTTACGACAATAGAAGAGGAGTTGTAAACGTCTGACCAGAAGGACGCTCGATGATGTCAGACGAGGAGTTCCGACGAGACTGCCGCACATTTCACCCTCAGCTGCCCTCTTAAGTAGGGAACCGCTGATGAGGCGAAATGCAGCTCAGCTGTCAGGGCCTCGGCTCTGACAGCCGGAAGCCCCTCCCAGCGCTGTCACAATAAAAGCTCGGAGAGCCATAGGGAGCACACACATCAGCTGAGAGGAAAATACTGCATGGCCCGAGCGCGGACGAGATCGGCGCTCGAACCACGACAGTACCTCCCCCCGAGGCGGCGAAATCCGGGCGCCGTATGACACCCAAGCCCCCCCACCCCCACCCCCACCCCACCCAGGGTGGGAGGATGGGGAAAAGGCCTGGAGGGTGAGAACCAAAAAAGACAAAAAACACCAAGACAATGACAAGGAACAAACGAAGCAATTACAGAGTACGGTAGGGAGAAAAAACACAATACTCCATAAAGTGCGGATGATACATAAACAGGACCCAAAAAATGCAACAACTAACTAACTAACTACTAACTAACCTGCACTTATATAGCGCTTTTCTAGTCACAAAGACCACTCAAAGCGCTTTAACAACAGAAGGAGGCCTATAACTAAAACACACAGGCCCATAAGACAAAATGTGGCAGATACAAATCATCCCTCAAACAGGGGAGGGGAGAAAAAAAAAACACGCTAAACAGTGGTGAATACACAGATCAGAAGAGAGCAAATAACACACCAGAGTGACCTTTATATGTCAGTGGAACTAAGAAACACACGTGGATGACGGCAGGCAGAGACCAATGAGACAGGAACAGTTCTGGTGGTCTCCCTGCGTCCAATGTCCAGATCTCCGATAAGGGGAACAGGGAACGTTCGGGTGGCCTACCCCAGTCCCAGGCCCGGAAAGACAGAACCTCCGGCGGCCGAACCAGGTCGCCCAGTAGGAAGCACAGTACGTCAAGTGGCCGACCCAGAACGCCGAACCGGCGAAAAAGCTCACCAGGCGGCCGACCCGCATCACTCAGCCACCAGGACCGCAGGGGAAAAATTGAAGACGGCCTCCCTGGAGAGGGGGAAGACGAGGGAGAGCCGGGCCGAATATTGAGAACCCCAACGACCCCCGGTGGAGATGAGCTGGGATGATAATGATGATGACGATGACGATGAGGATGAGCCAGTCCAGCATCAGGCAGCAGAGGATCTGCAGCTCCCTCACCGACCTTGAACTGAACCGGCACTGCGCCCCTGCTGGACCCCGATTGGATCGGCGCGGCACCCGTGATGGACCCCGATTGGGTCTCGGCTGCACCCACGTCGGACCCCAATTGGGTCAGCGCAGCACCAGGAATGACCTCCAACCCCGAACCCGGAACCTCCAGCACAGCGACCAGGATCGATTCCACACTGGTGACCCTGGGAGAAGGCTCAGGAGAAGGAAAAGAACTGGGATCAGGATCACTGGTAGCGACAGAGCCCAGTGCGACGAGCTCGGATGCAGCGGACGGCTGCACCTGGCTCGTCTCCCCGAGAGACAGGCAAAAATGCTCTAGAATAGATAGAAGGAAGACAAAATAGAGAACTTGCCTGCACTCAAGTTCTGTTGCCGTCCAGGACTTCGACGATCCGGGTTCAGAAGGCAGAAGGACATCGTCTGGCTCCCACTCGACTACGGCGGGCTCCGCAGCCGACATGATGTTTTCCGCAGTCTGAGGACCCTCCAACGCTGAAGTCCACGCCGACGACCCGCATGGCGTGGTGGCAGGAGATCCTCGACTCGCTGGATCGAACCGCTCATCAATGGAGACCTGGGGGCATTTCGTCGTTGGCGCAGGCTCCACACTACAGTCCACTCTCCTTCTCTGCCCATGATGTGGCTGCGGGGCTGGAACCAGGCTCTCCAGGACCGCAGGCCCCCTCCTCATCCGGCGACGTAGGCCTGGCGTCGTGGACCGCTCAGCGGAGGGAGACACAGAGGCAGCAGGTTCAATGTCAGAGGCTACAGCAGGTGGTGGGAGCTCTGGGGACTGTGAACCCTGAACTCCACCCCCAGTAGTCAGACAAGGCAAATCACTCAATGAGAGAACAGAATGAAAAGACATTTGCCTGATCCGTAGGGGCCCGATAGAACCCGTTGCAGTGGACTTTGTTCCTCCCTTTCCCTGCTGGATGGTGACAGAGGGCCCCCTGGGAGGACGAGGAGGAGCCGCTCGCGATGGTACGATAACTGGCAGGACTCATGGCACTCACAGCAGCCGGGGAAGACGTCGAGGAGGAGTGGACGACAGCCGAGGCGATCCGGGCATGAGGAGCTGACGGGATAGCAGGGAAAGATGACCCGGGGGGAAAGGGTGCAGGAATTCCCTCCTGATGAGACGCAGAAGAGGCAGCCGACTGGGAGGTAGAGTTCCTCTGACGACCCGGAACAGGATCCAGACGGGGTTCTCGCTGAGTCTTAGTGTTGGCAGTGTGACGACGGTTACCGGCAGAGGGCGAGGCGAAGGAGAGGTTTGAGAAACGCCGCTCCTGCGCGGAAACAGAGGCAAGCAGGTCGGCGTACTCTGGATAATCGCTTAGCTCAGGATTCCTTTCCACCAGCCTGACTGCTGCCGTCACATGCTTAATTATCTGCGTGGGGTGAACAGCGGAGCGAGCTGCCGCCACTCGGTCCTGGATGGAAACAGCAGACTGATGTAGTTTCTCTGGGGGAATTCCGACTGATGTGTCACTCCTTCGGGGATCACCCTCGGGCGGTGCAACCTCCTGGCCTGGAACAGGGACAGGAATGGGATCCCAAAGTGAGGAGCGAGGACGCCTCCTCTTCGGCTGCCTGCCGGAGTTTCCCTCTAGCCCACGGAGTATCTCCCGTTGCGCAGCGATGTCTGCCTTCCTCGCAATGACTTCAGGATGGTTGGAGTAGCGAGGAAGGCGATTAATGATGTCCTCAGCGAGGTCCAGGTGCCGGCGTACATTGCTGGGAGTGTCATAGAGGCCAGCAGTGACGAGAGTTCCATCAACATAGTCCAGGGCCTCCGCTAGCTTGTAGCCCACTCTCCGAGCGCCGCCCCTGAATGACGACATTACTTCCCAGCACACGGTGGCGCAGTGGTTAGCACTGCGGCAGCACAGTTTACCCTTGGCCGGGGGATTGTGGGGATCGTGGGATCGTGGGTTCGATCCCAGCCCCCGACCAACAGTGATCTGTGTGGAGTTTGCATGTTCTCCCCGTGTTGCGTGGGTTTATTCCGGGATTTCTCCGGTTTCCTCCCACATGCCAAAAACATGCATGTTAGGTTAATTGGCTGTTCTAAATTGTCCCTTGATATCTGTTTCCTATAGGCCCTTAGAATAGAGGGTTAGTATTAATGAAAGCGCTTTGAGTGGTCTTTGTGACTAGAAAAGCGCTATATAAGTGCAGGTTAGTTAGGTACCCAGACAGGGTAAAACAAGTCCAATTCAGGCAAAACTCACGGCGACAGGCGTCTCAGTCTGGCGGCAGTCTACTGTCATGGATGGCCCTCACGAGCCATCAAAAGACGTCACATATCAACCAGTGAGTTTGCACAGTTTATTAAAGGAACAGAAAGATGACAAAATAACGAGCCACGGGGGTCTAAAACACTCTATCTATAACGATTACTTAGGAAAAGACAAGAAGAACGGATTCATAATGAAACACACTTACGACAATAGAAGAAGAGTTGTAAACGTCTGACCAGAGGGACGCTCGATGATGTCAGATGAGGAGTTCCGACGAGACTGCCGCACATTTCACCCTCAGCTGCCCTCTTAAGTAGGGAACCGCTGATGAGGTGAAATGCAGCTCAACTGTCAGGGCCTCGGCTCTGACAGCCGGAAGCCCCTCCGTGCGCTGTCACAATAAAAGCTCGGAGAGCCATTGGGAGCACACATCAGCTGAGAGGAAAATACTGCATGGCCCGAGCGCGGACGAGATCGGCGCTCGAACCACGACATGTACAACCTTTTTAAATGCAATGACTCTTATACATACATAAAAATAGCAAGAGAAACACTGTCTGTTTAAGTAGTTATTAAAAGCAGTAAATACTGTAAAACAGTCAAAAAAAATATCTGCAATGTGAGAGTGAAGTACAGGTAGATTTGCGGTCCATCCCAATTCTCATTTCTACCCCATCCCCTTGGCCTGTCATGAAGCGCCCTCTCATAGGGCAAACAGGGATGCCAGACACAGACTGTGAGTATGTGAATTTATTAACAGAAAAGAAACACAAAATACAAAACACACACAAATGAAAAACGCAGCTCTGAGGCTGGGGCGATGAACGCCAGGATAAAAAAGGAAATGTGAATAAAGACAGGTAAATAATAACTTAGCTGCAGTGAAGTCCGGGGGATTCCCGACTGGAGAGGTTTTGATGCCGCTGCACCAGGGAAATGGCACAAACGGCTTAAATAAGGGAACCCCGGATCGACAACACCTGTGGGATCATGAGGGGATCATGAGTGATGATCATTAATGGCAGCCGTGACAGCCCATGAGCAGAATCTGACAGCCAAAAGTGAGGCATGAGCTGTCACAGCACCCGTAATGAAAAGAATAACAAACCATAACAGAAAATACAGAAACCAATAATGAACTGACCATAACAGGGACCTAATCCAGCAAATAGGGTGAACAGCAAAACAACAAAACAAAAAAAGACTAAACTAAGGTGAAGACTGGGCATGGGCCCTGCCCCTACACCGGATCACGACAGAGCCCCCTCCTCAAGGGGTGGACCCAGACACCCCAGGGTAACATCAAAAAAGAGAAAGAAGGGGAAAAAGGACCCCCTCTCCCTACACAGAAAACCCACCCCACCAAAAAACAAGAGCACATGACCCACCCCGGTGGGGAGGAAGGAGAACCAAACCAAAAATAAGACAAACGCTCATGACCCACAATACTGTCACAGATATGGTGGCCCGAACTCTGGGGAACTAGGCGGTGGAACAAGGCAGTTCAGGTGGTCTACCCGAGTCCCAAGGCCACCGGCGCTTGTGATGGAGTAAGTGAGGTGCCCTCCCCGAGCTACACAGCCACCACAGCATGAGGAATAGTCCGTTGGGTGGCCTCCCAGAGGTCATGAGCCAGCGAACTGCAGAGCACCACAAGCTCCCTCCGGAGGTGGCAGCGACCAACCTGCAGGAAACCCAGGTGAGTGGAGCGGCTGCTCAGCAGGGACCTTAGAAGAGGAGAGGGGATCCAAAATGACCTCAGATGAAGGCGTAGCACCTGCTACAGCCCCAGACTGGGGCGCAGCACCAGTGGAGGCCCCAGACTGCAGTGCAGCACCCACGGAGGTCCCAGACTGGGGTGCAGTTCCCGCAGAGACCTCAGACAGAGGAGGCACAGCACCTGTGGAGACCTCAGATGGAGGGGGAGCTGCACCCATGGAGACCTCAGAAGGAGGGGGAGCAGCACCCATGGAGACCTCAGAAGGAGGGGGAACAGCACCCGTGGAGACCTCAGATGGAGGGGGAGCAGCACCCGCGGAGACCTCAGATGGAGGGAGAGCAGCACCCACAGAGACCTCAAACGGAAGGGGAGCAGCACCCGCGGGACCTCAGACAGAGGGGGAGAAGCACCCGTGGAGACCTCATTTGGAGGGGGTGCAGTATCCGTGGCAGCCTCAGACAGAGGTGTTGCACCCACGGTGGCCTCAGACAGAGGCGTTGAACCCACGGTGGCCTCGGATGGAGGCACAGCACCCACGGTGGCCTCGAATGGAGGCGCAGCACCCACGGCAGCCTCGGACAGGGACGTCTCACCCTCGGCATTCTTGGACAGGGGCATCTCACCCTTGGTGACCTTGGATGGAGGAGCAGCACCCACGAAGGCCTCGGAATGGGGCACAGCACCCACAGAGACCTCCAGTGATGAGGCAGGATCTACGGACACCTCCGGCGACACCAGCTGAGACATCTCAGCCTCCACCGTCTGGGCCACTTCTTCCAAAACAGCCACCTCGGGAAAAAGAGAACAGACAAACACCGGAGAGGAATCACCAGCAGCAGTGGAGCCCGGTGAGGAGAGCTCAAGAGCAGAGGACGTCTGTAACTGATTCTCCCCACCCTGAGCCAGACAAGAATTCTCTGAATCTGAAGATGTTAGAACAGAACAGAGCACTTGCCTGGACTCAAGCTCCAGCACAGTCAGGACTCCAGAAACTCTGCTGCGGTGGCCCAGGCAGCAGGCATGGTGGCAGAAACTGGCGGGACCCCGGATGAGGTAACGGGTGCTGGTGGACATCCAGGCGTGGTGGCTAATGCTGGTGGACCCAACGATGTCACGGCTGATGCAGGGGGAACTCCAGCATGGTGTGAAGGAGCCAGGACTCGCCTCACCGATGGTACCGGGTCCCACAATCCCGAAACCAGGGGACTCTTAGTCGGCTCAGATTTCAGGCCATGGGGGGCGCTCCTCTCCAGTCCAGGGTACGGCGGCATGGCGGGGACTTTATTGTCCGCAATCACTGACCTCCCCTTCATCTGGCAGCTCCCTCCCAGGACCGGCGGACAGACAGGGAGAACAGGAGAGCGTGGGGAGAGAAAGGTGAGCGTGGGGAGAGAATTACATCAGGCGGGGGAGGCTCAGGCAATGTGGGTGACTGCAGCTGAGCTCCAATGGTGTGGTTGTGGGTGCTGCAGATGACCCCAAGGGCTCCTCCTTTATGGCTGTATCGAGCGAGAGCACCAATACAGTTCCTGGTTGATCCGGCCTTGTAGGTAAGGTGGCAAGCGGAGCTGGGTCTCCATCCCCTACTTGGGCTGCGAGTTTGGGGAATAGCCATGGCTTATAATCCAAGAGTAGATCCGCCTCTGCTGCCAAAACCTGCCGGGGTTCCTCCCGCTCCTCAGGTGATGGTGCAGGCGACTGTCCGGGAGGAGAGGATGGGGCTGCTGCTGCTGGACAGCAGCGAGAGGATCTGGACTTCTGCGCCCAGAGCCACTTCCTCGTTGATGCTGGCTGTGGTATGGAGGAGGTCTCCCCCAGCCCGTGGAGCATGGACGATGGATTGGTTACAGAGAGGAGTAGGCCTGTGAGCTCCAGATGGTCCCACAGGCTGGGGCATGCTTCCAGCAGTTGTGTGGCTCCAACCACACATTCCCAGGCTGCCTCGGAAGTGCGGGAAGAGCCTCCGATGTTATGTACAATGTTAACAATCCAGCGCTCCTCACTAAACTCACACCGACTGTATTCGGGAAATGCTGCCACGCCAGCAGAAAAGCACAGATTTTAATGAAAAGTACAGGAAAAAAAAAAAAAAAAAACAGAACTCACAGTCCACTGGCATCTTGCAGGCAGCAGCATACTGTCATGAAGCGCCCTCTCTGAGGGCAAACAGGGACACCAAACACAGACTGTGAGTTTGCAAATTTATTAACTGAAAAGAAACACAAAATACAAAACACACACAAACGAAAAACACAGCTCTGAGGCCGGGGCGATGAACGCCAGGATAAACAAGGAAATGTGAGTAAAGACAGGTAAACAATAACTTAGCTTGGGACACAATGTCAATTATTTTCTGTCACTCTACCTAGTTACACATTACATAGACATAAGGACTAGATAGAACATGGCTAGCTGCCACGCTAGTTGCAGTTGACCAAGCACAGCCGTCATATTGATTTAGTGAATTAATACAACAAACTATTGTTTGTGTATCCTGTTATCACAATGTTGTGGGTGCTGTCAGCCATTATTATTGCCAACAGAATATAGTGCCTCCATTTGGTATGTAAAAGTTGTCATGGTGCGGTCCTCGCGGACCACTAATGAGATGCTATAGGCAGCTGTAGAGTTTGCACATTTATTAATGGAAGACATACACTACAAAATAATGAGCCTAGTGGGGCAAAACACAAATAAAGGCTTCACTAGACACTGACGATAAACTGAGAACTAGGAAGACTGATGGGGGACAAGGATACAACACTTACATACCAAAAGCAAGGGCGGAACCTAACGCCAAAAGGAACTGGCTTCAGTTGTAGGGAACCCAGTCTGGAAAAGGTAAGGTCGCAGCCCCGAGTGACAGGAGCTGCTCCCTTAAATAGGGCAAGATAATTAATCAGCTGATGAGGGTGTCATCAGCTGAATCAAAACCAGCTGTTACTGCTTGGCTCTGACAGCCGGAAGCCCCGCAGAGACGCTGTCAGAATAAGAGCTCTGAGAGCCCACCAGGACTAAATACAGAATGGGAGGAAAATACTGCATGACCCGAGCGCGGACGAGATCGGCGCTCAGACCATGACAGTACTCCCCCCCGAAGGACGTACTCTGGGCGTAAACGTAACATCCAAGCCTCCCCCCCACCCAGAAGGCTACGAAATCCCACCCAGGGCGGGTGGAGGAGGAAAAAGGCTCGGAGGGCAAGAGTCAAAAAAAAAAAAAAAAGGAAAAAAAAAACACCAAGGAAAGGAACCAGGAAAAAAAAAATGACAAGGGCCAATACAGAACAAATAGGCACACGGTGCACAACAGAGCAAGGAAACAAAACCCACAAATATACTCCATAATGCACAGGTAGAAGACAGAACAATGAATGCAAATAACAGATACAAAGCTAAACGACCATAATACACAGGCGTCTCTCAACCAGAGGAAGGGAAAACAAAAAATCATGCTAAATAGCGACAAGATACAGACAGTTCCACAAATCCAAATAAACTGGCAGGGGTGACAAAAGCGCATATACAGACTACAGTGGGGGAAAATGAAAGAAAAAAAAAAAACACACGCTACAAGGTGGCGAAATACACAGTTCAATAAAGTTCATATTACCAAAACACAAGCACATCCCAAATACAGTGGGGTAAAAAAGTATTTAGTCAGGCACCAATTGTGCAAGTTCTCCCACTTAAAAGATGAGAGAGGTCTCCAATTCTCATCATAGGTATACCTCAACTATGAGAGACAAAATAAGAAAAAAAAATCCAGAAAATCACATTGAAGGATTTTTAATGAATTAATTGGTAAATTCCTCAGTAAAATAAGTATTTGGTCAATAACAAAAGTTCATCTTAATACTTTGTTATATACCCTTTGTTGGCAATGACAGAGGTCAAATGTTTTCTGTAAGTTTTCACAAGGTTTTCACACACTGTTGCTGGTATTTTGGCCCATTCCGCCATGCAGATCTCCTCTAGAGCAGTGATGTTTTGGGGCTGTCACTGGGCAAAACAGACTTTCAACTCCCTCCAAAGATTTTCTATGGGGTTGAGATCTGGAGACTGGCTAGGCCACTCCAGGACCTTGAAATGCTTCTTACGAAGCCACTCCTTCATTGCCCGGGCGGTATTTTTGGGATCATTGTCATGCTGAAAGATCCAGCCACGTTTCATCTTCAATGCCCTTGCTGGTGGAAGGAGGTTTTCACTCAAAATCTCACGATACATGGCCCCATTCATTCTTTCCTTTACACGGATCAGTCGTCCTGGCCTCTTTGCAGAAAAACAGCCCCAAAGTATGATGTTACCACGCTCATGCTTCACAGTAGGCATAGTGTTCTTTCTCCTCCAAACACGACAAGTTGAGTTTTTACCAAAAAGTTCTATTTTGGTTTCATCTGACCATATGACATTCTCCCAATCCTCTTCTGGATCATCCAAATGCTCTCTAGCAAACTTCAGATGGGCCTGGACATGTACTGGCTTAAGCAGGGGGACACGTCTGGCACTGCAGGATTTGAGTCCCTGGTGGCGTAGTGTGTTTCTGATGTAGCCTTTGTTACTTTGGTCCCAGCTCTCTGCAGGTCATTCACTAGGTCCCCCCATGTGGTTCTGGGATTTTTGCTCACTGTTCTCATGATAATTTTGACCCCACGGGGTGAGATCTCGCGTGTAGCCCCAGATCAAGGGAGATTATCAGTGGTCTTGTATGTCTTCCATTTTCTAATAATTGCTCCCACAGTTGATTTCTTCACACCAAGCTGCTTACCTATTGCAGATTCAGTCTTCCCAGCCTGGTGCAGGTCTACAATTTTGTTTCTGGTGTCCTTTGACAGCTTTTTGGTCTTGGCCATAGTGGAGTTTGGAGTCTGACTGTTTGAGGTTGTGGACAGGTGTCTTTTATACTGATAACGAGTTCAAACAGGTGCCATTAATACAGGTAACGAGTGGAGGACAGAGGAGCCTCTTAAAGAAGAAGTTACATGTCTGTGAGAGCTAGAAATCTTGCTTGTTTGTAGGTGACCAAATACTTATTTTACCAAGGAATTTACCAATTAATTCATTAAAAATCCTTCAATGTGATTTTCTGGATTTTTTTTTCTCATTTTGTCTCTCATAGTTAAGGTGTACCTATGATGAAAATTGGAGACCTCTCTCATCTTTTAAGTGGGAGAACTTGCACAATTGGTGTCTGACTAAATACTTTTTTGCCCCACTGTATTTCAATGGAGAGGGAAGAGGAGAAAAAAACAACAACACAGGGATGACGGCAGGCAGTGCACAATGGAATAAAGAAAACAATAGTTCAGGTGGTCTACCCGCATCTAACTTCCAGATCGCAGGCAGGGGAACAAGGATGAGTACAGGCGGCCTAACACAGTCCCAGACCCGGAGAAACAGTACCTCTGGTGGCCTGACCACGTCGCCGAACAGAGAGTTCAGTTTGTCGGGTGGCCAACCCAGAACACCGAACCGGCAAAGGAGTCTCCCAGGCGGCCGACCCGTGTCAAAAGGCCACCAGGACCAAAGGGAAGAGCTCGGAGGCGGCCTCCCTACTGAAAGGGATAACGAGGGAGAGCCGGGTCAAGTAAGGGAAATCCCAACGGCACCAGATGGAGGAGAAAAGGGATCAGGGAAACAATGAGGGACCAGTCTGGCGTCGATCGGTGGAGGATCTGCAGCTCCTTCTCTGAACTCCACAGGGACTGGTGCTGCGCTTTCGTTGGATCCCAAGCGGAACCATGCTGCACCCACGACGGACCACAGCTGGGCCGGAACCACACCCACGACAGACCCCGATTAGGTCAATGTAGCACCCAGGACGGACCCCGACTGGGCAGGAACCACACCCATGATGGATCCCGATTGGGTCAGAGCTGCACCCATGACGGACCCCAACTGGGCCGGCGCAACACCAGGGATGGCCTCCAAACCCGAACCCGGAACCTCCAAAACAGCAACCGGAATCAACTCAGCACCGGTGACCTTGGGAGAAGGCTCAGGAGAAGAAAGAGAACCGGGATCAGGATCACCGGCAGCGACAGAGTCCAGCGAGACAAGCTTGGATGCAGCGGATGGCTGCACCCGGCTCATGTCCCCAAGAGACAGGCAAAAATGCTCCAGAATAGACAGGAGAAAGACAAAATAGAGCACTTGCCTGATCTCGAGTTCTGCCGCCGTCCAGGACTTCGGCGATCCAGGTTTAGCAAGTAGAAGGTCCTCCTCTGGTTCCCATTAGGCTACGGCGGGCTCAGCAGCCGGCATGATGGTGTCCACAGTCCAGGGATTCCCTGATGCTGACGTCCACGCCAAGGGCCCGCATGGCGTGGTGGTAGGGGATCCGTGACCTGCCGGGTCGGACTGTCCCTCCGTGGAGACCCAGGGATGCTTGATCGTTGGCACAGGCTCCAATTTGCAGTCCGCCCTCCTCTTCTGCCCATGATGTGGCTGCGGGGCCGGAACCACGCACTCCAGGGCCGCAGGCTCCTTCCATGTCCAACGGCGTAGACCTGGCTCCGAGGAATGCCCAGGGGAAGGAGACACAAAGGTAGCAGGTTCATAATTAATCACTGCAGCAGGTGGAGGGAGCTCAGGGGACTGTGAATCTCGAACTCCACCCCCAGGGATCAAACAAGGCAATTCACCCAGTGAAGGAAAAGAATAAAAAGACACTTGCCTGATCCGCTGAGGGCTGATGGAAGCTGACTGCGGTGGGCTTTGTTTTCTCCCTTCCCCTTTGGATGGTGATGGAGGGCCCCCCGGGAGTACGAGGAGGAGCCACTCGCACCGGATCGATGACGGGCACAGAGCAGGACTCGTGGGATTCTCAGCCACTGGAGAGAGTGTCGAGGAGGAGGGAGGAACAGCTGACATCCGGCTGACGTCTTTCTCCACTGGGGATGACCCCTGGGTGGTGCGAACTCCTGGACTGGACGGGGAACAGGAATGGGATCCCGAGGCGAGGAGCGAGGATGCCTCCTCTTCGGCTTCCACTAATGAGAAGCTATAGGCAGCTGTAGAGTTTGCACATTTATTAAAGGAAGACATACACTACAAAATAATGAGCCTCGTGGGGCAAAACACAAATTAAGGCTTCACTAGACACTGACGATAAACTGAGAACTAGGAAGACTGATGGGAGACAAGGATATAACGCTTACATACCAAAAGCAAGGGCGGAACCTAACGCCGAAAGGAACTGGCTTCGGTCGTAGGGAACCCAGTCTGGAAAAGGCGAGGTTGCAGCTCCGAGTGACAGGAGCTGCTCCCTTAAATAGGGCAAGATAATTAATCAGCTGATGAGGGTGTCCTCAGCTGAATCAAAACCAGCTGTTACTGCTTGGCTCTGACAACCAGAAGCCCCGCAGAGACGCTGTCAGAATAAAAGCTCTTAGAGCCCACCAGGACTAAATACAGAATGGGAGGAAAATACTGCATGACCAGAGCGCGGACGAGATCGGCGCTCAGACCATGACAAAAGTTAGCCATGTCCTGTCTAGTCCTTATATACAGTATGCGGCATGTTATGGCTATGCATTCCTTTTATTTAATTTTTTTTTGGGGGGGGGGGCGGTTTGGGGGGGGGGGTAACACATACCATGGCCATCCAAAGGACATGAAAATGCACGGTGGCGCAGTGATTAGCACTGCGGCAGCACAGTTTACCCTTGGCCGAGGGATCGTGGGGATCGTGGGTTCGATCCCAGCCCCCGACCAACAGTGATCTGTGTGGAGTTTGCATGTTCTCCCCGTGTATGCGTGGGTTTACCCCGGGATTTCTACGGTTTCCTCCCACATGCCAAAAACATGCAGGTTAGGTTAATTGGAGACTCTAAAGTGGCCCTTGGTGTGAATGTGTGTGTGTGAATGGTTAAAGGGATGGTGCAGTATTGTGGCTGCTTCATCCATCAGGTGGTGGATGACCCTTAATTTCTGTAAAGCGTCTTTGAGTGTCTATGATAAAGCGCTATATAAATCTGATGCATTGATTGATTGACATGAAAATACCAACTCTAATGTAAACCTGCTACATAGCCCCATGTAGCGAACTCAAATTCTGATTAGCTAAAGGAACAGTCTCTTTACTATTTATTTCAAGCCACCGACTACCTACACTGTTGAACTGTGAGGGCCTGGAGTCAGCTCTCCTTGACCCTGGCAATTCATGATGGCTGAAATATGATTGGACAATATTTCATTACACCACCAGAAGCAGTGCAACCAAGAGAAAAGCTATAAGACAAGAAGAGAATAGACTATTGAGAATAATTTAATACATCCTCATGAAATAAATATAAGAATGTAGGGTGTAAATGTACTGTACATCTGTTTTTCTGATAGTGTTTAGGTCAGCAGAGATGGCCTTGCTGGACCTGATGTCATGGCAGCCTCTGGGCCGTCATTAGCATCATTAACTCCAGCTGCGCACAGATCCACAGGGGTTAATCAGCAGCTGTTAAAAGCCAGCGTTGCTGACAGCCCGGCACGGAGTCGTCTGTCCTCCTCGTCTGGGAAAGAACCAGAACTCCGTTCTCTGGCCTCGTCAAGGTATTCTCTTGTCTCGTCAGAGTCTGTCTCGTCAAGAATTGTTTTGTCAAAAACTGCCTCATCAGAAACTGTCTCGTCAAGAATTGTCTTGTCAAAAACTGCCTCGTCAGAAACTGTCTCGTCAGAACCTGTCTTGTCAGAAGCTGTCTTGTCAGAAGCTGTCTTGTCGGAAGCTGTCTCGTCTGAAGCTGTCTCGTCAGAAGCTGTCTCGTCAGGAACTGTCTCGTCAGGAACTGTCTCGTCAGGAACTGCCTCGTCAGAATCTTCTCTGGCCTCGTCTAGAACGTCTCTCGCCTCGTCAAGGACTTCAGTTCAAAGTCAAGCACGTAAGAGAGCTGTTTGCTACTCTACTCCTAACCTCTACCCCTGTGCACAGGTGGACTCCCTTGGCAGCAGACCTGCGTCCCCAGCTGACGGGGTTACGCCAACTCGCTCACGTAGCGGCTCGCTACCACCACGACTACCGGTACGTCTGGCTAAACAAATTCCTGAATTATTACTGTATCAGTTACAGGAGTACTGGCCACCGTTACCGGTGGAGTTTGGGTCATCGTCATCTGTTGTGTCATCGTCACCACGCTCTGTGGAATCACTCACCTCATCATCGTCTGGATTGTCATGGTCACCACGCTCTGTGGAATCACCCGCCTTGTCATCGTCTGGATTATCATCGTCACCACGTTCTGTGGAATCACTCGTCTTGTCATCAGCTGGTTTGTCATCGCCCCGGTCTGTGGTGTCACAGCCGGAGTCACTGGAAGACCTGTCCTCGCCTCAGTCACAGGTGGAAGCCCCAGCTCGTTACCGGATGCCTTCACCTCCACGTTGCACGGCCGCTGGTTCTCAGCAGGACGTAACCTGCACTTCTCCCAAGTAAGCCTCACTACTGATAGCTTGTCATTAGCGTGGGACAAAAGTAATGGTCTGTGCTTATATGTTCCAGGGTTGCCGGGTCTCCGTCCAGAGTGCTCAGTTCCAGTGACCAGGATACTATCCACACGCTCACACTTGCACTACACACCCTTTCACTCTAATAAAGATTATTGTTCACTAATTTGCCCGTGTCAGTGTCTGTCTCCTGGGTCCCGAAACATGTCACCTGATGGCCCATTGCTGTAACTGTGTAGTTCTCCACTGGTTTTACTCACAATACATTAATTTCTGGCTGGTGGCTATTATTTTTCCTAATCCTTCACTGCTCCAGGTCTCTATGATATCTCACAGGTTTATAATTATAAGGCTGTGATTCCTCAAATGAGAACATACTTATATTTTTGCCTCTTCAGAGCCCAAACCACTGCATTTTTCCCATTACTGACAGTAGCATGTTCTGCATTTACCCAAAGTGACATGATTGAATCATTTCTCTGCAAATAAGTGGTATGGTTAACAGAGTTGATAATTGGGTACCATTTAATGTTTTAAAAAGTTGTCTTAGAAAAGGAAAATACATGTTAACATCCCTACAGGTTGGGATTGATAATACTGCACTTGAGTATTTTAATTTTCCTTTTAATTGATATATCGTCGGCCTCCGTCGGTCTATGATGACCATGGAAGTGAATCCTAAACGTCTACTCTGCTGGAACAGCACCACCTGTGGCTGAACAGGCCGATGCGCAAATGGCAGTCCCTGTCACACAGGTCGCACTTGTGGGTGGTCTCCGTGCTGCTGGGTCTGTGGCGGTTCTTCCTGCGGGTCTTTTTTTCATCTGCTGCAGCAGTCAGTTTCTCTTCATCCGCCTTGAGCTGTCTGGTCAGGGTGCCTCTCCATTTGGAGCGGTCCGTTGCGAGGTCCTCCCAGCGCTCTGTATTGATCTCCAGGGCCTTCACGTCTCTCTTGCAGACGTCTCTAAAGCGCAGCTGTGGGAGGCCAACGTCTCTCCTGCCAGTCGCCAGTTCTCCGTAGAGGACGTCTTTGGGGATTCTGCCATCCTCCATACGGTGAACGTGGCCTAGCCAGTGGAGCCTGCGCTGCCTGAGTAGAGTGAACATGGAGGGAAGGCCGGCACGGGACAGAACTTCTGTGTTGGGCACTTTGTCCTGCCAGGATATGTCCAGGATGTGGCGAATGCAGCGCAAGTGGAAGGAGTTCAGTCTCTTTTCCTGCCGGGCGTATGTTGTCCATGTCTCACTCCCATAGAGCAGTGTGCTGATGATGCAGGCGTTGTACACTACCATCTTCGTCTTGACAGAGAGTTTGGGATTCTCCCACACTCGTGTGGTGAGGCGAGCGAGTGTGAAGGCTGATTTTCCTATCCTCTTGTCGATCTCTGTATCAAGGGAGAGGCTGTTGCTGATCGTGGATCCCAGGTACGTGAACTGATTCACGACCTCCAGCTCGTAGTCGTCAATGGTGATGGTTGGTGGTGCTTCCGTGCCTTGCGTCAAGATGTTAGTCTTCTTCAGGCTGATGGTAAGCCCGAAGTCCTTGCATGCCTGGGAGAAGCGGTCCATCAGGGTCTGAAGCTCCTGCTGTGTGTGGGTCGAGACTGCAGCGTCGTCTGCGAACAGCATGTCTCTGATTAGAGCCTCACGTACTTTGGTACTGGCTTTCAGGCGGGCGAGGTTGAAAAGCCTGCCGTCACATCTTGTGTGCAGGTAGATACCCTCTCTTGCTGTGCTGAAGGCATGCCTCAGGAGCATAGCAAAGAAAATCCCAAAGAGGGTTGGCGCAAGTACACAGCCCTGTTTCACTCCGCTGCGTATGTTGAATGGCTCTGATACATTGCCGTCGTGCTGCACTATCCCCTGCATGTTGGTGTGAAACGATATACAACTATAGGAAAAAAATATAAGACCAATGAAATAAACTAAGTAACTTTCTGGTTTTCATATCGTAGATATATGTTTGAGTAAAAAGTCAGAAAGAATTTTGTTGAAACTACCGATATTTCTCCCAAATTAATTCATTTAATTTTAAAAATACAAGTGGTCAAATTAATAATATACTGTTTTCAAACCCAAGAAATTTCAGTCTTTGGAGTATTTTGCTTTATTTTAGAGAAAATAAATAGAGCTCTGACACAAAAACAGATGGACATAACAAATCAAAATTGTGTGTGTCTGTTACACCCCTAATTTACTGTATTATAACTGCCTTAACGGACTCTTTGTGTCTCTTTTGATTAACAAATAACAAAAATTAACTTAAGTTTTTAATCTAGCTTTTATGATCTTATATGATTTCTTTATATTGTATGCAAAATGTCCATGTGTCAGGTAAACTGCACTCCTTGTGCAGCTCCGAGAGTGTTAGTTTATTCAAAGCTCTATCAGGGCCCCCAGCGGCATCCTCCAAGTGTCACTGTCTCTTTGCATCATGCTCAAAGGGGACTTGAGGCACCCTGGAAAGTGCAGCAGAATGTTTATGTCAGTGCCTAAAAGTAATCCATGCAGTTTAGTTGGTTTGCTAGCTGCCTGAGCGCACTGAAAATCCTCAGGGCCATACACTTCATCGGCATGAATGTGCCAGTGACTGTAAACCTGACCTTATTATCTTTTCAATGTATCACCCATCCTTAACACTCTCATCAGCTTTATTGTGGCAGATTACATCTTTATTACTGCTACAGAGACATTGTGCTCATATTTTGAGGCACTTACAAATATTTTCAATCTTTTTTTTTTTTTCCTGAAGATTCAAGGTACTTTTTAAAGAGTTCATGAAGAAATATAAGCTATAATTTAATATTCAAAGGCAGGCTTGAAGAATGTTGTCAAAATTCAAAGGGAAATTAAGTATTGCTATTCTATTTGATTGATGAATGGAAGCTACATCGAAACTGTTACATTTTTTGCACCTTTAATGAATGAAATGGTTTTTCAATCATCTGTCTTTGGCATACTGAAGGTCAAGACTGATAGAGCTCTGAGATATCTGGGAAGGCAGGGAAAGGTTACTGGTATTTTAGTCAGCTAAAAAGAAAGGAAATTGTAAATTGGTGTGAATTTATCATTAAGCTTACGAAAAGCTGAACCTACAAAATTACAGTTAGTTAGAATTCCACTTCCCAGCTGCAACTTTTTTAAAGGAACTATGTGTAAAATTTGGCAACATGTGTCAGTGAGGTTCTGAATTGCACTGACAATCTCCACTGGCCATCAGGTATCAGAAACCTTCAATATACTTTGACAATACGACTGGTCCAAGAACTAACAGATTTCCCATGTTTCTGGACCCCAGAAAAAGACATTAATATTGTGACGTATGGGGGGTTCACACAAGAAAGGAGAAGATGGCTGCGATGAAACAGGCTTTATTGAAACACCCCCTTCAACACAGACAGGAGGGGAAGTCATTCCCACAGACCTCCGTTTCACTAAGGGTTGCACAACACATGATCAGTCTTGTTTTGATTCTACTTATAACGCAGTTATAATGACACAGCAATATAATGACACAGTAATAACGCTTTAACACACACGAATGATAATGTCCTCTGCTGGCAAAGCATGCCGGGCAAATCCCCACCCCCTTAACACAGCCCCGAAGTTACACTGTCCCCCCCGGACTGGTTTCTGTTCCCAGAATAATAAATGTCCAGCTCAAAAGTCCAACACAAATCCGTCCAGGTGTCGGGGCAGCCTCCGTTGTCGACGACCAGCACGTACAGGCCCGCTAGTGTTCATCCGTGCTTCGATCGGAGTATCTGGTCGGGGTGAAGGCTCCAGCTCACCCACCCATGGGGCGGATGGCTGGTACGGGGCGAGACGGTCACGGTGGAGTACCACGACCCAGTCTCTTTTCTTTAGCCTCACCCTGTACACCACATCCGACAGTCTCTGTAGGACCACGCACGGTCCCTACCAATGGCTCGCCAGTTTTTGTCACCGTCCCCTTTTTCGCTCCGGGCAGAAAACCCAGACTCGATCTCTGGTGCAAAGTCCCTCCCCTGGCAGCGGGAGTCATATGCCCGCTTCTGCTGACTCCCTGCCGCTGCCAGGGCCTCCCAGGCGGGCCGCTGGCCCACATCTTGCCACTGCCAAACCCGGGAAATGACCAGATCTCTGTCCTGCTCGCTCTGCAGCTGCTGCAGGCCAAGGGCCTCTGTGATGTCATCGCTGGGGGGAGCCGCCTGATTATCCAAGGGGAACTGTGTGCCACTGTGTTATTCCTGCTCACAGCGGTCCGGAAAGCAGCAGCCTGTGGTACGGCCTGGTCTAGATCCTCTGCCCGCTGGCAGTGACAACAGTCCAACAGCTCCAGCAGCTGGCGTGTCTGTCCCAATTCCAGCCCGCTGCAGCTCTGCTGGAACAATTCCTCAACCGCCTGCTGCGTCTCTGCTGACATGTTGACCCGCTCCGCTGTGATCCTCCCCCTTGTTGTCTCTATCTGTGATCGTGCTCCCTCTGCTCGTGCTGGTGGCGCCATTGTGTCCAGTTCTTGCGGTGACCCGCCCGGTTCGGTCCGTCCTGGCGGTCCCTCGATCACGCAGGCCTCCGGGTTCCTCCTCCGGGTCCCGCTGCAGAGCGTGATGGTCGGAGTTCCCAGTAGGAGGGACGATCTGGCGGTGTCAATTTTCGTGTTCCATGCTGCGAGCAGATCGAGTCCAATAATGCAGGGGTCTTGGATGTCAGCCAGCCAGAACGGGTGGTTTGTGTTCTGGCCGGCCACCCCCACCAAAAGAACTCTTCGCCCTCCCAATCTGGTGCTCTCACCGGTAGCTGTGGTGACGCAGCGCCCGGTGGGTTCCCACCCCTGCGGTGCCGTCTCGTCCGTGCCTGGCAGCACACCGTGTCGGACCAAGGAGATGGTAGAACCGGTGTCGATCAGGGCCCGGATCGGCGTGTTGTCCAGGCTGCACTGTAGGTACATCCCTGACGAGTGTCCAATTTGGCCCACATGCGGTGACAGCTCATCGGTTTGTCGTGGAGTGGGTGCCGGGCAGTACCGCACGATGTTTCCTTGCTCCCCGCAGCGGAAGCACCCTTCCTCGCACCGCCATGGCCGTCTTCTCCGTGGGCGCACCGCCGTGGTCTGCCGCAGCTCCTTCTCCTCCTCCTCGCTCTCAGCCGTGGCCTGGAAGGCTCTCTGTCTTCGTGCCGATGCATCAGCTGTATAATCCATTAGCGGTTCCACCCGCTCTGCTTCTGCCACAGCTGTCTCCCAGCTGCTTGTGGCGTTAATCCGGATGTAGCTCTGGAGCTGGGCTGGGCGGAGACCCCGGATGAAGTTCCAGAGGGCAAGCTTCTCCACTACTTCTGGCTCGAAATCCAGGTAGCTGTGCCGTGTCAGCAGCCGTGTCAGCAGCCGTATGTCCGCTGCGTAGACTCCCAGGCTCTCCGGGCTGCCTCGCCGGCATTTGGCCAGCTGTTCCTCTGCATACTCAGCATTGGCCGCTCTCCCAAAACGCCTCCGGAGCACTCCTTGTAGCGCTGACCAGCTGCGGCATTCCTCGGGCCGGAGATCGGACAGCGTGCGGAGAGCCCTTCCCTCCAGGGCCAGCGCAACCTGCACGGCGTTCTCTTCAGGTGGCCAGCCGTTCAGCGCAGCAGCCAGCTCGACCTGGACCAGATAGTTGTCCATCAGGGTCACCGTTGAAGCGGGGAATCTTGGCCCGCTGCCGGAAGGGTGGGACAGTCACCTCTCGGTTGATTGCCACTCCTGGTTGCAGTGGAATCGCCGGCCCATCCTGCCCTGAAAAGGGCGGGGAGCGGGGTTGGTTTGCTCTGCTCAGCCCGCCCTGCCTTGAAAAAAGCAGAAGGCGCGGTACACTGGTCCCGTCGGGTCCGCTGCTCCGTTCATCCTGGCAAGCAACTCCGGGGTTCGGTGTCTCAGCTCTGTCGTCCATCCCCAGCTGAGTGATGAATCGCTCCAGCTGTTGGATCTCCGCTTGGATCCTGGCTTCCATCTGCTCCATATCCCATTCCTGACACCAGTGTGACATATTAGGGGTTCACACAAGAAAGGAGAAGATGGCTGCGACGAAACAGGCTTTATTGAAACACCCCCTTCAACACAGACAGGAGGGGAGGTCATTCCCACAGACCTCTGTTTAACTAAGGGTTGCACAACACATGATCAGTCTTGTTCTGATTCTACTTATAACACTACAGCAATATTATGACAGAGTAATAACGCTTTAACACACACGAATGATAATGTCCTCTGCTGGCAAAGCATGCCAGGAAAATCCCTGCCCCCTTAACACAGCCCCAACGTTACAATATCATAATTGGGTTCAATCCTGACAAAATAACTGTATCTGTATTGAGGAGCAATAAATAAAAATCATTCAATTAAAACATAAAATAAACCAACAAAAACTGCCTGAAGTTCTGTACAAATCTCTCACTCTCTCTGCTCTCTCCGGGTCCTGTGATTCAGGCTCCGGTCTGTCAGCAACACTGCATGTCACAGATGTAATGTTAGAGACAAGATGGATGTTAACTATTTTTTATGATCAAAAATAGATGAAAACTAAAAAAAAAATGAATCATTGCAAACAAAAACAAATAAATGAAATGGAAGACTTGTAGACAAATGGTTAACTGATTTTATCTGTTCTGCATATTTTCTTCAGAAAATCTTTCGAGACTGGCAGAGCGAACACTTTTGCTATAGAGATATTTGTCAGTTTGCACCGGCAATCTCTAAATTTTGTCTTCTCAAAGGTAAAACTGCTCTCAAACAACTTCAAACAAATGGATTAAAGAGAATTTTCCATCTGTTTGATACATGTGATGGCGAAGTGAGCTGTTAATTATTTAGGACTCTATTAACTGATTTTTTCTAAAAAGCATTTTTTTTTTAATGTTGGTGTTCAGCAGATATTTATCTTCCGAGATATTTCATCAATCATAATTACCTCCATCAATCCATCCATCCATCTTCTACCGCTTTTCCGGAGGTCCGGGTAGCGGAGGCAGAAGTTCAAGCAGAGAAGCCCAGACTTCCCTCTCCCCAGCAACCTGCTCCAGCTCTTCAGAGAGGATACCAAGGCGTTCCCAGACCAGCTGGGAGACATAGTCTCTCCACCGACTCCTGGGTCTGCCCCGGGGTCTCCTCCCAGTGGGACGTGCCCGAAACACCTCAAGTGGGGGGCGTCCAGGAGGCATCCTAATCAGATGCCCATACCACCTCAACTGACTCCTTTCAATGTGTAGGAGCAGCGGTTCTACTCTGAGCCTCTCCTGGATGACTGAGCTCCTCACCCTATCTCTGAGGGTGAGTCAAGGGATCCGACCAAGAAAGCTCATTTCAGCTGCTTGTATCCGGGATCTCATTCTTTCGGTCATTACCCAAAGCTCGTGACCATAGGTGAGAGTAGGAATGTAGATTGACTGGTAAATTGACAGCTTTGCCATAAAACTAAGCTCCCTCTTCACCACAACAGACCGGTACAACGTCCACATCACTGCAGATGCTGCTCTGATCCATCTGTCAATCTCTCGCTCCATTTTCCCCTCACTCGTGAGTAAGACCCCAAGATACTTAAACTCCTCCACTTGGGGCAGGAGCCTGTCCCCAACCCAAAGAGGACAATCCACCTTTTTCCGGCTGAGGACCATAGACTAGGACTTGGAGGTGCTGATTCTCATCCCAGCCGCTTCACACTCAGCGGCAAACCATCCCAGCAAGAGCTGTAGGTCATTGCTGGATGAAGCCAACAGGACAACATCATCTGCAAACAACAGAGATGAGATCCTGTGGTCACCAAGCATGATGCCCTCCATTCCCTGGCTGCGCCTAGAAATCCTGTCCATAAAAATTATGAACAGGATCGGTGACAAAGGGCAGCCCTGGCGGAGTCCAACTCTCACTGGGAATGAGTCCGACCGAGTGTTGGCAACACAAATCAAACTCTCACAACGGTCGTACAGAGACCGAATAGCTTGTAACAGCAAGCCCGATACCCCATACTCCCGAAGCACCCCCCACAAAAAACCACGAGGGACGCGGTCAAATGCCTTCTCCAAGTCCACAAAACACATGTAAACTGGTTGGGCAAACTCCCACGAACCCTCGAGAATTCTCGAGAGGGTAAAGAGCTGGTCCGATGTGCCACGGCCAGGACGAAAACCACATTGCTCCTTCTGAATCCGAGGTTTGACCAATGGCTCCCTCATGGATCGTCACCTTATCGTGGTAGGGGGGTTTGCGTGCCCCACTGATCCCAGGAGCTATGTTGTCTGGGGCAATTTGCCTCTGATAGGGTCACCCAAGACAAACTGGTCCTTGGTGAAGGGCCAGACTAAGAACGATCCAACAGACTCTCATGATAAATTCTCGATCAAGGATTCAGTGTACCCCACCCGGTATGGGGTTACTGGGGCCCCACCCTGGAGACAGGCCTGGGGGAGGGGCTCGATGGCTAGCATCTGGGGGCTGGGTTTCCACCCTTGGGACTCGGCTGGGCTCAGCCCGAAGGAGTTACATGGGTCCGCCCTTCAGTGGGCTCACCACCTGCAGGAGGGATCATGGGGGTCCGGTGCTATGTGGATTAGGTGGTGGTCAAAGGCGGAGACCTTGGTGGACTGATCATAATTGCCTGTTACAGAAAATAACTAAAATATAATTTAACTTCATGTTAGAGCTTTGATGGCGGACATGTCTGTGACTGCAGCATTTATGAGGGCTTCATATCAGACTCATCAAAATCATATACTGGACATAAATTCACATAGAATAGAATAGAATACAACAAGCTTTATTGTCATTGTACAGCTGTACAATACAACGAAATTAAGATAAACAGCAAAGGGATAGCACTATTCAGAGCAATAGTAAATAAAATAATAAGAACTGGTTAGCCAAAGCAGTAGATGAATATATATACACACAGTTATATACACAGTGCAGGAGCATTGCAGCTACTAGATGGAATAAACAGAATTACGGTTTGTTAAATTACCTGGCAGAATGTGAATATGTACCCAGAAAGTATATTTCACATTTGAATCAACATTGTTGTGGCCACTCTCAGTATGGTATTGTCCTAGTTGTGTATTGGAGGGGATGATTTCTATTGCACAACATTGTCATGTTTACTACATTTAATACAACCTCTACGAGCAGCCCTGGTTAGGTTATAAAGTCTGACAGCCGTAGGTAGGAAGGACCTGCGGAACCTGTCCATCGTGCACCTAGGATGGCACAGCCTACCGCTAAATGAGCTACTCAATGCGTTCAATATGTCCTGCATGGGGTGGGACTCGGACTCCAGCAGAAATGACAGCTTAGCCACCATCCTCCTCTCACCTATCTCCTCTATTGGGTCAAGGCATCGCCCCAGAACAGAGCTAGCTTTTTTGATCAGCCTGTTCAGTCTCGTCCTGTCGGCTGCAGTGATGCCGCTTCCCCAGTAGACTACTCTAAATGTGATGGCTGATGCCACCACCGAACCATAGAATGTCTTCAGGAGTGCCCCTTGCACTCCAAAAGACCTGAGTCTCCTCAGGAGGAACAGCCTGCGCTGCCCCTTCTTGTAGAGTACGTTGGTGTTGTGTTACCAGTCCAGTTTAATGTTAAGGTGAACACACAGGTACTTGTAAGATGTCACCATCTCAATGTCTGTTCCCTGGATGATTACTGGTGCTGTGGGGAGTTGTTCTAGCCTTTGCCAGTCCACCACGAGTTCCTTAGTTTTCCTTACATTGATCTGGAGGCACCTCCGTAGGCACCAGTCCATGAAGTCCTGGATAAGTCCTCTCTACTCCACATCATCCCTGTCAGAGATGAAGCCGACAATCGCAGAGTCGTCAGAGAACTTCTGTAGATGGCAGTGTGGTGTGTTGTGTGAAAAGTCAGCAGTGTAGAGGGTGAACAGGAATGAAGGGCTTGCACCTGTCTCCATTGCATCGTCACTTCCTTGTGGTAACGTATCGTCACTTCCTGTTTTGCTGTCTGCCTGTGTGGTTTGCTCTCCAGCTCTCTAGCCACTAGCTATGGCTACTACCTCTCTTTCCTCTCCTCTGGTGTGCTCTCTCTGTCAGATGTTTAGCTACACCTCTGCCTCTTTTAGTGATAACGGTAAATGTAATAAATGCTGTCTTTTTGAGGCGCTCGAGGCGAGGTTGTCTGATTTGGAATCCCGGCTCCGCTGCATTGAAACACCGTCTGCGCCAGTTAATCTCGACGGACGCCCATTAGCTGCAGCGGAGCTAGCTAGCTTAGGCCCCCCTATCAGTGGTTCCCCGGCTCTCCTCAGCAGCGAGGAGACTGGGTGGGTGACGGTGAGAAGGAAGCCTAGTCGCAAAGCCCCGGTACACCACCAACCTGTTCACGTTTCTAATCGTTTTTCCCCGCTCAGCGACACACCCGCTGAGGAAAAAACTCTGATCATTGGCGACTCTGTAGTCAGAAACGTGAACCTAGAGACTCCAGCGGTCATAGTCAAATGCATTCCTGGGGCCAGAGCAGGCGACATCGAGTCAAATCTGAAAATGCTGGCTAAAAGTAACTGTAAATATTCCACAATTGTTATTCACGCCGGCATTAATGACATCCGTCTCCGGCAGTCGGAAGTCACGAAACTTAATATAGAATCGGTGTGTGAGTTTGCAAAAACGATGTCTGCCACTGTAGTATTCTCTGGGCCCCTCCCCAATCTGACCAGTGATGACATGTTTAGTCGCTCGTCATCCTTGAACCGCTGGCTGTCTGTGTGGTGTCCTAAAAATGACGTGGGCTACATTGACAATTGGAGCTCTTTTTGGGGAAAACCTGGTCTTATGAGACGAGACAGCATTCATCCCACTTTGGATGGTGCTTCTCATTTATCTAACAATCTGGCATCTTTTTTATCCAAATTTCCAAAACCATGACTACTCAGAGTTGGGACCAGGAAGCAGAGTCTCAGTCTTACACGCCTCTCTGCAGCTCCTCTTCATCCACCACCCCTCAACTTAGCCCCTGTCTTCCCCATCACAGAATCGTTGTCTGCTCCCTCCAAAGTGAATAAAAATATAATGTATAAGCATCCCAAAGTGATAAAGCAAAATATTGGTAAAACTCAAATTAAACATAAAGCCTCTAAATTGAATGATTTGGCCTCTGTTCCTCCTCATAATTTAAAAATTAAATGTGGTTTGTTAAATATTAGGCCTCTAACTCCCAAGTCTCTGTTAGTCCATGATCTGTTAATTGATCATCAGATTGATTTAATTTCCCTTACAGAGACTTGGTTAGGACAAGAGGATTATGTTGGTTTAAATGAATCAACCCCCTCTGGTTATTTAAACTGTCAAAATCCCAGAAGTTCTGGTCGTGGAGGAGGAGTAGCAACAATTTACCATTCCAAATTACTAGTTAATGTAAAGCAAAAAACATGTTATAATTCCTTTGAGGGCCTGGTCCTCAGTATTGGGCACTTTAGCAATTTCAGGTTAAACCCAATTTTATTTGCCATTGTTTATCGTCCCCCATCAACCTATTCAGAATTTTTATCCGAATTTGCTGATTTCTTAGCTGATTTAGTGTTGAAATCTGATAGAATAATTATAGTAGGGGACTTTAATATACATGTGGATGTAGATAGTGACTGCCTTAATGTGGCTTTTAATTCAATATTAGACTCGATTGGGTTTTCTCAGAAAGTAGGAAATTCTACTCATTACCTCCACCATACATTGGACCTTGTTCTGACATATGGCATAGAAATAGAAAATCTTGTAGTGTCTCCTCATAACCCTGTACTGTCAGACCATTGTCTGTTAACCTTTGATTTTACTATTTCTGACTATTTGGCTCCTAAAGAAAAATATTATCACAGTAGATGCCTCTCAGATGATGCTGTTTCCAAATTTATGCAGATTGTTTCCTCTATGCCATGTGTCAACACAACGGAAATAAGCTATAGACAGCTTGCTCCTTCTGTAATTGATAACATGGTGGATAGTGTTTCAGCTTCTCTGCATCAGGCTCTAGACTTGGTGGCCCCCTTAAAAAAGAAAAAGTCTAATCAGAGATTTTTAACTCCTTGGTTCAACACAGAAACTCGTAGCTTAAAACAGAAGACTCGTCAATTAGAAAGAAAATGGCGCTCTACTAATTTAGATGAAATCTATTTAGCTTGGAGAAATCATCTTTTAATTTATAAAAAATCTCTTAGAAAAGCTAGAACGAGTTATTACTCTGCATTAATAGAAGAGAACAAGAATAATCCCAGGTTTCTTTTCAGTACTGTAGCCAGGTTGACAAAGAGTCAGGACTCTGTCAATCCTAGCATCCCCTTAGAGCTTACTAGTCAGGACTTTATGAACTTTTTCAATAATAAAATTTCATCCATCAGAGATAAAATCAATCAGATTCTTCCCACAGTTAACTTAAATACTGTAACTACTACAACTCCTTCTATTGATGTCTGTCTTGATGAGTTTACTCCAATCGACCTTTGTGAGTTAGACAAAGTAGTTTCCTCATCCAAACCTTCAACCTGTCTTTTAGATCCTATTCCTACCAGGTTATTTAAAGAAGTCTTCCCACTTATTGGTAGCTTTATTCTTCATATAATCAATTCTTCATTAACTTTAGGCCATGTACCACAGGCTTTTAAAACGGCTGTAATTAAACCCTTACTCAAAAAGCCAACGCTAGATCCAGGAGCTTTAGCTAACTATAGACCAATCTCTAATCTCCCTTTCATTTCAAAAATCTTAGAAAGAGTTGTTGCTACGCAATTATTTGACCACCTGCAGGGAAATGGTTTACTTGAAGAGTTTCAATCTGGGTTTAGAATCCATCATAGTACTGAAACAGCCTTAGCGAAGGTCACTAATGACCTCCTCATTGCATCTGATAATGGACTAGTTTCTGTACTTGTCCTTTTAGATCTTAGTGCAGCTTTTGATACTATTGATCATAATATTCTACTTGATAGATTAGAACACTATGTTGGACTTAATGGAACATCGTTGCAGTGGTTTAGATCTTATTTATCTGATAGGTTCCAGTTTGTTCATGTAAATGATGAGTTTTCTTTCAGCTCAAAGCTTAGTCATGGAGTTCCACAGGGATCTGTGCTAGGCCCTACTCTTTTTAGTTTATATATGCTTCCGTTAGGCAACATTATTAGAAAGCACTGTATACATTTTCATTGTTATGCAGATGACACACAATTATACCTGTCAATGAAGCCAGATGATACTAATCAATTAGCCAAGTTAGAAGCCTGTCTTAAAGAAATCAAAGCTTGGATGACTTGTAATTTCCTGCTATTAAATTCAGATAAGACTGAAGTCATTCTTGTTGGTCCAAAAAACCTTAGAAATTCCTTTCCAAATCAAACTTTCAGTTTGGACGCAGTTACTCTTTCTCTTAATAGCTCTGTGAGGAACCTTGGAGTTATTTTTGATCAGGATTTGTCCTTCAATTCACATATTAAATTTGTTTCTAAGACTGCCTTCTATCATTTGCGTAATATTGCCAAGATTAGGAGCAACTTGTCTCAGAGTGATGCTGAGAAGCTGATCCACGCTTTTGTTAGCTCGAGATTAGATTATTGTAATTCTTTATTATCAGGCTGTCCTAAAACATCTTTAAAAAGTCTTCAGCTGATCCAAAATGCTGCAGCAAGAGTTTTAACAGGTACTAGAAAGAGAGATCATATCTCTCCGGTTCTGGCCTCCCTTCATTGGCTTCCCATAGAGTTTAGAATTAAGTTTAAAATCCTTCTTCTCACTTACAAAGCTCTAAACAATCAGGCTCCTTTTTATTTAAAAGATCTGATACTACCGTATTATCCTAACAGAGCACTACGCTCTCAAAATGCAGGATTACTTGTAATACCTAGAATCTCCAAAAGTACAATGGGAGGCAGAGCCTTCAGTTATCAAGCTCCTCTCCTGTGGAATCAGCTGCCAATCTGGATTCGGGAGTCAGACTCGATCTCTGTTTTTAAGAATAGGGCTAAAACCTACCTTTTTGATCTAGCCTACAATTAGGGAGGGATCATGTGTTTCTGAACCCTCCCTTAGTTATGCTGCTAATAGGTTTAGTCAGCCGGGGGACCTCCAGTAATGCACTGGGCCTCACTCCTTTCCTCACTCTCTATGAAATATTTTTTTTTTTGCTGGTCATTAACATTTGTTTGTTCTCTCCCATAGATTGAGTCCCCATCGTGCTGTTTGCTCTCTACATGTCTGTTCTTTTCTTCTTCTCTATCCCCTCACCCCCCAGCCAGTCGCAGCAGATGACTGCCCCTCCCTGAGCCTGGTTCTGCTGGAGGTTTCTTCCTGTTAAAAGGGAGTTTTTCCTCTCCACCGTCGCCAAGTGCTTGCTCACAGGGGATCGCCTGATTGCTGGGGTCTTTCTGCAACTGTGGGGGTCCCCCCTACAGTTGATAGTGCTATGAGATGACTGTTGTTGTGAAATGGCGCTATATAAATAAAGTTGAATTGAATTGAATTGAATTGTCTGCTGAGAAGATCCTTTCCCGCGAATTCCCCGTATGGTGGAGGAACTCCCACCTTCTGGGTGAGAATCATCGCAGGAGAGAGCACGAAGGGTGACTCTGGGTCTGTGGAGACTGGAACAAGGGGTCTGGCATTGAGTATTGCAACCACCTCAGCCATGAGAGTGTTCAAGACGTCGTGAGTTAGCTGAACATTCTCCTGCAGCAGGATGGCATCCAGAATCCTTCTTGAGAGGCCTATTAAATGCTCTCACAACCCTCCTATGTGTGACGAGTTAGGTGGGTTGAACACCCAAGAACACCCTTGCTGGCTCAAGAACTGCTGGACTGAAGTGTTTTGACTGAGTCCCAATTCCTTTGCAGCGGCAACAAAGTTTGTTCCGCAGTCTGATCTTATTTGCTTAGCAGGTCCCCTTATCGTGAAGAATCTCCTTAGTGCATTGACACAACTGGAAGTGTCCAGGGAGTCGATTAGCTCAATATGCACGGCTCGGGAGCTCATGCAACAGAAAAGCATCGCCCATCTTCTTGCTTTGGGCCTGTCCACCTCGCGTACGCCTTGAGATGACTGGCCAAGGTCCGAACACATCCACTCCTACATAGGTGAAGGGTGGGCATGTGTGTAGTCGTTCCGGAGGTAAGTTGGCCATGAGTTGTTCCTCTGTTCTGCCGCGTAACTTTCGGCAAACAACGCACTTGTGCAGCTCTGAGGCGATAAGCTTTTTTCCGCCTATGACCCAAAAGCCTGCAGCTCTCAGGGCCCCTTCTGTAAAGTGTCGTCCTTGATGCTTGACATCTTCATGACACTGGCGCACTAGCAGCAGGGAAACATTTTTTTTTTTTTTTTTTTTTTTGTTACCCATTTGTACCCGTAGGTAGATTCGGTTTGCAGTCTGGTGACAAGCCACCGGCTGTTGGTCGCTGCGTGAGCGAGCGCCCTAAACCTACATGTTTTTGGAACATGACTGTTCTTGGGCAAGATGATGGGGTTCTTTTCCTGACTGCTCAAGTCAGCATGCTTTAGTCTGCCGCCAACGCAAATCAGGTCTTCTTCAAGAACAGGTCTGAGTTTCTGAAGAGAACTGTCCTTGGCTACAGTTTTTCCATTTTCAAGTGCTGTTAATTCCTTAGAGTAGGCCTCTTCCTGCGCTGCTCTGATGATGATGTGTCTAACTTGGGACAGCTCATCTGGAGTACGCGGGAGGTTGCAGTAGTGCCATCCTTTGCACTGACTGGACTTGTGCTTGTAAGATCTAGCAATGTGGATGAGTAGAGCAATTGCCCTAGTGAGAGAGCGCATTGATGAGAACCGCTGGGAACGTGCGGCATTGAGGCCTCTGTTTAGACTGTGAGTCAAGAGGCTGCTCACTTCAAGGCGTATCTCTCCATCCAATTCTGGGTTGAGAAGCTCAAAGACTTCCTTTGAGTCTTCATCAGGTGGACTGGGTTTGTCCAGAAGGTCTGGTCCGGTGAACCATGTGGTCTGTGCCAGATGTGATGCCGCAACTGCCCGCGAAGCGTGGTCTGCGGGGTTGTCTTCCGTACTGACATAGTGCCACTGGTCAGGTGTTGAGAACTGACGTATTCTGCGAACTCGGTGGTGGACGTATACATAGAAACGTTTCGTTTGATTGTAGATATAGCCAAGAACTACCCTGCTGTCACAGTAGAACTTGACCTCATCAGGCTTCAGGTCCAGCTCGTCTTGTATGAGCTCAGCAACTTCTACGGCTAATACTGCGGCACACAGCTCTAGCCGGGGAATTGTTGGTTCTGACTGTGGAGCCAGTTTAGCTTTCCCTAGGATGAATCCAACTTGGATTTCTCCATCAGCTTGTGTAGTCTTCAGATATGCCACCACTCCAATGGCCTTGGTGCTTGCGTCGGAGAACACACATAGCTCTGTGTGCTCACCCTTGGAGAGGGATGTCGTAGTGTATGCGCGTGGGATGTGCAGCTGGCTTAAATCATGCAATGACGTTCGCCATGATTCCCATTGTTTCAGCTTTTGTTCTGGGAGCGGTGCATCCCAGTCACACATGTCAACACTGAGTTCTCTGAGCAGACTTTTGCCTTCAATGGTCACTGGCGCAACCATGCCTAGCGGATCAAAGATGCTGTTCACCGTAGACAACACTCCTCTGCGAGTGAAGGGCTTCTTCTCTTGTGAGACAGTGAATGTGAATGTGTCTGTTGTGGTCTCCCACAATAGTCCCAAGCTCCGTTGCACAGGTGTAGCTTCGCCACTGAAGTCAAGGCTCTTTAGGACTGCCCTGTCTTCTGGTGCAAAGGCTTGAAGGACGACGTCGCTATTTGAAGCGAACTTGTGGAGCCTCAGGTTTGATTCGCTGAGTGAGGCCTGCGTTCTACGCAGGAGGCTGATGGCATCAGCGTCGGTAGGTAGGCTGATGAGTCCGTCATCGACGTAGAAATGACGTTCCACAAATTGTACAGTGTCCGCTCCATGTTTGTCCGCACCTTCTTGGATGGCCCTCCTCAGACCGTAGATGGCCACAGATGGGGACGGACTGTTGCCAAAAACATGGACTCTCATCCTATAGTCGATTACGTCCTTGGACATGTCATTGTCTCTGTACCACAAGAAACGCAGGTACTTCCTATGGTCGTTGCGAACTAGGAAGCAGTGGAACATCTGCTGTATGTCGGCCATCACTGCAACTTGTTCCTTCCGAAAGCGGATCAGAACCCCAATGAGTGAGTTATTGAGGTCAGGTCCCGTCAGGAGAACGTCGTTCAGAGATGTTCCTGAATACTTCGCACTGGAGTCGAATACAACGCGAATGTTCCCAGGCTTTTGTGGGTGGTAGACTCTGAAGGTTGAGAGGTACCAACATTCTTCATTGTCTTCCAGTGGCGGAGCCACTTCTGCATGTTTCTTCTCTAATATTTTCCCCATGAATTCCAGGAACTGTTGTTTCATCTCCGGTTTCCTTCGTAGCGTCTTCTCCAGAGCGGCGAAGCGGGTGAATACTTGTTCACGGTTGTTAGATAAGCGCTGCCGAGGGACCCTAAAAGGTAGCGGAGCGACCCAGTTGTTTGACTCGTCTCTGTAGACTTCTTGGTCCATAATCTCCAGGAAGATGGTGTCCTCCATGGACGGGGCAGGTCTGTTATCATACTCGGTCTCTTTGAAGACTTTCCTTCCAAGGGTATCCAGTGATGGCTTTGTGGACTTACTCCTCTGCTCCCCGCCATGAGACACGGTCTGAGTCAGCTTTATGGAGGCTTTGCAAGGTGTGAGCATAGAGGGACGGCCATTCTCCAGCACATTGGTCTTGAATGTCCCCACGACTGGTTTATGTGCACCCCCTAAGCACACATCTCCGACAAGCACCCAGCCTAGCTCCAACTTTTGTGCGAAAGGAGCGTCTGGGGGTCCGCTTACTTGCTGCCAGACCTTGTGCACTCTGACGAGATCTCTGCCGAGCAGGATAAGTATCTCCGCATTGTGGTCAAGCTCAGGTATATATGGTGCTACACCCCTGAGGTGTGGATGGTGGCGGGCCGCGTCAGGTGTCGGTATTTCAGTGCGATCATTGAGTATTTCATTGCACTCAATTAGAGGTGGAAGTGGTAGGCTGGTTTGGCCATCCAGAGATTCGACCTGGAATCCTTCAGCCTTCCGGCCTGACGTCTCCACCAGCCCCGCACAGGTCTTTAGTGAGTAAGGGAAAGACTGGCCTTTGATGTTAAAGAGCTCAAAGAAGTCAGACCTGACCAATGAACGATTGCTTTGGTCGTCCAGGATTACGTACATGTTAGTTGCCCTCTCACGTTGACCTTCGGGATATACTCGAACCAGACAAATCTTTGAGCAGGATCTCGCTGTTCGGCCTGGGCCACAAATCTGTGTGCAGCTAGAATTGATGACTGTGCTGTCACCGGCTGGCACATCTTCCTCCCCGCCATTATCTGATGGTGGTGGAGGCCCTTTCGCAGCTTGAGGTGGTGGACCTGGGTGCATGGCAGCATGGTGACGGTCACTACCACACTCTGTGCACTTCACAGTTGCTTTACAGTCTTTAGCGAGATGACTTGTGGACGTGCAGCATTTGAAACACATCCCGTTGTCTTTGAGAATACTCTTCCTCTCTTCAAGCATCTTTCCTCTGAATGTTCTGCACTTCCTGAGTGGGTGTGGTTTGTTGTGAATGGGACAATTTTTCTCTGACCCTTCAACTTTTTTCTCAGGTATATCTGTTGGCGGATCTTTACCTGATGAAACCTCTGTCTTATGAACTGATATCTTGCTTCCTAAGTTGCGTGAGGGTGCCTTGTCTGATTTCAAACTGCTGCTGCTAGCAGATGGTAGGGCGAAGCTGGGATCATTCCTTCTCCGTGCTTCGTGACAGATGAAATCGGCAAAGACATCAAATGGAGGGAAATAGCCTTTGTTCTTTTCTTCAAACCTTGAGCCTATTGCGAGCCATTTCTCTTGAAGCCCATAGGGGAGTTTTTCAACAATGGGCCCAATTCCCCTGGCTGTATCCAGGTATGCCAGTCCTGTGAGGTAACCTTCTCCTCTAGCACCCTGTAGCTCCATGAGGAGATCACCTAGGTCCCTCAGTTTCCCGTAGTCTTTTGCAGATATTTTTGGGAATTCGTCCAGTCGTTTAAACAGAGACTTCTCCATGACTTCAGGTGCAGCATAACACTGCTGGAGGCGCTCCCAGGTCTTCTCTAGTGCTACGTCTGGGCGCCCTACATGCACAGAGCGAATGCGTTTTATGTGCTTTACTGACTCTGGCCCGAGCCACTTAATGAGCAGATCCAGCGTTTCAGTGCCTGTGAGTCCCAGGCCAGCAGTTGCATTATCGAATGATGACTGCCATGCCATGTAATTTTCGTGTTTGTCATCAAATTGGTAGAGGCTGGTACTCACTAGATCGCGGCGAGCCAGGTATCGTGCCAGGTGTTCTGTTTCAGGTGCCACGCTGGGGTGGTTGGGACATTGCGAGGAAAGTATGATGGTGCCATTGGGCTTAGTGCTGGTTTCTGAGGGAAATATGCTTTCTTAGGCACATCGGAATGTCCACTTTCTCGATTTGGAATTGTTTGGTTCCCAGTATGAGGTGCGCTCTGATTTGATGCCATGCTGAGAAGGGGTTGCCTTTGGGGGGCCTCACCCTGTTGGCGTACATCATCCTCGTTCGGGCCTATTGCTGACAAAGGATGCCATGTAATGTAGCTCTCTTCAGACGCTGCTGCATCGTGTGCTGGGCTAGGGGGAGACACTGGAATGCCTGTTCGGCGCAGTTCAGTTTGTGCTGCAACGTACTCTTTAGTACGTGTTGCAACTTCCTCTTGGAGGACCTCATGTGAAGATGAACTAGACTTAACTGAATTCTCTTGATATTCAGCTGCTTCTAATGCTTCAGCCTGTGCTTCAGCTGCTGCTGCCTCTTTTTGTTGTTCTAGTGCGCTTAATTCAGCTTCCAGCTTTGCTTTTCCCAACTCTAGATCAGCTCTAACTCGTCCCAGCTCTGCTTCTGTAGTAGCTTTCTCAACTTTTAGCCTTGCTTCTTTTTCTGCATAAGCAGCTCGTACTTTTGCAGCCTCTGCTGCTGCACGCGCCTTGACTGCGGCACTAGATGAAGATGAGCGAGAGCTCCTTGACTTGTGTGTGTGCACTGATGCAGACTTCTCACTCTTTCTTTCTTCCATCTTTCTTGCTAGGTTTTGCTTCTTTCTACTTTAGTTGTTGCGCTCCAGCTGAATCATCCCTTTTTCACTGTACTGTCCTCACTAAGTTGTAAGAACTAGCTAGACAGCAAGTTAAACTTTTCTTCATTGGTGATTTATTTCTTGACAAGCAGACTTCAACATCACAGCTTCAGAAGATAAAGTGAAACTAAAAATGAAACAAGTAGGAGACTAATTAAATTCTGTAACGTTTCTACATAAGCTTTTAACAGTTTCTAAACAACATAAACCATGAAATTATCTTCCATAACAAATACTAAGAACATAAAGAATGAATACATACAAGGGATGCATCTGCTGGGGCTATGAAAAGCGAATTTTTTAGGAACTCCTTCCTCTGAATGGCAACATGACTTTGCCCTTGGTCCAACTGACATTTTACTTCCTACCTCCTGTTTCTAACGTTATGACATCACTAGTCAAATTAAAAGTACTTCCTATTGCATGAACTTACATTGAATAAAAGTCCCAAATTCTGCCAGAAGGCAGCACAGGTTGTTCACCCATCCCCTACACCCTGTGGCCTGGGAGGAGGTATTCTGGTGCCCAGAGATGGTTTTGAGGCTTCTCCAGACACCGCTGATGACATTGTGGATGCTCCACCAGGCTACTGCACAATTAAGTATGAGAGAAGGATTAGATAAAACATGGTTACAGAGCACATGATTAAACACATGACTGAAATAAAAATGGATCAGGATTATGGAAATATACACATGTATGGTAGTGGCTGCGTGGGTGGAACTATGTACATATGAGTGCAGAACACACAATTACACACACAATTGAGTAAAATGGCCCAAGCATTATGGAAAATATACATAGTAGTGGTTTCACGGATGGGTCAATATACATGAAAGTGCAGACTGCAAAGACAGGTGTGTTATAGTGATAATTAAAAGGTCCTCAGTTTTGAGCACGTGAGCATTCAGTGGGGCCTCTGACTGTTTGCAGTTCAGATGGCCCAGGGGAAGAAACTGTTTGTCAGTCTGGAGGTATGGGACCTGATTGGTCTGAACCGTCGTCCAGAGGGAAGCAGGTCAAACAGGTGGTTGGCAGGATGTGAGGGGTCTCCCATGAAGGCCTTGATCTTTCTGAGACAGGAGGATCTGGAGATGTCTTCAAGAAAGGGCAAAGGGTCGTCGATAATTTTTTAGGCAGTGTTGATGACCCTCTGCACAACCTTCCTGTTCTCGGCCGTGGAGTCGGCGTACCACATACTCAGACAGTAGGTGAGCATGCTCTCCACTGAGCAGCAATAGAAGGCCAGCAGCAGTTTATGGTCCAGGTTGTTCTTCCTCAGGACATGGAGGAAGTGCAGCCACAGCTGGATTTTCTTCACCAGGGCCTTGGTGTTAACAGTCCAGGAGAGGTCAGAGGAGATGTGGGTGCCCAGGAACCTGAAGGTGGGGACGTTTTCCATGCGGTCACAATTTATGGGGAGGGGAGGTGTTCCAGTCTGTTCTTCCTGAAGTCCAGTATGAGTTCTTTGTTTTTTGGGGGCATTAAGTTTCAGGTTGTTTGCTTGGCATCACAGCAACAGGTTCTCTACCTCCGCCCTGTATGCCATCTCATCATCATCGGTGATGAGCTCAACCAAGGTGGTGTTATCCACGTACTTCACGATGATGGTGGTTGGGTGGGTTGGAATAAAGTCAAAGGTGTACAGGGAGTACAAGAGGGCTTAGCATGCAGCCCTGGGAGGAGCCAATGCTAAGCGATAGTGTGGAGGAGTGGTGGGGGCCAAGTCTGTTGTCATGATTCAATAGTCAGAGGCTCAAATGCAGGGCGTACAGCACCAGAAGAACACTCAGACTCAGGTGAAAAGTTAAACAATTTATTACAAAACACCCTGATAAACAACAACACAAATATATTTGAGAACCAAAAAAACCAAAGGGCATGCTGGAGGGACACACAGCCTGTCATAAAGAGAGAAGAGAGAGAAACAGTTGATAAGGGACTATGGGGAAATGAACTGACTAACAGAGAGGAAAGGAGACTTACAAACTGATCAGAGGGCCCGGCTGTGAGACCCAGCATGCAGGGGAGTAGCTGCTGGCAGGGATGGAACCAGGGACACCAGCAGGGACAAGGAATGGCAAGGGAAGAAAGGGAGCTGTGGGCTGACTGGGTGGAGCAGGAATAATCAGACAGGATAGTGGAAGGGAGGAGTAGACCAGCCGAGATAGTGGAAAGGCAGAGATGGTGGAAGGGCAGGTGAGCATGCATAGCCCCAAAGAGACACTCCACTGCGATGGCAGCAACCTGAGAGGGACAGGAGAACATGGTCAGCAAACAGACGAAGTTTCTGTACAGAAATAATTCAGCCTTAGTTGAGGCAGCAATACCCAATGGTCCAGTGGAGAAGCATTCACAAACTGGCTCTTTTACACGTTGGCAGACGAGGTAGCAGCAGGTGTGCCCAATCATGCTGTTGCATGTAATCAGCTCCGGAGCCGGGAAACAGACAGAGGGAAAACATACAGGAGGGGAGGGGGAGCACACTCACCTGATCATCACATTTGTGGGTGGTTAGTGAGAAAGTTTTTTATCCAGGAGCAGGTGTGGGGGTGGGGGGGGATCTGAAGGAGGTGCAGTTTGTTGATCAGGATTTCCCGGATGATGGTGTTGAAAACTGAGCTGCAGTCCACAAAGAGCATCCTCACATAGATCCTTGGGTTCTCTGGGTGGCTCAGCACTCTGTGGAGTGTGGTGGCAATGGCGTCTTTCATAGACCGGTTCTCCCTGTAGGCAAACTGGTGGGGGTCAAAGGACGGGGAAGACAGTCCCTGATGCTCTGGGACACCAGTCACTCAAAACACTTCATGACTACAGACGTGAGACGCAAGTGCTATGGGTCTGTAGTTGTTCAGGCTGTCAGTTGCGGACTTTTGGGGGATGGGGATGATGGTGGAGGCCCTGAGGCAGAAGGGGATGGCAGCATGTGTCAGGGAGAGGTTGAACAGCTTGGTGAGGATCCCTGCTAGCTGGTCTGCACATGTTTTGACCACCGCTCCTGGGATGCCATCTGGACCAGCATCTCTGCAGGGATTCACTGCTCTCAGTTGCCCCGTCACCTCATCCACCTGTAGAGAGGGAGGGGAGGAGGGGAGGAGGGGGTTTGGGGGGAGGTGTGCCTAAACCGGGCAAAGAAGCTGTTAAGCTCCTCTGCCAGAGTGAGGCTATAATCTGACATTGGGGTGGGGGGGCTGGCCCCTGTAGTTGGTGAGGGCCTGGATGCCTCTCCACATCTGTTGGGGGTTGTTGTCTGTGAGGAAGCCATCCACCTTCCTTCTATAGGCGTTCTTAGCGAGTTTTATGCCTCTCCTCAGGTTGGCTCTGGCAGTGCTGTACAGAGAGCTGTCCCTCTGTCTGAAGGCTGAGTTGTGGGCTCTGATCAGAGCCTGGACCTCACTGGTCATCCAGGGTTTGTGATTTGGAAAGACCCAGATGTGTTTGGTGACTGTCACATTTTCTACACAGCATTTAATGTAGAAGGGGACAGACTTGGTGCAGGAGTCCAGGTCCTGTTGTTCAAAGATGTTCCAGTCTGTGCATCTTTTATAAGTTCCTTCTCCCTGTAATGTTTTCACAGGATTCAAACTGTACTTTGCAATTTATTGACTGATTTTAAAAAATGAAAAAGATTTTTAGGTGTTATTCAATATTAATGTCTATACTGCATATATTCTTCTGATCAATCTAAATTTTAATCAGTTGCATCAATACTACTGTGTGGCAAATTAAAATCAACACAATGAAATTTCTACCGTTAACAATTTGTGCTGATTTATAAATGTTATAGTTTAACATCTATTATTTTTTTACCCTGCCTCTTGCCCAAAGATGCAGGGATAGGCTCCAGCCCCGGAGATAAATGTGAATTTACATGCTGAGTAAGTAACAGAATGTACATGTAATTTTAAAAAAAAAAGAAAAAAAAAGAAAAAGAAAGCTTTAGAAGTGGTTAGAGTGTAGTTTTACAACTTTAACATCTCCAACCTTAAACACTTGCAGAAATACCATGGGAAGAAGTATGCTGAATTTACTCAGGCCACAAGCTGCATATTGCATGGTTTAGAATCAATATCAGCCTGATACCCAAATATAAAAATATTGGATTGGCTCAGGCATTAAAAATCCTGTATCATTACATCCCTAATTACAACTCCTGTTGTCTTTTTAGACAGGGTAAGTTTTCCTACTGTAGAACATGAGAATGTTAGAAAATAACAAGATAGTAGACAAAATGGCTTAGTGTACAGGTAAAATTTGCATTCTTCTTGGTAGGCTATTTTACTTGTCCAGCACAAAGAAGGAAACTTCAGTGTCACTTTGAAAACTTTTATCCCTCATCAACAATTTCCATCAAGGAAAAACCACATCAATGTTTATCCTAGTTTTTTGTTTGTTTGTTTTTGTCTGTCAAAATGTTATTTAGTCTCATCTTTTTTGACATTGATGACTATTATTTGTTGAGCAAATTCTAATGGCCAGTTCATCATTACAACATGAATTGTTGTCTCTATAGCCAGCATTCTTTTTTCATTGAAATATGCCAAAGAAATATGGCGGTGCAAGATGGCGGCCTCTATGACAGGTTACCCACATCCCATTGTGTAGATATAAATGGTTTATTCAAAGACAAAGATATCACAAATATGTTTGTATTTTTTAATGATTAGACACTACTGCAAATATGTTTAGCAATAATATTCTTAAATTTTGCTGACAGATCATCCAAACTGTTACACACTTTTCCTTTTTAACAGTTATTTTCTACAAAGCACATATTACAGTACATTACAGTAGACCAATTTTTCCAACAGCTCATTTGTGATTGCCATTTTGCATAATTAACATGAGTTCTCAGACTTGTCACCGACCTCTAGAGTTGTTGCATATGGCAATGCAGTATGGTATGCATTAGGATTCAGTGATACTGTATAATCATGCCTTTGACAAAACATTTATGAAGACAGATGCTCACTTTACTGGATTGCACAATGTAACTCAAGGAAGCTTCAAAAAGTCTAATAAACTTTTGAAAATAGACTAATGGAAATAAATGGCAGTATATGACAGGGCGATTTTTATCTTTAGCAACAGTGCAAACTGTGGACCTTTTGTAGTTTAAATATAATATAATAAAAATATCAGTTTGCCAAGGTCTCCGCCTTTGACCACCACCTAATCCACATAGCACCGGACCCCCATGATCCCTCCTGCAGGTGGTAAGCCCACTGGAGGGCGGACCCATGTAACTCCTTCGGGCTGAGCCTGGCCGGGTCCCATGGGTGGAAATTCACGAGTGAGGGGAGAATGGAGCCAGAGATTGACAGACGGATCGGAGCAGCATCTGCAGTGATGCGGACGTTGTACCGGTCTGTTGTGGTGAAGAGGGAGCTGAGTTGTAAGGCAAAGCTGTCAATTTACCAGTCAATCTACGTTCCTACTCTCACCTATGGTCATAAGCTTTGGGTAATGACCAAAAGAACAAGATCGCAGATACAAGCGGCTGAAATAAGCTTTCTCCGTAGGATTGCTGGACTCACCCTCAGAGACAGGGTGAGGAGCTCAGTCATCCGGGAGAGGCTCAGAGTAGAACCACTGCTCCTCCACATTGAAAGGAGTCAGTTAAGGTGGTATGGGCATCTGATTAGGATGCTTCCTGGACGCCTCCCACTTGAGGTGTTTCGGGCACATCCCATTGGGAGGAGACCCCAGGGCAGACCCAGGACTTGGCGGAGAGACTATGTCTCCCAGCTGGTCTGGGAATGCCTTGGTATCCTCTCAGAAGAGCTGGAGCAGGTGGCGGGGAAGAGGGAAGTCTGGGCTTCTCTGCTTGAACTGCTGCCTCCGCGACCCGGACCTCCGGAAAAGCAGTAGAAGATGGATGGATGGATGGATGGAAAAATATCAGTTTATAGATTTGTTTTTATGCATTCAAAGCTACCCAAACCATTAAGGTAACAGTCAATCCACCTTTATTTATAAAGCACTTTAAAAATGTAAATTTTAAAAATGTAATTTGCAAAATTCTGTTCAATCAACATTGCTGCATTTGGCTGAATCTGAGCAGACAGTATATCCCTATACGCATCAGAATTCATCTGGCTGCTTCTGTCTTCTGTCTCATCATTAGTAAACACTAGTGACCCAGTGCCATTGGAAGCCACACATGCCCATGCATCACATTGCCTCCACCATGTTTTACAGAGGATGTGGTGTGCTTTGGATTATGAGCCATTCCAAGATTTCTCCATACTTTCTTCTTCCCATCATTCTGGTACAGGTTGATCTTGGTTTCATCTGTCGAAAGAATGCTATTCCAGAACTGGGCTGGCTTCTTTACATGCTCTTTTTTTTGGCAAAGTCTAATTTGGCCTTCCTATTTTTGAGGCTGGTTAATAGTTTTCACCTTCTAGTGAACTGTCTTTATTTGTTCTCATCAAGTCTTCTCTTTATAGTAGACTTAGATACTGATACCCCTACTTGCTGGAGAGTGTTCTTCACGTGGATGGATGTTGTAAAGGGGTTTTTCTTCACCATGGAAAGGATCCTGTGATCATCCACAACTGCTGTCTTCCTTGGACATCCAGGATTTTTTTTGTGGTTTGCTTACAGGTTACCAATTCATATATTTTACTCTTTGAATACACATTTGTATTTCCTTAAAGTTACAATAACAGGAAGGGTTTGGTTTGCCACTAAAAGATAATGTGACATCGAGGTCGGGGTTGTAGGGTTGGGTGAGGGTTAACAGGACTAGTTCAACCTAATTGGACGATATTACAATGATCGAATCACAATGCACAAGAGAGGTGAAGAAGAGAGTGCGAGCAGGGTGGAGTGGCTGGAGATGAGTGTCGGGGTGATTTGTAACAGAAGAGTAACAGCAAGAGTGAAAGGGAAGATTTACAAGACGGTAGTGAGACCTGCTATGATGTATGGTTTGGAGATGGTGGCGCTAACAAAAAGACAGGAGATGGAGCTGGAGGTGGCAGAGTTGAAGATGTTAAGATTTTCATTGGGAGCGACTAGGAGGGACAAGATTAGAAATGAGTATATCAGAGGGACAGCTCACGTCGAGTGGTTTGAAGACAAGAGATGGTTTGGACATGTGGAGAGGAGGGATAGTGGATATAGTGGTGTGAAAAAGTGTTTCTCCCCTTCCTGATTTCTCATTTTTTGCATGTTTGTCACACTTAAATGTTTCAGATCTTCAAAGAAATTTAAATATTAGACAAAGATAACACAAGTAAACACAAAATGCAGTTTTTAAATGAAGATGTTTATTATTAAGGGAAAAAAAATTCAAACCTACATGACCCTGTGTGAAAAAGTTATTGCCCCCTAAACCTAATAACTGGTTGGGCCACCCTTAGCAGCAACAACTGCAATCAAGTGTTTGTGATAACTGGCAATGAGTGTTTTACAGCGCTGTGGAGGAATTTTAGACCACTCATCTTTGCAAAATTGTTGTAATTCAGCTACATTGGAGGGTTTTCAAGCATGAATTGCCTTTTAAAGGTCATGCCACAGCATCTCAATCGGATTCAGGTCAGGACTTTGACTAGGCCACTCCAAAGTCCTCATTTTGTTTTTTTAAAAGGAACTCCCATTATATTGGCATGTTAGCTCTATATGCTTTATTTTGATGTTAGTAACATAACTATAATATAATTTTTTTGAAAATAATTCCCAGTTTTATATATTTTTAAAAAACTTTATTACGATGTAAATCGCCATTTTTGTTTACGTCACAGTGCATTCTGGGTAGTGACGTAGAAAGGTTGTGCCCAGTAGCAGCAGCAGTCTGTAAACAGCCTTTTCAGTTCGAGCCAGTGCAAAGCCAAAGCAATAAAGACAATGATGAAGACACACAAAGTGAAAATGGACTTGAGAATGAAGACAGCAGCCGCGAGGAAGCTAGAGCTGGTCATGTTGGATGGTGTTTTTGTGGCAAATGTTCGCCAGTGCTGACGGAGAAGGAGAGCATCTGTTGTAAAGAGCTCCACTTCATTTCTGCCACTGTCCATGGTACCTGATGCTATAAATTTATCTTGTTCAGTCAGCTGAGATCCTTCATTCTGTACTTCAACTACATCTTCTTGGGCAATGTGAGCGCCACACTTTACACAACGCGCAATGAGTTGTTTCAACTGATCTTCAAGAACAAGAAAAACCCTTGCGTGTGTGGATGAGCTGCTTGAAGTCTGTGAATCAGTACACTGAGAAAAATCAGATGAACAAGGGATGAAATCTGTATCTGATTGACTACACAGGGGCTGGCTATGCTCACTGAAGTCATATAAGCTGAACATATCACCTGAGTTACCATCACTCTGTCTGTCTCTGTATCACTGTCGACATTACATTTCCCGGCGTAGTTGTGGTCCGTGTTCGGCGAGTGCACATTAGCTTGCCACTGTACAGCTACATCGGACATGCATGTTTCTGTCTGACTGGATGCATCTGACATGCGGGATGAACACTGTACACTCACAGAAGTCATGCTTGACTGGCATTTGTCGCTGTTTGTTTCCTCTACGAGCTCCGTGTCCAGTGGCTGAGGGTCCTCTGCTGCTACTGGAGCAGCGGGCTGTCCAGCTGCTCTCAGGTACGCTGCCAATGCCTCCTCTCTCTTGTGTCTTTTAGACCTGTTTTCACTCGTCTGCCGCGGGCATTTAGGCTCCTTGTGAGGGAAGATGCTGGGCACTACATTTGGTTTAAGCCGTCGTTTGTAGCCAGACACACCTGTGAGCTCTTTCATGAGCTGGGGGCGACGAAAATCCTCAAAATCCTCAGGGCTAAAGTGATGAGAGCACAGCCCCGGGTCTTTGGGAAGTTGGACTCTTCCAACCGCATCATCCCACTTTTTCCTCAACTTTCCCTCTTTAGGAAAGCTATGGAGGCTTACCTCGCCCTCTTTATTTCCCTTTGATTGGAAATTACATCCAAAAGCCACGCAATGTGGCATTTTCACTGATAAATGGCAGTAGTTCGTAGCTTCGCTTCTTGGCTTGTATAAGAAAAGAAACTGCTTCAGCCATTCTACATCATCGCCCCAAGAATGCATTGCGCACCTGAAAACATGGCGGCAGCCATGTATCGATTTACATTGTAAACAAAAACGATTTTTATAACTACAATAAATGTTTATATAGTTCTAACAATGTATTTTAATAGTGGAGGCCAGTGTTTGTATTTTTAAATCTATAAGTCATTATAATCGGAGTTCCTTTTAAGCCATTCAGAGGTGTACTTGCCAGTGTGTTTTGGATCATTGTCCTGCTGCAGAACCCAAGTGCACTTCAGTTTGAGGTCACAAACAGATGGCTGGAAATTCTCCTTCAGAATTTCTTGGTAGACAGCAGAATTCATTGTTTCATTTACCACAGCAAGTGTTCCAGGTCCTGAAGCAGCAAAACAGCCCCAGACCATCACACTACCACCACCATATTTTACTGTTGGTATGATGTTCCTTTTCTGAGATGCTGTGTTACTTTTATGCCGGCTGTAATGGGACATACACCTACCAAAAAGTTCAACTTTTGTCTCGTCAGACCACAGAGTATTTTCCCAAAAGTCTTGGGGATCATCAAGATGTTTTCTGGCAAAACTGAGATGAGCCTTTATGTTCTTTTTACACAGCAGTGGTTTTTGTCTTGGAACTCTGCCACACAGGCCATTTTTGCCCAGTCCCTTTCTTATGGTGGAGTCATGAGCACTAACCTTAAGTGAGGCAAGTGAGGCCTGCAGTTCTTTGGATGTTGTTGCGGGGTCTTTTGTGATGTCTTGGATGAGTCGTCGCTGCGCTCTTTGGGTAATTTTGGTCAACCGACCACTCCTGTGAAGGTTCGCCACTGTTCCATGTTTTTGCCATTTGTGGATAATGGCTCTTACTGTGGTTCTCTGGAGTCAAAAAGCTTTAGAAAATGCTTTATAACCTTTTCCAGACTGATCAGTCTCAATTACTTTGTTTCTCATTTGTTCCTGAATTCTTTTGGATAGTAGCATGATGTCTAGCTTTTGAGGATCTTTTGGTCTACTTCACTTTGTCAGGCAGGTTCTACTTAAGTGATGACTTCATTGAAAACAGGTGTGGCAGTAATCAGGCCTGGATGTGACTAGAAAAATTGAACTCAGCTTTCCAAAGATGTGATAAAGCACAGTTAATTTATGTTTTAATGGGTAGGGCAATCATTTTTTTCACACAGTGCTATGTTGATTTGGATTTTTTTACCCTTAATAATAAACACCTTAATTTAAAAACTGCATTTTGTGTTTACTTGTATTATCTTTGTTTACTATTTAAATTTTTTTGATGATCTGAAACATTTAAGTGTGACAAACATAAAAAAATGAGAACCCAGCAAGGGGGCAAACACTTTTTTCACACCACTGTATGTATATTGGACCACGGATGTTGAAGATGGTGCTGCCAGGCAGGAGGAAAAGAGAAAGACCACAGAGAAGATTCATGGATGTAGTGAAGGAACCATGACTGTGTGCCAGCCTACAACACCGACCACATCATCAAGTTTGCTTGATGCACAGTGGCGCAGTGGTTTAGCACTGTGGCAGCACAGTTTTACCCTCGGCTGGGGGATCGCGTGGATCATGAGATCGTGGGTTCGATCCCAGCCCCCGACCAACAGTGAGCTGTGTGGAGTTTGCATGTTCTCCCCGTGTTGCGCGGGTTTACTCCGGGATTTCTCCGGTTTCCTCCCGCTTACCAAAAACATGTAGGTTTAGGGCACTCGCGCACGCAGCGACCAGCAGCCGGTGGCTTGTCACCAGACTGCAAACCAAGTCTACCTACGGGTACAAATAAGTAACAAAAAAATAAAAAATAAAAAAAGTTTGCGGACAACACGACGGTGGTGGGCATCATCACCAACGAGGAGGCCAGCTACAGAAATAAGGTGAGGCAACTTGTCCAGTGGTGTAAAGACAATAATCTCTTCCTGAACATGGGAAAAACCAAGTAGATTGTGGTCAACTTCAGAAGGAGCATCACACAGCATCCCCCTCTGGTGCAGCTGTGGAGAGGGTGAGCAGCACCAGTTTCCTGGTCTCTGAGGACCTCTCCTGGTCCAGCAACACCACATCACTGGCCAAGAATTATAGCACGGTGGCGCAGTGGTTTAGCACTGTGGCAGCACAGTTTTACCCTCGGCTGGGGGATCGCGGGGATCATGAGATCGTGGGTTCGATCCCAGCCCCCGACCAACAGTGAGCTGTGTGGAGTTTGCATGTTCTCCTCGTGTTGCGTGGGTTTACTCCGGGATTTCTCCGGTTTCCTCCCGCATACCAAAAACATGTAGGTTTAGGGCACTCGTGCACGCAGCGACCGGCAGCCAGTGGCTTGTCACCAGACTGCAAACCAAATCTACCTACGGGTACAAATAAGTAACAAAAAAAAACAAAAAAACAAAAAAAAAAAAAGAAAGCTCCAACTCGCCTCCATTTCCTCCGCAAACTGAGGAGAGCACAAGTCCCACCCCCTACCCCCCATCATGTGCTCATTGTACTGGGGCACCGTTGAGAGCATCCTCACCAGCTGCATCGTGGTGTGGTATGGAAGCTGCACCACCTCCTGCTGGAAGACACTACAACACACAGTGAAAGCAGCCAGCAAGATCATCGGTGCCCCTCTGCCCTCCCTCTTGGACGTCTACCTCACCTGCAGAGCTATTAACATTGGAGGCGACACCTCTCACCCCTCACACTCCCTCTTCAGCCCCCTGCCCTTGAGGAAAAGGTACCGGAGCATCCAGGCCTGCTCCACAACACTGCTAAACAGCTTTGTTTATCAGGCCATCAGGACCCTGAACTCTGTCCACCCCCCATCCCCCAGACTGTAGCACACTCACCCACACAATAACTACTTCAGCTGTTGGCACAGAAAGGCTGGTACACCAACAGTAATACATTTGCTGCTGTATGTCTCTGCACTTTACTGCAACCATTTGCACAAATGCCATATCTGCTGCTTTCTGTTATTGCAATACTGATCATGTGCAGTCCTATTTGTCACTGTCTGCACCTACACTACTGCATTGAACTTGCAACTACAAGTATTATTGCTCTACTTTTTCTGTATATTGGTTTGCTAGGTTTCATCGTTTATCTTTATTTGCACTATGGGATGTCTGGGTCTATCTTTTGTCGCCATTTGCACTACGGGTAGCATTACTGTACACAGACTGCTGTTGTTGTTTTTCCAGCCTTATTCCTTTTTCTTTTTTTATATTGTGCGCACCACTGAAGAGAGAGAGAAACGCCATTTCAATTTTCCTGTATGTCCTGTACGTATAGTAGTATTGACAAATAAAATATTTGAATCTTGAATCTTGCAGGAGGACATAAGGAGGGTTGGTGTTACAGAGGAAAATGCAAGGGATAGGGTGAGATGGAGGCAGATGACCTGCTATGGCGACCCCTAAAGGGAGCAGCCAAAAGAAGGAGAAGAAGAAGAAAATGATTGAATCAGCAGTCTATTGTTTAAGATATAGAACGCATTTATGGGTGTGTCCAAGTCCTTTTTGTTTTCAAAGCAGTGAGAAAATAATCTCTGTGCCAGTGAAAAACTCAAAGGGGCTGGTCAAAACTCATCTAATTATTCAAAGGTGTGTTTTTGTGTAACATTCAATGAACCAATAAGGAGCTCTTATGCCCTTGTCTTTAATACACAGGGACACATGATCTAAGGGGAACTGTTATCATGATGGCATGTTAATCTAAGCGGGAAGATCAGTTTCACTTTGGCTAAAAGCTGTACCCATGACTGAAGAGGAAGTACACATGATTGAAGAGGAAATACACATGATGGTTGTGCTGCTTTGCATTAAGCCAGGCATTAATTACAGTCAATGCGCTGAGAGTTATTTTAGAGAGGAGGGTGAGGAGGATATGATTGAACAATTGGGTTGAATATTTGAGCTGAATTTAAATAAATTTAGGTTTAACATAACGCACACGGATGCACCCCTGACTCATTCCGCTCTGTTGTGCAACATGCAGACACATGCTTTGGTGCAACGACAAGGATCTTCTGAAAAATTTTGTAAACCAGATTTTACATAAACTAGCAAAACCACAGTGCAAAATAAAAAGTGTGGTAAAAATGTGTGCTTTGATCGCCATAATAGAATCTGCATTTTAGATCACCAAAATACGACTCACTATACCTCTCACCTTCATCCATCTTGGTTTTGTTTTCCACCAATTGATAACAAAGCATGTGGGACCATTTAGCTTTTAATACGTAAAGCACTTTGTGCAACATTGCTATTTGTTTGAAAAATGCTATATAAATAAATTTTGATTGATTGATTAATTAGGTGTCCATTGCTCCAGTTTGTTCACTCACAATGTTTTCTGTTGTTCACAAGAGGAAGATTAAGTATTGTTAGACCTTTCTAATTCCCACCTTTAGGGTAGCAAGCAATATTACCGTTGTACAGAAGTGCATTCAAATCATGACGTCCCAAAAGAAAACCATTTAGAACTTACTCCAAAACCTGTGAGGCTAGAGAAAGCAAAAAGGCAGTAGAAAATAAATGCCTCATCGACCAAAAAACACTAAGTCCAAAAATGAGGACCATGTCAGGGTGACTTGTCACACAATCCCAGCCTCTTAATGTGGATTTTGTGGGTCTGCCTTAGTGGACCATTACCCATCAGTAAATATAAAGTGCCAACATCAAAGGGCATCATGGGTAATAGGAATTTGGGCAACATTTGACAGAAACAGATGAATCAATGCCCCATGATGAGAACGTGCTGGTTGAACTTGGTAGATAAAAATATGATGAAATCCTTGAAAGTCATAAAACCCAAGAACAATAGATAGCAGAGAAAGCTACATCATACTAAATTATGCTTAAAATTTAAGACAGCCACATTTTAATATGTTTAAGCTAAGCGTCTTCTTGTGGGCATTGCATTACAGTCACTATATTTGTCATCACAAACCTATGAGGGGGAGTAAAGCTCCAGTCTTTCCGCTCTTCTCAGCCCTTGAAGGATTTAATGCAATTCTACATTCAGAACATGAGTCTATTTTGTCTTCCCAGGGGCATCATGAACCCTCATGGTCAATTTAGAAGAAGCTCTTCAGGCTGCAGGAATCGTTGCCAAAAGGTCCGTGCTAATTCCAGCTCAGAGTGACGAAATGTTGATGACACACTGTATTTATTCCAAAACTCTCTGCCCTATTGGCCTTGGCATCAATATGTAAATGAAGGGTGGAGGACTGTGGATGTTGATGGGCTGCCCAGTAAATATTCAAATTACACAAGAATGAAGGTATAATCAGATGCTAAATTACGATGGAAGTGCGGGTATGCAGGGTTGGGGTGAAAATTGCAACAGCAATTCACAAACCAGTCACACATACGCGTTCCTTTGTGAGCCACGAAATCAATATGTACTCGCATTGCTGCCCAGTCACATTGTACTGCATTCAGAATAAGGGCAGCTTTGACACTGACAGAGTAAGGTAATTAAGTGTTTTCCTCATTGGTTGATTTTGTAGTGATTTTTTTGCGGCAACAGAAAGAGGAAACAAGTCGAAATAGGCTGGCATCTCGCACTGAAAGCAGATTTGCATTTCAATACCAATTGACTGTAATGAATTTCGATGGGAGAGACTGATACTGACATGCAATCTGTAAATATGTTACTGTGTACTTGTTATTCTCTCAGTTTTTCTTATTTATTTATTTTTTTTGTATCTTGCTGAAGGTGGTCAAGATATTCTGTCAGGAGTCCGCTGAAAGGGAAAAAAGTAACATTTTAGCAGGGTAAATTTGTATAATTGAAATGAATACTGAGCACAGAACAAATTGCACAGAACTACATCAGTGTGTTCTCAGCAACAGCTTTAAGATACAATTATGGCATGGAAGATAGCTTCTCAATACAGTACATTCCTTGAGCAAAATAGCTACCCCTGCTAATTGGGCTGAAAAAACTTGAAACAGTTCCCAAAGGGCAGTCAAATTATACACCACTAATTATAGCCTTACTATATATTCACTGAATAAAAAAGCCCATGATAACACTTTATCGTGACTTTTTTATGTAATAGTAAAATATCCATCGATTCCTATGCTATTAAATACATTGAAGGGGGGGGGCATAAATTACATAGAAGAAAAAAACACATTCATTAGTAACTGTGCATACATGAACCAGAGAATAAAATGCTTAAAACAGCAGCTTAACCATTTTATGTCAGCACCAGACCAGCTCTGTAAATAACTGTTTTTCACAGGATAGTGAAAGCCACACTGTTCTCTTGCCAAACTGCTATCCCAGCTTCTTGACATTCAGCGGTATTGTGACAAATAGTACCTATTTTGGAGTTAAGGAGGCTTATACAAAAGACGATAAGTATTTTCAGATATTTGGACATTCAGGCCTTTCACACGCTGTACCTCCCTGATGAGAAAAAATGGCTTAAACTTAAGACTGTAATACCTGTTAGATGAAGACACTCTTGCTATGTCTTGAATTAGTGAGTTCATTCTGTTCTCTGAAGAAGATGCAGGTGATATTTCCAGATGAACACTTGAGATGCTGAGAGTTAAATCCAGCAGAAAATGCAGATTTATACATGCATTACTTCTAATTTTATTAATATAACATTTAAGTTTCAGCCGTTTGTTATTCAAATCCATACAGCCAAACATGTACTACAGTAGAATGAAACAAACCACACACAAACACACATTTCAAAGAAAAGTTCTTGAAAGTGAAGTCTGTTGAAGTTTTGCTGGTTAATGCAAGAGTAAAACTATTTTGTACTGGTACTACTTCTTGTTTTGATGAGAGTACCGGACCACTAGCCAGACCACCAATGAGATAGTAGCTCATTCTAACCCTAACTAATTTAATGAGCTATTTGCAGCCAAGATCAGATCTCCTGACCTTGGACCTTAACCTTGAGCACAACCTGGATGCAGATTGTTATGACAATTTGTTATCATTGTCTGTTCATTCTGTTCCTTTCCCATAAGACATCGAGCACCCAGCCCAGCTGTGAGCACTACTTGCTCAGTGTTTCCAAAACAATGCTTATCTGTTTGTGCTACTGTTTTTAAACTGTCTGCTCTGTGCTGTAACTTTGAATCTTCTCGTGGCACTCATCTGTGTGTGTTCAATGTGTGTGACAATTTTCCTCTTTGGCCGAAGAAATAAATATGCAGAAAAGGCATCTTTGACTCTGCGCTTTATTTATTTACCAGATCAACAAGGGACATTTGTTAATTAAGGAGAAAATTCACCAGACCCAACTGAAGACATGAGCGTGAGTTTGATGAGCATGAGGACAATGGCCTTGGAGAAGTAGTAATATCATGAAATCATGTAAGTAGCTAGATCTCTTGACCTTTTTACCGGACCTTGACCTTGAGCACAACTTAAATGCAATCTTTCCTGGGGATCTTTGTCTTAGAGTTAGATGAATGCTGTGCCCAGATCTTTAACCTTCAGCACACTCTAGATGCAGATCCACTTCAGACAATTGTGTGTGAGTTCCGTGAGCATTGGGGATATTGCCATGGAGGGGGTAGTGATTCCTGTAAAATGAAGATGGACAGGCAGATGGTTGGGTGGATGGACAACAGATGCAGGGCCATCGCATTTACTCCTTTCAGTTTCACTGGAATAAGTTAAAAAATTAAAAGCTCTCACTCCACTCCTCACCACTGATTGTGTCCTGTATAAATCAAACTACCAATCTCCTCTAACAGTCCACTTGATGTTAATTCATACTTGACGTTATATTGTTATAAGGTTGTTTTTAGCTGCTTTGTCCAACTTTACTCCTGTTCCTGATGAGGTCTAATATTTGTAATTGATCTTAGTATAAATAGAAAACTTATGCCCTAATTATATGACTTAGCACTCAAAGTTACAACTGACTAAGTACATGTTATTACACCAGTTGATGCAACTGGACACAAGTAAAGCATAAATATATTCTATATCAGTGCTATTATAGATGATATATTGACATTATAAGATGTGGAGATGTGAAATTCTGTGCAGCAAATGTTAGCTTCTTGTTAAGCGCCACATTTAGTTAGGGTGTCAAATACTGCCAGTAATTCAGTCAAATATACCACAAGGACCAAGACTGGCAAAAGTTGTCCTTTAGCAATAGTTTAGTTTTTCATAGTCAGTCATTAGGAGGTTTAGGAGGAGGTGGTGGAGCAGGTTTGAAAGTCTTAAGGGTATTAACAGATTCCTAGTTTACTTTAGGGAAATGTTTTTGTTAAAATATACTTTGCTACACTGTTATCTTTGAATGTGAAGAAGCTTCCCCAGGGGATTCCAATGTGACTGTTAACTGAAGACCTGCAATACATTATTTTCCATAAACAGCTTGATTCCAGAACCATATCATACCATGAGCTGAAGATGACTGAAGCTTTGAGATGGTAGTATTTGATTGTCTAGCAATGACAAATGGGCTCCTGAGACCAGTAAATATTTTGGGGGCAAATTCTTAAATGACAGTGATAGTCTTTATCATGCCCTGGGTCTAACTGTCCACAGAGTCTTCCCACTGCACAGAGCACAAAGACATTCATATAGTTATAAATATGAAGATTTCTGGAGTGATCTGCTCATTAACTGCCAGTATTAAGAGAAATTAAGTATATCCAGTGTGCTAAGATGGGCCTGGAGAGTGTCAGTCATCTGTCATTCAGCACGAATCCGCATGGAACTAATGGCTATGACACAGAGCTTGTCCAGTCATTTTGTCCAGTCAAGCGGTTAATCAGAAGCAGTCTCTGGATTTCCAAATGTAGAGGGCTGGTGAGGCAGCTGCAAAAGAAAGATTCCTGAGCTCAGTAGCAATGTTAGAATATTTGCTAGCAACCATCCAAATTGGAGACATTTGTTTCAACTCAGCGTAAAAATACAAACAAATGGAAGATTCAGTACTACTGAAACATTCATAAGCACAAACAATCCTCTCAGGTCTGTCAAACTCAACTAAAATCTGGCTATTCAGACCCATCTATTCATTCAGAATTGGGTCATCAACCACCCCAGCCGAGTTCCCTCTCTCCGTCTTTTTCCCCCCGTCTTGTCTCCCGTTGTGACGAGACTGTGGACAGGTGGGTGTGCAGGTGTGTTCATTGATCCACAGTGACAGACGGGCTCTGAGCCTGTTGCCTGGAGACAGCGGCTTGGCAGACTTGACAGCGAGGGCCAGCTGCACCTCAGGCAGACAAGGGACGAGCTAAACCTGGTGCCCAGGCGCCATGACTGAGGAGAGGTCAGCAATCACAGTGTGTCATGGAAATTATTCTTCTATGAAAAAAGGATCCCTGTGGGTTCTTCACATTCATCATGTGTGCATTTATTTGTCAGCAGGTGGACAACAGACTCTGTAATAAAAGAAAAATACATGAAGTGCAATGAACTGGTACAGACTAAATGAAAGCACTGCTGGCATAAACTACTGACCCCAGTCAAAAGCAAAAAAGAGAGAGAAAGAAAGAAAAGAGAGCGATAGAGACCATCTAACAATGTCTGAGTTTGCGTACTCTGTTTTTCACTGCACTTTTTTAATCTTATTTGATTGATTTTCTTCTTTTTTCACCTAAGATGATAAATGGTATGACACTGCAATACGGATTCTCTAACTCTTCTGTTACTGGTTTCATTACTGCGCCCTCAGAATCCAATAATATCATGCAGGGATGAGGCGTAGATGCAGAAGATCCAGTAGTCTATGATGCAAACGCAGCTTGCACCTTATTATGATTTTCCAATATCCACTGACTGGAATTGACATAAAGGTATATTTATTGCACTTCTGTTTACACTTCTTTGGCCAGATCGCAAAGCTGATCTATCTAGTTAGCTACTCCTTTGATAGGTGTGGAGCCACAACATTAAAACCAACTGTAACTGCTAAAAGTGGCATTGATTTACCTAATGCAATGCTTAAAATTTGTGAGTTCCGGTATTTAGGAGATATTTACAACATCCATCTAGAGATCGATAAAGAAAATGCAGCCAAAACAATGAATGCAGGAAACAAGAAACCTCAAGATGTTGACCAAACTTTTGTTCTTTAGCAGTTTATTTCACACCAAAAATTAATTAGCTGTTTTTAAATGCCCACTGTTATAAATCGGTGTTGTATTTGAGACCAGAGCCTGTGATTCAATGCTGGGACCGACGCCACAGCCGCCACATTTTTGCAAACATTATTTAGAGGAGAAAATCTAAGATGGTGAAATGCACAGGAGAGACATGCTGTGCTTCAGCTGTTGTTCAGAAGAGTAAGACCTCCCTGGCAAGATTCAAAACTGGGACCTCCTGCATACCAAACACTCACCTTGACCACAACACCACACAGTTGCTTCAGCTTGCACTCTAACTTTCTCAAATGATAAATGTTTGATTGAAAGGATTCCCAGCAGCAGTACAACAGCATTTAAAGCACCACTGTGCTTTGTGTGTGAGTGTGCACCACTCATAGCTTTCAAATGCACGGAAGTGGTATGTTGCACTTTCAAAGACCAACATGTTACCAAGAGGATTTGAACACAGGTCTCCTGGGTGGCAGACAAGCATCTTAACCCTTGGTGGAACATTAATAGAACTGCATGAAATTTGGTGTGTTACTGAATAATACTTTTATGATTGTGAAGTTTCATCAAATTTGAATCATTACATCAGAAGTTAACCTCTTGCACTCCGGGATACCACGGGCGGTCACGTCTCTGCGTACTAGTGCACCCGTGAAAAAAAAAAGCTGCATTTCCATTCTTCCACTACAGACACAGCTGCGAACAGAAAGCCAAAGGAGTGCTTTGATTGGTTTAGATTTGATTGACCTCTCATTCGACTAATAAGAGCCTTGAATTGGGTTTCTGAAACCTTGAAGAACCAATGACTGAAAACCTAGCAAGAAGGACCCGTCTACCAACGGCTGCGAATACAGCGAGCCAATTGAAGCAGAGAAGTTCGACGATTGAAAGCGTGCGTCCCATGCGTAAAATCTGTTTTGTGTAAGCCGCTGTGTGTGACAGTAGCGTTCGCCAGTGTTTTTTTCTTACTACTGTTCTTATTTGTTTTGAAAAATCATTCGCCAAAACCGCAATCATGGAAGCGCAAAACCGCAATAATGGAATCATGGTTTGACCGGGTCGCGTGACCAGAACCATGAGTCGTAACAAGCGGACCAGCATCATGTTCGTCTGACAATGAGGAAGAGATGTTCGCCAGCGACACTGCTGTTGTGGAGAGGTAAGTGTTATAAGCTAAATTATTCTTTATCCCTGAAAATTGTAATCAAAATGACTTTTAACCGATCGGTAAATTACAACTGTGCATCATCGCCACATGACGGAACGCGGCGTATGGACCGGACCGAGAACGGTTCCCCCCCCCCCCGCTACTCCTCTGTAGCGGATTGCAGATATTTTAGTGCAACTGTGCGTAGTAGACCGCGGCGCACGGTCCCCGTGGTCCGTCATGTGGCGATGGACGATGTCTGTCCTCTGTAGCGGGGGCGGGGGGGAGTTGTTATCCTCTACATTACAGATATTTTAGTATAATTTTTATTGCACTGTAGGTTATTTTTTCTTGTAAAAAAAAAAGCCACACATTTTTTACGTGGCATGCTTATTTGTGTGTGGAGGCTTGTTTGTTCATTCAGTCATTCATGAATGAATAAACAACCCCCCCCCACACACACACACACACACAGCCCTGAGTGTCACCTTTCATTAGAGCCCAAGATGAAGCTTCTATATTGAATCATTCAAAAGTTACAGACGTTTTTCCAAACTGTGCCATTTGGCACAATTTGGCACAGTTCAAAAACGCCTGGGAACAACCTGACAAAAATGCTGTGTAATATATTCATTTTTTGTGGTATTGTTACAAAATTTTGACCTCAGCTGGATAACACTTGGTTCTACATTTCTGTTGCATTTTCCAGCCCGGATATGACAGCTGTGTGTTATTTGCAAGCATTTGTATCCAAAAAAACACCCAGGCGAACTTTATTTTCTTCAAGTTCAGTATGTTTAGATGACTGTTACTCAGTGGCAGGAGCACTTAGAGAGATTATGACTGTTTTGCCAAAAAATTCAAAGTGTTTTCTTTTAAATGAGACCAACCCCATGAAGATGCTGCAAAGGGTTGAAGAACAGCTTTTGATTTACTTTGGGTACGTTATTTTTTTGGCGTTTTTAGGGAAATTGACCAGAGTGCAAGGGGTTAAACCCAAAAATACATGCCAAAGAGAAACTGTACAACTTGATTGGCCTAGAAAATCAAAACAAATTGAAATTTTGAGATAATTTTAACAGCTTTTCATTATCAGTGTCTGCAGATGATCAGTCACATGTGATTGTCAGTAAAAGAGAGATGCATTAAATAGAAAACTGTTTTATGTTAATGACAGCCGAGTTAGAATCAGAGAGAAAAATTTGTGTCACATTTGCATTTGGATGACCAAAGAAATCATTTTCACCATGATTTGGAAAATAGCTGGTATGTGGAAGCAAAATCAAATTGCCCACAATGCCAAAATTTTAAAAGTTACTGGACGAAATACAAAACTACTGAGAAGATTAAATTTAATTGAAATGAAAATTACATTTTCAAGACATGTTATATATTTTAACACAATCAAATAACTGGAAAGAGCTGTCTGTCAAGCAGAGTGATGTTTTTAATAACACCTTGAGTTCTTTCTATCATTATCCTGGAAAAAATATCCTTCTACCATTATCCTATGCATTATCCTGGAAAAAATGCATATTTCCCATCGATGTGATGCCATTTAAAACTGTCATGGCATCTTTGAAATTGATCAATGGGATGCATTAATTCTCTTACCAATTTTCCCACTAGACTGCATTTTTTCCTCTCCTATACATGGTTGATGGCATTAGAGTGGGAACTGCATTGGAAGTCAATGAGGAGGTAATCACTTTTAAGATAATTGTACAACTGATGGCTTTTCCAATAATTGTGGTACTACAGAGTGGATATTTGCCCATGTAATCAGATAATGTGATTTTCAGGTGGGAGTGGCATCAAGGCTACCTTAACTTGCCGTTAGGCCCTGGGGCTGAGAGGTTTTGCACCCCCCGCCGCCCCCAACGGAATCTTGGTTTAAAAATGTGTAATAGCCATGTTTTTAATAATGGATTGCAGTTATATAGCACTTTTCATGACACCAAAGACACTTTGCAATGAGTCCATTATTCATTCACTTCATAGACAATGATAGTGGTAAGCTACCTCTGTAGCCACAGCTGCCCTAGGGCAGACTGATGGAAACATGGCTGCCAATCCACGCCAACAGCCTCTCCGACAACCACCAAACATTTATTAGCATTCATACATCAGTGTCATGAACCATGAACACACTGGAGGCAAGGTGGGCAAAGTGTCTTGCCCAAGGACACAACAGCAAGGTGGGGGGAGTGAGATTTGAACCACCAACCCTCCGGTTATTGGGCAACCTGCTCTACCTCCTGAGCCACTATGGCTTCATTTTTGTTTCTTTTGGAGAGGTAATGCAAGTTTGAGCTAGAAAACATAACAACACTGCAAAAAGTCAAATATAAGTAAAATGAAATAAATTAAGGCTGTTTATGCTTGAGGTTTTTTTTTTTTGTCTGACAAGATATTTATCTTGCTGTACAGTTTATGTGGAAAAATTTTTTACATGCTTTCATATACAGTGATGTGAAAAAGTGTTTGTCCCCTTCCTGTATATCTAATTTTTTGTATGTTTGTCACACTTAACCTCTTGCACTCCGGTGTACCGCGGACGGGAACGTATCTGCATCCTAGGGTGCCCGAGGGCACCCTAGTGTGCACTGAGAAAAAAAACCCCTGCATTTCCGTTCTTCCACTACAGACACAGCTGCGAACAAAAAGCCAAAGGAGTGCTTTGATTGGTTTAGATGTGATTGACCTCTCATTCAAATAATAAGAGCCTTGAATTGGGTTTCTGAAACCTTGAAGAACCAATGACTGAAAACCTAACAAGAAGGACCCGCCTACCAACGGCTGCGAATACAGTGAGCCAATTGAAGCACAGTAGTTCGAAAGCGTTCCTCCCTTGCAAAATCTGTTTTGTGTAAGCCGCTGGGTGACACACACGTGTTCGCCAGTCTTTTTTTCTTACTACTGTTCTTATTTGTTTTGAAAAATCGTTCGCCAAAACCGCAATCATGGATGCGCAAAACCGCAATAATGGAATTATGGTTTGACCAGGTCGCGTGACCAGAACCACGAGTCCGTAACAAGTGGACCAGCATCATGTTCGTCTGACAATGAGGAAGAGAAGTTCGCCAGCGACACTGCTGTTGTGGACAGGTAAGTGTTATAAGCTAAATTATTCTTTATCCCTGAAAATTGTAAACAAAATGACTTTTGACCGACCGGTAAATTACAACTGTGCGTAGTAGACCGCGGCGCACGAACCGTGTCCAGTCCGTGCGCCGCGTCTGGACTGTGAATGCCCCCCCCCTACTCTTCTGTAGCGGATTGCAGATATTATTGCAGATATTTTAGTACAACTGTGCATAGTAGACCGCGGCGCACGGACCATGTACTGTGGCGCACGGACTGGACACGGTTCGTGCGCCGCGTCCGGACCGTGAACGCCCCCCCCCCCCGCTACTCTTCTGTAGCGGATTGCAAATATTATTGCAGATATTTTAGTACAACTGTGAGTAGTAGATCGCGGCGCACCGTCCCCGCGATCCATCATGTAGCGATGGGCGATGTCCGTCCTCTGTAGCGGGGGGGGGGGGGTGTTATCTTCTACATTACAGATATTTTAGTACAATTTTTAGTGCACTGTAGGTTATTTTTTCTTGTAAAGTCCGTACAGAGGGAGCTGAGGAGAAAGATCAGAGAAGGCAAGGACAGCTTCAGGAAGAAGATGGAGGACAAGCTGCAACAGAGCGACATCAGCGGGGTCTGGAGAAACCTCAAAACCATCTCGGGGCTCCAGAATACCTCCCCCCAGGCCACAGGGGGCAGGGAGTGGGCGAACAACCTGAATCTGTTTTTCAATAGATTTGACCAACCGCCCTCCCCCCTGACTGCACAACAACCACTGCTGCCTCTAAAGAAATCAAGTCCTGCTGCCCACTCCCCACTCTACCAACACCCCCCCACTCCCAACACACAGCCCCCCATCCTGACCCTGACCAGGACCCAGGTGAGGACGGAGCTGAGGAAGATCAAGGCGAGGAAGGCGCCGGGACCGGACGGCATCAACGCAAAGCTCCTCAAGTCCTGTGCAGACCAGCTGTGTGGGATTGTGACGTATATCTTCAACATGAGCCTGAAACTGGGGAGGGTACCACAGCTGTGGAAAACATCTTGTGTGGTACCTGTACCAAAAACTTCCCACCCCAAAGACCTGAACAGCTACAGACCGGTGGCCTTGACGTCCCACTTGATGAAGACCCTGGAGAGACTGCTCCTTGCTCACCTCCGCCCCCTGGTGGAACCAGCGATGGATCCACTCCAGTTCGCCTACCAGCATGGCATTGGGGTGGAGGATGCGGTGATCTTCCTCCTTCACCGTTCTCTGTCCCACCTGGAGAAGCCCGGGAATATGGTGAGGTTCATGTTCTTTGACTTCTCCAGTGCTTTCAACACCATCCAACCGATGATCCTGAAGGACAAGCTGCTGCGCGCAGGGGTGGACCAGCACCTGTCATCATGGATCCTGGACTACCTCACGAACCGGCCTCAGTTTGTGAGAACCCGGGACTGTGTGTCCGACACGATCATCAGTAGCACGGGGGCCCCCCAGGGAACGGTGCTGGCTCCCTTCCTGTTCACTCTTTATACTGCGGACTTCTCACACAACACAACACACTGCCATCTACAGAAGTTCTCTGATGACTCTGCGATCGTTGGCCTCATCTCCAATGGAGATGAAGCTGAGTACAGAGGGCTTATCCAGGACTTCGTGGACTGGTGCCATCGGAACTGCCTCCAGATCAACGCGAGGAAAACTAAGGAGCTGGTGGTGGACTGCCGCAGGCATGGGCAGCCCCTCACAGTACCAGTAAATATACAGGGAACAGACATCGAGATGGTGACATCCTATAAGTACCTGGGTATTCATCTGAACAATAAACTAGACTGGTCACACAATACTGATGCACTCTACAAGAAGGGACAGCGCAGGCTGTTCCTGCTGAGGAGACTCAGGTCTTTTGGTGTACAAGGGGCGCTGCTGAAGTCATTCTATGACACGGTGGTGGCATCAGCCATCACTTTTGGAGTGGTCTGCTGGGGCAGTGGCATTACTGCAGCCGATAGGAAGAGACTGAACAAACTGATTAAGAAAGCTAGCTCTGTCCTGGGGCAGCGCCTTGATCCGATGGAGGAGATAGGAGAGAGAAGGACGGTGGCTAAACTGTCATCTCTGCTGGAGTCCGAGTTCCACCCTATGCAGGACATACTGAATGCACTGAGGAGCTCATTTAGCAGCAGACTACATCATCCCAGGTGCACAACCGAGAGGTTTCGTAGGTCCTTCCTACCAACGGCTGTCAGACTGTACAACCTAAGCAGGGCTGCTCGCAGAGATAGCAAAAAGACGTAACAAACTAATAGTTTTTTGAATGCAAAAGATGCAATAGACTTACACAATGGTCCTCTCCGGCATACAACTAGGAACATACCGGTCGCTATGGAGGGTGAGAATATGTATGGGCACATAATCATACCATGTAGGATAACTAAGTAGACGGTTATGCTGTTTCATTCCATCTAGCAACAATGCTCTGCACTGTGTGTGTTTATATATTTGCATATTTATTCCATCTAGCTACAATGCTCCGTACTGTGGGTGTTTATATATTTATATATCTACATATTATTCCATCTAGCTACATTGCTCCGCACTGTGTGTGTTTATATACTTGCATATTTATTCCACCTAGCTGCAATGCTCCGTACTGTGGGTGTTTATATATTTACATATTTATTCCATCTAGCTACAATGCTCTGCACTGTGTGTTCATATATTCATATATTTATTCCATCCAGCTACAATGCTCTGCACTGTGTGTCTGTGTGTGTGTGTATATATATATATTTTATAGTAATACGTACATATGTTTATTAGCTGCTCTTGCTTGCTTGTTTTTTTTTTCTCTTGCCTTCTGATTGTTGCTCTGAGTGTTGCTATCCCTGTGCTGTTGCAATCCTGGAATTTCCCCGTTGTGGGACTAATAAAGGCTTATCTTATCTTATCTTATCTTAAAAAAAAAAAGCCACACATTTTTTACGTGGCATGCTTCTTTGTGTGCGGGGGCTTGTTTGTTCATTCATTCATGAATGAATGAATAAACAATCCCCCCCCCCACACACACACAGCCCTTCACCTTTCATTAGAGCCCAAGATGAAGCTTCTATATTGAATCATTCAAAAGTTACAGACGTTTTTCCAAACTGTGCCATTTGGCACAATTTGGCACAGTTCAAAAACGCCTGGGAACAACCTAAGAAAAAAACTGTGTAATATATTCATTTTTTGTGGTATTGTTACAAAATTTTGACCCCAGCTGGATAACACTTGGTTCTACATTTCTGTTGCATTTTCCAGCCCGGATCTAACAGCTGTGTGTTATTTGCAAGCATTTGTATCCAAAAAAACACCCAGGCGAACTTTATTTTCTTCAAGTTCAGTATGTTTAGATGACTGTTACTCAGTGGCAGGAGCACTTAGAGAGATTATGACTGTTTTGCCAAAAAATTCAAAGTGTTTTCTTTTAAATGAGACCAACCCCATGAAGATGCTGCAAAGGGTTGAAGAACAGCTTTTGATTTACTTTGGGTACATAATTTTTTTGGCGTTTTTAGGGAAATTGACCAGAGTGCAAGGGGTTAAATGTTTCAGATCATCAAACAGATTTAAATATTGTACAAAAATAACACAAGTGAACATAAAATGCAGTTTTTAAATGAAGGTGTTTATTATTAAGGGTAAAAAAAAAAATCCAAACCGACATGTCCCTGTGTGAAAAAGTGATTGCCCCCTAAACCTAATAACTGGTTGGGCCACCCTTAGCAGCAACAACTGTAATCGAGCGTTTGTGATAACTGGCAATGAGTCTTTTACAATGCTGTGGAGGATTTTTGGCCCACCCATCTTTGCAGAATTGTTGTAATTCAGCTATATTGGAGGGTTTTCAAGCGTGAACCACCTTTTTAAGGTCATGTCACAGCATCTCAATCGGATTCAGGTCAGGACTTTGACTAGGCTACTTCAAAGTCTTCATTTTGTTTTTCTTAAGTCATTATGAAGTCAACTTGGAGGTGTGTTTTGAATCATTGTCATGCTGCAGAACCCAAGTGTGCTTCAGCTTGAGGTCACGAACAGATGGCCAGAAATTCTCCTTCAGGTTTTTTTGGTAGACAGCAGAATTCATGGTTCCATTTACCACAGCAAGTCTTCCAGGTCCTTAAGCAGCAAAACAGCCCCAGACCATCACACTACCACCACCATATTTTACTGTTGGTATGATGTTCCTTTTCTGAAATGCCATGTTACTTTTACACCAGATGTAATGGGACACACACCTTCCAAAAAGTTCAACTTTTGTCCCATCAGTCCACAAATTATTTTCCCAAAAGTCTTGGGGATCATCAAGATGTTTTCTGGCAAAACTGAGATGAGCCTTTATGTTATTTTTGCTCAGCAGTGGTTTTCATCTTAGAACTCTGCCATGCAGGCCATTTTTGCCCAGTCTCTTTCTTATGGTGGAGTCATGAACATTGACCTTAACTGAGGCAAGTGAGGCCTGCAGTCCTTTGGATGTTGTTGTGAGGTCTTTTGTGACCTCTTGGATGAATCATCACTGTGCTCTTGGGGTAATTTTGGTCAACCGGCCACTCCTGGGAAGGTTTGCTACTGTTCCATGTTTTCGGCATTTGTGGATAATGGCTCTCACTGTGGTTCGCTGGAATCCCAAATCTTTAGAAAATGCTTTATAACCTTTTCCAGACTGATAGATCTCAATTTCTTTGTTTCTCATTTGTTCCTGAATTTCTTTGGATAGCAGCATGATGTGTAACTTTTGAGGATCTTTTGGTCTACTTCACTTTGTCAGACAGGTCCTATTTAAGTGATTTCTTGATTGAGAACAGGTGTGGCAGTAATTAGACCTGGGTGTGGCGAGAGAAATTGAACTCAGCTTTCCAAAGATGTGATAAATCACAGTTAATTTATGTTTTGGGTTTTTTTTGTTTTTTTGGGGGGGGCAATCACTTTTTCACACTGGGCTATGTAGGTTTAGATTTTTTTTTACCCTTAATAATAAACACCTTCATTTAAAAACTGCATTTTGTGTTTACTTGTATTATCGTTGTCTAATATTTAAATTTTTTTGATTATCCGAAACATTTTTAAAGTGTGACAAACATACAAAAAAATTGAGAAATCAGGAACTTTCCCAGGAGTGGCCGGCAAACCAAAATTACCCCAAGAGTGCAGCAACGACTCATCCAAGAGGTCACACAAGACCCCACAACAACATCCAAAGAACTGCCAGCCTCACTTGCCTCAGTTAAAGTCAGTGTTCATGACACCACCATAAGAAAGAGACTGGGCAAAAATGGCCTGCATGGCAGAGTTCCAAGACAAAAACCACTGCTGAGCCAAAAGAACATGATTTTTTGAGTAATTCGTTTTCCCTAGTTTTCCTCTCAATAATTTTATGAGCGTCACTCTCAAACTTTTTTCTGGACATTTTGACCTCGATAATTACTTCTTACCTCACACTGGTGCTTGCATAGTCACATGTCAAAACAATTCCTCTGATAGGCTATTGTTACGTGGTACTCACATGAGGCACTTGTAAACTGGACCAGTCAGAAGAAGAAGCCAACTTTATTGTCATTCAATCCCTGCAGCCAATCATGTACAGTAGAACAAAATTAGGTTTCTCCCATCTACAATGTTAATCACATCTAGAATCAGAGGGTTGCCATGCAAGGTGCCACAACAAACAACTTTTCCTTCCCCCATTCTGTTATGCTGAGCACCAAGCTAGAAAGCAGGACGTACCATTTTTATATGGTCTTTGGTATGACCTGCCCGGGGTTTGAATCCACGACCTCCCGGTTGTGGGGCAGATGCTCTATCAACTGATAGTAGCAGCTACACATGAATATCAAGTGATGGACAGAAGAATTTGACCAATTAACAACCAATCATTAAGGCAGCCTTGAGGGGCATGCGTAGGTGATTACAAGTATACACATCTAAGCACTGATATGTCAGGAAATCAAATTTAGGAATTTAAAATTTACCAAGAAAGAAAACAGATGGATGTTCCCTGCCAGATCTTTAACAGATGTAACAAAACCATAGTTGAACAATATTATTAACCTTCTGACCTGAGAGGAAAGAGAAGCCAAAAAGGAAAAAATACTGTTCTTCTAATATAAAAAAAAAACAAAACGTTGCTCTGCTGTTTTATATTCCTAAGCAGTTTGAATAAATAGACAAATTTAGCCCTTTCCTCCCCAGAATTTAGCTGGAGAAACAATAACTAGATCTGTCAGTATATAGCTCTAGAACCACAGGGGGCAGATACATCAGCCATTAGCAGCGATTGCAATCAGCTATCCCCACCTCCATATAAATGTATATCGATAAAAAATATGCCAAATTCAAGCCTAGCAGTCACTGAACTGAATTTCTCAACTACAGACAGCAAATAGAGCTGACTGCTTGTCTACAGTCATGCACGTATATAAACTTATACCAGAAGACTCACCTTCCCCCATCTGGCCTTCTTACGTGAATGGCTAATGTCCAGCCGCAGTGCAGAACTGCCAGATGTGAGCACCTGGACGTGGCACAAGGAGCACCATCTGTACCTGCTAATAGGGATGGGATGGGAGGTAATGTAGTGCTAAATATTGGCGCTGGGATACTTGGCACCACCCTGTCCCCACCCCTTACCGTCCACCGCATTAATGCACAGTCACTTTTTCAAGGCAAGCAATAAAGTGGCATCTCCATTTCATGGGTCTTGCTGCGTTTACCATGCTGTGTCAGAGGCTAGTAAAGTAAAGGTATTGGAGGTTTAATCAGTCATCCAATCATTATCTAAAGGTTCCAATAATGCACTGTGCTGTGTATTGAATGTTTTTGTCTAATACACATTTGAGCTCCAGTCCCCTGAGATTTACAAACAATACATACGTTGGAAACTGATGGATTCTGCATACAGCTTTTGCCATGTGTGTTATTCAAAAGCAGGCGAAGTAATTCATGTTTAAAATTGTGTTTCCAATCACTTCCTAATTGAGTGAACCTTCAGACGGTTCCTGCAGCTGAGGTCGTATTTATGCACCATTGTTTCCTTACAGGATTTGTCTCGGTAGGGAGGTAAAGCTGGTAATACACAATTAGGAGTATTTCACACACACTTGGATTTTAAGTTCTATTGCAACTAATGCTGCTGCCAGTAGTCAGCATTCATGTTTCTAGCCTTTTATTTAGGTCAGAGTATCAGAGAGTGAATTAAAAAAAAACAAAACTGAAAAATAAACATCCCCAAAATACATAATGTACAAAGCCAACAAGTGAAAGTAAAAATTAATTGAAAAACAGAAGCCAGGAAAAAACTGAATAAACTTTTGTTTTCTAGATGTAAAATCTCTCATTTAAGCAGGGTGCACACAATTGCAGTGGTGTTGTTGGCCATGGCACAGAATGGTGGTAGTGTGGTGACACGATAACAAGTGGCACTCCACCCAGGACTTGAGGTTGGGGGAGAGAGGGAGGTGAGAAATGATAATAGTGAAGAGAGGAGCGTAGACAACGAGGGGCGCTGTAGCGCTAGGGGGTTTTAGACTAGACAAGAGGTGCCTTTGCCCCTGCTGTGACAGGGCTTGGATCTGAAGTCACCGGGGTGCGAAAGTATGGTAATAAGTCATGCTCTGTGTACTGTATGTTGATGTGTGTACATGTCTTGTGTACTGTATGCTAATGTTTCACACCCTGGGTCCCAAAGGCTGGAATAAAGAGTATAAAAGTGGTTATCTTGAGACCCAGGGCAGGCTGTTTGTATCTGTTGGAGAATAAAGTTCTGTGTCGACAGCTCGTTGCCTCGTCTGATTTCCTCCTCTACAGTAGTACTGCACACTGTGAGGTGGGTTTGAAGATTTTATTATTAAATTACGATTATTCATAGTTTGGTTCCAAAGGAGAGAAAAGTCAAAGTCAGTAGCTTTTTATGATATGTGAGAACTGTAATGTGTTGTGTACCCTCATTTTCACAGTGAGATACCATGCGAAAAAGACAGACTTCACCACCAAAAACATGCTGGCATTATGTTCTGGCTTCATGCTAAATGTTCGCTGTGGTTAGCTTACTTGTAAAATGTGTTACACCAAAGTTTAGATTCCAACCTCACAATACACTTTCAACTGAAGGCTCAGTGCAATGCCTGGTTTTCACTTTTTACTTCAATAAGATGGTGTCGGCAAAGATGCAAACAGAAGCAGAAATGCTAGCTTGCTAGCTGGTCACTAGACCAAAGTAATCAATAACTGATGTATGTAGGTAGTGACTGATAGAAAATAGCAAATTTTGTTGAATATATGTTAGATATTAGATATACATACGTATAACATTACCAACAAACAAATCTGTTGTTCCTAATTACTGTTACTTATAAAGTGCATTTGTAAAACTGTTGTATAAAACCAATATTACACCAAAGGTCATGTGGTATCATAAATAAAGAACAACTGTGATTTAGTAAAAGGCCAAATGGAATCAATATTCATTGATACTGCATGACCTTGAGTGTAATATTACTTATTTATAAGATCCATGTCACACAGTTTTGTCAAAATGAACTTAATATGACTACTAGAATTGTATCTTTAAAGTTATGTAAGCCAGTGTACAACATTACAAGTTTTTACAACTTTCACATCAATGTGGTTAATATTTTATTTCACATTTTCACATCATTGTTCTTATCTTGTATTATATTACATGCTTGTAGTGGGCAAATGAAAATATTATATATATACTGTATATGGTGATGTAACTTTTTACCCCACTGCCGAGGAAAGTTGTTATGTGTGCCAGGGTAAGTTGTTATGGTAGCACTAAGTTGATACATTCACAAGACAAAGTACTTATTGCTACAGTTTTTATTGGCACCATGGTATATATCTGAAATAAAGCGTGAATGCAGTGCATCAGTCCACACAGATAAAAATGTCACACTGCTTGCTAAACATGCCTTGAAATTAAAATATTTGTGGATTAAGGTGTAAGGTGTAAAATGGTGTAAGTATGTAAAAAATAAGTTGAAAATGTTTTAGGTAAGAACAATTTACAGAAGTACCATACAGTTTTAAAATAATAGGAAAATAAAATTTCTGTTGCGCTTTAGCTCTAACAAACGTGAATGGTCTCCAGCTCATAGCAGGAGATAGCACATGGACACCGGCCACAGTATGATGCCCCGCACTTGAGGTCAGACATCCACAGTCAGACCAGAGTGTTGACGACAACGGCCCGCAGCAGACACTTCTGCAAAGGTCACCACTGTACATGGGAAAGGTCGTCACTGTGCAGCAAAAGCCTGAGGTTTGTTGTCGTGCCTTTGCATAATACCGCATTCTGTGAGATATTACAAGCATTCAGGGAAAACAAATCTGACTTCTATCAGATGCAAAGAATGCCCTTCAGATTTACAGACTTTGTTCAAGAAAATTGATGGATCACATAAATGACATCAGAAAATAAATTAATTCGCAAACCCAGAGCACCATCCCCACTGTCTGAATGATAATAATTTGCCATCATTTCACATAAGATGCACCATAATGACTGTAGAATCACTAAGGTCCAATACGATATTATGGGAATGTGTATGAATAGCATGTCACTCTAAGATAATTTTGTCTGTCATGTAAATATATTTTATGCTTTCTGTGTGTACCTATCATGCTTCTTGGGGTTTCTCTTTTATTTTAGTGCGTTATGTAGGATTTTTGTGACATTATATGGTCTGCAAAGTCAAACAGTCCAAGCCCCACCTGCACAGGAGTTCTCCTCTCCCACAGAGAATAGGATTACAATCGTGCCTTAAACTCACACATCTATACTGTGTAGCTAATGCTAGTGGGAACCAATGAAAGATTAAAAGAAGGCCTGATCTCTCAACAATCTCCTTAAGCCTAAAAAAAAAAAAAAAATGTTATGTATAAATGTTTAGGAGATTGTTGTACAATTTTTCATGGATATCTATAGAGATCTTTGAAAGATCCTTGAGATATCCCTGAGAGACCAGGAGAGATCATTGAAGGATCATTGAGCGTTCCTTGGGCAATCATGGAGACAGTTGAGAATTTCTTGGGTGATAGGGGAGCCTCTGAGTCTTGTCTGTGGAAAATAAACATTTCCAGAAGGTTGACAACAGCTTTTACACAGGGGGTGAAGATCACTGAGAGGTCATTGAACAATGAAAAAAGTTGTCCAATCTCTCAACAATCTTTCAATGATCTCTCAGTGATTACCCAGATCTCTCAATGATATTCCAGTGATTTCCACAGTCTCCACAGTTGAGACATTGTTTTGACTCAGTCCAAAACAATTTCTCAGCGATCTCCACAGGGAAGTGATCTCTCCATGATCTTTCGATGAGTGCCCATCGATCTCATTGAGCTCTCAGCAATCATAGTGTAGCTCCCTTTCTATCCAGAAAGAGCTCAAGAATCAAATCAAAAGCAAAAAAAGGCTTTCGAGTGCAGAGATGTAATGCCTTGTTTGTGTCAGGAGCTAAAATTAAGGCCCAATAACACAAACACGAGTCTCTGACCCCAACTGAAAAAAGGACAGCCACATCTTGCTCCAACGTAGCACCCTGCTGGGACCCTAATTCTCCCCAGTTTCCATACCAGGTAACAGCAGCACTTCTCTGAATGCCAGTGTGCAGCATCCAGGTGCCTGTGGAGGTCCAACAAGGTGGAAATGGTGCCTTTGATGTGGCCTGTGTCTAATCATTTCAAGCACTCCAAGTGACAGGAGACTTTAACTTCTTAGGTGCAAAGGTAGCAGGTTTGACGCCAGCTTCAGAGAGACGTGGCTGACAACTGTCAGCTGCGATGCTCTTCTGCTGTGTTGTAACAAAGTTATTTTTACTGTATAGCTGTCATAGAAGCACTAGGGCACGGGTGATTGCTTTTACTTCAATTTACAATCTCCATGAGACGCGTCTCAACTGAATCGACACTATCCCACCTTTGTAAATGGTTGGTTTCTGTTTTATATTATTACTCTGCAATAAAAGCTGGCTTCTGCTTGGGGCATTTCAGGATGCTCCAAGATTAAGAGAGAAATGAAAACATGTCAGGGCCAGAACTTTAGATGTTCTTATGCTTAAAAAAAAATCACTGCCCTTTGATCTTGGCCCCAAATGCTCCCTGTGGACTGCATATGACAAATGTTTTGAATTATTAATATGATGATTACAGCCCAAAAGAAGCAGGGACCACATGTAACTCACACAGCGTGTTGGTTGTCTGTCCATCACCCTGCAGTCAGTCTCGCTCACAGCCCCTCCACAGTCATACATTCATCTCCATTAAAGTCAGTGAGGGGGGTCTGTCAAGCCCTTCACACCTCTGTCAGTCCCCGTACTTTGGATGACATTGAACCCAGCAGTAGTCGAAGAGCTGCAGGGGAGGTGAGGGGGGTGAGGGGGGGCAGTGGGAGCCCATGTAGTGTTGGACTGATGGTAACTACATCATCTGCTGCTGCGTATTACTGCTAAGACTTCAAATGCTGCTGAGAACAGAAATATGGCTTCCTCACACACTGCTGCTTATCAATGTCTTGTCTTCTGCTACTGCTGGAGTTCAAAGGTTGTGCTAGACTTTCCCATTCTCCTTTACTTTGGTAGTGGAGTATACTGGAGTGCCATCCATCCATCTATCTATATTCTACCGCTTTTCAGGAGGGCGCGGTCACGGAGTCAGCAGTTCAAGCAGAGAAACCCAGACTTCCCTCTCCCCAGCCACCTGCTCCAGCTCTTCAGAGAGGATACCAAGGCATTTCCAGACCAGCTGGGAGACATAGTCTCTCCACCGAGTCCTGGGTCTGCCCCGGGGTCTTCTCCCAGTGGGATGTGCCCAAAACACCTCAAGTGGGAGGCGTCAAGGAGGCATCCTGAGCAGATGCCCATACCACCTAAACTGGCTCCTTTCAATGTGGAGGAGCAGCGGTTCTACTCTGAGCCTCTCCTGGATGACTGAGGTCCTCACCCTATCTCTGAGGGTGAGTCCAGGGATCCAACCAAGAAAGCTCATTTCAGCTGCCTGTATCCGCAATCTCATTCTTTCGGTCATTACCCAAAGCTCATGACCATAGGTGATGGTAGGAATGTAGATTGATTGGTAAATCGACAGCTTTGCCTTAGAGCTTAGCTCTCTCGTCACCACAACAGACCGGTACAATGTCCGCATCACTGCAGATGCTGCTCCGATCTGTCTGTCAATCTCTCACTCCATTCTCCCCTCACTCGTGAATAAGACCCCAAGATACTTAAACTCCCCCACTTTGGGCAGGAGCTTGTCCCCAACCCGGAGAGGACAATCTACTTTTTTCTGGCTGAGGACCATGGACTCGGACTTGGAGGTATTGATTCTCATCCCAGCCGCTTCACACTTAGCGGCAAACCATCCCAGTAAGACCTGTAGGTCATTGCTGGATGAAACCAACAGGACAACATCATCTGCAAACAACAGAGGTGAGATCCTGTGGTCACCAAGCATGACACCCTCCATTCCCTGGCTGCGCCTAGAAATCCTGTCCATAAAAATTATGAACAGGATCGGTGACAAAGGGCAGCCCTTTTCGGAGTCCAACTCTCACTGGGAATGAGTCCAACTGAGTGTTGGCAAGACAAACTAAACTCTCACAACGGTTGTATAGAGACTGAATAGCTTGTAACAACACGCCCGATACTCCATACTCTCAAAGCACAGCTCACAAAAAACCATGAGGGATGCAACTGAATGCCTTCACCAAGTCCACAAAACACATGTAAGCTGGTTGGGCAAACTCCTACAAACCCTCAAGGATTCTCTGGAGGGTAAAGAGCTGGTCTGATATGCCATGGCCAGGACGAAAACCACATTGCTCCTCCTGAATCCGAGGTTCAACCAATGGCCAGACTCTCCTCTCCAGTACCTTGGCATAGACCTTCCCAGGGAAGCTGAGGAGTGTGATCCCGCTAAAGTTGGAGCATACCCTCCGGTCCCCTTTTTTGAAGACAGGAACCACCACCCCGGTTTGCCATGCCAAAAGCACTGCCCCCGACCTCCACGCAATGTTGCAGAGCCGTGTCAACCATGACAGGCCTACAACATCCAGGGCCTCGAGGTACTCAGGGCAAATCTCATCCACCCCCAGGCCTGGCCACCAAAGAGATTTTTAACCACCTCCGTGACCTCAGCCCCTGTGATAGGCGAGTCGTCCCCCTCATCCACAAGCCCTGCTTCCTCTGTGGAAGGTGTGTCAGTGGGATTGAGGAGATTCTCGAAGTATTCCTTGCACCAATATCCCCAGTCGAAGTCAGCAGTGCCCCATCCGCACCATACACAGTGTGGACAGGGAGCTGCTTCCCCCTCCTGAGCCACTGGATAGTTTGCCAGAATCTCTTCAAGGCCAACCAGAGTCTTGTTCCATGGCCTCACCAAACTCCTCCCATACCCGAGTTTTTGCTTCAGCAATCAGCCGAGCTGCACTCCGCTTGGCCTGCCAGTACACCTCAGCTGCTTCGGGAGTCCCACAAGCCAACCAAGCTTGATGTGTATATATTTATACATATATATATATATATATATATATATATATATATATATATATATATATATATACATATATATATATATATATATATATATATATATATATATATATATATATATATATATATATAATATATGGCTTTTAATAAACCTGTTTAACTATTACTGAAGTAATGATTTATGTTCCATTGTATTATGTTCTTCTTGGTGCCATTTGTTCTTAGATTTTCTCATCTTCTTATTGATGTGTTTAGTTCAGTTTTTAAGTATGGTTTTTTAGTTCCTGTTTTTATGTGTTCTTAGTTTCTTTTTGTACCTTTTTAAATTTTGACTTTTAACAAACCATTTAACTACTATTCAAGTAGTTATTTATGTTCCATTGTTTTAGATTCTTCTTAGCTCCATTTGCTTTTAGATTTTCTTATTTTGATGTGTTCTTAGCTCAGTTTCTAAGTACGGGTCTTTAGTTCCCTTTGTTCTATGTGTTCTTAGTTTTATCTTGTATTTTATGTGTTTTAGCACCAGTGTTTCCTCAGTGGGGCTCCTCATGCCGGATGCTGCCTGGCCCATCTGCAGAGGTACTGGTCTCGTGTGTCACTCTAGCTTGGGTGGGTGGGGGCTTTATGCCACTGCCTACAGCTGTGGTGTGGGCCCCGGCCTGTCCTGGTTGGGGTGGCCTTTGTGGTACCCTCTGTGGTTATGGGCTGTGTGATCTCCCGGCATGGGGCGTTCCACGGGATGGTTGCTTCTTTACACGGTGCCTTGGTGCCGATCAATGTCTCTTTTGTTTTATACACTACCGTTCAAAAGTTTGGGGTCACCCAGACAATTATTTTGTGTTTTCCATGAAAAGTCATTGTTATTTACCACCATGAGTTGTAAAATGAATAGAAAATATAGTCAAGACATTGACAAGGTTAGAAATAATGATTTGTATTTGAAATAATATTTTTTTCCTTCAAACTTTGCTTTCGTCAAAGAATCCTCCATTTGCAGCAATTACAGCATTGCAGACCTAACATGATTGCACAAGGGTTTTCTAATCATCCATTAGCCTTCTGACGCAATGAACAAACACATTGTACCATTAGAACACTGGAGTGATAGTTGCTGGAAATGGGCCTCTATACACCTATGTAGATATTGCACCAAAAACCAGACATTTGCAGCTAGAATAGTCATTTACCACATTAGCAATGTATAGAGTGTATTTCTGATTAGTTTAAAGTTATCTTCATTGAAAAAAAGTGCTTTTCTTTCAAAAATAAGGAAATTTCTAAGTGACCCCAAACTTTTGAACGGTAGTGTATGTGTGTAAGAAAAGTAGGGGGTGATGTTTATGCCTGTGTGTGCGTGTGTGTGTGTTTGTGGGTATGTTTATGGGAGGGTTGGAAGGGGTGGGGATCTATCGTGTAAAATATGTAACTAAATGTGTCTACTGTTTTTAATCTATGTAAAGCACTTTGCACAGCATCTAATGTTTAAAAAGTGCTATGCAAATAAAGTTTGATTGATTGATTGATTGATTGATTGATTGATTGATTGAAATGTGACAAATTTAGATTTTAAAAAAAGTTGCAATGTTGTGAGAAAAACTCTTGTGAAATTTGCAGGAAAAAATTGTATTTATGAAGAAAGAAATCAGACTTACGGGAAATACATTGCATTTTATGAGAAAAAAAATGTCAGGTTTATGTGAAGGGAATCTGCAATTTTACCTGAACTCGTGACACATTTTTGGGGAGAAATATTTATTGAAAACCCAGGAAATATGTACTGAGGATCTCACAAATTTTGGAAAGAAATTTTCCAGACTTGCACCCAACCAGACTTCCACCCAACATCCAACAAACACTAATTCCCCTCCCCAAAGAACTGTTATTAAAAATTTTAGAGCCTAATTGTAACTTACATAATGCACAAAATTAAGTCAATTTTACCTCCTTGGCAAAGGCAATATCTAAATAAATACTAAGCAGGAAGCACTATATTCTTATTTAATATGGTCATCATCAATATATAAACGTGTCAAAATAGCATGCTTCAAAAGTTTCACCATAGTTATCATAAAAAATATTTAATTTTCATGACCTCTGCTGCCATCTGTGTAAATTATTACCAGCAAAAAGAGCTAAAATAAATAACTGCACTCATTCACCAGCCAAAGAGATATTTGTGAAGGATCGAGGGGAGGAAGCCCCCGACATTGCCCCCTCTTTGTCCTTCCATCCACCATTGCCCATCAGAGCCAAAGTCATCTCAGATGGGAAGGCCACAATTTTTACCAGCACTTATGACCCACAGCAGTCCTGCAGTGCACAACAAAGGGATGGACATTCTGACATGGCATGGCCAAGGGGGCCAGTAGACCATAGCAGCTTCATTAACACCGGTACATTAACTTTAAATCCATGCACAGCCACCACCTTCCCCACCGGCCACCCAGCTGAACATCAGGTGAGGGGCCTCAGCTACAGCTTGTGAGGGTCAATCTGCAATAAAAGGCATCCGTTTTCACAGCCTGCAGCGGGGAGATTTGAGACCTCCCACTCCTCTTTGAGCCATTAACTTCACCCTTTCATGGCAGACAGACAGACCAGTCTCTGAGCTCCCATAATCCCCAGCATTACCTTCACCTGACCTTCATATGCCCGAAGAAAGAGCAAGGGTGTATGAAAAGATGTGGAAACTGAAGAGGCTGCAGCTATTGAAAGATCAATCAGTAAAAAAGATACAGAATAGTTAGACTTTTGTCTTTCAGTTCTTTATTTCAAGGAAGAAACTTCATGTCCAAAAAGACACACACACACACACACATATATATGATTAGTTTTTATTTGAAAGCACAGCATTCAACTCTAGTTCCAATGGCTGATGTAGTCAGGCAGAGTATTTGTTATGAATCCCTGTATGCCTTTACGCAGCGCACAGAGGACAGGGAATAAAAACCCACTTGCAGGAGATAGTTGTGCATATTTATTGACAAAAAGTAGTTAAACAGTCTAAAGCAACAGATAAGTAGCACAGGATAAGTGGGAAGTCCTCCAGGATGCTCTACAGACACAGGTAAGAATAAAACTGGGAAAATGTCCTTTAACGCAAACAGGCTGAACTGTAGCGGGAGACAGATGGGGTGTGGCTGCCAAATCCATCACTGCTTCCCTGGAAGGGAAGGTCTCTTCCTGTTTAGTCTTAGTCACAATTCTCTAATTTACTTTTTGTTGTAGTTACAGAGGGGAAAATAAATATTGAACAATTCAAAACTTTCTCATTAAACATATTTCTGATGAAGCCATTGGCCTGAGAGTTTCAACAAATATTAGTAACAACCCAAGTAATTCATCCATTTGAAGAAGTCAAGGCAACTGTGCTCACAAAACAAGTTATTTTTAACAAAGTGGAATGACAGGGAATAAGCATTGAACACATGAAGAAAAAGAGGTGCAAAAAGGCATAGAAAGCCAAGAAACCAGCTGAAATCCATCAGAATTTATGAAGCCACCCCATCTCCTATCAGTGTAAATTAATTTCAGCTGGTTAAGTCCTGACTGACAGCCATATAAACAAGATGGCGACCGGGATGGTCACACTTTTTCAGCGCTGAGACAAAGTCGCTGATTTTCCCATTAAAAGTACCTAACCAACAGCGATCGGCGCTCGTGACGGACACCCACGGGCTGAATTTCCACCTCTGTCAAAATCCCGTTGGAATACCCCTTTAATCAGGCAGAACTGCTGCGCTCTACCCAAAGCGATTGCCAAGCTAACGCTAGTTAGCTTAACGCTGGCCCCAGTGCGCCACCTAACTCCGACACGAAGCGACTCAGTCCCCGGTGAGGGCTAACCGGAGGAACCAACTGAGGCGGCAGTTGGGAGCTCGGGCGCGGCGTTGGTGAGAGACGGGGGCCACCTGGACCCAGCAAACATCCTGAGTCGGAGCCCAATTGCGAGGCCCAGCTGAGGAACTACCAGACTGACGGCGGTTGGTGACGGGGCCTAGCGGAGGTGCCATCTAGGCAGGCGGCGGTGATCAGCGGCGGTGATCAGTGGAGTTCGGCTGCGCCGGCGGTGTGCGGCATAACCGGCCAAGCAGACGGCGGCAGGCGGCAGCGATCGACGGCGGTGATCTGCGGAGCTGTGCAGCGTTACTTGGCGGAGGAGCTGTGCAGGAGCTCGTTTGCGGCGGGTCCAGCAGCGGCCGGGCTAGTTGAGGCCTAGCCGGATTCTCTGTTTATTTCTATCCACAGGTCAGTAAAATGCCACCAAAAAAAGAGGAAATGGAAGAAATTAAAAAATCTCTGAACTTTATGTCAGAAGAATTGGCCAAATTGACTAGCCAGCAGGCCAAAATAATAGGCCTAATAGAAGAGGTACAAGCCCTACATTTAATAATTCAAGAAAAAGACAAAAAAATTATGGACCTGGAGCAACACGGGCGTCTTTTGGAGCAACGCGTCGAGGATCTTGAACAAGGTTCTCGCATTGATGACCTAGTTATAAGTGGACTAGACATCAGATATCAGTCATACACCCATGCCACAACAGGACTGAGTGGTGAAGATGCTCCCATGAGTGAATCAATGTCCATAGAAAATCAAGTGCTTCAGTTCCTTAATAATAGAAACATTAAAGTAGAAGCCAATGCAATCTCAGCCTGTTATGCTCTACCGAAGAAAGATAACAAAACAAAGAAATCAATTGTGATGCGCTTTGTGAACAGAAGGGTAAAGAATGACACACTGAGGCAGGCCAAAAAGCTACAGGGAACTCAAGTCTACCTAAACGAACACCTGACAAAAAAAACCGCTGAATTAGCACGGCAGGCACGGATGCTGAAAAAACAAAATAAGATACAGGCAACCTGGACAAGAAATTGTAGAATTTGGATTAAACTAAATGGAACACCAGAGCAAGCAAGGAGTATAATGATCAGAGATGCTACTGACTTAAATAAATATAGATGAACACCGATTAAAAAAATTATGAGTCAATGATAATCCATATTCATACACACGATAAGAATAGTTCTTTTGATACACCATGCCAAAGTACTTTAAAAAAATAAGCAAAATAAACAAAAACTTATGATCGACTCGAGTAGACATCAATTATCCCCAGCTGGAGGAAGTCATCTGACACAGAGTGAGGAAACTCAAACTCTGAAAATATGCCACTATGCTGAACATAAACCACAAGAGATGGAGAATGATATTGATCCTGATAACCACTTTTTCAATAATATTCACAACCACTGTGAATATTACACTGAAAAGCAATTCAAAAGTCAAGTGCAATTAGATGGTAAACTGTCAATAATACACTTCAATAGCAGAAGTCTTAACAAAAACTTTCCACAGATTCAGGACTATTTAAAACAGCTAGACAGAAAATTCACAGCTATTGCAGTCTCTGAAACCTGGCTTAATGAAGATCAGGCTCCCCTGATGGCAATAGAGGGATATCAGATGTTTTATATTAACAGAACTCAAAAAAAGGGTGGTGGTGTTGCACTGTATATTGATGACCTGTATAGGTGTAAGCTTGTAAATGGAATGTCCTTTGCACTACCAGGGATTTTGGAATGTGTTACTGTTGAGATTGACCTAGACAAAACAAAAAATCTAATCATAAGCTGCATATATAGAACGCCGGGAACTTGCATTGAGACATTCAGAGATAAATTAGTCGAGCTGTACAATAATATTACTAGTAAGAAAATGGTAGCAATTTGTGGAGATTTCAATATTGATTTACTGGATCCACATCAACAAAATGTAATTACAGAGTTCATGTAGAACTCTATGTACAGCATGAGTCTACAGTATATCCCACAATAACACATCCCAGTAGAATCACAGTTCACTCTGCTACACTTATTGACAACCTGTTTGTCAATGTTATCGATAAGAAAATAGAAAGTGGATTATTGATAAATGATATAAGTGACCACTTGCCAACCTTTGCACTTATCCATGGCCACACGGGGCCCAACGCAGAAAAAATTTCAAAATCATTCAGACACAAATCACCAAATGCAATCAATTCTCTTAAAGAGGACTTGCTGAAGCAAGGCTGGACAGAAGTCTATGTATCAGATGTAAATGAAGCCTATGACACATTTATAAACATTGTAACCACTCTTTATGAAAAAAACTGCCCATTAGTAAAAAAAAAGCTTAAACACAAATTTGCTGATAAGCCATGGTTAACCAAAGGACTACAAAAGGCGTGTAAAAAGAAAAATTTATTATATAAAGCTTTCCTAAAGAAAAGGACAATAGAAGCAGAGCAGCGGTATAAAACATACAAAAATAAGTTAACATATATAATAAGATGTAGTAAAAGAGACTATTACAGTAAAGAACTGGAGAAAAACAAAGACAATATTAAAAATACATGGACAATACTCAACAGTATCCTTGGAAATAAAAGCAGAAATACAAGCTACCCAACTAATATTCCAAAAAATAATAAAACGACTCAGAGTGTGAATATAGCTTCACCTGCAGATGAATTTAATAATTTTTTTGTTAACATTGGACCTAAACTGGCCCGAGAAATACCCACTACGGTGCCTACAAGTGATACAATATGCAATAACACTGCTGTAAAAGACTCCATCTTCATAAAGAACACAGACGAAAGAGAGGTCATTAAAATTGTTAAATCGTTCAAAAGTAAAACATCTACGGACTGTGATGGTATTGACATGCTATTAGTCAAAACTGTTATCGAATGCATAGTAAAACCACTGACGTATATCTGTAACCTGTCTCTCCAATCAGGTATATTTCCCAATGCAATGAAAATAGCTAAAGTAATTCCGATATACAAGACGGGAGACAGAGGGGAACTCTCAAACTATAGACCAATTTCACTATTACCGCAATTTTCCAAGATACTTGAAAAAATATTCTATGAGAGAATTGACAACTTCATACTGAAGAATGATTTATTGTGTGAGCAGCAATATGGGTTCAGACACAAGAGGACAACTGCATATGCCCTAATGGAATTTACAGAAAAAAATTTCAACAGCCATTGAAAATAAAGAGTATTTAGTTGGAGTATTCCTAGATCTTAAAAAAGCATTTGATACAGTAGATCACAATTTATTATTAAAGAAACTACAAAATTGTGGTATTAGAGGGGTAGCACTGTCGTGGTTAAGTAGTTACTTAAAGAATAGATATCAGTATGTATGTGTTAGCAACAAAAATTCAGTTACTGAAGGTCACCTGTGGAGTCCCACAGGGTTCAGTTTTGGGACCATTATTATTCAATATGTATATAAACGATATATGTAAAGTTTCAGAAAAAATGGACTTAATATTGTTTGCCGATGACACTAATCTGCTATGCAGTGGAAACAACTTGGAACAACTTCTGGATACACTCGGAAAGGAATTAGGAAAGCTTAAACTGTGGTTTGATTCAAACAAATTAACGCTCAATTTAAGTAAGACAAAATTTATAGTCTTTAACAACCATCACAACAACCCAGTACCCAAACTCAGTGTAAATGGTGTAGAGATTGAAAGGGTATCTGAAACTAAATTTCTTGGAGTAATAATTGATAACAAACTGTGTTGGAAGTCACATATTAATTATATTAAAGGTAAAGTATCCAAATCAATTGCAATATTACACAGAGTGAAATATTTGCTGAATCAACCCACACTATACACCTTGTATCATTCATTAATACTCCCATACATGACATATTGTAATGAAGTATGGGGAAATACATATAAAACAAACATATATCCACTCTTTATGCTTCAAAAGAGAGCTATTAGAATAACAAACAAATCAGCTTACAGGGAACCAACAAACCCACTTTTTCTTAAACAAAAAACTCTCAAGTTGAAAGATCTGGTTGACTTTAAAACCGCAATAATAATGTTCAAAGTGAAGAATTTATCACTGCCCGCAAATATCCAAAAGTTGTTCCAAACAAGGGAGAAACAATATCACTTCAGAGGAGCATGTATATTTCAAAAGCCTACAGTGAGAACAACCACCAAGCAACACTGTATTTCAGTGCAAGGAGTCAGATTATGGAACGATTTTGGACCTGAATTAAAATCATGTACAACGCTTGGACAATTTAAACAAAAACTAAAGGAAGAAATACTCCAAACATATTTACAAGACGACATGTAAACTCACATAAGGACTGACATATCCAGCCTGTATTGTGTTGTAGCTTAGTTTTTTGTTTTTGTTTTTTTCTCTGTGACATTTTGTCTTAAATTTGTTTTTGAATAGTAACCGCTTAACTTAGCCTAGCTTAGTTTTCTTTTTCTCTCAGTCACATTTTGTCTTAGCTTTGTTTTAAATTGTAATTGCTCTTGTCTTGTTTTCTCCTTTTTCTCTTTTGAATTCTTGGATGGAATATGGGTGGGCAATATAAGCTGCAGCTTCAGCCATCACCCATTTCGGATAACTCACGTGGAATTGTATAGTAGGAGGAGTCTTTGTCTAATTTGACCTTGTTGTTATATTATACAGTGTCTTTTAACCTGTACTGTACTATCCGAAATAAATTCATTCATTCATTCATTCATTCATTCATTCTTTTAAAAGGTCTATGAATATAAGATTGTCACACCACAAAGAACACATGATGAGTAGAAGCAAAGAGCTCTCTCTAGACCTTTGCAGCCTTGTTGCTGCAAAACATAACAATGGCATTGGTTACAGGCACATTTCTTAACTGATGAATGTTTCAGTGATTAATGTTGGAGCCATCATTCAGAAGTGGAAAGAATATCATTTTACCATAAACCGGCCACGACCAGGAGCTCCTCACAAATTTTCTGACAGAAGAGTAGAAAGAATTATCAGAAGAGTTATCCAAGAGCCAAAGACCACTGGTGGAGAGCTCCAAAAGACTTGGAGTTAGCAGGTACTGCTTTTTCAAAGAAAACAATAAGTAATGCCCTCAACCAACATGGGCTTTATGCCTCCTCACCTTGCAAGACTCCATTTCTGGAAAAAAAAAAAAAAAAAAAAAAGCATGTTAAAGCTTGCTTAAAGTTTGCTGCACAACATTTGGGCATGCCAGGAAAATACTGGGAGAATATAGTCTGGTCAGATGAGACCAAAATTGAATTTTTTGGATGCCACAACTAGGGATGAGCCAATCCGATCCGCCGTATCGGTTTCGGTCCAGGCAAAATGGCTGGATTTTCAGCCATCATAAGGAGTAAAGTATCAGTAAGGAGTAAAAGTAATTTACCGATAACAATAAAATGAAGGTGCGATTGTGTTCTCAGCTGTGCTACATGCAGCTTCTGTAAACAAAGGCAACGATTGTCAGATCACTGGAGCTTGTCTGTGGGACTCTCCTTGTTTTTTAAAATAATTCTGTTGAACCACAATTCAAAAGCATTGTGTGATTTTCATTGGTTAGTTTTCATAGAATTTTTATTTATTACCACTTTTGTCAGATTCAAGTTATTTCTGTGACCATTGTGGGTTTTTCTTACTTTAATAAAAATAAATTCACTATGAAATTATTTCTGCCTGCATTTGGGTCCTCTCTCATCCTTGCCTGCCACAAACAGAACAGTACAGTGCGTCCGGAAAGAATTCACAGCACTTCACTTTTTCCACATTTTGTTATGTTACAGCCTTATTCCAAAATGGATTAAATTCATTTTTTCCCTCAAAATTCCACACACAATACCCCATAATGACAACATGAAAAAAAGTTTTTGTTTTTTTTTGAGATTTCTGCAAATTTATTCAAAATAAAAAACTAATAAATCGCATGTAAATAGGTATTCACAGCCTTTGCCATGAAGCTCAAAATTAAGCTCAGGTGCTTCCTGTTTCCACTGATCATCCTTGAGATGTTTCTACAACTTAATTGGAGTCCACCTGTGGTAAATTCAGTTGAATGCACATGATTTGGAAAGGCACACACCTGTCTATATAAGGTCCCACAGCTGACAGTGCATGTCAGAACACAAACCAAGCATGAAGTCAGAGGAATTGTCTGTAGACCTCCGAGACAGCATTGTCTCGAGGCACAAATCTGGGGAAGAGTACAGAAAAAACTTCTGCTGCCTTTAAGGTCCCAATGAGCACAGTGGCCTCCATCATCCATAAATGGAAGAAGTTCGGAACCACCAGGACTCTTCCTAGAGCTGGCCAGCCATCTAAACTGAGTGATCGGGGGAGAAGGGTCTTAGTCAGGGAGGTGACCAAGAACCCGATGGTCACTCTGTCAGAGCTCCAGTGTTCATCTGCAGAGAGAAGGGAACCTTCCAGAAGGACAACCATCTCTGCACCAGTCCACCAATCAGGCCTATATGGTAAAGTGGCCAGACGGAAACCACTCTCTAGCAAAAGGCACATGGCAGCCTGCCTGGAGTTTGTCAAAAGGCACCTGAAGGACTCTCAGACCATGAGAAACAAATTTTCTGGTCTGATGAGACAAAGGTGGAACTCTTTGGCATGAATGCCAGGCGTCATGTTTGGAGGAAACCAGGCACCGCTCATACCCATGCCAATGGTGGTGGCAGCATCACGTTGTGGGGATGTTTTTCAGTGACAGGAACTGGGAGACTAGTCAGGATAGAGGGAAAAACGAATGCAGCAATGTACAGAGACAGCCTGGATGAAAACCTGCTCCAGAGCGCTCTTGACCTTCGACTTGGGCAACAGTTACTCTTCAGCAGGACAATGACCCTAAGCACACAGCCAAGATATCGAAGGAGTGGGTTCAGGACAACCCTGTGAATGTCAATGAGTGGGAAGAGATTGCCAGAGCATTGCGCATTATACACAGCAGCGTGTTCCTCTGTGTATGCAAGCCTTCATCTCCTACATTTACTTTCAGCCTGACTAACTAGTCTTCTCTAACGCTACAAGACTGTTGTGGTTATTTGGTGTTAGCAGGTGTTCCTGCCTCGCCCTCATCCTCCGGATGGCATGGACCGCCTGGGATCGCTCCAGCTCGTAAGTCATGTTTGCCTTTCTCGTGCTGACAGCTACTCTGCGGCACTAGGCATTCCCCTTCCTTGGGCTGCTGAGCATCCAGGTGGCATCCCTGTTTTTCTGGTGGCCTTAATTGCAATCATATCAACTCTCTGCTTATTAGCGTGACTGGTTGCTGGACTTAGTTTGGGTTTTTGTTTAATAAAGTGCACAAAACTACTTCTGCTCGTGGGTTTTCATTCCTCCCTCTGTGCGCTGCGTAATGGCACACGAGGGGTCATGACATAGACAGACAGACAGATAGATAGACAGATAGATAGATAGATAGATAGATAGACTTTATTGATCCCAAACTGGGAAATTACAGTGTAACAGCAGTATGATAGTAGACGATCAAAATGACAGAAACACACAGCATAATAGACAAGCCATAGATTGTTGTATAATAAGCAGCCATAACCAATTTAAACTAGATGGATGGATGGATTGATGGATGGATGGATGGATGGATGGATGGATGGATGGATGGATGGATGGATGGCAAAAAGTGGGTCGTATATAACCAAAATAAGCAATGAAATCCAAGAAATGACAAATGTTAAACCACAATGAAAACTAAAAACTGCCATGATTTTATATAATCACTAGATAACAAAAAAAAGAGAGCGAGACAACAACACCCTTCTGCAGAAATAGTTAGTCTTTCTTAATTTTACTGGGACCATTGTTAAACAAAATAACAAGATGAATAAAATGCAATTTTAATTAAACAGATGCAACCAGAAAACAAAGAATCTCCTAAGCTAGCCTGTGTCTTAGACTTGATAAACATTTGGGCTTTGCATTTGGTTACAGTGTATAGGAAAGGATGTGAAGGCAAGGCACAAGTTGGACGAGACGGAATCTTTATTTTTCCTCTAAAAACATAATATAGTCATAAGCCTCCAGAGCAAACGCGCTGGGGAAGAAAACCCCCACAAAGGGGAACTCCCCTTCGGTTGTGCATCTGGCTTTTATAGCTTTAATCTCATGCATAACAACCGAGGCTTCTGACATTATCCATGTTGCCTGGACAAAGAGAATGTGTGGCGCAATTATCATAACTTCTTGACACATAAGTTACAATACATTCACACCCCTATGTCTTTACGCACCAGCTCGGTGTGGCAGGGGGCAAAAGTCATATCTTTGTCTGGGTGGCTCAAGGTTACTCTTCTTCTCCCCGGGAGGTGTATAGCACTAACTGTCTTGTTTGATACCTCCCGGAGACACTTCCTCCATCAGTCCATTATTCTGTCTCTCCTCTTGTGTTCTGGGTGTGAGAGAATCCCAGACCTGTGCCCCCACAACAGCAGCATAAAATCATTTGAACTAAAACTACTCTTTGTAAATGCTTTTAAGTTGAAAAAGTTTAAGGTTAATATATTAGCAGATAGCCTGCCCATCACTGAGCTATGCTGGGCGCTGCTCCCGTTGCACAACACAAAGACATGAATGGGTTTGAGAGGGAGGGGAGCACAGTGCCTACTGCATCCTATTTGAAAGGATCATTACTTTTCTGTGAATAAATTTTAGCCTTTATCAAGTTTTTCTGTCATGCATACAGCTGGAGTGGCAGAATAAGAAACTGTGTAAATAAGAATGGAAGTTGTCTGATTTCATATGAAAAAGGTCTATCCACCTTATTCCTGGGGGTGCCGCTGTAGAAACGATTATGGGCGGGACCTCTGGTTTCGGCTGAGGTAGTGTTAAATCAGTCAGCAAGAGTGGAGTAGCAGGGGCATTTAAAATAGTGTTTTTAAAAGTTTTTCAAATTCATTTTAATGCATAGTTCACATACGTGTTTTGCACTCAAGTGGCAGCTGATATCAGTACTTGTAGTTTTTGTATTTTTTTTAATGTTTTGGCATAGTTCTGGTACTTTGTGGTTGTGCCATAGACTGTATAAATGGAGGCTTCTTTGTGGCTCTGACTAGATTCTACATCTGCTCTGAGGTAAATCTGATTATGTCCAACATATTTTAATAAAATGCAGCCAACCTTATTGCGGTGGAGGCATTGATATATGTGACCCGTGCTGGCAAAATGAGTTGGAATACACACCGCGTCATTACGAGCTACAGGCAGGAGAAGTCATAAATCATGACTCTTTCTTTGTTTGCTAATGGCAAGTCCCAGGAAAACCCCCATGAGTACCTGGTATCATTGTAAAGCTTAGAAATTGTACTTTCTAAAAATACATATGTTTTGGCGGAAGATGTAACTCCTGACCGATCGAAGGCAAGCTTTAAACCTAGCCAAAATATAAACAAATTGGCTTTTTCCGGGTCCGTTTTTGCACACTTCCTACAAATTAAAAATCTTGTTGAAGGTCTTTTAATACACAATATGGAAAAAATGTTACCTCAATTTTGATAAGTTCCTCAAAGTGACTCATTTTGCCAGCACAGGTCACATCAGAGCTTTTATTTGTTTACAGCATTAGCATCTTAGCAGCAGCGCTAACAAACGGAGCTACTGTCTACCAGGCCACTTTTTAAGATCATCTTCCTATCCTTAGATTGTCGTGGGAAGTGGTATGATTATATTACTGTTTTTGAGGCGCAAAAGGCCATGTTCCCGCATTTCTGATGCCGAAGTCATTGTTTTTAAAAAGGAAAAGTGTCCTGTTTCAGTGACAACCATACATTCTAAACTAGTATTGGAAGTTGCTACCATAATTCACGCAAAGCATCATGGGCCCTAGGAGGTGGATAGATGTTTTTAAATAATGGATTGTTATTAAGGATTGTATAATAAAAATAGCTCAACAAAATGAGAGCAATAAGTATGTATGTTACTGTTGTGTCTGTACAGGGAATAAGACCAGAGGACTCGTCCATGTGTTGAGGATAGCTTTGATTAGCAACAAACTAATGATTAGCAACAGCTAGCAGAGGTGTGGTACAGGCAGGTTAGGTGGTGGAAGGCAGAGCGGCAAAGAGGGTGACTCCCTGCCGTTATCTCCTTAATATATATATATATACAGTATATATATATATATACAGTATATATATATACATATATATATATATATATATATATATATATATATATATATATATATATATATATATATATATATATATATATATATATATACATACATATATATATATATATATATATATATATATATATATATATATATATATATATATATATATATATATATATATATATATATACACAGTATATATATATATATATATATATATATATATATATACGTATATCCTTAATATAATATAATATATTAAGGATATAATAATATATTATTATATCCTATATATATATATATATATATATATATATATATATATATATATATATATATATATATATATATACAGTATATACTGTGTATATATATATATATATATACTCTAAAGGACTGTTTTGAAGCCACTGCCTGGAAGCAGCTCTGCGATCCACATGGTGAGGACATTGATGGCCTCATTCACACCTTCACGGGCTACCTCAGCTTCTGTGTGGACAAATCCGTTCCCACCAAGACCATACGGCGTCACTCAAACAACAAACCCTGGATCAACCCTGAGATAAAAACACTTCTGAGAGAGAAGAAGAGGATCTTCAGGTCGGGGAACAGGGAGATGCTGAAGTCCGTACAGAGGGAGCTGAGGAGAAAGATCAGAGAAGGCAAGGACAGCTTCAGGAAGAAGATGGAGGACAAGCTGCAACAGAGCGACATCAGCGGGGTCTGGAGAAACCTCAAAACCATCTCGGGGCTCCAGAATACCTCCCCCCAGGCCACGGGGGGCAGGGAGTGGGCGAACAACCTGAATCTGTTTTTCAATAGATTTGACCAACCGCCCTCCCCCCTGTCTGCACAACAACCACTGCTGCCACTAAGAAATCAAGTCCTGCTACCCACTCCCCACTCCACCGACACCCCCCCCCACTCCCAACACACAGCCCCCCATCCTGACCCTGACCAAGACCCAGGTGAGGACGGAGCTGAGGAAGATCAAGGCGAGGAAGGCGTCGGGACCGGACGGCATCAGCGCAAAGCTCCTCAAGTCCTGTGCAGACCAGCTGTGTGGGATTGTGACGTATATCTTCAACATGAGCCTGAAACTGGGGAGGGTACCACAGCTGTGGAAAACATCTTGTGTGGTACCTGTACCAAAAACTTCCCACCCCAAAGACCTGAACAGCTTCAGACCGGTGGCCTTGACGTCCCACTTGATGAAGACCCTGGAGAGACTGCTCCTTGCTCACCTCCGCCCCCTGGTGGAACCAGCGATGGATCCACTCCAGTTCGCCTACCAGCATGGCATTGGGGTGGAGGATGCGGTGATCTTCCTCCTTCACCGTTCTCTGTCCCACCTGGAGAAGCCCGGGAATATGGTGAGGATCATGTTCTTTGACTTCTCCAGTGCTTTCAACACCATCCAACCGATGATCCTGAAGGACAAGCTGCTGCGCGCAGGGGTGGACCAGCACCTGTCATCATGGATCCTGGACTACCTCACGAACCGGCCTCAGTTTGTGAGAACCCGGGACTGTGTTTCCGACACGATCATCAGTAGCACGGGGGCCCCCCAGGGAACGGTGCTGGCTCCCTTCTTGTTCACTCTTTATACTGCGGACTTCTCACACAACACAACACATTGCCATCTACAGAAGTTCTCTGATGACTCTGCGATCGTTGGTCTCATCTCCAGCGGAGATGAAGCTGAGTACAGAGGGCTTATCCAGGACTTTGTGGACTGGTGCCATCGGAACTGCCTCCAGATCAACGCGAGGAAAACTAAGGAGCTGGTGGTGGACTGCCGCAGGCATGGGCAGCCCCTCACAGCACCAGTAAATATACAGGGAACAGACATCGAGATGGTGACATCCTACAAGTACCTGGGTATTCATCTGAACAATAAACTAGACTGGTCACACAATACTGACGCACTCTACAAGAAGGGACAGCGCAGGCTGTTCCTGCTGAGGAGACTCAGGTCTTTTGGTGTACAAGGGGCGCTGCTGAAGTCATTCTATGACACGGTGGTGGCATCAGCCATCACTTTTGGAGTGGTCTGCTGGGGCAGTGGCATTACTGCAGCCGATAGGAAGAGACTGAACAAACTGATTAAGAAAGCTAGCTCTGTCCTGGGGCAACGCCTTGATCCGATGGAGGAGATAGGAGAGAGAAGGACGGTGGCTAAACTGTCATCTCTGCTGGAGTCCGAGTTCCACCCTATGCAGGACATACTGGATGCACTGAGGAGCTCATTTAGCAGCAGACTACATCATCCCAGGTGCACAACCGAGAGGTTTCGTAGGTCCTTCCTACCAACGGCTGTCAGACTGTACAACCTAAGCAGGGCTGCTCGCAGAGATAGCAAAAAGACGTAACAAACTAATAGTTTTTTTTTTTTTTTTTTGAATGCAAAAGATGCAATAGACTTACACAATGGTCCTCTCCGGCATACAACTAGGAACATACCGGTCGCTATGGAGGGTGAGAATATGTATGGGCACATAATCATACCATGTAGGATAACTAAATAGACGGTTATGCTGTTTCATCCCACCTAGCAACAATGCTCTGCACTGTGTGTGTTTATATATTTACATATTTATTCCATCTAGCTACAATGCTCTGCACTGGGTGTGTTTATATTTATATATCTATATATTTATTCCATCTAGCTACAATGCTCCGCACTGTGTTTTTATATATCTACATATTATTCCATCTAGCTACATTGCTCCGCACTGTGTGTGTTTATATACTTGCATATTTATTCCACCTAGCTGCAATGCTCCATACTGTGGGTGTTTATATATTTACATATTTATTCCATCTAGCTACAATGCTCTGCACTGTGTGTTCATATATTCATATATTTATTCCATCCAGCTACAATGCTCTGCACTGTGTGTCTGTGTGTGTATATATATATTTTATAGTAATATGTACATATGTATATTAGCTGCTCTTGCTTGCTTGTTTTTTCTTGCCCTCTGATTGTTGCTCTGAGTGTTGCTATCCCTGTGCTGTTGCAATCCTGGAATTTCCCCGTTGTGGGACTAATAAAGGCTTATCTTATCTTATCTTATATAATTCGGGAGATCGGATCACAACTTCAGGGACCACAACTGCAGGGAAATGGTTTACTTGAAGAGCTTCAATCTGGGTTTAGAATCCATCATAGTACTGAAACAGCCTTAGCGAAGGTCACTAACGACCTCCTCATTGCATCTGATAATGGACTAGTTTCTGTACTTGTCCTTTTAGATCTTAGTGCAGCTTTTGATACTATTGATCATAATATTCTACTTGATAGATTAGAATATTATGATGGACTTAATGGAACTTCGTTGCAGTGGTTTAGATCTTATTTATCTGATAGGTTCCAGTTTGTTCATGTAAATGATGAGTTTTCTTTCAGCTCAAAGCTTAGTCGTGGAGTTTCACAGGGATCTGTGCTAGGCCCTACTCTTTTTAGTTTATATATGCTTCCGTTACACAACATTATTAGAAAGCACTGTATACATTTTCATTGTTATGCAGATGACACACAATTATACCTGTCAATGAAGCCAGATGATACTAATCAATTAGCCAAGTTAGAAGCCTGTCTTAAGGAAATCAAAGCTTGGATGACTTGTAATTTCCTGCTATTAAATTCAGATAAGACTGAAGTCATTCTTGTTGGTCCAAAAAACCTTAGAAATTCCTTTCCAAATCAAACTTTCAGTTTGGATGCAGTTACTCTTTCTCTTAATAGCTCTGTGAGGAACCTTGGAGTTATTTTTGATCAGGATTTGTCCTTCAATTCACATATTAAATTTGTTTCTAAGACTGCCTTCTATCATTTGCGTAATATTGCCAAGATTAGGAGCATCTTGTCTCAGAGTGATGCTGAGAAGCTGATCCACGCTTTTGTTAGCTCGAGATTAGATTATTGTAATTCTTTATTATCAGGCTGTCCTAAAACATCTTTAAAAAGTCTTCAGCTGATCCAAAATGCTGCAGCAAGAGTTTTAACAGGTACTAGAAAGAGAGATCATATCTCTCTGGTTCTGGCCTCCCTTCATTGGCTTCCCATAGAGTTTAGAATTAAGTTTAAAATCCTTCTTCTTACTTACAAAGCTTTAAACAATCAGGCTCCTTTTTATTTAAAAGATCTGATACTACCGTATCATCCTAACAGAGCACTACGCTCCCAAAATGCAGGATTACTTGTAATACCTAGAATCTCCAAAAGTACAATGGGAGGCAGAGCCTTCAGTTATCAAGCTCCTCTCCTGTGGAATCAGCTGCCAATCTGGATTCGGGAGTCAGACTCGATCTCTGTTTTTAAGAATAGGGCTAAAACCTACCTTTTTGATATAGCCTACAATTAGGGAGGGATCATGTGTTTCTGAACCCTCCCTTAGTTATGCTGCTAATAGGTTTAGTCAGCCGGGGAACCTCCAGTAACGCACTGGGCCTCACTCCTTTCCTCACTCTCTATGAAATATTTTTTTTTTGCTGGTCATTAACATTTGTTTGTTCTCTCCCATAGATTGAGTCCCCATCGTGCTGTTTGCTCTCTACATGTCTGTTCTTTTCTTCTTCTCTATCCCCTCACCCCCCAGCCAGTCGCAGCAGATGACTGCCCCTCCCTGAGCCTGGTTCTGCTGGAGGTTTCTTCCTGTTAAAAGGGAGTTTTTCCTCTCCACCGTCGCCAAGTGCTTGTTCACAGGGGATCGCCTGATTGCTGGGGTCTTTCTGCAACTGTGGGGGTCCCCCCTTCAGTTGATAGTGCTATGAGATGACTGTTGTTGTGAAATGGCGCTATATAAATAAAGTTGAATTGAATTGAATTGAATTGAACTTGGTTCATCTCTGGCCGGTGTACAAACCCCTAGTGCACAGACAACCTCCGGCCATGCGCACAGTGAAGTTATGGTCTGAGGAGGCAATGGACACTCTAAAGGGCTGTTTTGAAACCACCGCCTGGGAGCAGCTCTGCGATCCACATGGTGAGGACATTGATGGCCTCACTCACACCATCACGGACTACATCAGCTTCTGTGTGGACAACACCGTTCCCACCAAGACCATACGGTGTTGCTCAAACAACAAACCCTGGATCAACCCTGAGATAAAAACACTTCTGAGAGAGAAGAAGAGGATCTTCAGGTCGGGGAACAGGGAGATGCTGAAGTCCGTACACAGGGAGCTGAGGAGAAAGATCAGAGAAGGCAAGGACAGCTTCAGGAAGAAGATGGAGGACAAGCTGCAACAGAGTGACATCAGCGGGGTCTGGAGAAACCTTAAAACCATCTCTGGGCTCCAGAATACCTCCCCCCAGGCCACGGGGGGCAGGGAGTGGGCGAACAATCTGAATCTGTTTTTTAATAGGTTTGACCAACCGCCCTCCCCTCCGACTGCACAACAACCACTGCTGCCACTGAAGACATCACGTCCTGCTGCCCACTCCCCACTCCACCATCACCCCCCCACTCCCAACACACAGCCCCCCAACCTGACCCTCACTAAGACCCAGGTGAGGGCAGAGCTGAGGAAGATCAAGGCGAGGAAGGCGTCGGGACCGGACGGCATCAGTGAAAAGCTCCTCAAGTCCTGTGCAGACCAGCTGTGTGGGATTGTGGAGTACATCTTCAACCTGAGCCTGAAGCTGGGGAGGGTACCACAGTTGTGGAAAACATCTTGTGTGGTACCTGTACCAAAGACTTCCCACCCCAAAGATCTGAACAGCTACAGACCAGTGGCCCTGACGTCCCACATGATGAAGACCCTGGAGAGACTGCTCCTTCCTCACCTCCGCCCCCTGGTGGGACCAGCGATGGATCCACTCCAGTTCGCCTACCAGCGTGGTATTGGGGTGGAGGATGCGGTCATCTTCCTCCTTCACCGTTCTCTGTTCCACCTGGAGAAGCCCGGGAATACAGTGAGGATCATGTTCTTTGACTTCTCCAATGCTTTCAACACCATCCAACCGATGATCTTGAAGGACAAGCTGCTGTGCGCAGGGGTGGACCAGCACCTGTCATCATGGATCCTGGACTACCTCACAAACCGGCCACAGATTGTGAGAACCCGGGACTGTGTGTCTGACATGATCATCGGTAGCACAGGGGCCCCACAGGGAACGGTTTTGGCTCCCTTCCTGTTCAGCCTTTACACTGCAGACTTCTCACACAACACAACACACTGCCATCTACAGAAGTTCTCTGACGACTCTGCAATCGTTGGCCTCATCTCCAACAGAGATGAAGCTGAGTACAGAGGGCTTATCCAGGACTTTGTGGACTGGTGCCATCGGAACTGCCTCCAGATCAACGCGAGGAAAACTAAGGAGCTGGTGGTGGACTGCCGCAGGCAAGGATAACCCCTCACAGCACCAGTAAACATCCAGGGAACAGACATTGAGATGGTGACATCCTACAAGTACCTGGGTGTTCATCTGAACAATAAACTAGACTGGTCACACAATACTGACGCACTCTTCAAGAAGGGACAGTGCAGGCTGTTCCTACTGAGGAGACTCAGGTCTTTTGGTGTACAAGGGGCACTGCTGAAGACATTCTACGACACGGTGGTGGCATCAGCCATCACTTTTGGAGTGGTCTGCTGGGGCAGTGGCATTACAGCAGCCGATAGGAAGAGACTGAACAAACTGATCAAGAAAGCTAGCTCTGTCCTGGGGCAGCGCCTTGACCCAGTGGAGGAGATGGGAGAGAGAAGGGTGGTGGCTAAACTGTCATCTGTGCTGGAGTCTGAGTTCCACCCTATGCAGGACACACTGAATGCACTAAGGAGCTCATTTAGCAGCAGACTACATCATCCTAGGTGCACAACTGAGAGGTTTCGCAGGTCCTTCCTACCAACGGCTGTCAGACTGTATAACCTAAGCAGGGCTGCTCGCAGAGATAGCAAAAAGACGTGACAACCTAATAGTATTGAATGCAAAAGACGCAATAGACTTACACAATGGTCCCCTCCGGTATACAACTAGGAAAATACCGGTAGCTACGGAGGGTGACAATATGTATGAGTACATAATCATACCATGTAGGATAACTAAGTAGACGGTTATGCTGTTTCATTCCATCTAGCTGCAATGCTCCGCACTGTGTGCGTTTGTATATTTATATATTTATTCCATCTAGCGACAATGCTCCACACTGTGTGTTTATATATTTACATATTTATTCCATCTAGCTACAGTGCTCCGCACTGTGTGTGTTTATATATTTACATATTTATTTCATCTAGATACGGTGCTCCGCACTGTGTGTGTTTATGTGTTTGCATATTTGTTCCATCTAGCTACAATGCTCCGCACTGTGTGTGTGTTTATATATTTACATGTTTGTTCCATCTAGCTACAATGCTCCGCACTGTGTGTGTTTATATATTTGCATGTTTGTTCCATCTAGCTGCAATGCTCCGCACTGTGTGTGTTTATATATTCATATATTTATTCCATCTAGCTACAACGCTCTACACTGTGTGTGTTTATATATTCACATATTTTTTCCATCTAGCTACAATGCTCCACACTGTGTGTTTATATATCTATATATTTATTCCATCTAGCTGCAATGCTCCACATCGTGTGTCTATATATTTATGTTTATATGTACATATGTATACTCGCTGCTCTTGTTTTTTCTTGCCTTCTGATTGTTGCTCTGAGTGTTGCTATCCCTGTGCTGTTGCAATCCTGGAATTTCCCCATTGTGGGACTAATAAAGGCTTATCTTATCTTATCTTATAAGCACGGTGTGATGATGTGACCTTGTGCCTGTGTCCCCACATCTGTGGCATGTGTGGTAGTATTTTTAATATGCCTCATTCACAAACACACACCCCTGGGAAAAAACAGAACTTCGCTGGTGATGGTTAACCTTAGCTGTGTTTGGCACTGCGGTGGCCTATAGCTAGCACAGCACAAATACAGGCAGAACCATATAATGTAGAGTAGCATAGACTATGACCAGGTACAGCACAGCAGGAGTCACAAAAACTAACTAACATACACATATAGCCCGGCTGTCGGCAGGCGGCATAACTGTGTAGCGTATACATTTGGATGGACTAAGCTGGACAACCGACTTGGAACTCATCTCATGTCAGGGCTGTAGCAAAGTAGAGTACACATGGAATACAACAGTATATAGTTACCAATGCTGTGGCTAGCATATGCATGGTGGTAAAGCACAATACTACATGATATTTAGCCAAGGTTTGGGTGTACATATTTGCCTGATGTAAAAAAACACAATATGGTTATTTAGCTTCTAAGACCCAAACCATTAATCCTAAGGTTCAGTATACCAAAACCATTATTATGAACCTGGGTAGCTGGATAGACTGCCAGTAAGACCCTCCAAGGGTGAGTAGATTATTCTGCCACTTAAAGGAACCAACCATGTGTTGCTCCCCTGGGTAGCGGCCCAGGAGGAGGAAACGTGCATGTGGAAGTTAACTCTCCAACCTGTGATAGAGAATCAGCAAAACACGTTTCGTTATTTCACACAAGGAGTTTATTCTTCGTTCAAGTCATTCACATGACCAACATCAACTGACTAGTATTTACTATCAAAGTCCATTTATCACAATTTCCGATTTGACATTAACTGTATACTTAACATTCTTAACAAATTACTCTAACATGAAATGAATTATTGGTTTTATCTCCTTCCCATGTATATAGCTTTTAACTTGTTCAAATATTTATATTTTAACAATAACCCATGAACTTACATTTACATTAATCATTTTAAGCACTGTCATAAATGTACAGCATGTGGTGTTATTCTTAACAATTCACTGACCTGGCCACTGTGTACCTAACACACTTACAATAGTATTCCTGGTATTCGGTAATACACCCGAAATATGCACATTTGGTGACAAATCAAACCAGTAAATGTCGTACTGTATGAAAACCGTTTCATAACTGTCTTTAAATAAAGTAAGCAAATGGTTCTTAACGTGGGCGGATTTCACTGTTGTGATTTCACACTCGATCATTAACATTAGCAGGTTAGCTTATACAACAACACATCAACTTTAACAGAAATACCCTTACAAACCCGCTTTTCGCCTCACACGTATCACAATATAATCTCGGACATCCTAGGACTCTTACAGTTTATATTGCACTCTTGAATTATTAGTATTTACCAACCTGTGATAGAGAATCAGCAAAACACGTTTCGTTATTTCACACAAGGAGTTTATTCTTCGTGCTCCAGTGCGTGAGGCTACTCTCTATCACTGTGCGACATGTGCCATCTATTGGTCGGTGTATGGAACTGCACTCAACTCACATGAGTTATAATGGAACCAGGTGGATTACAAATGCATTGTAGAAAAATAAACAATTAAGGAATAACATAAAATTGTAGGGGTGCCTGTTTTTCTTAAATTTTCTTATCCAAATGTCTTTTTCACCTCTTACATAACTTAACTATTTCCAACCCTCTACACTCTCCCCCACTTCAAATAAATGTCTCCCGACATTTCATGTTCTAGGGTGACTTAATGCATGAGAGTGTACCAATTATAACCATGGGACTGAGGTTGGGTGAGGTAGTGGAATGGCATATAGTTTTGAGTTAGCAGCACAAAGGTAGGGAGTAGGACAGGTCTTACGTCTGCAGTCCAAGGCTGGTACGATGGCTGTCCCAGGACGTCGTAGGTCAGTCTCTCTACTGGCCTTGCTCTCCGCTGTGACCTTCTCAGTTGCTCCTGTTCTCTATCCATCACCTCCACTTGTCCTTGACGTTCTTCCTGCAGCAAAGCTGGTCCATCCATTTGCTCCTCAGCATCCCGCTGAACGGGGACCGGTTCCTGCCTTACTGGTGGGCAGAACTCTCTAGCTGTCGCTCGAAGCCTTTGCTGATTTTGAGGATTTTGCTCTGGCATGACAGGTACTGGTTGCTGAGTGTTTTGGTCTGGGAGATTTGAGGCATTTTGCTGACGATTTACGGGTCTGTAACATGGGATTTGGCTACGGAGGTTGTAGCGGTAAGTATTTTCCTCTTCTTCCTCCGAGCTGTCATTGTCTGTGTTGTCACTGTTAGGATTTGTCTCTGTCCTCTTCTTCCGTTTCTGTTTTGTCTTTTCTTTTGCAGGCAGTTCTTCTTCTAAAGGCAAGTCATTTACAGGCAACAGCAGGTTTCTGTGTAACACTCGCATCACTTGGCTGCCTCTCTCTGCTTGTACTTTATAGACTGGTCCATCTCCCACTCTCTCAACTACGCGATGTACTGCTGGCTCCCAGTAAGCGCGCAGTTTCCCTGGGCCTCCTCTTTCAGAGAGGTTACTGACCAACACCCTGTCGCCTGGTTGGAGTGTGACACCTTTTAAGCGTTTGTCGTACTGCTTTTTGCCTTTACCTGAAGACTTTTGACTGTTTTCTGCAGCGATTTTGTAAGCAGCACGCATCCTATCAGCCCATTTTTTAGCGTAGGTTTGATGGCTGTGTGTGTCAGTGTCTTTTGTCTGGTTCAATAGTAGATCTACAGGCAGCCTTGGGACTCTGCCATATAAGAGGAAAAATGGAGAATAGCCTGTTGACTCGTGTCTTGTACAATTGTAAGCATGTACAATTTGGGGTAGGTGATCCTTCCATTCACTTTTTTTCTCCTCCTGTAGGGTACGAAGCATTTGGAGTAGTGTACGATTCAGGCGCTCCACGGGGTTGCCCTGCGGATGGTATGGAGTGGTTCGTGAGTGAGAAATTCCAGACAGTTGTTGTAATCTGTGGAAGAGACTGTTTTCAAACTCACGTCCCTGATCGTGATGCAACTTCTCAGGGTACCCGAAACAAGGAATAAAATCCTGAAATATCTTTTCTGCAGCTGTTTTGCCTGATTTATTCCTTGTAGGGTATGCCTGTGCGAAACGAGTGAAATGGTCCACTAGTACGAGGATGTACTCATACCCTCCTTTACTTGGCTCAAGGTGTAAGTAGTCGATGGAGATTAACTCAAAGGGAGCACTGGTTGTGATAGAGCCCATTGGAGCTCTCTGGGGAACATTTGGGCGTTTTTGTTTGATGCACGGACATTTTTTTGTTACATAATCTTCAACATCTTGTTGCATACATGGCCAATAGAAACGCTCACGGGCCAGATGTATCACCTTATCACACCCTATGTGACCCATGTCATTGTGTAAACTCTTTAACACCATCGGCTTTAGCTGTTCAGGTAGGACCAGTTGTTTGCTGTGCTCTGTCTTTCTGTACAATAATCCATTGTCAACTTCCAACTTGTTCCACTCATACAGTAGTCTCCGTGTCCGTTTACTCATTGTCCGTCTATCTTTATCGTTTGGTGTCCATCCTTTGAGTTTGAGTGAGATTACTTCTCTAATTGACTCATCGGCTTGTTGAGCAGCATTGATGTCTTTAGGCGTCATGCTCAAAACACTGTCAGTTGGCACATTGTTGTCATTAGAACTCAGTTGTAACGCAGCTATCCATGGCACATCACTGTTTTGTGCTGCCTTGCTCCCTTGCCACACTGCGGACACTACTTCCGGTAAAACTGTCTCTGTGAACTCATTCATTTGCTCTTGCAGATCTAATGGGTGTCTGGACAACATATCTGCATCTGCATTCCTTTTCCCTGGCCTATACTTGATATCAAAATGGAAGTCAGCCAACTCCCCGACCCACCTATGACCCACTGCATTCAACCTGGCTGAACTGAGGACATAGGTTAAAGGATTGTTATCTGTATAGACAGTAAAAGTCGGTGCATAATACAGATAGTCACGGAATTTGTCGCAGATGGCCCACTTGAGAGCTAGAAACTCTAGTTTACCGGAATGTAAGTGATAATTCTTCTCGGCCGGTGTGAGAGTTCTGGATCCATAGCCAATCACCTTAAGTTTGTTTTCTTGTTTTTGATACAAGACGGCTCCCAGGCCTTTGTTTGACGCATCTGTATGCAATACAAATGGAAGGTCCAAATTGGGATAGGCTAGAATGGGAGGATTAGTCAGAATGTCCACAAATCTTGACACAACTTCCTAATGTTCACTGGTCCATATTATTGGTGTGCGAGAAGGAAGCTGGTTTCTGTCTCCTTTCTTTGTTTGTCCTTTACTCCTTTTTGGTGCTGGTTTATTGTCATTGCTTGTTTCATTAGTGCTCTGGAGGAGTTCGAACAAGGGTCTCGCCAGACGTGAAAAATCTTGAATAAATGATCGGTAATAACTGAGAAAACCCAGTAACGTTCTGAGTTCTCCAACTGTGCGAGGGTTCTTGTCTTTCAGAGCGAACACAGCATCCAAGTCTTTTGGGTCAATCTGGACTCCTTCTCCCGACACTAGCCTACCCAGGTAGCGTACTTGGTTTTTGAACAGTTCACATTTGGCTGGCCGAAGTTTTATGCCGTGTTGTCGCATTTTGCACAAAACCTGTTTAAGGTGTTCTACGTGCTCATCAAAGGTTTTGGAGTAACACAGTACATCGTCCAAGTAAGGCACGCAACACTCGTCTCTGATCCCTTCTAACACCCCCTCTATACACCTTTGGAATGCGGCCGGAGCGTTTGACAACCCGAATGGAACCCGCACCCACTCGTATAGTCCCCAGGGTGTGCTAAAAGCAGTTAAATGCCTTGACTCCTCACTTACAAAACCCTGATGGTAGGCACTTCCCTGATCCAATATGGAAAACCAGGAATTACCCCCAAGACTGTCCAGTAGATCTTGTATCCGTGGTAACGGATGCCTGTCAGGTATGGTTTTTCGGTTCAGCTCACGAAAATCAACACACAAGCGCAAAGTATTGTCCTTTTTACGCACACACACTACTGGCGACGAGTTGTTTGACACTGATTTCCTGATCCAGCCCCTGCTTAAAAGGTTTTGAACATACTCCTTCACCTCTTTATACAGTGGTCTTGGAATGGAGTTGTAACTTTTCTGCACGGGTGTGTTGTCAGTGGTGTTGATTTTTAGCTGTAGTCCAGGAATACATCCAATGTCTCCTTCATCATGAGCAAACACATCAGACTGTTCATAGACCATCTGCCGAACCACCTCCCGATCACCCTCTGAGATATGGTCTAAATTGACATTAGGGTGCCATCTCAGGTGTGAGGGGGCAGTGCTTAATGTTTCTTCACCCTCACCTTGACTGTCACATGTCACTTGAGCAGAGTGACAAAATGGCTTGTCTGTAGTTTTGGTTGCATTTTCAGCACTGGAACAAACATTTACAGGTTTGTATTCAGTGATCTCTGAAATAAGTCCTAAAACAGTCTTTGGATTTAGAAAAATGTTGTGCTTTGTTGAGTTTTGGATTGGGATTTTGACAGTTTTTGAAGCACCACCGGGTACATCAATAAGAGCTGGGAATAACTCCAACCCATCAGGTAAGTTACATTTCACAGCTGGCTCGAACAATATTTCTCCTCCTCCGGGAAATGCTCTGATGTGACATTTTACCATACAGATTTGGCTACTGTGAACAGTGAGTCCTTTTTTTCCAACTCTCACCACTGGACTTTCTGGTTCATTTTCTGTTGACTTGGTGTGGACAACAGAGATGAGTGACTCAACATTACCTTTCTGGACCTTTAAAGTCTCCGACAGTAAGCCCACTAAGCTAATATCGTCACTTTGTTCACTGTTTGCCATTATTATCTCTTGGATCACGTTAAAGCCCAGCAGCGGAGTGCTTAAATGCTGCTGACTGACAAGCATTGGAACATACAAGGATACAGAACCATACTGTGAACTTGTGATCTCGAGCAGGACATCTATTCACCCCTCGAACGGAACATCCGTCCCATTGGCAGCGGTGATTTCGAGTGGATGGCCTGGGAGTAGGCTCTCGAGTGGCTGTATTTTCACATTTGGTAAGGCTGCTTGTACCCATGACTTTTCAACAATGCTTACTTGTGCCCCACTGTCCAATAACATCTGTAGGTTTACTCCATTTAACTGGCAACTGATCATACACCTACCGCCAATGAGCTGTGCCACACGCTTTGTGTTGGGTGACTTTTGGGACTTGGCAGTAGTCTGTTCGGAGTTCAGTCTTTTAGTGTTGTGGGACTCTGCCGGTGGTTCAGTCACTGGTGGTCCCTCCCCAGCGACCTCCTCCAGTTTCCCGACACATTGCTTTTCTGCAGGCACCCTATAGCTCTGTGCCCCTCCTTTCCACATCGAAAACAGTGTGTGCAGCGCTCAGTGTCTTGGGCGATACACTTTTGGCATTTTCCTTTCACTGCGGGTTTCAGTGCTGGCTATTTAGGGACAGGTGCTGTGGGACTGGTGTTTACTGTATTTACCATTGGGGTTAGGGCCTTTTCTAAACTCTTGGTTAGGGAGGAGACCTGTGCCGTCAGCTCCTGGATAGCTACACGATTAGCTTGGACTTCAGTGTGCATTTTAATCGAGCTCTGATCTGTCTCTACCTGTGCCGCATTAACACTGGTGACTTTGTGTTTGTGGCTTTGTCCCAACCTACTCAATCTCTCTGTCTCTTCACTAACAAAATTTGCTATGAGCTCCAGGATGGAGTCATCTGTGACACTGGTGTTGGAGATGTGAGGTTTAAGGTCTCTCCTAACATAAGAGTATTTTTCATTCAAACCCTGATACAGTGAATGGATAAACACACCTTGTACCAACTTGTCGTCATAATGAAACCCACTACTGTTTTTAGATGCAACCAACACACGCTGTTTTAGCCCCATTAGTCTATACATAAACTGTTGTGGTGTTTCTTTGTCATTTTGCTTAGCATTACTCAGCTCCTGAAATAATTCAGTGCTGCTTTTCTCGCGTAGATGTGTCCTTAAGAGACGTTTTAACTCAGCTACAGTAAGGCTATCCTTGGTTACAAGCATATCTTTAAAGGTACCAGGCTTAATTATCTTAAACACCGTTCTGATAATCTCAGCCTCTGTGAACCCTTCATTTAGCCCTTCATCAAGCTGTTTGCACAAGTTATTGTAACTCAAATCAGAATCAAAATCAGAGATTTGACCACCATAAATCTTGTACTCTCTACGTGGCAACAGTGACGTAAGTTCAGTCAGTCTGACTAACCCTGGGTCAGGAACTACAGATGGTGATGTTGGATGGTTCTTCCCTGATGGTGCTGCAGCTCCAGTGGTCACAGGAACCACTATGACCGGATCATCGTCGGGTGACACCTCTGCATCCACTTCTCCAGCTGTTGTGGGCCATTGTAGTTCAATGATGAGGTCATGGAAAGCAAGCAGGCGAGACATCCCCTGGTCCTCAAGGCTCTTCAGTTGTGGACTTCTCAGCGAGTCAACAATGAAGTTGAAGAGTTCCACTTCGGTCGATTCTGCACCTGGCAAATCTTCTCCCACCTCATCCTTGAACGACTCAGCCAGCTTGTAAAGGACGTTTCTGCAGCGGGCAATGGTCAGCTGGCGAAGCTCTTGCTGGATTTCCCATCTCAGGTCATGTAGAGCAGACATGGCTGTGGTCTCCTGCAGTCAGTCGCTTAGGTCAATGGCTCAGGAACAGGTGGTCAGCATCCCTTGGTTCTTCAATGATTAGTGCCAGACCAGTAGGTGGCGCTAATCCCGGACGAGCCCCCAAAATTGTTGCTCCCCTGGGTAGTGGCCCAGGAGGAGGAAACGTGCATGTGGAAGTTAACTCTCCAACCTGTGATAGAGAATCAGCAAAACACGTTTCGTTATTTCACACAAGGAGTTTATTCTTCGTTCAAGTCATTCACATGACCAACATCAACTGACTAGTATTTACTATCAAAGTCCATTTATCACAATTTCCGATTTGACATTAACTGTATACTTAACATTCTTAACAAATTACTCTAACATGAAATGAATTATTGGTTTTATCTCCTTCCCATGTATATAGCTTTTAACTTGTTCAAATATTTATATTTTAACAATAACCCATGAACTTACATTTACATTAATCATTTTAAGCACTGTCATAAATGTACAGCATGTGGTGTTATTCTTAACAATTCACTGACCTGGCCACTGTGTACCTAACACACTTACAATAGTATTCCTGGTATTCGGTAATACACCCGAAATATGCACATTTGGTGACAAATCAAACCAGTAAATGTCGTACTGTATGAAAACCGTTTCATAACTGTCTTTAAATAAAGTAAGCAAAGGGTTCTTAACGTGGGCGGATTTCACTGTTGTGATTTCACACTCGATCATTAACATTAGCAGGTTAGCTTATACAACAACACATCAACTTTAACAGAAATACCCTTACAAACCCGCTTTTCGCCTCACACGTATCACAATATAATCTCGGACATCCTAGGACTCTTACAGTTTATATTGCACTCTTGAATTATTAGTATTTACCAACCTGTGATAGAGAATCAGCAAAACACGTTTCGTTATTTCACACAAGGAGTTTATTCTTCGTGTTCCAGTGCGTGAGGCTACTCTCTATCACTGTGCGACATGCGCCATCTATTGGTCGGCGTATGGAACTGCACTCAACTCACATGAGTTATAATGGAACCAGGTGGATTACAAATGCATTGTAGAAAAATAAACAATTAAGGAATAACATAAAATTGTAGGGGTGCCTGTTTTTCTTAAATTTTCTTATCCAAATGTCTTTTTCACCTCTTACATAACTATTTCCAACCCTCTACACATGCTCTGTCTGAACATTTTAAAACAGACATTTTACACACACTTTACAGTCCAACCTCAGGGGGCCTCTGGCGAGCCCACGGAGGGCACGACCCTTGTGGTGCTGACTGCAGTGGACCTGGGTGCTATCTTGCTGGAACCATAGCTTACTCATCAGCAAAATCCCAGTCCGGGTCTGACACTGGCTGGGTCAGTTCCAGTGTTGCGTCTTGATTCAGGGCAGCTGGCGGTCTTATCTTCCTCAGACGGCTGGCGTGCCATCACAAACCATCGGCCATCTGGAAGGTTGCTGGCCCCAATTGCACAGCAATCTGCATCAGTGTTGACAGGAGGTCATCTGAGCAGGTCATGTGTGGTCGTCTGAGCGTTCGGATCAGCTGACCTGAACCCAATCGAGCACCGAGAGCGTGGACATGGTCAGCTTCAGGCGGCACTGCTGCTGCTCTCTCATCCCTGATGCTGGTTGTGGTTGTGGTGGCATAATGTTCTCGCTGGCAGCAGGACAAGCTTTGGGTTGGCGTTGTTCACCGGGGTCCTTCTTGGCCACAGACTTAATCTCCTGTGGCTGAACAGCAGCTCTGTGAGGCTTCTTCCGGGCAAGGATCTAAGTCGAGTCCTTGCTCTGTTCTCCATGTGGTGTAAAGCTTTGAGCAGCTGCACCCACGTCTGGGTGAAGCAAGCTCTGGCTGGTGGTTGGAGATGGTGAAACCCAATTCATGAAAGAGGTCACACCCCAGGATGTTGTCGCCATGCGCCGTTACCTGGAACGTGAACAGTGGGAGGACTTTGGACCCATAGCGAAGCGTTAACATGAAGGTTCCTATGAGGCTGATTCTGGTGTGCTGGTATCCATAGAGCTCCACTGCATCCGGCCTGATTGGATGTCGAGGAAGAACCTCTTCACTGTGATCCAATTCATCAGCGACCTTGTAGCGGCAGTGTCCAGTAGCAACGGCAGACTGATACCATCAAGCGTTACTGTGCACCACTTGTATGCCGAATTACTACAGCCCACTGAATGAATGGTGGTTGACATAGGCAGCCCAATTGAGCTGGGTGGTGAGCTTGTTGTTGACAAAGGTGAATGTCACACTTTAGCAAAATGGTTAAGCTTACCATGGCTGGGCAGGTGCACAGGAAAACCACAGTTACCACGCAGTTGGTATGCCACGATGTCTTGTCATCGTGCAATGTTCACCTCGGCGTCCTGCAAAAAGGACGTGGGGTCAACGGGCTCCTCTGCCGGGGTAACTGCATGTGCTAGCAGAGATTGTTGTTGTTAAGCTCCTATCTGCGATGTTAGCTGGGTGGTGGCCTCCAGCTGGAACACCAACTTCACCGCCCTCGTCAGGGACATGTCGTCCAGTGCCATTAACAGTTTCTCCCATCTTGTCTTCTAAGTGGGCAAACCTGCATGTACTCACCAGACAGTGGAGGTCAGCGACATAATGCTGTATTGTCTCTCCCACTCCCTGTTGACAAAACCTAATTCTCTGCACCAACACACTCTCGGGTGTCGCAAAATGTCTGACCAGCAAGGCAACACATTCACCATAGGTGTCCGCAGGCCACAATGTTCTAAATACTTGCTGTCCCTCGCTACAGAGGCTGTGCACCAACATAGCACGCAGTTGAAGCTTGCTAGCTTTAGCTAGATCCATAGCTGGCAAACCAACAAGGCCACAGAATGGGCGGCTCACCTGGTGTGGCGAGGAATGGTGGTAGGGGTGCCAAGCACACTTCCATTCTTCAAGAAAATAACTAATTCTCCACCAGAAGACCAATTTGTTACCTTGTCGCCAATGTTGTGTCTGTGCAGGGAATGAGACCAGTGGACTCGTCCACATGTTGAGGGTAGCTTTATTGAACAAGCTAATGATTAGCAACTGCTAGCAGAGGTGTGGTACAGGCAGGTTAGGTGGTGGAAGGCGAAGCCCCAAAGAAGGCGACTCCCACCGTTAGCCCCTTAATATAAGCACGGCGTGATGACGTCATCTCGTGTGTGCGTCCCCATGTCTGTGGTGTGTGAGGTAGTATTTTCAATATGCCAGTTACCTAGATTTGATTTGTCTGTAAAAATTATTACAAATGCAGCACTTCACATATCTGAGGTAGATAATTTCACACCTCATAATTTATCTGTGATGTTAGCATAAACACTTTTTTCAGTGCAGCAAATAATGAGTTCATTGAGCAGCAGCTCTATACTATAAACTCTTAATTATATCCACAGTAGTCTAGCCTTTAATTGCTTAATCTTTAACACTGCTTCAGATGTCATTTGCAAATATGTTTTAGATGTTTTTATGATTACCAATAACTGTTTTTTTCTTCTTCTATGCCTTGTAGTGAATTTTTCAATAAGCTTTGGAATAAAACTGGATTAAACTTTGTTGCAATTCAACTTGTTTCTGAAAGATATGTCCATTGATGGTGATACTGTAGCCACGGTGAGATACTTTTTGTCTAACTTGACAGTAATATAGATGCTTAAATAAATATATCTTCATGCCTACTGTTATGTATAGAAACAGGCTGGTATTAGTAAGATGGCGGCCGGGTTGGACGTGGGTGGACCGGGGTGGCTGACTGCCGGTTTCTGGTAGTGACGCCACCCAGGGTATAAAGGAAGTGGGCGGAGGAGGCTCTGCCTCTTTCGTTGTGGAGCCACCTGGCATGCAGGCGAGTGCCGTAAGCCTATTGTATATAGTCCTTTGTTATCCTGAATAAACCCTGTCAACCGAGTTCAGCTTGACTCGTCATTCAACATTATGGGCACAACATTTGGCGACGAGGTAAAAGCAGTAATGGAGCGTTCCATTGCCAGCTTTCCACCATTTCTTGAGGCCCCGGGCAAGCCGCCCATGCTGTGGCCTCATTGGTTTGCTGCTTTCACCAACTATCTCGTAGTCTTAAACCTGGGCGAGATAGAGAAGCTCCGAGCACGAGCTGTGTTGGTCCATAATTTGGGAATGGAAGGGTAGAGGATTCTGGAGAACCTTGGAGGTGCTGACAGTTTCGACGAGGTGGTGCAGCTAATGGCACAGTACTTTAGAGCACCGGAAAACGTCACCGTGAAGCGCATTCAGTTTCGACAGTGCTGCCAGCGGTCGGGAGAGCAGGTAAGAAGATTTGTGGCGGACCTCAGCAAGCTGGCGAGGGAATACAGTTATTGGGCCCTGGAGGACAACATGATTCGGGATCAGCTGGCAGAGCATATCTGCTGCCCCGCAGCCTGGTCCAGGTTGTTGACACACCCAGGGGAGATGACATTAGCTGAGGCTGTCAAACTTGCCCAACATCGCGAGAGGCCTTACTGAAGGGGCTTCTCTGGGAAAGAATGAGTCTTTCGCTAAGGCACTGATCCTGGACCCTTGTGATGGCGAGTGCGGAGAGGATGATTTTTGCCTCCGTGGTGAGGATAAGGTCTGCCCCTGGTACGCCAAAGTGTTATGGATGTGGGTTCACTGAGCACCGCTATGAGTCCAGGGTGTGCCCGGCAAAAGGAAAGCGTTGTGGCAAGTGTGGTGTTTTGAACCATTTTGCCAGGGTGAAAACTTCATACGCAGGAGCTGTAGGGGTGAACCAGGTGCTGCACAGAAGACTCCAACGGTTGTGCATACCGTCTCCCCAGAGACGGCAGGGAGGATCAGCTGCACCGTCAAGCTAGATGGCGTTGAGATCCCACTTTTGGTGGAGACTGGAGCGGTGATTTCCGTTCTGAATCTGGAAACCATGGAGGGACTGTGTCCCCACCGACAGATAAGATTGCAGTATGAAGAGTATTATGGTTATGGACAGAACAGGTTGTCTATTTTGGGCTTTGTGGAGATGGAGGCCCGGTATAAGGACAGTGTGGCACCCAGTGTTTGCATCAACGTTTCTGCATCCGGGGTTAACGTTATGGGTTGTAACCTATTTTACAGTCTTGGGTTCTCCATTGCTAACGTGTTGGGTGAAGAATGGTCTAGGTCTGGACTGTGGGGCCGACCTGTTCCAGTCGTGGAGGGTGCTGAGGTGTGGGATTCAGAGTGGGTGGACAAAGTGACAGAGGGAGAGCACCTGCTGCGCCATGTGGAACCTTCTCGGGCTGGACCCGATGCCGTCACGCAGGTTGCCCTAGACAAGGGTACCGGACGACATGGCGGGACCCTCGATGAGGCTTGTGAGGATGAGGCGCCAACGCCAGGAGAAAACGGGGCTAGACCGCGGATCGTGGTGATCGTAAAGTGCTCCCAGTGACGGCCTGCCAAGAGGAAACCGAGATGAGCCCGCGAGCTGGAGCAATCGGTGACGGAGTCCTGTCGCAGGATTGGTGATCTGGATAAAAGGAAGAGGGCTCCCTCAAAAACTAAGGTTGGTGCTCGAGTACGACAGGATCACAGTCCAAGTGAGCAGCGGGATGACCAGAGGCGGTTCCTGACGGAGCCCGGCCGGATGGAGGCAGATGGGCGTATGTCTATTCATGTCTGGAATCACCCAAGGGATCTGCGGCTGCCAGTGGTGGAGAGAAGACAGCGCAGCAGGAGCCCTGAGGTGAAGAGACGGAGACGCCTGGAGAGGGATCCATCCAAGGACTGAGGGTTTTGGTTTTGTCTGTTTGTCGTGTTTTCTTCAGTCCTGTATATGTTAGTTACCATTTCGTGCCCCGGTAAATTGATTTAAAAAAAAAAAAGAAGTGAAAGGAGAGTGAGTGCGGTAGGCATGATGTGATGTTTGGTTGTGAACCTGGGTAGTGTGTTTGCATGATAACCCACTGTATGGTGTTGTGCCTATTTTACACTGTGTTTGGAAGTATTTTATTTGATTGCCATTTAGGTGTTAAATTTTACAGTCAGAATGGTGGCGGCTCTATGACTGTTTATTGCTATGGTAAATTTGAGCTTGCCTGGTTTATTTGGTTTAATTTAATTGAATGTCCCAACATGATTTTATTCTGTGTACCCAATGTGGGGGTGAGGGTGGGGGCTCCGATAGTATATGTATTGTGGTTCTCTGTGTGTGTTTAGTGTTAATGTGGGGGATTATTTTATAGTTAGAGACATGTCTTTTTCTTATTTTGTTTCACTGTTCTCTTTTAGTGGCAGAATAACATGCTCAGCCATTTAGGGGGCGCTGATAGTCTACCCGGTCCCCCAGCCTTAGTTGTGTGAGTGGATAGGTGTTTTATTTGTTTCTGTACATATGTTTTCCTGATTAGTGCGTGAGTTGGGCGACAAATTTGGGTGGGTTATTTGTGTGCCTGATATTTTTTAAAGTGGGGGTGGGGGTGTTATGTATCAAAACAGGCTGGTATTAGTAAAATGGAGGCCGGGTTGGACATGGGTGGACCGGGGTGGCTGACTGCCAGTTTCCGGTAGTGATGCCACTCAGGGTATAAAGGAAGTGGGCGGGGGAGGCTCTGCCTCTTTCGTCGTGGAGCCACCTGGCATGCAGGCGAGTGCCGTAAGCCTACTGTATATAGTTGTTTGTTATCCTGAACAAACCCTGTTAACCGAGTTCAGCTTGACTCGTCATTATCAACATTATGGACACAACACCTACCATCAAGCAAAAGTAAAGTTAAAAGCATGGGAAAGAAAAAATGAACAGATGAACAAGTGAAACCCAGGACTTTGTGCCAGGGTCCCCAACAAGACAAACTGTATGACTACCCCAACACTTAATATTTTACAGGTCTTTGAAACAGTTCATTTTTTGAAAAAAATATATCCAATACTGCAGTGGTCAGTGAGGCTCATTAAAATAATTTCCATTCAATTTGATTTTATTTAGATAGCAGAAAATCATAGTAATCTCCAGGGACATTCAGGTGTAAAATAAAGCACTTACAGTATTAGAGAGAGAGAGAGAGAGAGGAGCCCAATAATCTTTATTAGTTTTAGTGGTTAGCACTGCGGCAGCACAGCAACTCACCCTTGGCCGGGGGATCCTGGGTTCGATCCCAGCCCCCGACCAACAGTGATCTGTGCAGAGTTTGCATGTTCTCCCCGTGTCTGCGTGGGTTTACTCCGGGATTTCTCCGGTTTCCTCCCACATGCCAAAAACATGCAAGTTAGGTTAATTGACATCAAACTGGAGATTCTAAATTGTCCTTAGGTATGACTGTGAGAGTGAATGGTTGTCTGTATCTCTGCGTTGGCCCTGCGATTGTCATGACTCGCCATTCATCATCGGCCCCTGCTGCGCGCACACCTGCGCCTTGTCAGCAATAGACTATTTAACCCACTCAGCCCTGTGCTTCGGCCTGAAGCCGTCTGTTCCCTTCAGCTCGTCTTGGTGATTGGAACCCCCATGACCAGCAAGACTACGCTTAACTGTAAGCATCTTACCTTGTCTCTTCAGTCCTCTCCCCTGTGCACAGGTGGATTCCTCGGCGGAGGACCTTCGCTTTCGCCATTCTCTCCACACCACTGCCACAGGCTCCGCAGGCCGCTGTCTTCTGGGCTCATCCCTTGCTGACGCCAGCCACCTGTTATACCAAGTAAGCAGCTGTCACTCTCACATTCCCCGCCTGGGTGTGTTGCCCTTTACCTTGTCCCTCTGCTTTGTCGTTATAGGGTTGCCCGGCTGTACGACGGTCTGCTCTGCTACCTGCACTTGGAAGTTCATCCCCAACACATATCCATATTCCACTCACGCATTCATTCATGCCTGTCTGTCAATAAAAGCTGTTAAATCTATTCTGAGCCTGCGTGTGTGTCTCCTGAGCCGGACATTATGTCAGTACGGCTTCAGCAGAGCGGCTCGGCAGACAGCGGGCTCGCACACCGTCTTTCCACCCTCGAGGCTCGAGTAGATTTAATAGCCCACCAACAGCAGGTAATTTTGAATCAGTTGACCTCAATTACTCACCGGTTAGACCGCCTGGACCCCCAGCAGGCGTTCCCCCCGGCTCCCCAGGGAGGGTTAGCTCCTGTCGCTCTGGTGGCCGGCCAGTCTACTGCGAGAACGCCGACCCGGCTCACACCGATCCCAACTCCGGCCCGTTTTAACGGGAAGCTTGGCGGAGCTCGGGGTTTCATTATGCAGTGTGAGTTGGTGTTCATGCGCGTTCCCGGGGACTTCCCCTCAGACCACAGCCGGATTGGTTACATAGGTAATCTCCTGGAGGGGCGAGCGCTAACCTGGGCTTACGCCATAATGGCGAAGCCCAGTTACGCGAACCTCTCCTATAACCAGTTCGTGCGAAGCTTCCTTGAAGTGTTTGATCACTCCTGGCTCGATAGCGTCCTAACTGACCGTCTCCTTGCTCTCCAGCAGGGAAGCCGGTCGGCGGCGGACTACGCCATCGACTTCCGGGTTGCTGCAGAGGAAGTAGGCTGGGGCGAGACGGCACTTTGTGGCATCTTTCTCCGCAGCCTCAGCTCCGGTCTGAGGGATGAATTGGCCGGCCGAGATCTCCCGGAGACTCTCGCGGAGCTAATCTCCGTAGCGATTAGCTTGGATAACAGGCTGCGCGAGTGCTCCTCCAAGCGGAAGTCGACCAACCGCTCGCGAGGAGGCTCCGCTAGCACCCCTCAAGCTCGCCCCCTGGCGTTGCCACCACCGGAGTCCTCCGAGGAGTCGGAGGCAATGGTGGTTGGCCGGTCAAAGCTCCCTCCAGCGGAGAAACAACGCCGCTGGAAGTTGGGCCTGTGCATGTATTGCGGAGGCAGCCAACACACCATGGAGAATTGCCCGGAGAAGCCAAACGGGGAGGTCCGCGAGTCACTGTAGGGGGCCTCGCAGACTCTAACCGGACAAAACCCCTCACTAGCCTTTCTTTGCCTATCCGTTTCTGTCACAACGCCATGGGGTATCTTACTCACGCACTGGTGGACTCAGGAGCAGAGCAGAGTTTCATTTCTAAGAGCCTGGCAACCCAATTGGGCATTCCCTGTCACCGTCTGCCAACTCCGCTCAGCCTGGTCACCCTCTCTCAAGTTCCCCTCGGGCGTGTGACCCATCGTACCAAGCCCATTCCTGTAATCATCTCAGGTAACCATCGGGAGGATCTTGTCCTTTATCTCCTGTCCTCCTCTGTCTCACCAGTCATCCTAGGCTACCCCTGGCTGCGCCTACACAACCCGGTGCTGGATTGGCAGGCCGGGGGGATTGCCGCCTGGAGTTCGTTTTGCATGAGCACCTGCCTCCAGTCCGCAGCCTGCGCCCCGTCCTCACCCCCTCTGGCCAAGGACGCTGCACCACCTGATCTCACCCTGGTGCCCTTGGAGTTTCACGACCTGGGCCTTGTCTTCAGTAAGTCCAAGGCAATGTCGCTCCCCCCTCACCGGCCCTATGATTGTGCAATTAACATCCGCACGGGGGCTCCCTTACCCTCTGGGCGTCTTTACAGCCTGTCAGCGCCAGAAAGGGAAGCGATGGACGCCTACCTGAAGGAGTCGCTCAGCGCAGGAATCATCTGCCCATCTTCGTCCCCGCTCGGCGCAGGGTTCTTCTTTGTATCCAAAAAGGACGGTTCTCTCCGCCCCTGTATAGACTATCGGGCCCTCAATGACATCACGGAGAAGGACCGCTACACCCTGCCGTTGATGGACACCGCCTTCCACTCCCTCCAGGGGGCGACCTGGTTCACCAAGCTGGACCTCCGCAGTGCCTACCACCTCGTCCGGATCCAGGAGGGAGATAAGTGGAAGACAGCCTTCCGTACGCCAACTGGTCACTTCGAATACCTGGTGATGCCGTTCGGATTAACCAATGCCCCCGCAGTATTTCAGCGCCTCATAAACAATGTCCTTCGTGACTTCCTCGGCCTCTTCGTCTTTGTGTACCTGGATGACATCCTAATCTTCTCCAGGACACGAGACGAACACCGGGTCCACGTGAGGCGGGTCCTGCAGCGGCTGCTTGAGAACAGGTTGTACGTCAAGGCCGAAAAATGCGAATTCTATGCCAAGACCACCTCCGTCCTGGGGTTCGTGATTTCACACGACCAAGTCCTGCCCGACCCCGCTAAGGTCAAAGCGGTGGTCAACTGGCCCACACCGACCTCCAGGAAGCAAGTACAACAGTTCATAGGATTCGCCAACTTCTACCGCCGCTTCGTGCCAAACTTCAGCGCCATCGTCGGCCCATTGACCCACCTCACCTCGCCTAAGACCCCCTTCCGGTGGACCGAAAAGGCAGCTGCAGCGTTTCTAACACTCAAGAAGGAATTCTCTTCCTCCCAGGTCCTTACCCAGGTCGACCCCGCGCTGCAGTGCTTGGTGGAGGTCGACGCGTCCGATACAGGAGTGGGGGCGGTGTTGTCCCAGCGGTCGTCCACCGACGGGATCAAGCGACCCTGCGCCTTCTTCTCTCGACGCCTGTCGCCAGCCGAGCACAATTATGACGTCGAGGATAGGGAGCTCCTCGCAATCAAGCTCGCCCTGCAGGAGTGGCGCCACTGCCTGGAGGGGGCTGCTCTGCCATTCATAGTGCTTACGGACCATAAGAACTTGGAGTACTTGAGATCTGCCAAATGTCTGAATGCCCGCCAGGCGCGTTGGTCCTTGTTCTTTACCCGTTTTCGCTTCACCATCATGTACTGCCCTGGTTCGAAGAACGGCCTGCCTGACGCCCTATCCAGGCAATTTGCCCCCGAGAAATCTGAGAAGTCAGCGCACAACATCCTGCCCGGCTCGTGTATCATGGGGGCGATGTCCTGAGCCATCGAGGACAAGATCCGGAAGGCGCAGGAGACTGAACCGGACCCTGGCGGCGGACCGGAGGGGAGGCTATTCGTTCCATCTTCAGTCCGGGGGAGGTTATCCACTGGATTCACACCTCCAAGTTTGCCTGTCATCCTGGGGTCTCCCGGCTGGTCGATCTCCTCCAGCGGTCTTTCTGGTGGCCTGGTCTGCAGAAGGATGCCGCCAACTACGTCCGGGCCTGCCCGGTCTGTTCCACCGGCAAGTCAGGTAACGCTCCCCCCGCGGGTCTGCTCCAGCCCCTGCCGATCCCAGGCAGGCCCTGGTCTCACATAGCCCTTGACTTCGTCACCAGTCTCCCAGTCTCAAACAACTATGACGCAGTACTGACCATCGTCGACCGCTTCTCCAAGGCCGCCCACTTCGTGCCGCTGCAAGGCCTCCCTACGGCACGAGAGACAGCGGATCTCCTAGTCCATCACGTGGTCCGACTGCATGGGATACCGGTGGACGTTGTGTCGGATCGGGGGCCCCAATTCGTCTCCGAGGTGTGGAAGTGCTTCTGTAACGCCCTGGGAGCCACGGTAAGCCTCTCCTCCGGCCACCATCCGCAGTCCAATGGGCAATGCGAATGGGCCAACCAGGAGCTGGAAGCCCCTCTCCGCTGCGTCACCGCCTCCAACCCGGCCTCTTGGAGCCTGGGTGGAATACGCCCACAACTCCACTCGGTCTTCTGCCACTGGTATGTCCCCCTTCAAAGCCTCCCTGGGTTACGATCCGCCATTGTTCCCGGCGCAGCAGGGGGAGTTGGCCGTCCCGTCCATCCAGGCGCACCTGAGGCAGTGCCGGAGTCTTTGGTCCAAGGCGCGCGATGCGCTCTTCCGCGCAGCGAAACGCAACAGCGCCACCGCCAATCGTCATAGAAGACCGGTACCGGCCTACCAGGTGGGTCAGAAGGTTTGGGTTTCTGCTCACGACGTCAGCCTTAAAGGGTGAGAAGAGGAAGTTGGCCCAACGCTTCATTGGGCCCGTCACCATCACCAAAATTATCAACCCGGTGGCTGTGCATGTGGCTATCACCCCCACCCCCTCTCCGTATCTACCCCACCTTCCACGTATCTAAGATCAAACCTGTGGTGTCGGATCCCCTCTGCCCCCCACCCACGGCGCCGCCCGCACCCCTGATGATCGATGGCCACCCGGCCTGGAGAGTCACTACCATCTTAGACTCTCGGCGCCGAGGTCACGGGCTGCAGTATCTGGTGGACTGGGAGGGTTTCGGTCCAGAGTGGAGGCAATGGGTGCGCTCTTCCCTGGTTCTGGACAAAAGTCTCATCACGGAGTTCCATCGGGCGCACCCGGATAAACCAGCACCAGGAGGTGCTGCTAGTGGGGGGGGGGGGGGTACTGTCATGACTCGCCATTCATCATCGGCTTCTGCTGCACGTACACCTGCGCCTCGTCACCAATAGACTATTTAACCCACTCAGCCCTGTGCTTCGGCCTGAAGCCGTCTGTTCCCTTCAGCTTGTCTTGGTGATTGGAACCCCCATGACCAGCAAGACTACGCTTAACCGTAAGCATCTTACCTTGTCTCTTCAGTCCTCTCCCCTGTGCACAGGTGGATTCCTCGGCGGCGGACCTTCGCCTTCGCCATTCTCTCCACACCACTGCCACAGGCTCCACAGGCCACTGTCTTCTGGGCTCATCCCTTGCTGACGCCAGCCACCTGTTATACCAAGTAAGCAGCTGTCACTCTCACATTCCCCGCCTGGGTGTGTTGCCCTTTACCTTGTCCCTCTGCTTTGTCGTTATAGGGTTGCCCGGCTGTACGACGGTCTGCTCTGCTACCTGCACTTGGAAGTTCATCCCCAACACATATCCATATTCCACTCACGCATTCATTCATACCTGTCTGTCAATAAAAGCTGTTAAATCTATTCTGAGCCTGCGTGTGTGTCTCCTGAGCCGGACATTATGTCAGCGATGGACTGGCGATCCGTCCAGGGTGTACCCTGTCTCTCGCCCAAAGATGCTGGGATAGGCTCCAGCTCCCCCGCGACCCGAAAAAGATTAAGCGGAAGAAGATGAATGAAAGATGAATGAGTTTTACACTACAGCGGCTGCAAGTATTTTGTATGACGGCAGAGTGGGAAGTATTAAAGTCACAGGCTGTCATGAATTGCTATGTTGCTGGACAGTTAAGTGCACTTAGATGTTACTTAAAAATACTGTACTTTAAAGAGCCCAATAACCTCACAATCCCCTATGAACAAACACAGCAATGTCAGGAGGAAGAATCCCCTTCTAACACCAAGGGCCCTATTACAGTGATCTACAGCGTGCATTTGTGTTGTGCTTTGCACAGGTGCTTACATTAGTTTCTGTCAGCACATTGGTTTTCTGCTGTGCACCATGGCCACCTAATTAGGAAGTGACCATGAGCCCGACTTGCATTCAACATGTTGGTATTCAGGTGCATTCTCTACCAATGTGCCGTTGATTATCAAAAAGCAGGACTGAAATTAGCAATGCATTATTAACTGCTATTTCAGCAGCAAGTTGAAATGGCATGAACGTACACGTGTGCCTGTTCTTACATGGTACAGTGCATCCAGAAAGTATTCACAGCACTTCACTTTTTCCACATTTTTTATGTTACAGCCTTATTCCAGAAGGGATTAAATTCATTTTTTCCTTCAAAATTCTACACACAATACCCCATAATGACAATGTGAAAAAAGTTTTTTTTTTTTTTTTAATTTTAGCTAATTTATTAAAAACTAGTGCATTGCCCATAGAATGCAAGTATTCCTGTCTGAAACAGGTAGCCCAATTAGGCTTTACAGGCCCAAAGGTTGGCTGTGTTTGAAAGTGGAATACAAGGAGTTGTAGCCTGTATGTCGGCAATCACATGATAGACTTTGACAAATATAAAATTGAGTAAATGGCACTAAGATTTATTTGATTGTGTTAATATTAATTACACAATACCTAAATATTGAAAATGAATGGGACATCCAATATTAGTGACTATTTTAGATCCCTTGTTTATTTGTTTGTCACATCACTTATTTGTGTGATCTTTTCTCATTTATATTCAAGATAATAGTGTATCTTGGATGAATTTAATCCATTTCGGCATAAGGATGTAACATAACAAAATGTGAAAAAAGTGAAGCGCTGTGAATACTTGCACTGTATAAATAACTATATATTAGTGGTGTTGGCGTTATCATGTTAATCGGCCATTAACGCTTTGCCCCCATTAACAATAACAAATTTTGTGATTGGGGTTAACAGCAGTTAACGGCAGAAAGTGCAACCAGTACTTTTTGGCCTAGCGGCTCTCCGTACCAAAACCGCTCTGGCCACAGACACTGTGCACGTCCTGCAAACATTGCAAAGTCAAGCAAGCTGGATTACAGCCATGGAAATCCCAAAGTGGCATCATGTTTAAGTTTACAACATTATCTCTCAGAGCTCTCACCTGGATAATTGTTACAGCCTCCTCCAAAACTTCGTCTGGATGTTGGGTTGTTCTTCTTCTGTGGAAGCTGGATAGCTGGCTAGTAGCTACATGCTAGGTTGTAGCTGACCTCCAGCAGCTGACAGAAATTCTCCTGTTTTCATCCTCATAGCTTTGGGTCCAACTGTTAGTGAGTACCAGTCTAAAAAAATTCTCAAGCTGTGTTCGTAATGTCCATTCACTCCTCCGCCATTTTTGCAGCACTGTGGGGTGTCATCACGGGCAAGATAGTTGTTTGTTTATGTTTGCAATTTTTCTGCTAAAAGGGAAATTGTGTCTGTTGTGACACACGAGGTCCATGGTTTTGTGTTGATCTGCTTAAAAGTTGTGGATGTTTGCTATGGGAGAAAGAGCAAGCTCTATTTGAGGCTGCTGGCTGGTTGGATGCTGAGTTATGTTGCAGTGACGTTACTGAGCCCTGGCATTCCATTGTTTGCACATGCAGTCTACTTTTGAGAATTTTCTGGAGAATATTCTGGATAGTTTTTGTCATTTGGGGTATGTTGAGAGCTTTAAAAAACCTGTAGGTGAAGACAGCAAGCATATTTGTCTGCTCCCATGTTCATAGCAGTATGACAAACTTGAAAGATTACTGACTTGAGGTACACTGTATCTGTATGGAAAAACACGTGATTAACGGATTATTAATCATGATTAACTCAACATTCCAAAAAGATTAATCGTGATTAAAAATGTAATCATCCAACATCACTTATATATATATACAGTATATATATACTATATATACTGTATATATATACACTACCGTTCAAAAGTTTGTGGTCACCCAGACAATTATTTTGTATTTTCCATGAAAAGTCACACTTATTTACCACCATGAGTTGTAAAATGAATAGAAAATATAGTCAAGACAATGACAAGGTTAGAAATAATGATTTGTATTTGAAATAATAATTTTTTCCAGATACTCAACCTGCTCAAAGGAAGGTCAGTTTTATAGCTTCTCTAACCAGCTAAACTGTTTTCACCTGTGCTAACATGATTGCACAAGGGTTTTCTAATCATCCATTAGCCTTCTGACGCAATGAGCAAACACATTGTACCATTAGAACACTGGAGTGATAGTTGCTGGAAATGGGCCTCTATACACCTATGTAGATATTGCACCAAAAACCAGACATTTGCAGCTAGAATAGTCATTTACCACATTAGCAATGTATATTAGATATTAGAGTGTATTTCTGATTAGTTTAAAGTTATCTTCATTGAAAAAAACAGTGCTTTTCTTTCAAAAATAAGGAAATTTCTAAGTGACCCCAAACTTTTGAACGGTAGTGTATATATATATATATTCCGGTTCCGGCGCCACACGAGTTGGCTGCCTTTTGCAACAGCGGCTCAATTCTGAGTCTTTTTATCTTCCTTCTTCTTTCTGATCCGGTGATGGCTTTCTGATCCGGCACACCTTTCACTCTATGTGTATCACAGACACACAGATTGCCCCGGGGGTCTCCCGAGTCGGCGGACGGAGCCTCTGTTTACAGCAGGAGACGATGCAGCGGGGAGGAGCTAGCTAGCACTCGGCCGCCACCCGGTGCTAACGGAGAGGCTCGACATACCGGGAGAGCTGAAGCGGGAGCAACGCGGGTGCCAGGCTGGAGTTTGGGCGGCGTGCAGGAAATATAAGACAGAATAATAAAGAGCGATGGCAAGAACCAAGTAGACCGCCAGTAAATCTACTGGAGGAAAAGCCCCCAGGAAGCAGCTGGCCACCAAGGCTGCTCGAAAAGGCGCTCCAGCCGCCGGCGGAGTGAGGAGGCCTCACCGTTGCAGGCCCGGTGCCGTGGCTCTGAGAGAGATCCGTCGCTGCCGGAGGTCCACGGAGCTGCTCATCCATGGGCTGCCCTTCCAGCACCTGGTGAGGGAGATCGCTCAGGACTTCAGGACCGACCTGCGCTTCCAGAGCTCCGCCGTCATGGCTCTGCAGGAGGCCAGCGAGGCCTACCTGGTGGGTCTCTTCGAGGACACCAACCTGTGCGTCATCCACGCCAAGAGGGTCACCATCATGCCCAAAGACATCCAGCTGGCCCGCCGCATCCACGGAGAGAGAGCTTAGACTTTCTGCTGCACATCCACCAACCACAATGCTCCGCACTGTGTGTGTATATATATATATATATATATATATGTATGTATATATATATATATTTATATTAATATGTACATATGTATACTAGCTGCTCTTGTTTTTTTCTTGCCTTCTGATTGTTGCTCTGAGTGTTGCTATCCCTGTGCTGTTGCAATCCTGGAATTTCCCCATTGTGGGACTAAATGGGGAAGATCTTAAGATCTTATATAAGATCTTATCTTATCTTATCTTATACATACATACATATATATATATATATATATATATATATATATATATATATATATATATATATATATATATATATATATACTACCGTTCAAAAGTTTGGGGTCACCCAGACAATTATTTTGTTTTCCATGAAAAGTCACACTTATTTACCACCATGAGTTGTAAAATGAATAGAAAATATAGTCAAGACATTGACAAGGTTAGAAATAATGATTTGTATTTGAAATAATAATTTTTTCCTTCAAACTTTGCTTTCGTCAAAGAATCCTCCATTTGCAGCAATTACAGTATTGCAGACCTAACATGATTGCGCAAGGGTTTTCTAATCATCCATTAGCCTTCTGACGCAATGAGCAAACACATTGTACCATTAGAACACTGGAGTGATAGTTGCTGGAAATGGGCCTCTATACACCTATGTAGATATTGCACCAAAAACCAGACATTTGCAGCTATAATAGTCATTTACCATATTAGCAATGTATAGAGTGTATTTCTGATTAGTTTAAAGTTATCTTCATTGAAAAAAAGTGTTTTTCTTTCAAAAATAAGGAAATTTCTAAGTGACCCCAAGCTTTTGAACGGTAGTGCATATATATATATATGTATATATATACTGTATATGTATACAGTGGGGAAAAAAAGTATTTTGTCAGCCACCAATTGTGCAAGTTCTCCCACTTAAAATATGAGAGAGGTCTCCAATTTTCATCATAGGTATACCTCAACTATGAGAGACAAAATGAGAAAAAAAAATCCAGAAAATCACATTGAATGATTTTTAATGAATTAATTGGTAAATTCCTCGGTAAAATAAGTATTTGGTCAATAACAAAAGTTCATCTCAATACTTTGTTATAGTATACCCTTTGTTGGCAATGACAGAGGTCAAACGTTTTCTGTAAGTCTTCACAAGGTTTTCACACACTGTTGCTGGTATTTTGGCCCATTCCTCCATGCAGATCTCCTCTAGAGCAGTGAAGTTTTGGGGCTGTTGCTGGGCAACACGGACTTTCAACTCCCTCTAAAGATTTTCTATGGGGTTGAGATCTGGAGACTGGCTAGGCCACTCCAGGACCTTGAAATACTTCTTACGAAGCCACTCCTTTGTTGCCCGGGCAGTGTGTTTGGGATCATTGTCATGCTGAAAGAACCAGCCACGTTTCATCTTCAATGCCCTTGCTGATGGAAGGAGGTTTTCACTCAAAATCTCATGATACATGGTCCCATTCATTCTTTCCTTTACACGGATCAGTCGTCCTGGTCCCTTTGCAGAAAAACAGCCCCAAAGCACAATGTTTTCACCCCCATGCTTCACAGTAGGTATGGTGTTCTTTCTCCTCCAAACACGACAAGTTGAGTTTTTACAATAAAGTTCTAGTTTGGTTTCATCTGACCATATGACATTCTCCCAATCCTCTTCTGGATCATCCAAATGCTCTCTAGCGAACTTCAGAAGGGCCTGGACATGTACTGGCTTAAGCAGGGGGACACATCTGGCACTGCAGGATTTGAGTCCCTGGCGGCGTAGCGTGTTACTGATGTAGCCTTTGTTACTTTAGTCCCAGCTCTCTGCAGGTCATTCACTAGGTCTCCCTGTGTGGTTCTGGGATTTTTGCTCACCGTTCTCGTGATCATTTTGACCTCATGGGGTGAGATCTTGCGTGGAGCCCCAGATCGAGGGAGATTATTAGTGGTCTTGTATGTCTTCCATTTTCTAATAATTGCTCCCACAGTTGATTTCTTCACGCCAAGCTGCTTACCTATTGCAGATTCAGTCTTCCCAGCCTGGTGCAGGTCTACAATTTTGTTTCTGGTGTCCTTTGACAGCACTTTGGTCTTGGCCATAGTGGAGTTTGGAGTCTGACTGTTTGAGGTTGTGGACAGGTGTCTTTTATACTGATAATGAGTTCAAACAGGTGCCATTAATACAGGTAACGAGTGGAGGACAGAGGAGCCTCTTAAAGAAGAAGTTACAGGTCTGCGAGAGCCAGAAATGTTGCTTGTTTGTAGGTGACCAAATACTTATTTTACCAAGGAATTTACCAATTAATTCATTAAAAATCCTTCAATGTGATTTTCTGGATTTTTTTTTTTCTCATTGTGTCTCTCATAGTTGAGGTATACCTATGATGAAAATTGGAGACCGCTCTCATCTTTAAAGTGGGAGAACTTGCACAATTGGTGGCTGACTAAATACTTTTTTGCCCCACTGTATATATATATTTAGCAGTCTGCTAAATATATCTATATTCAGCAGTGCACACAGTATGTCCTGCATGGGGTGTGACTCAGCAAATATGACAGCTTAGCCTCCATCCTCCTCTCTCCTATCACCTCCACTGGGTCGAGGAAGCACCCCAGAAAAGAGCTGGCCTTCTAGATCAGGGGTCAGCAACCTTTACCACTCAAAGAGCCATTTGGACCCGTTTCCCACAGAAAAGAAAACACTGGGAGCCACAAAAACCCTTTTGACACTTAAAATGAAATAACACTGTATATAACTTTTTTCCCTTTATGCTATGTATAAACAAACTATAATGTGTTGCATTTATGAAATCAGGGAACTCCTGCAGAGAAAACAAAATTACATTTCTGTATGCAACAAAAACATTTTGAACTCCAAAAAAAAAGACATTGGGTTGAAGGTTGACATTGGGTTGAAAGGAGAGTGCTATTTCTAGCACTGATGACTCCTGATCCTTCGATAAAAATCTCATAATTCCACTGAAAACAATACCGAAAGCTCAGAATTCCAACACGAACCAGCAATGTGATTTGGGGTTGGGGAAATTATCTGAAAATTCAGCAGGGGGTCTGTGAGACAGAGTTCCCCAGCGGGGTCCGGGGCAGAGCCCCGGTGGGGTGGGGGGTGGGGGGGGGCAAAGCCCCCCGAAGCTCCTGGGTTTTTATGATTTTTAAGTACCAGAACTGTGCTTAAATGACATAAAACAAACAGCTGAATGCCACTTATTAATGTATAATATTGACTTATGTTCCAAGAAGATAGCATTCCTAAAATATTCCAACAAGCATTATCCATCACATGCTTTAACACTTGATCAAATCAAAATCAGTTAATTTTATCTGTTCCATAATAGAAATAAAATTCCAACATACCATTACTTTTTATAATTTCAGCATTCATTTCAGGTCACCAGTTTCAATCTCCATTGAGACTTGAGCAGTTCATTTTGCACAATCACTGATGTAGCCAAGTCTTAGAAATATTCAAAAGTTGTGAGTCAATGTCCACTGTGCACTGTCAATTTCAAACTGTTTGGAATCATAAAAGGGGATGGTTAACTTTTATTACCGTTACCTCCCTTGCGCCAGCCCAGCTCATACAGCCGTTGTCCGCCGCCAGTAACAGAGAGTTAATGACTCACCTGGCCATACCGATTACCGGAAGTGGCCATACGCCACTTCCAGTCCTGCCTGAAAGGGCGCAGCGTCACTGCGTTCGTGGACCACAAGCCGCTAACGTACTTAACGTATTTTATCTTCCTGGAAGATAAAATAAAGTGGAATTTGGCGAATTAGCAGAAAATCACATCCCTGAGAACACGTTGCCATGAATCTTTGAAAAAGCATACAACGAGCCATTTGATTGGTCCAATCGTTTGCAACTATCCAATCGCAGGGCTGTCAAGCTACTGCAATACAGCAGTAGCTTGAACACAACACATCCGGGTTATCGCGGGAGACGACTTCCGGGGAAGCGCCGAGTGCTTATGTAATCGTGTTGATTTTTCGCTGACAGTGATTAAACTTTAACACGGTTTTTTTTTAGATTTTACAAGATCACCATAATCTTCAAATTTAGAATTACATTTTAAAAACTAATGAGCTAAAATAAAGTACATTTTAATTAAATACTCATTATTTATTTTCCAAAGCCACAGGGAGCCGCAGCAGAGGGATGAAAGAGCCGCATGCAGCTCCGGAGCCGCGGGTTGCCGACCCCGTTCTAGATTAACCTGTTCCTGTTGGCAGCTGTGATGCTGCTGCCCCAACAAATCATTCCATATGCATGATGACTGATGCCACCACATTGTCACAGAAGGTCTTCAAGATTTCACCCTGTAACAAAAGACCTGAGTCTCCTCAGGAGGAACAGCCTGCTCTGCCCCTTCTTGTAAAGTGTGTTAGTGTGAGTGACCAGTCCAATTTATTGTTCAGGTGAACACCCAAGTACTTGTAAGATGTTACCATCTCAATGTCCATTCCCTGGATACTTACTGGTGCTGCAGGAGAGTGTCTACACCGATGGGAGTCCACCACCAGTTCCTCGGTCTTCCCTTCATCATTCTGAAGGCAGTTCTACAGGCACCAGTCCACAAAGTCCTGGGTCAGTCCTCTGTAGTCCGAGTCATCCCCATCAGAGATAAGGCCAACAATCGCAGAGTCATCAGAACTTCTACATGTGGCAGTGTGGTGTGTTATATGAAAAGTCAGCAGTGTAGAGGGGGAATAGGAAGGGAGAAAGAACTGTCTCCTGGGGCAGCCCATACTGCAGATGACTGTGTCAGACATACAGTCCTGAGTTCTCACAAACTGTGGACATTCTGTGAAGTAATCCAGGATCCAAGACAACAGGAGTTGGTCCACCCATGCACACAGCAGCTTGTCCTTCAGGAGCACTGGTCAAATGGTGTGGAAAGCACTGGAGAAATCAAAGATCATGATCCTCACAGTTCTCCCAGGCTTCTCCAGGTGAAATAGAGCACAATGTAGGAGGAAGATCACGGCATTTTCCAGCCAGATGCCCTGCCCATAGGCAAACTGAAGTGGATCCATCGCTGGTCTCACCAGGGGGTGGAGATGGGTGAGGAGCAGCCTCTTCAGGGTCTTCATCAGGTGTGATGTGAGGGCCACTGGTTTGTAGCTGCTCAGGTCCTTGGGGTGTGGTATTTTCGGCACTGGTACCACGCAGGATGTTTTCCACAACTGTGATACCATGGTTCTAGTCTCTGTTAGACTGTTCATATTTTCATGCCCTGGGATAAAACACTATGGGCTTATAGAAAACTGGCAGAAGAAATTTGTGTTGTGGCACAGTAACTGCTGTGCTTTGTTATGAGGAGACCTAAGGGCAAAAACTCTAGCTTTGACTCTTGTGTTCAGGGTTTCTCTGCTTCAGACAGGTTCACACCTGCTTGTCTTTAAACGTGCTTATTTCTTCAGCTGAAACCTTTCACTGTGCGTCTGAAAGCAATTTTATATTGCATTGTCCTGATCCCTTCATCCAACACTTTCTTCATTTCACACCTCTTCTTTGGAATGAAGAGTTTGCTTTCTTCACAAATGCCCCCAGTGCTCGGGTCACACTAGGTTGCCTTTGCAAGCAAACCATCCAATCATCCACTGAGGAGATCTATATTATCGCATTCAATACATTGCACCTATACAGGGAAGGCTTCCTGCGGTGGTACTTACTTTTAACACACAGACAAACACTTAATAAAAAAGGTACGAGCCTTTTCACAGTAAACAAGATGGGGATTCAGTCTTCAATCTACTCTTGCATATTACTCTCAGAGGTGGGTAGTAGATACATTAACTCACATACATGTATTCATGTCATGAACATGTGCTTTTACACAGCGCACAAATGAAAAGAGACGAGCCCACTTGCAGGTGAAGAGTGTGTTTATTAACAAAGAGTCAATAATGCAAAAGTGCCCAACATAAGTAATCCAAATAATAAGTTACACATCAGACCAGCACAGTTCAGTAGAGACAGGTTGGCTATGAGGAAAAGTTCACGTCACGCCCCAGGGTAAAACTGTCTGCTGGGGGAAACAAGAAACGTGAACCGGGGAAAGGAGGACTTATATGAATGTGTCGGAGCGCAGCTGGGCTCTGGGAAAAAACAACACCAAATGTAGTCCAAGGAAAAAGTAGTCCAAACACAGAGAGCTGACTGAACAATGAGACTGACTGCATGCAGGATGCAGACTAACACCATGACAATAAGTGAATGAACTGATAGGAAATAAATACACAGTGAACTAATGGCACAGAGTGAATACAGGTGAGTAGCTTTGACAGATGTGCTGATTACAGGCTGCTCACTGCAGCGACAGGCTGAGCAGCCAATGGGGAGTTCCTGGGGGAAGAGGGAGAGGCAGAACAGAACACAGAAAAGCCCTATACAATAAGTGAACAAAACAAGGAGACAAAATACAACAGTAACCTGTGTCTGAGGTCTAGGATAACGTGGAACCTCAGACACATGACATATTCATATATAATTTTTTCATTCAAACTTGTACTTTACTGAGAATGAATTGTTGCAGGATATTTTTTATTCTTTTTACTTGAACTTATTTCTGAATAAAAACCTGTACTTTTACTCCAATACATTTGGTTCTTTGATACTTCAGCACTTACGTGGCACTCTATTGTTAACAGTTATTCATCAAAGTGCTGCACAGAGAGAAAACTGGGTAGACATGTTTTTTTTTTCTGTAATAACTTACCAGAAATGACTGCAGCTTTAGTCACTGTGAATTTCTCATTTTATTTCCATGAAAGTGTTGAAATTATTGTTAAGCTCAACAGCTGGTCAAATTATTGTTCGAAGAAAAAAATCTCACAAAACTTTATCAATTTGCTATTAAAAGTTGCAAATGTTCAACAACAATTGTACAAATTTATGAGTAAGAAATCACAAATTATCACAAAAGGTGCAATATTACAATAGTAAAACTGTAAGGGAAAATGGAAATGTAAAAAAGGAGAATTTTACGAGAAAAAGTTCAGTGTTGTCATGATTCAGATCAGGGTTAAGCTCAAACGCAGAGCTGCCACAACGATCACTCAGACACCAATGAAAAGTTTCACAATTTTATTGAAAAACACAACAGAAAATAAAAGTGCTGAAACTAAAGAAAATGAAACAAAAATGCCAACTTTAAATTTCTTAGACAAGACAGGTGTCCCCTGGAGCGCACGTAGCCTATGGGAGAGAGCGGATAGAGGTTATAAGGGACAGATTCTCCAAAGGGAGAATAATGCAGGAAAGCACACTTACAGCTTGAGCAGCGAAGCCCAGCAGGGAACTCCAGCAAGGACCGGGGACAGGTGGAAGGCAAGACCTGGGTGAACGTTGTGATCTTCCTGGTCAGGCGAGTGTGATCAGCTCTGGGAACACACCTGCAGGTGGCAGCAACCTGAGGAGCAGGAGACACAAGGTATGAGTTCAGGTAATACAAATGACGAGACAGAAGCTTAGTTTAAAACGTGGCTGCAAACCCAGACAATCCAGCGATGAGCTCCCCTCACGTTGGACCTTAAATGCACTGGCGCATCAGATGCAGCAGGTGGACAATCACGCGGGTGTGCTCAATCTCCCAGAGTGGGAAACCAGGAACAGGAGGGGATGGGGAGCACGCTCACCCGATCATTACAGTGTCCCCCCCCCAAGGGACGCCCCCCGGCATCCCACTGGGCTGACGTTGATGGGTACGATGGAAGGCCCGAATCATCCGCTTGTCCAAGATGTATGATCCCAGGATCCACGACCTCTCCTCCGGACCATATCCTTCCCAATGGACAAGGTATTGACATCCCTGCCCCCGACGGTGTACGTCCAGGATCCTCTCCACCGTGACTGTCGTTTGGCCATCAATGATCCGGGGGTGGGGGGAGGCAGTGGAGGTTCCGGAGGAGGGCAGAGGGGACTGGCGGAGAGGGCTTAATCGGAGAGACATGGAACGTGGGATGGATGTGCATAGAGGGTGGCAAGTCCAACCGAACGGTGACATCGTTGATCAACCGCTTGATGGTAAAGGGCCCCAGAAAGCGTGGGGACAGTTTCCGGGACTCTGTCTTCAGTGGGATCTAGTCAGTGGACAGCCAAACCCTCTGCCCCACCGCCTACTTCGGCGCCGGTGCCTGTTTGCAGTTTACGCACTGCCTGTTGCGCTCAGTGGAGTAGAGGAGAGCCTCCACAGCCGGTGGCACTGGCCCACATGGGCCTCCACGGATGGGACGGCAAGGCCCCTCTCTGCCATGGGCAGCAACAGAGGAGTGTAACCCACAGATGTCTTGAATGGCGTAAGCCCAGTGGAAGAGGAGATCACTGAGTTTAATGCATATTCCACCCAGATCAAGTGAGCACTCCAGGTGGTGGGGTTGGAAGATGCTACACACCATAAGGTGGCCTCCAGAGACTGATTGGCATGCTCAGCCTAACCATTGCTTGGGAGTGATATCCTGACATTAGACTGGCAGACGAAACCAAGAAGCGACAGAATTCCTTCCACACCTGGGATGTGAACTCGGGACCCTGGTCTGAGATGAAGTCAGTGGGGATACCGTGCAACCGGATGATGTGCTGAGTCAGCAGGTCAGCCATCTCCATGGCAGATGGTAACTTGGGGAGAGGGATGAGGTGGATGGCCTTGGAGAAACGGTCGACAATGGTGAGGATGACGGTATTCCCCTAGGATGGAGGGAGGCCCGTAACAAAGTCCAATGAAATGTGAGACCAAGGGCGACCCAGCACCAGGAGGGGATGGAGGAGACCCCAGGAGGGGAGGAGTCAGACTTATTTGTGGAGCAGATGTGACAAGCTTTGATGTACTTCCGCACATCCCTCCCAAGTGTGGGCTACCAAAACACCCTGCGTAACAAGTCTGTGGTTCTGGAGATGCCGGGATGACAGGCAAAAATACTGGTATGCCCCCACTGGATACTTCACTCCGTAGCGCTGCGGGGACATACAGCTGGTCCGGAGGGCCTCCCTCTGGGACGGGTTCCGCTGATTGTGCCTGCCAGACCCTCTGCTCAATCTCCCACTGGAGTGTCCCAAGAAAGCAGGAAGGGGGGAGAATAGTCTCCGGGGAAGAAGCAGCAGCTGCGGAGGAGGAGGTGGAGGAGGAGGAGTTGGGAGAAAACTGACGTGAGAGAGCATCAGCCTTGGCATTATGGGACCCTGGTCTGTACGAGATGGATAAATTGAACCTATTAAAAAACAGGACCCACCGAGCCTGCCAAGAAGTCAACCGTCTAGCCAACCAAAGGTATTCTAAATTTTTATGGTCGGTCCAGACAATGACCAGTTTGCTAGCTCCCTCCAGACAGTGTCTCCATTCCTCCAACGCCAGCTTAATGGCAAACAGTTTGCGGTCCTCAACAGCGTAATTCCTCTCAGCTGGAGTTAACCACCGAGAAAAATACGCGCACGGATGGAGCTTCTGATCGAGAGCTGGAGAGAAGAAGAAGAAGAGAGCTGGGCAACGACAGTGCCCACCCCCGAATCAGAAGCATCCACCTCGACCACGAACTGTGCTGTGGGATCCACCTGCACCAGGACACGCACACTGGTGAATAGGTCTTTTAGGGTCACAAAAGCTCGTTCAGCAGCCTCGGATCACTTGAACGGGCTTTTGGTCTATGTCAACTGCATAAGCGGTTGCCCCACCCTACTATAATCCCCAATAAATCGGCAGTAGAAATTGACAAACCCCAGGAAGCACTGGAGATCCTTCCTGGACTGGGGGGTAGGCCAGTCTACAACCACTTTAATTTTCGCCAGATCGGCCTTTACCATGACCTCGGCGATGATGAACCCCAAAAACGAAGTTGAGCAAGTGGAAAATTAACACTTCTCAGCTTTTACAAAAAGCTGGTTCTCCAGTAGCCGCTGCAGGACAAACCGGACGTGGCCAACATGCTCCTTCAGGGTGCGAGAAAGAAAATCAAAATATCGTCCAAATACACAAACACAAACTGATTCACCATATCTCGTAGGACGTCGTTAATTAACTGCTGGAAGACGGCAGGGGCATCGGTCAGCCCGAATGGCATGACCAAACATTCAAAATGGCCCAAAGGTGTCTTAAACGCTGTCTTCCACTCGTCCCCCTCCCGAATGTGGACTAAGTGATATGCATTGCGGAGGTCAAGCTTGGTGAAAAAACGTGCACGTTGGAGTAGCTCAAATGCCGAATTGATAAGTGGCAGCGGATACTTATCCTTCCGGGTTATCGTGTTAAGCTCATGGTAATCAGTGCACGGCCACAGAGACCCATCCTTCTTCTCTACAAAAAAGAACCCCATGCCAAGAGGAGCGGACGATGGAATTATGCCAGCACTCAGGCAGTCTTTGATGTAGGTCTCCATCACCTCCCTCTCCAGCCCAGATAAACTGCAGAGCTGGCTGGATGGCAGCCGTGCGCCCAGGAGGAGGACGATAGCACAGTCCCAGTGAGGTGGTAAAGATAGGGCTAAAGCCTTGCTAAAGACCTCCCCTAAGTCATGATAAACCTAGGGCAAGTAGCTGAGATCCACTGGCTCAGCCGAAGGGGAGGAGAGCGGGAGCAAAGGAGAGCATGCGGCCGACTGGAGGCACGACGAGAGACAGAAAGGGCTCCAGAACAAAATGGAGCCCTGACTCCAGTTAATGATAGGGTTATGGGTGCAGAGCCATGGATACCCCAGGATCACAGTGGTGTTAGATTGGGGCAGAATATAAAACTGAATAACCTCATGGTGATTACCAGACCAAATGACCGAAATGGGCTAAGTCTCTTCGGTAATTGCCGTGATGGTGTTGCCCGAAACTGCAGAGACTGACAAAGGCATCAGAACATTCCTGTTGGGTATCTGTAATTTACACACCATGGCCTGTTGGATGAAATTTTGCTCAGCTCCTGAATCAACCAGAGCGGTGGTTTTGAACTCGGCCCCCGGTAACTGGACGAGGACCAGAAGTTCAAAACGATTAGGGGAATTTGGTGAAGGCCCTTCCCCAGCCCCCTTACGGTGACTGACGGGCAGGGCTGAATCGGGCATTCCGATATTGTGTAACCGGGGACCCAGCAATAAATGCATCCCCCCGCCCCCTTGCAATGCCGGTGCTCCCTCGGAGTAAGACGGACCCTCCCAAGGTCCACTGGCTCCGGTAACAACGCCAGCAGAACAGCATCAGAGGTTGGGGCATCTGGCCGTGGAGTGAATGAGGAAGCAGTCACCACCTGCTCCCTCAATCATCTTATCCAGAGATGAGGGAGAAGTGCGGATAGCCAGCTCATCGCATAGGTGCATATCCAGGCCCCAGAGGAAGGCGCTGCATAGAGCAACGTCATTCCATCCGGAGTCGGCCGCAGCGACCCGGAACTCGATGGAGAAGTTGGCTACTGACCAAAGTCCCTGTCGATGTTCTATCAGCTGACTAACAATGTTCCCTTCACTCTCCGAATGGTCGAATGCCTGGGAGAATTCCCGCTCAAACCGCTAGTATGTGTATAGGGGTCTGTCCGGGCTGCTCAAGACAGACTGTGCCCACTTAAGCACCCAGTCTTGCAGCAACAAGGTCATGAAATGGATCTTCGCCGCAACATCCCTATACTCCTCCTCCACCTTCTGAAAATAAAGCCGGCAGTGAAGCAGAAACCCTCTGCACCCTCCTACCTCTCCTCTATAGGGGACAGGTGAAGGAAGAGTGATGTTCCTGCAGGTGGCAGACACTGCCGGAGCACTAGGTGCAGGAGGTGGAGCCACACCAGGAAGCCAACCCAAGTGCTCGGTGATGGTGGCCAATTGCTGAGTAACAGTCTCTAACTGTTCAAAAAGAAACATAACCAGGCATTCCATGACTTCCAAGCACCAGAGTGCTGAATGATCGCACGGCCGAGCGCTCGCTGAGCCTTTATCCTGGCTGGATCGTTCTGTCATGATTCAGATCAGGGTTAGGCTCAAACGCAGAGCTGCCAGAACAATCACTCAGATACCAATGAAAAGTTTCACAATTTTATTGAAAAACACAATAGAAAATAAAAGTGCAGAAACTAAAGAAAATGAACACAAAAACGCCAACTTAAATTTCTTAGACAAGACAGGTGTCCCCTGGAGTGCATGTAGCTTACGGGAGAGAGCAGACAGAGGTTATAAGGGACAGATTCTCCAAAGGGAGAATAATGCAGGAAAGCACACTTACAACTTGAGCAGCGGAGCCCGGCAGGGAACTCCAGCAATGACCGGGGACAGGTGGAAGGCAAGACCTGAGTGGACATTGTGATCTTCTTGGTCAGGCGAGCGTGATCAGCTCTGGGAACACACCTGCAGGTGGCAGCAACCTGAGGAGCAGGAGACACAAGGTATGAGTTCAGGTAATACAAATGACGAGACAGAAGCTTAGTTTAAAACGTGGCTGCAAACCCAGACAATCCAGCGATGAGCTCCCCTCATGTTGGACCTTAAATGCACTGGCGCATCAGATGCAGCAGGTGGACAATCACGCAGGTGTTCAGGTAATACAAATGACGAGACAGAAGCTGTGGTGATCTGCTCTGTGTGCCTGCTGCCCTAATTGTCTCCACAGCTGTGTGCACACCTGCTCCTCCAATTAGGCAGCCTTCTTAAGGAGCTCTGCCTTATCATTCTGCATGGAGACGTCAACGCTCCATTTGGATGAAAGACTTCTGAGCGAGAGTCTACTTCTCCTTTGGCTAGGGAGTTTCGCCTCCCTCATCCTTCCTGCACATCTGATCGTCTGGGAGCTTCGCTTCCCCTACTCAACGTAAGCTACCCAAAGAAATTCATTCTCTCTGCTCATTCCCTCTATCTTCCCTGTGCACAGGTGGATTCCTCTGGGTGGATTTCCTCCTCCTGGGGGTGGACCAGGACCTTCACCTACACTCCGAGGAAACACTGGTTTCCATGACTGAACTATTCTCCTAGGAACCCCCTGAATCATCTACACCAGCACGACACGTGGCGGACCGGGACACTGGCATACAGTGCTGCTTGGATGTTCTTCAGCGCCTCAACTACTCACCTGCATCGTAAGACTGATTTATCACTTGTTAATTCAACCAGTTTACAGAGAGCTAATACTCTTGTCTCCCCTCTCTTCTAGGGTTGCCAGACTTGTCCTCGCTCTGCTCGTGCTCCTGCACTCATTCACATTCACACTCCCACACACACTCACACACACATTTAATAAAGATAATTGTGTTTATTCTGAGTCTGTATCTGCATCTGGGTTTGTCCGAATCATGTCAGAAGCTTAGTTTAAAACGTGACTGCAGACCCAGACGAACCAGCGATGAGCTCCCCTCACGCTGGGCCTTAAATGCACTGGCTTATCAGATACAGCAGGTGGACAATCACGCAGGTGTGCTCAATATCCCGGAGCAGGAAACCAGGAAGAGGGTAGGGGGAAGCATGCTGGCCCGACTATTATAAATGTTGATAAAATAAGAGCTGCAAATATTCAAGAATTACAATGTCATGACTAAAAACTTGGAGACTTGTGAGAAAATAAAATCAAAATATACCGCAAAACAAATTCACAAGATAAAGGAAGGAAAATTCTGAGAAAAAGATTCTGCAATTTGGGGGAAAAAAATGTAAATTTAGAGGAAAAATGTTGCAATTTATGAGAAAAAAAAAAACTTGAGTTGCTGAGAAAATCAAGAGAAATGGTAGAAAATTAAAAAAAGTTAACATTTGAGAAAAGTTACTGCACTGTCCATTGCTTTGGATGGTTGACCCCAGGTATTTAAACTCATCTGCCTTCCACATAATAGCTCAAGTAGGTTAATTTTTTTCTTCTTTTAATTATTTAACTTTCGTTCTTATTAAAGACAAAAGGCTGCAGTGAACAGTCGAAACATGTAAAGAAGGTAAAAATATCTCCTTTCTATTTTTGTCTTTAATAAGAACAAAAGGTAAATAAATCATCCGCCTTCCCTTCATCTTCACTGTTACATCTGCCTCCCTCTCATTCCCACTCATGTATTCTGTCTTGCTTCCACTGACTTTCATTCCTCTCCTCTCCAGAGCATACTACCTCCAGTGCATAGGGCATTCTCTTCCACCTGCTCCCTACCTCACTACAGATCAGCATGGATGCAGAGAAAAATATAGAAAAAATATAGAAAAAAATAAACAATTAACATTACTGTTTTTTGTCATGCATTTTCATCATAGTATATATTGTGTTGGGAATGGTGGAAGTATTTGCCATGAAGTGAGGCTTGCCTGTTACACTACTAAATGTACCAAAATAAATAAATAAATAACCTAAAAACTGACTTTGTCTGGATTTGAATTGTAGTTTTTTGTTTTGCCCTCTATATGACTCAGCCACAGAGACACAGCAGGCAACAGAGCATTTTGTTTGGTTTTGAATTCTCTTAGGATAAAAAAGGGAGGAAAGAGGGCATAGAAATAGAATGAAAGAATAATTCAGTTGGGGCCCTTAAGGGGAAATATGGCTGTCCTGTGGGGTAAGATACTCAAAGTCCCTCAGCACAACACAGCACATTTAAGTTCCAGTTGCACTGCTCACCTTGCGTTTACACAGACAAATGAATATACATTAGTGAAAAGGTGTGTGTGCATGTGTGTGTGTGCTTGGACGGCGGTGAATCCCAGGCATGACACTTCCTCCCCTGCTGGTCTTCCTGGGGGAATTTATTTACTACGTTTGATTTCAACCTTGAGAAACAAACAACTTTTTTGATTTGAAGTGACATAATTGTATTACATGCCACTCTTTCATGCACTTTAGTGTGTTTGGCAAACACATAAAAGAGTAATGAAGTTCCCGCAGGGCTCGGAGGACGCATGTTCTCCATACTCTGTGTTCCCAGCACAATAGATCTGATTGCTGAATGTAGCCATTTGGAGTGACACCCCCCCCCCATTCCATTTAGTGTAAAATGCAAAGAGTTCCCCAGCTTGTTGAAATTTTGATGGAGCATTTCCGACATTGCCATGAAAATGATTGCACGATAATAAGCTCAACTTGCATCACATGCAAACTCCACGGGGCTATAAAACGCATCCACTCGTCTGTTATGTTGTAGGATCTGTGTTAAACCTTGAATATACAATAAAATGTCATTTGTGCGGCCTACACAGAGTAATGTCTGTATGGCTATCACAGTAACACTTTCTTTTCTCTTCCATAGTAGAAGCTGTGATGAATCTGTCTCCCTGCATCTGTCGCTCATTTGTGCCAAAGGTGCTACAGCAGCGATCGATTTCCTTAAATATGAATGCAGTGAAATATTACTGGGAAAAAGGCTCATGTCTCACTTCTGACAGGTTATCATATCATTCAATTTGCCCGCTGGAGAGATAACATAATTGCAGTTATACTAACGATTCTCTCAGCAGAAACACCATAGCAGTATTATAGTGTTGCCTGTAGTGCCGTGAAATAAGAGCTTTGAAAATAGTATGGCCTGAATCGCCTTAAATATAAAATACAATAAACGAGCTTCTCCTTCTGTGGGTTTCTTTTCTACAAAGGCATGTGACTCTTCATTTAATCTGTGTTTTTGCTTCTTTTTTTAAAAGAGTTTTCAGAATTTCATTTATTTTGAATTTTCAGTATGGTAGGTTACATGGCGCTGGAAGAAAAGCCTGTTAGGCTACTGTAGGATTTTCAGATTTTCATGAGAATATTGTTGTTGTTGTTTTTTTCTGAAACAGAGAAAAACTGCTTTTATGTAACAGAAATGTGTTTCATCATTTAAGTCACAGCAGTGCATAGTGATTCACTCAGCCCAAGCACAATACCGGTGTAACTGATGGAGGCAGCAATAGCAGCAAGAGCAGAACTACGGCACCCTCTGCAGGAGACAAGAGGAGGGGAGAGATTCATTTCCTCCCCATATGTGAATGTTTTATAATGTCAGCAGGAACATTAAAAGCAGTCATAGCTCTGGTAATATAAGACATCATAAATATGTTTGCCATTAGTGTGTTGGCATATTGTTTATCATCTAACCTTTAACACCAACACCACAGCCATTATTAAAAAGGCTCATCAGCGACTCTGCCCTCTCCGGCGGCTAAAAAAGGCAGGTCTTCCCACTCAGCGCCTCACCACTTTTTACAGAGGCACCCTGGAATCTGTCCTTTCACATGGCCCGACTACCTGGTTTGGGAATTGCACAGCTTTAGAGAAGCACCAGCTGAATAGGGTTGGAAAAACAGCCAGTAAGATCATCAGTGTTCCCCTCCTCTCCTTGGAGGAGATTTACAATAAACGCTGTGCTAGCAGGGCTTTTAACATCATTGAAGACTGCTACCATCCTTCCCACAGTTTGTTTTCTCTTCTGCCCTCAGCGAAGAGGTACAGGTGTCTTCAGGCCAGGACAGCCAGAATGTTGAACAGTTTTGTTTTTTTTTTCCATATGCAATCACGATTATAAATGGACTGTGCCCTATTCCCCTGCCAATTGCTTTTCCTCCCCCTCAGCTCTGCTAAACTTGTATATGTATTCTGTTAGGCTGGTCTGACCATAGTGTTTAACTGATATGTTATTGTTGTATTTTATTTTTTATGCTGTTGTTTTTAAACTTATTCTCTATGTATATTGTGGTACTGTGTTATGCTGGTGGATCATAATTTTGTTTTTATGTGCATGCACATACTAAATGACAGTAAAGAAATCTTGAATCTTGAATCTAATGATTAATGTTCTTATACATTCTTTGTGTATTCTTTAAGGTTGATCGTGGAGTCGACCGTTTCCTTTCCATGGGATCTGCTCTCGCCATCTCCATGGTGAGCTTCCAAGCCTCATCTACTCTCCAGTTCTGCTCGTCGGCTGCTGAACCTACCACTTCCTTCACCCAAGTAAGCCATCATCTTTTCCTCTCACTGCTCTGAGTCCCCTGTGCACAGGCAGAGATCCGTGGCAGCGGACTCCCTTCCTCCTGGTGGCAGACTCATCTGCTCTGCTTCACCTGCCCATACCATCTCCAAAGGGACTGCTAGCACTGTCCTCCTGGCCGTAGCCGCTGAGCTAGACTTGTGCTCCACCTCTCCATCACAAACAGTACGTGCAGTACTACCTGGTGCATTCCCTGCCCGATTAGCCTCTAACTTTCCCTCTGTTTGTGTGTCCATAAGGTTGCCAGGTTGCACGGTGCTCTGGTCGCCCCAGCAGATACATCATTACATTATACACGTATACAGATACGCACACACGCACTCACGTGATACTCAATAAAAGTTTAATTGTGTTATTCTTGAGTCGTGTCTGCTCATTGGGCCTAAAACCATGTCAGTATGACTCCGCCATAATGACCCAGCAGACAGCGCGTTAGCACGCAAGGTTAACAACTTAGAGGTTCGAGTTGACCAGTTAGCTTACCAACAGCAGTCCATTCTCACACAGCTAGCTCGTGTCACTGACCAGTTGGATCGTCTGGTTAGCCCACAGGCCTTCCCTTTGGCTCCCAGTAGCTCCTCTGATCCCGTTAGCACATCTACTAGCCAAGCTACACTGCCCCCCCCCCCCGTCATGGCTTACTCCCATCCCCACTCCCACCCGCTTTGGTGGCAAATTAGGAGAAGCTAGGGGATTCATTATGCAGTGTGATATTGTGTTTCAATGGGTCCCGGGAGATTTTCCCACTGATCATAGCCAAATAGGTTATGTGGTTAATCTGTTAGAAGGGCGGGTTTTAGCGTGGGCATATGCCATTATGGCTAGGGCTACTTATGCTTCTCTAACCTACACACAGTTTGTTAGCGAGTTTAATGAGGTGTTTGACCACTCCGACCGGGATAGTGTGCTTACCTCCTGGCTGTTAAATCTGAAGCAAGGGTCTAGATCCGTTGCCAATTATGCCGTTGACTTCCGGGTGGTGGCTATGCAAGTGGGGTGGGAGGACGCCTCGTTATGTAGCATCTTCATTAGGAGCCTTAGTCATAGCCTGCGGGATGAGTTAGCCCGCCTAGACAAGCCCACTAACCTAACTGAATTAATTTTGCTGGTGATTAACCTTGATAATAGATTGAGGGAGCGGGTGGCCGAGCGTAAGACTTCCGGTCGCTCAGGTAACCAGTCCCGCCGCTCCCTACACCCCCCCCGTTGGCTCCACCCTCCACTGAGTCCCCGAATGATCCGGAACCTATGGTGATGGGCTGGTTCAAGTTGTCATTGGTGGAGAAACAGCGCCACCATGATTTGGGGTTGTGCCTTTACTGCGGGAGTGAGGAGCACGAGATTGAGTCTTGTCCCCTACAGCCAAAAGGAGGAGTTTGTGCGTCACAGTAGGGGGACTCACGGACTCACCTCAAACTAATCCCCTCTCTCGCTGTCTTATTCCCATTCGCCTCAATTATAATCACAGGGAGATAACCACACACGCACTCATTGATTCGGGGGCTGAGCGGAGCTTTATTTCAGGGGAACTGGCAACAGTTGGGGCTTCCCGTTCAATTACTTGAGACCCCCTTAAGACTTGTTGCCCTGTCTAAAGCCCCCTTGGCCACGGTTTCCCACCAGACCGCCCCGGAATCAGTAATTGTGTCAGGCAACCATCGGGAAGAGCTGAGACTGTATGTGTTGCCGGTTTCTTCCTCCCCGGTTATCCTCGGCTATCCCTGGCTTCGTCTCCATAATCCATCCATTGACTGGCGTTCCGGGAGTGTGGTAGCATGGAGCTCTTTTTGCCTGAGTGCTTGTTTACAGTCCACTACGTGCTCACCATCCGTGCCTCTGGATGTCTTTGTCACTCCTCCTCCCGATTTGTCTAGAATTCCACCCAAATATCATGACTTAGGAGCTGTCTTCAGTAAGACCCAGGCCCTTTCACTTCCCCCTCACCAGCCGTATGATTGTGCTATCAATCTCCACGCTGGAGCCCCGCTGCTGTCTAGTAGACTCTTCAACCTGTCTGCCCCGGAGCCGGAGGCCATGCAAACTTACACCAAGGAGTCATTGAGCTTGGGTATAATCCGGCTGTCATCCTCGGCGGTGGGGGCAGAGTTCTTTTTCGTCGGCAAGAAGGATGGCTCGCTGAGGCCATGTATTGACTTTCGGGACCTAAATAATATAACCATTAAGGACAAATACACTCTCCCTCTTATTAACTCAGCATCTGATTCCCTCCAGGGGGCCTCCTGGTTTACCAAGTTGGATCTACGCAACGCCTATCATCTGGTGCGGATCCGGGAGGGTGACGAATGGAAGATGGCGTTCCGGACCCCTAGTGGACATTTTGAGTATCTAGTCATGCCGCTCGGCCTGACCAATGCCCCCGCCATCTTCAAGCGGCTGATCAACGATGTGCTGAGGGATTTTTGAGGTACGTTTGTATTTGTCTATCTGGATGACATTCTCTTTTTTTCTAAGTCCTTGATTGAGCATCGAGTGCACGTGAGGCTGGTAATGCAGCGACTGTTGGAAAATAAACTTTTGTCAAGGTCGAGAAGTGTGAGTTTCATACCTCCAGAACTTCCTTCCTTGGATTTATAATGTCCCACAACGAGATCATCCCCGACCCTGATAAGGTAAAAGTGGTGGTAAAGTGGTCCACTCTGTCCTCCAGAAAGCAGCTCCAGCAGTTCCTGGGGTTTGCTAATTTCTACTGCCGCTTCATCCAAAACTATAGTCTCATTGCTCTTCCCTTGACTAGTCTGACCTCTCCCAAGGTGCCCTTTCGGTGGACTAAGGAGGCGGCTGTGGCCTTTGCACAGCTGGAGGACAGGTTCTCATCCTCTCCTGTATTGGCACAGGTTGATCCCACTCTCCAATGCCTGGTGGAGGTGGACGCATCAGGCTCAGGGGTTGGAGCCGTCCTATCCCAGCGCTCCCCAACTGATGGCAAGATACGGCCCTGAGCGTTCTTCTCCCATCGCCTATCCCTGGCTGAGTACAATTATGGCATCAGTGACAGAGAGCTGTTGGCTGTCAAGCTCGCACTGGAGGAGTGGCGTCACTGGCTGGAGGGCGCCTCCCAGCAGTTCGTCGTATGGACTGACCATAAAAATCTGGAATAATTCCGGATGGCCAAGCGTCTGAATGCACGCCAGGCCCGCTGGTCTCTGTTTTTTGGGCGGTTTGACTTCACTATTACCTACCGTCTCAGGTCTAAGAATACGAAGTCGGACGCCTTGTCCCGACAGTTTTCCCCGGAGGCGGCAGAGATGACCGAGCACCCTATTCTCCCCTCATTCTGTGTTGTGGGCGCCCTCTCCGGGGTATAAAGGAAAAGGTCTTGAAGGCACAGGAAGACGAGCCCGACCCAGGCGGGGGGCCAGCTGGTAAACTGTTTGTCTCATCGGCCGTTCGGGGGGAGGTTATCCATTGGGGCCACTCTTCCAAGTTTGCGTGTCACCCCCGGGAGGGCTCATACAGTGGACCTCCTACAGAGGACGTTTTGGTGGCCATCGCTCCAGAAAGACATCGGGGAGTACATCCAAGCCTGTCCCCAGTGTGCCGCCGGTAAGATGTCCCTTTCACCACCAGCTGAGCTGCCCCACCCCCTTCCCATCCCTGGCAGACCGTGGTCCCATGTGGCATTGGATTTCATCACCGGCCTCCCATCGTCCAATCAGCATACGGTAATTCTCACCCTGGTCGATAGGTTCTCCAAGGCTGCCCATTTCGTCCCCCTGCAGGGGCTGCCCACAGCAAGGGAGACGACGGACCTGTTGGGAGCATGTTGTGAGGTTACACGGGATCCCCTGGACATCGTCTCTGATCGGGGCCCCCAGTTTGTCTTTCAAGTCTGGAGGTCGTTCTGCAACGCCCTGGGGGCTACGGTGAGTCTATCATCTGGCTATCATCCGCAGAGCAATGGGCAGTGTGAACGAGCAAACCAGGAGTTGGAGGCTGCGCTGCGGTGTGTCGCTACCACCAACCCAGCATCGTGGAGCTCCCACCTTCCCTGGATTGAATATGCCCATAACACCACCATCTCCTCGGCAATCGGCATGTCTCCATTTGAGGCCTCGCTGGGTTACAACCCCCCACTGTTCCCGGAGGAAGAGGGAGACATCGCCGTTTCTTCTGTCCGTGCGCATCTGAAGTGCTGCCGTCGGATCTGGAAGATCTCCCAGGCTGTACTGCGACGCACGGCAGAGCACAATTCTTCGGTGGCCAACCGCCACAGCGCTCTAGCTCCCACCTACCAGGTGGGTCAACAGGTATGGCTTTCTACAAAGCATATTAACTTGAAGGCTGAGAGGAAGAAGATGTTGCAGCGGTTTATTGGGCCTTTTCTTATCAGTCGCATTATTAACCCTGTCTCTGTGTGCCTAGCTCCCCCCCCGCCCCCGCCTCCGCATTTGTCCAATTTTTCACATCTCACAGGTCAAGCCCGTCTGCTCCAGTCCTTTGTGTCCCCTTCCCAGGGCTCCACAGCCACCGATGGTGATCGATGGCAACCCGGCTTGGAAAGTCAACACTATCCTGGACGTCCGACGCCGGGGTCGTGGCCTGCAGTATCTAGTGGACTGGGAGGGCTACGGACTGGAGTGGAGATCCTGGGTGCGCCCCTCCTTCATGCTGGACAAGAAGCTCATCAGGGACTTCCACCAGGCGCACCCAGGCAGGCTGGAACGACCGCCGAGAGGCGTCTCATAGGGGGGGGAGTACTGTCATGGCTGCCAATCATCCGCACCTGCGCGCACACCTGCTCTCCATCCCAACCTGGCTATTTATTCCATGAGGCCCTGAGATCAGCGTGGAGTCGTCTGTCTCCTTTCCATGGGATCTGCACTCGCTATCTCCTCATCTACTCTCCAGTTCCGCTCGTCGGCTGCTGAACCTACCACCTCCTTCACCCAAGTAAGCCATCATCTTTTCCTCTCACTGCTCTGAGTCCCCTGTGCACAGGCAGAGATCCGTGGTGGCAGACTCCCTTCTTCCTGGCAGCAGACTCATCTGCTCTACTTCACCTGCCCATACCATCTCCAAAGGGACTGCTAGCACTGTCCTCCTGGCCGTAGCCGCTGAGCTAGACCTGTGCTCCACCTCTCCATCACAGACAGTAAGCGCAGTACTACCTGGTGCATTCCCTGCCCGGTTAGCCTCTAACTTTCCCTCTGTTTGTGTGTCCATAGAGTTGCCAGGTTGCACGGTGCTCTGGTCGCCCCAGTGGATACATCATTACATTATACACATATACAGATACGCACACACGCACTCACGTGATACTCAATAAAAGGTTAATTGTGTTATTCTCGAGTCGTGTGTGCTCATTGGGTCTAAATACCATGTCACTCATAACTTGGCTTAATTATGAATGTTGTAATATTGTGTAAATATAGACCAAAAGATGCAAACAAGGATAAAAAACTTTTCAGCCATAAATGTGCAGTAGCAAAGGAAATGGCTCTGTGACACTGAATACTCTTGGAGTGTAGCTGTCAAAAACCTGATTCCTTACGGGAATACCTTCAGCATGGTATCCTTCTGTTGCAGGCTCAGGCATACATACGCATACATACATACATACATCATCATCATCATCATCATCATACATCATACATCATCATACATACATACTCACAAAAAGCTAGGGATATTGGGCTTTCGGGTGAAATTTCAGGATGCGCCTAAAATGCACTATAACCTTTACAGGTGAACCAGGGGCCGACTTAGTCCATTTGGGGCCTAAGGCAAAGACAGAAATGGGGCCCTACTTTTTCTTTGTTCTACACTTTTCACTTTTTTGGGTATGACTTAAGTTTTTATGTTATTGATTTTAAAATTGTAATGGGTAGGAGCTATAAAAGCGCTAGCTTCAGCTTGCACCCTTTCAGTTGTTCTTATGTGTCCTACATATTTTTAGTTGTTTTGATTGTATGTTCATTACCAAATAAAATTCACATTCATTCATTCATTCATTCATTCATTCATTCATTCAGGCCTTGCTGACATCCTTCCTGAAACTTATTGTCCTCAGAAGTCTTCAAATGATGATATCATTCAGGTAGCAGTAATTACATCTGTAGAAAAACAAAGAAGGTTAAAGTGACACTATATGAGGAAGAAAGGCCAAAGTTACAAGAAAAAAACTGCAGATTACTGAGAAAGTCATAAAATTTTGTGGAAAATGCCATTCAGAAGAATAAAGGAAAATTTACATGGAAAAAATAAAAGAATAATTGCAGTGGTTTTTGAAAAACATGTCTCCAATCCAACTTCTATGATGTTTGTGTGTGTGTGTGTGTGGGGGGGGGTTAACAGTTTGCACATTTGCAGCTCAAGTAACTTAATTATCTAGTGACATCCTGTTTTTGTACTGAAGTGGATTACTTAAAAAATGTATATGGAAGATCTGTTGTTTTTTTACACATACCCACATTTGCCAGCAGGGTCCTGTTCACGGTCTGCTATGGGTCCATTTTGCAGAGGCATCCATTGTGTTCCCTCCGCTGTACTATCTAGACCAGGGGTCGGCAACCTGCGGCTCCGGAGCCGCATGCGGCTCTTTCATCCCTCTGCTGCGGCTCCCTGTGGCTTTGGAAAATAAATAATGAGTATTTAATTAAAATGTATTTTATTTTAGCTCATTAGTTTTTAAAATGTAATTCTAAATTTGAAGATTATGGTGATCTTGTAAAATCTAAAAAAAAACGTGTTAAAGTTTAATCACCGTCAGCGAAAAATCAACACGATTACATAAGCACTCGACGCTTCCCCGGAAGTCGTCTCCCGCGATAACCCGGATGTGTTGTGTTCAAGCTACTGCTGTATTGCAGTAGCTTGACAGCCCTGCGATTGGATAGTTGCAAACGATTGGACCAATCAAATGGCTCGTTGTATGCTTTTTCAAAGATTCATGGCGGCGTGTTCTCAGGGATGTGATTTTCTGCTAATTCGCCGAATTCCACTTTATTTTATCTTCCAGGAAGATAAAATACGTTAAGTACGTTAGCGGCTTGTGATCCACGAACGCAGTGAAGCTGCGCCCTTTCAGGCAGGACTGGAAGTGGCGTATGGCCACTTCCGGTAATCGGTATGGCCAGGTGAGTCATTAACTCTCTGTTACTGGCAGCGGACAATGGCTGTATGAGCTGGGCTGGCGCAAGGGAGGAAACGGTAATAAAAGTTAACCATCCCCTTTCATGATTCCAAACAGTTTGAAATTGACAGTGCACAGTGGACATTGACTCATAACTTTTGAATATTTCTAAGACTTGGCTACATCAGTGATTGTGCAAAATGAACTGCTCAAGTCTCAATGGAGATTGAAACTGGTGACCTGAAATGAATGCTGAAATTATAAAAAGTAATGGTATGTTGGAATTTTATTTCTATTATGGAACAGATAAAATTAACTGATTTTGATTTATCAAGTGTTAAAGCATGTGATGGATAATGCTTGTTGGAATATTTTAGGAATGCTATCTTCTTGGAACATAAGTCAATATTATACATTAATAAGTGGCATTCAGCTGTTTGTTTTATGTCATTTAAGCACAGTTCTGGTACTTAAAAATCATAAAAACCCAGGAGCTTCAGGGGGCTTTGCCCCACCCCACCCCACCGGGGCTCTGCCCCGGACCCCGCTGGGGAACTCTGTCCCCCAGACCCCCTGCTGAATTTTCAGATAATTTCCCCAAACCCAAATCACATTGCTGGTTCGTGTTGGAATTCTGAGCTTTCGGTATTGTTTTCAGTGGAATTATGAGATTTTTATCGAAGGATCAGGAGTCATCAGTGCTAGAAATAGCACTCTCCTTTCAACCCAATGTCTTTTTTTTTTCGGAGTTCAAAATGTTTTTGTTGCATACAGAAATGTAATTTTGTTTTCTCTGCAGGAGTTCCCTGATTTCATAAATGCAACACATTATAGTTTGTTTATACATAGCATAAAGGGGAAAAAAAGTTATATGCAGTGTTATTTCATTTTAAGTGTCAAAAGGGTTTTTGTGGCTCCCAGTGTTTTCTTTTCTGTGGGAAACGGGTCCAAATGGCTCTTTGAGTGGTAAAGGTTGCTGATCCCTGATCTAGACACTAGGGAGAATATATTACACAAAAAATAAGGATAAATACAAAAAAAATTAAACAGTCCCTCTCTGAACTAAATAGCAATGATCTTTGTCTGTCAGGTACTCAGGCCATAATGATGGGTCATCTTCAAAAATAAACTGGTCAGACTTGTGGTATATAGTTCCCTCATCATCTCCTCCTCTGTGAAGGGTAGCTGTTGACGAAGCGGGCGTGTCATTTAAGCAATATGGGCTAGCAGCTACGATACTGTCTACAACGGATACAAGTCAAGTGGACCCCTGACCAAGTAAGCACCCCAAGTGGACCCCAGAATCCAACCTGTACATGTGCAAGTACATTTTCAATCCAGTGATTTACAAACTGATTCATAATTTTCTAAAGTCTCATTCAGAACATTCTAGTCCCACATACCTATTCTGTGGATTTTGATCTGGGGACAGCCAGCCATGACAAGCAGCAGCGGTGGAACAGAGAAGTCTTTTGAAAGCAGAAACAGAGCCAAAACCGTCTCTGGGTCAGCTTATTTAGTTGTCATTTTTTTTAATACAGTATGTATGTATATATTCTTTTACACTTCTTGGTGACTATAATGTTCTGAACGAGGCTTCAGGAAATTATGAATCATTTTATAAATCACTGGACTGAAAATGTACTTGTACATGTACAAATTAGATCCTGGGATCCACTTGGGGTGCTCACTTGGTCGGGGGTCTACTTGACCTGAGCCAATCTACAACAGGCGCTGCTGCCTCCTTGTTAGCAACAGGAAGCTTGTCATTAGCAAGAGCATCTGTGCTGGTAGTATTACTCCCTGATGGCTCCTCCTCGGGAGAGTTAGCCTCCTCACGGTTTGAAGAAAAAAAGGTTGTTGAAACTTGGATAAAAAATTTCTGTGTTCACTTTTTCGCCTTTTCTCCACACCGCTTGGATAGCTTCTTTTCATTTTGCTGGTCTCTTCCACATGTCGGTTGTAGGGTTTGTTTACAATCATAATCACAGGCACGTATGCACATGCCTTGGACATAACATGCAACAGTCCAACAGTCTAAGGAGAAGAGGGGAGGATGGTATGTTTGTGATTTGACTTGGTATTTTTATAAATATTGGTGTTTCTATATTTTGTCGGACATCACGTTAAATATGCTCAACATTTTAAAATATTATATGGGGATCCTAGTAGATTGGGGCCCCTAGCAGGTCGGGGGCCTAAGGCAACCGCCTACCTTTGCCTAATGGTAAGTCTGCCTCTGAGGTGAACTTAATTTGACCTTCTCTAACCTTTTGAATTCAGATTTCCAACTATTCAGTGTTTCAGTACTTTTTGCATAACTTGCTGTTCTCTACCAAGGTGCTTAACGGCAAAATTCACAACAGGTGTTTGATCCATGAATCGATCAATAAATTTTCTGGATCAATTAGAATTGGTATTTAAACAGTCCTCTTCATCATGCTGTTCACATTTTGACATCATGAGACCAAGACAACACCTAACAATTGATCAATATTACCTCACCATTGCAAAGCTTCAAACAGGATGTTCTCAGAGGGAAATGGTCACTGAACTTAGGTCACAGAGTGTCATCAACAGGTTGCAACAGAGATACAGAGAGACTGGAAGAGTCACAGAAAGGCATAGAAGTGGACATCCTTTGCTCACATCCCACGCTGATGACTGCTTCATTGTGAACAGTGCCCTGCTGAACCGGATGATGAATGCCACTCAACTCCAGGCACATTTAAAGGAGGTGAGAGGCACCAAAGTGTCACGTAAGAAAAGTTGAAACTGTTTACATCAGCGTGGTCTGCGTGCTAGATGACCTGCAAGGGTACCTGACCACACCACCAGGCATAGGCGTCATCGTCTTGCATGGGCCAGGGTGCATTAATGCTGGACAAGGGACCAGTGGGCTTCAGTGCTGTTATCTGATAAAAGTTGATTGACACTGAGCAGAAATGATGGCCTCCAGTGATGGTGGAGACATCAAGGAGAGCACTATGCATCAGCCACTCTTGTCACCAGACGAGCCTTTGGTGGTGGTGTTACAATCTGGGCAGGTGTGTCTAGTCAATACAGAACTGCCCTGCACCTTGTGAATGGTACAATGGCAAGTCAATACTACCTCAATAATATCATTAATCCAGTCATTGTGCTCCTGTATGAACAACACAGGCCAAATTTCATCTTCATGGATGACAATGGTCTAGCTCATCGATGTTGCATCATTAGAGAACGGCTGTTGAAGACTGGCGTACCTCAAATGGAGTGGCCTGCACTTTCTACAGACCTGAATCCCATAGAAAACCTATGGGATCAGCTGAGTCACCATGTAGAGGCCTGTAACCCTTCACCCCACAACCTCAGTGACCTGAGGGCCGCCCTTCAAGAAGAGTGGAATGCCATGCCTCAGCAGACAATAAGTGGACTTGTGAAAAGCATGAGATGTCATTGTCAAGCTGTAATTGATGCTCAAGGGCAAGGAGGTGGCAGAGTCATGTTTTGGGCCAAGGTCATTTTCACACCTTCAGGGACCCTAAAGGGGCCTACCAGCTCTTTCCCCATGATTCTGGCCCAAAACATGACTCCACCACCTCCTTGCTGACATTGCAGCCTTATTGGGACATGGTGGCTATCCACCAACCATCCACTACTCCATCCATCTGGACTATCCAGGGTTGCACTGCACTCATCAGTAAACAAGACTGTTTGAAAATTAGTTTTCATGTATTTCTGGCCCTATTGCAACCATTTCTGCTTGTGAGCATTGGTTAGGGGTGGCCACACAGTCAGTTTATGCACAACTGCAAGCTTCTGGAGGATCCTACACCATGAAGTTTGTGGGACTCCAGAGGCACCAGCAGCCTCAAATACCTGTTTGCTGCTTTATAATGGCATTTTAGCAGCTGCTCTCTTAATCTGATGAATTTGTCTGGCAGAAACCTTCCTCATTATGCCTTTATCTGCACGAATCCATCTGTGCTCTGAATCCGCCACTGATTTCTTCACAGTACCATGATCACGCTCAAGTTTTCTTGAAATACTGTATCTACCTTGTCCAAGGCATTGCACTATTTAACGCTTTTTGGCAGCAGAGAGATACTTTTTATTTCCCACATCACTTGAAGCCTGTGGCATGCTTAATAATGTGGAACATTCTTCTTAAGTAGTTTTCCTTTAAAGGGCCTATATCATGCTATTTTAAGCCTTTCAGAGTAAACTATATGCATGTATGTGATAGTATATTACCTTTGGTACACTGGAGAATGAATTTCTTATGAAATATGAATTATTTTCGCGAGCTACTTTTCCAACCGGAAGTAAGATGTCTCGATCTCTGAGGCTCCGCCTCTCCATGTGGCTGCTGCCCATTTCATGACGTAACCCCTGAGCCGGCTGCTGCAACGTGTCGCCTGGTTCCGCCCACGAAAACAACATCTGCAGTAAACTTTAGAAAAGATGGATGAGCGTGTTGCAAAGATGAGCATGAGCAAAAATGAGCATGAGCATGTCAATGCTAAAGTGAAAGAGTTTTGCCCATCACCGCTCCATTAGCTGCGCGGAGAAAGTGGGTGTGTGCGTTAGCCTGGGGGCGGTGGTGGCAACACAGGTACTTCCTGGAGTGGGCAGCTCACCCACGTTCATACGTATGAACGTGGGGACCCAATCATTATCAGGGACAGGGCAGAGCAGCAGCGCAGAGAGCAGGGTTGAGGAGGAATACTCAGAGATGCATGAATGGAGCAAAATACCACTTTGGGGGTGTTTTTGGTGAGGAATTAACATTATAACATGCTTAAAAGCTCAAAAAAGTCAATTTTGCATGATATAGGCCATTTAATTGGGCTCACATGGCAAACTAATTATAACAGATGTCTGAGATTGATATCAGTGATCTAAAGAGCATTGAGACACAATACCATCCATGAGTTTAATTGAAAAACAAAAAACTGAATGTTTATGATGCTAAAATCCTATTTGCATAATAATTTGGAACGTGGTGTATTGTCATTTCACATACATGTAATCAAATTAAATATTGTCAAGCGCAAAAGTAATGTGTCCTGTTGGGTCGGTACTTCAAAAGCTCAAAACGTATCCAATGCCTGTCGTTAGAACCATCCGTAGTCAGCCAGTAGTTAGTAGTTATCATGCTAGCAATTTAACACATGCTAGCAATTTAGCACATTTTGCTCACTTTTCTTCACATTTTCAGATGAAACAATGAGTCCATCACCACAAAGGTACTGTGGTTTGTTAATCGAGACAATAATCCAAACTCTAGCACTGCCTATTTTTTTAAACAGACGTCAAATCACTTAATGAGCTTAAAATGACAGCAGGGTCGGGGTAGACGGAGGTAGACCTCTTCAAAATGGTGGGACTTCTGAGTCACAGATGCATAATTTCTTGTCAAACAGCGTCTCACTGTGGAAATTAAGGTATCCAAAACAGTTCTGCAATTGTCAGAGTTGATAGAAAAATACTGTTAATAGTTAATGGTTACTAAAACACCTTTGAAGTGGAGTGATACATATCCAGTAAAATTGGAGTGCAATTTTCACGGATTATAGTAACTCCTGGAATCCCTATTGTCCAATCAAATTGCTTGGCCTGAACTAACTGGTGTGTGTGTGTGTGTGAGAGAGAGAGAGAGAGAGAGAGAGAGAGAGAGAGAGAGAGAGAGAGAGAGAGAGGATAAGCCTTTATACACACACACACACACATTCCTGTCTGAACACCAGGATGAGGACCGGTTCTTTTAACCTGGGAAGTGAGGGCCACCCTTTCTGCTACTCTTAAAAATACTTGGCTATTATATTTCAGCACTTGGTGGGGCCCTAACTCTAGTTTTCACTTCAGCTTCTTGAAAAAACAAAAGAAAAAAATAGGTGTTTAACCAGCTGAGTGAGGGCCACTTCATGGGGGCGCTATTGAGTATGTTTGTAATCATTTAACTGCCTTATTTTATTTGCACTTATTCTATGCTCTTATGTTTTAGTGACATTTAAATTTAGTGTTTTTATTTGTCTAAATTAAATAATTCACTACAGTCTAGTATTCCTATTGTTCTGTGTACTTCTGTGGAGCTGCTGTAATGTCATATTTCCCTAATGTGGGATTAATAAAATCTTTTATGATTAATGCAAGGGATGGACACTTGAGGGTTGTAGTAAAACAGAATGAAAATCCATGTTGCAACCATTGATCAAACTCTTGTAAGAAGGCACAGGTGGTGTTATGAAGCAATTATTTGTGCAAGTTTATAAAAATTAGACAATGTGAAAAAAAATAATGTAAAAAGCTTCAATTTCCATTGGTCAGTACATTTTTAACTGCTGATTGAAAATCCTTTAGCCATTTATTTAACACTGCTGGAATATTAGGCTTCAGAAAATTTTAGCCAAACAGCATCACCTGAACATCAGGTAATACCAAGTAAACAATCATTATTGGAAGCATAAGAGCCTTATTTGTTGCTATTTTAATTCAAAACAAAATGAGAATAAGGCTGCACCAAAATATTCAGGTAGCCAGATATTTGTTTGCTATACTGGTATTTGGTTTTCAAATTCTGTATTCAGATATTCAGCTTTTTTTTCTTCCTGTAAATTTTTTTTAATAAAACTATATTAAAATGCCTGAATTTGGTGAAAAATCCTCCCAAATTCACAAGAGAAAAAAAATGGCAAATACACAAAAATTTGTAAAGTGATTATATAAAAACTGTAGATCTACCTAATCACATTTGCAAATATACAAGGCAAAAAACCTTCAAAATTACATAAAAAAGGAAATAAATTTAAAAAAAAAAAAAATCTTATGGTGAAGCTGGAAATTTTTTAAATGGCATATTTATTAGACAATGAGTATAACTGAAAGCAGATTTCACAATTTTACAACAGATGTCACATTTTTAGAGAAAAAGAAAAAATGTTAGGACAATACCAAAATATTCAGATATTAGATTACTCCCAAATATTTTGGAAGCCCAAAACTGATATTTGGGATGCCTCTAGAGAAGCAGACCCCAGGTGTAGAGTGACAGTTGTGCTGTACATTACGTCTTTCCATGATGTTTGATCCAGGGCTTTCTTTTTTTCCTATACATCGCCTGCAGTGATCTTCCTGGAACTCTGTGCTCTGCCATATATTTTTCCAAGAGTTTTTGTACAGTACTTCTCTCTGCTTCAATCCAAGTTCTCATCTTTCTCTTGACTGCGTCTACAAAGAAGATAACATAGATGGTATAGCCTTAAAAACAGTTCAAAATACAAATTTATAAAACTGTCTTATGCTTTCCAGCAGAAATGCCAGTATTTGGGCTTCTTCACATAACATGTTTATGTCAGAGATTCTCATTATTCATTTCAAAAATAGTTCCTTTTTAAAACAGAAGATCAAATGTATTTCAATGTATAAAACTGTGTTAATACCAAAATAGCCTTTGACAGCAATACATACTGGTGCCACCAGATTTATTATAGATTCACTCACATACAGTGGGGAAAAAGGTATTTAGTCAGCCACCAATTGTGCAAGTTCTCCCACTTAAAAGATGAGAGAGGTCTCCAATTTTCATCATAGGTATACCTCAACTATGAGAGACAAAATGAGAAAAAAAATTCAGAAAATCCCATTGAAGGATTTTTAATGAATTAATTGGTAAATTCCTCGGTAAAATAAGTATTTGGTCAATAACAAAAGTTCATCTCAATACTTTGTTATATACCCTTTGTTGGCAATGACAGAGGTCAAACGTTTTCTGTAAGTCTTCACAAGGTTTTCACACACTGTTGCTGGTATTTTGGCCCATTCCTCCATGCAGATCTCCTCTAGAGCAATGATGTTTTGGGGCTGTCACTGGGCAACATGGACTTTCAACTCCCTCCAAAGATTTTCTATGGGGTTGAGATCTGGAGACTGTCTAGGCCACTCTAGGACCTTGAAATGCTTCTTACGAAGCCACTCCTTCGTTGCCCGGGCGGTGTGTTTGGGATCATTGTCATGCTGAAAGACCCAGCCATGTTTCATCTTCAATGCCCTTGCTGATGGAAGGAGGTTTTCACTCAAAATCTCACGATACATGACCCCATTCATTCTTTCCTTTCCACGGATCAGTTGTCCTGGTCCCTTTGCAGAAAAACAGCCCCAAAGTATAATGTTTTCACCCCCATGCTTCACAGTAGGTATGGTGTTCTTTCTCCTCTAAACATGACAAGTTGAGTTTTTACCAAAAAGTTCTATTTTGGTTTCATCTGACCATATGACATTCTCCCAATCCTCTTCTGGATCATCCAAATGCTCTCTAGCAAACTTCAGACGGGCCTGGACATGTACTGGCTTAAGCAGGGGGACACGTCTGGCACTGCAGGATTTGAGTCCCTGGCGGCATAGTGTGTTACTGATGTAGCCTTTGTTACTTTGGTCCCAGCTCTCTGCAGGTCATTCACTGGGTCCCCCCGTGTGGTTCTGGGATTTTTGCTCACCGTTCTTGTGATCATTTTCACCCCACGGGGTGAGATCTTGTGTGGAGCCCCAGATGGAGGGAGATTATCTGTGGTCTTGTATGTCTTCCATTTTCTAATAATTGCTCCCACAGTTGATTTCTTCACACCAAGCTGCTTACCTATTGCAGATTCAGTCTTCCCAGCTTGGTGCAGGTCTACAATTTTGTTTCTGGTGTCCTCTGATAGCTCTTTGGTCTTGGCCATAGTGGAGTTTGGAGTCTGACTGTTTGAGGTTGTGGACAGGTGTCTTTTATACTGATAATGAGTTCAAACAGGTGCCATTAATACAGGTAACGAGTGGAGGACAGAGGAGCCTCTTAAAGAAGTTACAGGTCTGTGAGAGCCAGAAATCTTGCTTGTTTGTAGGTGACCAAATACTTATTTTACCAAGGAATTTACCAATTAATTCATTAAAAATCCTTCAATGTGATTTTCTGGATTTTTTTTTTTCCTCATTTTGTCTCTCATAGTTGAGGTATACCTATGATGAAAATTGGAGACCTCTCTCATCTTTTAAGTGGGAGAACTTGCACAATTGGTGGCTGACTAAATACTTTTTTCCCCCACTGTAAGTATACAAGTTAAAACGCTCATATCATGGAGCTTAGCCTGCACCCTACCCCGTTTATAGGTTTCTGCTCACTACAGTCATCACTCCAATCACCCCAGAGAATAATAAAACACTCTCATTATCCTGGTCATGCTTTCCTGCCTACTTGTGGCACATTTTTTATTTAATTTAGTGCAACCTTTTGTGGTTATATTCACCTATTGCACTTTTGCTTACCTGCCCTTTGCTTTGAATGTCTTAAATTGCCCTCTTTCTGTCCTCTTCAAGTGCATCTCATTCTGGCTTGATCCCGGACTAGGATCTATAAAAGAAAGAGACAGGCATTAGTACCTAGTAGTGAAATCTCAGTAATGTTGGATATTCAGAATCCTTGTGTATTCCCTTGCTGACAAATACCTTTTAATGTTTTGATATGTCATGTGAAAATATGTATGCTAGGTTTCCATTTGGCTCTGTTAAAATATAGCACCTTCATTCGGCTTGCGTGTCCACAGATGGCACATTTTTAAAGTAAATGTTTGGCTCTTTTTTCCAGAGTGCTTAACCACAAACTGTTATGTCCTAGCAACAGCTTGAGCTGTCACTTACTGTCTTTGCATTTTTCAATAAGACTGGTAAGAAAACAAACATCCCTCCAATCATTTGCTTTCAGTTATTGATAATGGTATCCTTTTAATCTAATTCTGGTTGGCTGTTTAGAGAGCTGTGCTGTGTTGAATGCTTGACTACATAGAATGCTTCCGCCAGGAAAAAAAAAAAAAAGCTCTCTAATGAACATACAGCCCTAATAGGCATGGTTTTAAAGAGGTTTCAAAGTTTGTTTGTAAAAAATACATTGGAAAATATGTAAAAATGCCCTTGGGGATGTACCATTTTGTCACATAGCCATACATTTCTCCTGTTTCTCCTTTTTCTGTGGAACACTAAGACGATGCTGGAATTTCACCTTTAAGGGTAAATAACAAATTACTTTTGCTGCACGGTCTAAAATTGTCAAGCACCAAACCTGCTGTTGATTAAAAGATTCTAATTAATAAAGCAATGCAAGTAGTTTTGAGCTACTGTTTTGTTTATATAATTTTTACTCAATGACCACTCTTTCCTGCTGCTGTCCATCTTTTATTGTTGTTTTATCCAAAATGTTTCACAAAATAGTTTAGAGCCAAAAACATTCAGCAACACTCAATTGCAACAGCCATTCTTGTAAACACTGTTACACTCTACCACTAAAACTATAGTGGACAATATGCATGGAACTTGTCTCTACTTGTGTCTACTTTTGTATCTATGGTTTGCTTGAAACTTCACTTAACTGAATACCATTACTGCACTGTAAGGTCAAAAACTTAACTGGCTTTCCTTAGGAAATGAGTGGATTTTGTGATGTCACAAACAAGTGCTAAAAATATGCTTTCTGTGCAAATGCCTTGATGTCTTTAAAAGTCCCATTCACTCAAACATGGTGTTTGTGGGTTTAAACCTTTTAACATGTTTTCTTGGGTCATATGACTCCAGTAAAGATATTAAAATCTCTCATCATTCACAAATATATATATTTTAACATTTTGAAAGAAGGATCAGAAGCCAGTTTTGTAATTCACTGTTCTATTCCCCAAGGTAACTGACAAATGATGCAGTCCTCAGTTACAACCATCTCCGTATTATTGACTGTGACGTTTCAGTTCCCACTCAGAGGTTGAGCCCAACTCTTTTTCTCCAGAGCTAAAAAGTGCTACTGTGGAGTCATCTTACCAAGTGCAATTTGGATCATATTCTTTAAATTCCAGTCACTCTAACCAAATCTGTTTCCATCTGGTTTGCTAATCCACAGTCACTAATGTCAGGGATGTGATTTGGGGTTGGGGAAATTATTTGAAAATTCAGCAGGGGGTCTGGTGGACGCAGTCCCCCAGCGGGGTCTGGGGCAGAGCCCTGGTGGAGGGGCAAGGGGGGCGAAGCCCCCTGAAGCCCCTGGGTTTTTATGATTTTTAAGTACCAGAACTGTGCTTAAATGACATAAAACAAACAGGTGAATGCCACTTATTACTGTATAATATTGACTGATGTTCCAAGAAGATAGCAGTCCTAAAATATTCCAACAAGCATTATCCATCACATGCTTTAACACTTGATCAAATCAAAATCAGTTAATTTTATCTTTTCCATAATAGAAATAAAATTCCAACATACCATTACTTTTTATAATTTCAGCATTCATTTCAGATCACCAGTTTCAATCTCCATTGAGTCTTGAACAGTTCATATTGCACCATCACTGATGTAGCTAATTCTTAAAAATATTCAAAAGTTATGAGTTAATGTCCACTGTGCACTGTCAATTTCAAACTGTTTTGAATCATAAAAGTAATCTAACTAAATTGTTTTGCTATTTGTTTCTCCTCAACATCAATCTCAAGGCGCTGCAGGAGTTTTGGGGATGGTTAACGTTTATAACCGTTTCCTCCCCTGCGCAGCCGAGCTCATACAGCCGTTGTACGCCGCAATCAAGAAACGGAAACCGGCGGACAGAGTCGACTGGACTCCTGAGCGGGAGCAGGCATTCTCTGAGGTTAAAACAGCTCTGGCAAACACTGCACTACTGGCACACCCAGACCCGGTGGCTCAGATAGCGCTCACTACCGACGCCTCGGACATGGCCATAGGGGCCGTTGTGGAGCAATGCGTTGCCGGTTCTTGGCAGCTGCTCACCTTTTTTAGCAGGTCTTTGCACGACAGTGAGCATAAATACAGCGTGTTCGACAGAGAGTTACTGGCTCTCCACCTCCTAGCCTCCTAGGAGGCTCTTCTGGCTCTCCTAGCCTGCTCGTGTGATTTAGTTTCTAAGCCCGGCGGAACTGCTTTTACTAATAGGAGAAGGGGCGAGGGCGGATTACTGGCGCCTTAAAACCAGATGCTTTGGGTAGATGGTGGCCCGTTAACCTGGGAAGGTAGCCCATCTAGAGGATGGTAAACCCTGATTTCAAACCTCCGCTGCCTTGTGGCATACCCGGTCACGGGAAAGGCTTTGGGAGTCAACCCTGAGGAAAAATCCGGAGTCGGAGTCCCTAAGGCAGTTCTCTGTTGTGCTCAACATAGTTCTGGCAGCTCCTGCGATGGCGCTGGTGCCAAACTGTAGCAGCCCTACTGTTCCTTTGGTTTAATCAGTGACATGGAGAGGGGGGACATGCTATATGGGCAACATCTCATCTTCCATATCTTCCTGCCCAGGCTTGAATCCTACCAACGCCCAACGCTAGAAGGTAGAACACCGGACCACTGGAGAGGACACTCCAGCTTCGCCTTCGGCATAGACAAAACACAGGGAATGACAGTTACCGGTTATAAGCCACTGCTCAATTGGCGTAGAGCGTGGCGCCAGGGGTTGTTCCCGATGGTGGGAGGGATCATCTGATCTCACTGGACAGCTACCACCCGCCTCAAGCTTGGCAGCCCCCAGCCAATAAAGTGTTGTCCCGCCACAGCCTGCTTTCCTCATTGGGTGCATGGGGATGAGGTGAAGTCCGAACGGCAGGCTGAGAACCTTCGCACCAGGCAAGACAACAAAGCAAAAGAGACCAACTCTAAAACTGGGAACTTGGAACGTCCACACTATGATGACAGGACTCGCTGCTAACCTCAAGGACATCAGCGACACCAGGAAGACTGCCGTCATCAATAATGAGCTGAAGAGACTGAAAGTGGATATCGCCACTCTCCAGGAAACACGGTTGGCTGATGCAGGCACACTGAGAGAGAAGGACTACATGTTCTACTGGCAGGGAAAGGGCAGCGACGAACACAGGGAACACGGAGTGGGCTTCGCAGTGAAGAACACCTTGCTGAAGATGGTGGAACCGGGCAGCAATGGCTCTGCACGACTCCTCACCCTCCGCCTTAACACCACTCAAGGCCCAGTCACCCTCGTCAGTGTGTATGCCCCAACACTGACAGTCACACCAGAGGCAAAAGACGAGTTCTACGAGAATTTCGCAACAACTGTCGGGATCATCCCCAACTCTGAACAACTTATTCTCCTTGGAGACTTCAATGCCAGAGTGGGTGCTGACCACGACTCCTGGCCCTCCTGTCTTGGACCATTTGGCGTGGGCAGAATGAACGACAACGGACAGCGGCTGCTCGAGTTCTGCACACATCATGATTTGTGCATCACAAACTCGTTCTTCAAGACCAAGCCCCAACACGAAGTTTCCTGGCAACATCCGCGTTCAAAGCACTGGCACCAGCTGGACTTGATCCTGACCAGGCGCACCTCACTGAAGAACGTGCTAATCACCTGCTCGTTCCAGAGTGCAGATTGCGACACAGACCATTCATTGGTGTGTTGCAAGGTCAAGCTGCAGCTGAAGAAATTCCACCATGCCAGACAGCCTGGAAAGGCATGGATTGACACCAGCAAGATGGCCCAACCAGAACTTGTTGAGCAGTTTGCCTCCACCTTTGTGAAGGAACTTGGTGAACTACAAGAAGGAGAGTCTGCAAAGCAGAAGTGGGAAGAGCTGCAAAACATCATCCACCGCACAGCCTTGGCTACTGTACCTTTGGGAGGAAGACCTCAAAGTCACAGGACTGGTTTGATGCCAAGTCGACCGTGATGACCCCCGTCATTGAAGCCAAGCGCTCAGCACTTGCTGAGTACAAGAAGTACCCAAACGAGAAGAATCTCCAGCTCCTCAGGACTGCGAGAAGTTCAGCAGACTGCTCGGCGCTGCGCCAACGAGTACTGGACTCAGCTCAGCCAAGACATTCAAACCGCTGCCATAACAGGGAACATCCGTGGCATGTACGACGGCATCAAGAAAGCACTTGGTCCGGCTCAGAGCAAGACGGCCCCCCTCAAATCCTCCACTGGGGAGATGATCACAGAAAAGAACAAGCAGATGGAGAGATGGGTGGAACACTACTCCGACCTCTACTCCAGACAGAACACCGTGACACCGTCAGCCCTCGATGCCATCGATTGCCTGCCATCCATGGATGAACTTGACACAGAGCCAACTATTGACGAACTCAGCAAGGCCATTGATAGCTTGGCCGCTGGCAAGGCACCTGGCAATGACGGCATATACCCCGACCTGATCAAGCACCGCAAGACCACCCTACTGCTGCCATTGCATGATGTCCTCTGCCAGTGCTGGAAGGAAGGTGCTGTACCACAGGACATGAGGGACGCCAAGATCATCACCCTCTACAAAAACAAAGGGGAGTGAAGCGACTGCAACAACTACAGGTGCATCTTCCTCCTCAGCATTGTTGGCAAAGTCTACGCATGAGTTGTCCTCGTTCGTCCACAGAAGCTTGCCGAACGTGTCTACCCCGAGTCTCAGTGTGGCTTCCGCGCTGGGCGATCAACGGTGGACATGATATTCTCCATCAGCCAACTCCAGGAGAAGTGCAGAGAACAGACCATGCCCCTGTACGTCACCTTCATCGACCTCACCAAAGTGTTCGATCTGGTCAGCAGAGAGGGCCTTTTCAAGATCCTGCCAAAGATAGGATGCCCACCAAAGTTGCAAAGCTTCATCGAATCATTTCACACCAACATGCAGGGAATGGTGCAGTACAACAGCAATGTCTCAGAGCCATTCAATATACACAGCGGAGTGAAACAGGGCTGTGTACTTGCGCCAACCCTCTTTGGGATTTTCTTTGCTATGCTCCTGAGGTATGCCTTCAGCACAGCAACAGAAGGAATCTACCTGCATACAAGATCTGATGGCAGGCTTTTCAACCTCGTCCGCCTGAAAGCCAGAACCAAAGTACTTGAGGCTCTAATCAGAGATATGCTGTTCGCAGACGATGCTGCAGTTCCGACCCACACACAGCAGGAGCTTCAGACCCTGACGGGCCGCTTCTCCCAGGCATGCATGGACTTCGGGCTTACCATCAGCCTGAAGAAGACTAACGTCTTGGCGCAAGGCACGGAAGCACCACCAACCATCACCATCGACGACTACAAGCTGAAACAATCAGTTCACGTACCTGGGGTCCACGATCAGCAGCAACCTCTCCCTTGATACAGAGATTGACAAGAGGATTGGAAAATCAGCCTCCACACTCGCTCGCCTCACCACACGAGTGTGGGAGAATCTCAAACTCTCTGTCAAGACAAAGATGGCAGTGTACAACGCCTGTGTCATCAGCACACTGCTCTATGGGAGTGAGACGTGGACAACATATGCCCGGCAGGAAAAGAGACTGAATTCCTTCCACTTGCGCTGCATTCGCCGCATCCTGGACATATCCTGGCAGAACAAAGTGCCCAACACAGAAGTCCTGTCCCGGGCCAGGCTTCCCTCCATGTTTACTCTACTCAGGCAGTGCAGGCTCCGCTGGCTAGGCCATGTTCACCGTATGGAGGATGGCAGAATCCCCAAAGACGTCCTCTACGGAGAACTGGCGACTGGCAGGAGAGACGCTGGCCGCCCACAGCTGCGCTTCAGAGACGTCTGCAAGAGAGATATGAAGGCCCTGGAGATCAACACAGAGCGCTGGGAGGACCTTGCAACGGACCGCTCCAAATGGAGAGGCACCCTGACCAGGCAGCTCAAGGCGGGTGAAGAGAAACTGACTGCTGCAGCAGATGAAAAAAGGACCCGCAGGAAGAACCGCCACAGACCCAGCAGCATGGAGACCATCCACAAGTGCGACCTGTGTGACAGGGACTGCCATTCGTGCATTGGCCTGTTCAGCCACAGGCGGTGCTGTTCCAGCAGAGTAGACATCTAGGATTCTCTCCCATGGTCATCATAGACCGACGGAGGCCGATGTTGATGACCTGGCCATACGCCACTTCCAGTTCTGGCTGAAAGGGCGCACCTTCACTGCGTTCGTGGACCACAAGCCGCTAACGTACTTAATGTACTTTATCTTCCTGGAAGATAAAAAAAACGGAATTCTGAGAATTAGCGGAAAAATCAATTCCCTGTAATGTATCTTCCATTACTCTGGCTTATTTTGGTGTATTTACACTATGATGGTACATCAAAGTGTAGGCATTAGCTTGGATAGATGGTTGGAGTTGGTCTGTCTAACCACATAAGAACTCGCCTCAGTGTGGAGGCTGACAGACAGGCCACCTGGAGTTAGCTTAACAGTCAATTGATCCAGCCAGTTTTGATTGCTGATTTCTTTAAATTCTATCCACACTAACTGGAAATCTTCATCTACCAACACTTTACCAAACACTTAAATGTTATTTTAGCTTATTTTACTGCAGTTTGTTATCCCTGATAAGGACCAAAGGTGGCTTGATGACACTAGCAGTTAAGCCATTCCTTCATTCATTCACAATTGTTTCTGTGCTTATTGTCGTCCAGGAACCGGTCATCTCCTATCAACCCCTAAACCACACCTTACTGCCCACCAGTGATCTTTTATTTTATTTATTCTTTAAACAATATACGTATGTGACCTGTGCTGGCAAAATGAGTCACAATCAGGACATTTTCAAAACTTAGGTAACGCCATTTTCATATTCAGTATTGAAAGACCTTCAAAATGATATTTAATTTGTAGGAGGTGTGAAAAAACTGACCAGCAACAAGCCGGTTTTGTTTATATTTTTGGCTAGTTTGAAAATTCACGTTCGATAGGTTCTGAGTAATGTCTTCCACAAAAATGAGTATTTTTAGAAAGTAGGATTTCTAAGCTTTACAATGATACCAGGCACTGACAGGGGTTTTCCCAGGACTTGCCGTCAGCAAACAAAGAAAGAATTGTGGGACACATATATAGGTTTCATATGCTTCACATGTATATTATTGTATGTTTATTGTGTGCTTCACGTCTCAGAGGAACAAAAGGACTGAACCTCCTAGGGGTAACAGGAGGATGTGAAATGTGGCCTTTTGTATGCAAAGAGATGGCCTTGAGGGATTTCCTGACCACCAGGGACTTTAGGTGGGGGTGAGAAGACCTGGAAGAAGACGCATTGTGACTTGGGATTAAAAGACAATGTGACTGTGTGCTTTGATGTCCTGGGGTATAAAAGGGGCAGATGTTGGGGAATTTTTCCTCTTTTGCTGTTTGAATATGTTGGATAATGGAATAAACCCTACTTGTGAAATAAACTCAGCTTCGTCACTTCCACCTTCTCCACACTGGTGACCCTAAGACGTATCATGAGCAGAAGTAATTCTCCCGAGCCAGACTCGTCAGGAGCCGGCCAAATGAATGCAGCCACGGCTCAGCTACCAGACTTCTGGCAGAACAATCCGCGCTCCTGGTTTAACTCGGTCGAGGCGCAGGTCAGCCTCCGGAGGATTTCAAGAGACGACACAAAGTTCTACCATGTGGTTGCAAAGCTGGACAACCACACAGCCCAGCGGGTGGAGAGCCTGATCAACCAGCTGCCAGACAACGACAAGTACAGCGCGTTGAAAGCTGCACTCATCAGTTACTTCACCCCCTCGGTGGAGGAGCAAGCAGAGGGACTCCTGGCGCTGACTGAATTTGAGAGCGACAGGCTGGCAGACCTGATGGAGAAGCTGTTGAGGTTGAAAGACTCCGACGATGATCACTTCATCTTCACCCACCTGTTCCTCAGGACCCTACCGTCAGCGGTGAGAGTGACCCTGGCCAGTTCACCACTGTTGGCCTGTCGAGACTACCGCGAGCTGGGCCCGGAGGCGCAGCGACTCGTCAACGCCAATAAACGGCATGCGGCCACGGCCGCGGCAGCAGAGCTCGGCGCCATGTCCGGAGATGGCAGGGGGCCAGAGGCTGCAGTACCAGACTCACCGACAACGGCGGCGGCAGGGGCCAGGAAACACGGAGCAGACAACGTCCTTTGTTTCTACCATCGCCGTTTCGCAGAGAGAGCACGCAAATGTATACCACCGTGCCATTTCAAGCGCTCGGGAAATGCCAAGACAGGGGGTCGGTAGCAGCTGCGGCCCTCGGAGAGGAGAACAAGCTGCTCTACTTGAGGGATGCGCGCTCAGGGAGGCATTTCCTCGTGGACACAGGCTCCCAGCTGAGTTTCATCACACCCTCCTACGCTGACCGGCTGGCACCTTCCAGTGGTCCCGGGGTGTCAGCAACGAACGGCTCGGCGATTAAGACCTTCGGTGAGAGGACGTTGCTTCTGTCCCTACACGGCCGTACATTCGAGTGGACTTTCGTCATAGCTGCAGACAATTTCAACATGTTAGGGGCTGATTTTTTGTGCACACATGGTTTGTTGGTTGATCTTGCTAACAGGTGCCTGGTTAATGCACTCTCTTTCTATTCTATTCCCTGTACAGCTCGGGTGGCCCCGCCAACAGCACAGACCAACGTCACAGCTGCAGGTGGTAAGTTCCACACACTCCTCACTCAGTTTCCAGCACTCACGGTTCCAACGTTTTCGGTGACCGTGGCTAAACACGGGGTGGAACATTTTATTACTACCACCGGACCGCCCGTTTTTGCAAAAGCTCGGCGCTTGGATTCAGCTAAACTGACCATAGCGCGCGAGGAGTTCGCCAACCTGGAAAAATTGGGCATCATCAGGCGTTCGAAAAGCCCATGGGCTTCATCGCTTCACATGGTCCCGAAAGCTGATGGCTTGTGGCGGCCTTGCGGTGATTTCCACAGGCTGAACAATGCTACAGCACACGACCGCTACCCAATCCCGCATATCCAAGATTTTTCAGTACATTTGGCGGGGGCGCGCGTTTTTTCTAAGATAGACTTGGTACGCAGTTACCACCAGGTCCCAGTGTGCACTGAGGACATACCCAAAACAGCGGTAATAACTCCGTTCGGGCTATTCGAGTTTTTGCGCATGCAGTTTGGGCTTAAAGGCGCGGCGCATACTTTCCAACGCATGATGGACGCGGTGTTGCGCGATCTCCCCTTCGTGTTCGTCTACCTGGACGACATTTTGGTAGCCAGCGCGTCTGAAGACGAACACGAAAACCACCTCACGGCAGTTTTCTGTAGGTTGGCAGAGCATGGGTTAATAATCAACCCAGCGAAGTGTCAGTTCGGGGTGACGCAGATTGATTTTTTGGGGCATCGCGTCTCTCCAGAAGGAGCGGTTCCTCTGCCTGACAAAGTGCGCGGAGTGACAAATTTTCCCCAGCCACAAACGGTCAAAGCGTTACAGGAGTTTTTGGGAATGGTGAATTTTTATAACCATTTCCTCCCCCGCGCGGCGCAGCTCATGCAACCATTGTACGCTGCACTAAAAAAACAAAAACCCACAAATAAAATCGAATGGTCTCCGGAGCGAGAGCGCGCGTTCTCTGAAGTCAAAACAGCCCTGGCAAACGCTGCGTTGTTAGCACACCCAGTCCCAACGGCCCGCATGGCGCTCACTACTGACGCGTCAGATGTGGCCATAGGGGTGGTTGTGGAACAGTATGTAGCCGGAGCCTGGCAACCGCTCACATTTTTCAGCAGGACTTTTCGCGATAGTGAGCGAAAATACAGCGCATTCGACAGGGAGTTGTTAGCTGTCCACTTGGCCATTTGCCACTTCCAGTTCTGGCTGGAGGGACGCCGTTTCACCGCGTTCGTTTACCACAAGCCGCTGACTTTTGCGATGGCCAAGATTTCAGAACCTTAGTCGGGCTGGCAGCAGAGACAGCTGGCCGCGATTTCGGAGTTCACTACCAATATCCAGCATGTGGCGGGTAAACTTAATGTAGTGGCAGACTGCCTCTCGTGTGCCGTGGCGGCTCCAGCCTGCGTAGGGGTAGATTTTGCATCCATTGCCGCGGACCAGGTTAGCGACACAGAAGTGCGCGCGGCCCCAGTCCGCGTAGGGATAGATTACGCAGCCATGTCCGCGGAGCAGGGTAGCGACGCGGATGTGCGCGTGCTCCAGTCTGGACCAGCAGGGTTAAGGCTGGAGAACAGGGTGCTGCAAGACGGTATGCCCCCCCTAATCTGCGATGTCTCCACTGGGCGACCGCGTCCTGTGGTACCGGCCGCGTGGCGCCGCCGCGTTTTTGACTCGATCCATTCTCTGGCGCACCCGGGAGTGCGCGCGTCGGTCAAAATGGTAGGAGAGAAATTTGTATGGCCGAGTCTGCGCAAACAAGTTAGAGAGTGGGCAGCAGCCTGCATGGCTTGTCAACGAACCAAGATACACAGACACACGAGAGCTCCTTTGGAGCCGTTTTACATCCCGGCTAAGAGGATTGATCATGTTCACGTGGACCTCGTAGGCCCCCTTCCGCCCTCGCAGGGGTACACACATCTTTTGACAATGGTCAAAAGATGTGTGCAATTATTGTATGTGCAATTATTGTATGTGTGCAATGACAATGCACCACGCGCTGGCCGGAAGTGGTCCCACTGTCATCAACCACAGCCGGGGAGGTGGCGCGCGTGTTTTTAACAGCATGGGTAGCACGTTTTGGAGTCCCGTCGGACATAACGTCCGACAGAGGTCCTCAATTTGTTTCCGAACTATGGTCAGCGATGGCCCGCAGCCTGGGGGCAACGATCCACCGCACGACCGCGTACAACCCGCAGGCTAACGGGTAATGCGAATGTTTTCACAGGTCATTGAAGGCAGCACTCAGAGCGTCGCTTACGGATGCAAATTGGGTGGACAGGCTACCATGGGTTTTATTGGGGTTGCGTTCTGCACCTAAAGACGAGTTAGATGCTTCCCCGGCTGAGCTGGTTTTCGCACAGCCACTTCGGCTGCCCGGGGAATTTCTCCCAGATAATCCTGCGCCAGAGTGCTCCCCAGCTCAGCGGTTGCAGAGTGAAACGGAAGCGAGCACGCTTCTGGGCCCCGTTCATCACAGTTTTCCGCACGTTTTTGTGCCTAAGGCTTTAAAAAAATGCGGAGTTTGTTTTTGTCAGACATGATGCCCATCGCCCAACCTTGCGACCACCTTATGATGGACCATTTAGAGTGCTAGAAACAGGAGATAAGCACTTTTTGCTAGATTTGGGGGGCAGAAAGGAGAGGATTGGCATAAACAGGCTCAAACCCGCTTTTGTGATGGCTGACGAAGCTGTGCAGTTGGCGAGGGCTCCTCGGTGCGGCAGACCCCCTAGGGAGCTTTCCCCAGAGCTCCCACAGGGATTGACTAACAGTTCTCATCCCCAGACAGCAGCCCC